>OZ030011.1:42569747-43302247 GCA_964023405.1 Apodemus agrarius
GTCTTGGAAAAAAAAATTATAAAAGCAGGTGGTGAGGAAACAGACACTGCGCAGGTTGAGGTGGTGTGAGTGACAGCAGGGAGCTTCACTGTAGAGGCTATATCACACACACACACACACACACACACACACACACACACACACATGCACGCACGCACCAGGCAGTGGTGGCGCACGCCTTTAATCTCAGCACTTGGAAGGCAGAGGCAGGCAGATTTCTGAGTTCAAGACTAGCCTGGGCTACACAGAGAAACCCTGTCTCAAAAAGCCAAACCAAACCAAACCCCCCCCCCACACACACACACCTGGGACTCACCGAATGGGACATGGCTCCAACCCCCAGGGACAAACTGCATAGGACATGGTCCAAAACTGCAGGTTCCCTCCCTTCGTCCCTCCCCCTCTCTGCCTCCTTCTCTGTCTCTCTCTCTCTGTCTCCCTCTCCTTCTCTGATGGAACTAAATCCACCTCAGAGTGATTCTAAGAGACTAGAAAATTCCCCTATAAAGTGAATGAGATCACAGAGCGCTCAGTATACCTCAGACACCAGCTGCCTGGGGAGACCCTTGGAGAGGAATCCCACTTTCAGCCCCTCAGAGCCACTTCCTCTCTGTGGATGAGCAAACTGTGATGACAGTCCACGAGGCCAACCGTGGAACCTGCTAGCAAATAGTCTCTGAAGCGCTCTCAGCGTTTGCCTGGGGGAGGGGCAGTTACTGAAGCTCGAGCCCAGGAAAAGCAACAAAAAAGCCTCTTCAGGGAGCCACATCCCAGGCCTCAAATTTTCCCAGCTCAATTCCTGCCCACAGAGCTCTATCAAGCCTTCCTACCTGCATTCTGAATGACAAAAGAATTAAATAATATGAATAACTATCACAATTGTATTAATTATTTCAAATTGTATTAAACCATCGGAGATAGTTTCGAACTCTGCAGTGTGGTTCCCCTCCCAGGAGAACGTTTTCTTCTCCCATCCTGAATCAGTGTTTTAGACTGACCCCTCCAAACGGTCCTTTCTTGTGCTAAGGTGAATCAATCCCTTGGGTGATCAATCACAGGTGCAAGATGCAATGTTCACACCACACAGCCTGTTAGTGTGTGAAATAATTACTATGCAATTCAGTAACTAAAGTGTAAATTTATCCAACTGTGCTTTAAGATTCTGAAGATGATCTGGAGCAAGATGAGGTACCTGGGAGCCAAGCCAATAACCGGAAAGCACACCTGGCGCCCCCTGGAGAGCACAGATGGTACAACACATTTGTTGATGAGGGTTTATGCTAAATCCTAACCCCTCGGTGTAGAAGTGTTTAGGCATGGCTCTACAAGGTAGTAGCTAAGGTGAAGGCTGGTCATGACCACTATGGTTCACATCCTTTAAGAAAGGGTACCCGGCATACTCTCTCACGCGTGCAGGCACAAAGGTGGCCACAGGAGCACCAGCAAAGTGTCAGCCACCAACAAGGTGAGGGAAAGGTCTGGGAATAAAACCTGCCCTTCTGACACCAGCAGTTTGAACTCCAGTCTCCAGACCTGTGATCCTCAGTTTCTGTTGTTCACACAGCCAGACAGCGACATCTCACTGTTGCCCTGGTCACCGACTCAAAGCTGGTCCTGTTTGCCTACATTCTGTTGCCAAGGCTCACCCTCCCTTCCCGGGGCTCCTAGACACCCTTAATCTGTCTATGTTTTCTATTTGCCATAGCTTTCTGGGTCATTTAGTATGCTACATAATTATTTTTTTCCTTATCCCTGTCCCGCCCCCCTGCCCCACCTCCCACAAGAAGATAAACTCAATGAAAGCCTAAGGGATTTATTTTTGTTTCTTTTTGTTATTGTTGTTATTGTTGCTGCTGCTGGGGTTTGTTTGTTATGTTTTGTCTGAACAGGGTCTAACTAAATAACCAGGCTGGTACTGAACTTGAAATTCTCCTGACTCAGCCTTTCTTTCTTTTTTTGTTTTGTTTTGTTTTGTTTTGTTTTGTTTTGTTTTGTTTTGTTTTGTTTTGTTTTGTTTTGTTTTTCCGAGACAGGGTTTTTTTGTGTAACCCTGGCTGTCCTGGATCTCACTCTGGAGACCAGGCTGGCCTTGAACTCAGAAATCCACCTGCCGGCCGGGCGGTAATAGCGCACACCTTTAATCCCAGCACTTGGGAAGCAGAGGCAGGTAGACTTCTGGGTTTGAGACCAGCCTGGTCTACAGAGTGAGTTCTAGGATAGCCAGGGCTACACAGAAAAACCCTGTCTCAAAAAAAAAAAAAAAAAAAAAAAAGAAAAGAAAAGAAAAGAAAAAAGAAAAGAAAAGAAAAGAAAAAAGGAAAGAAAAGAAAAGAAAAAGAAATCCAGATCCTGTCCCAATTTTATCTATTGCTAACATAGCATCACAGAGAACTGCAGATAACTTCCCAGTGTGTCCCTGAAAATGTCCAGAACCAGCCTTCCAAATGAAGAGACTGTCATTTCCCATATTGGATTGATTTCTATACCAGTCCATGATTGAGTCAGAATAACTGGTCACACTAAAGGATAGGGAAGAGCCATTTTAACAACTTCTCTATTTGACTAATTTTTCTAAGTCAGTTCCTAGTCTCCATGTTCTCTGTCCCACAAGGTCTAAAATCTTGAGTCAAGGCAGCTTGTCCAGTCTGGGATATAGGCAAGCAAAGGTGGGTCAGGAACAAATGTCCAAAACAGCTTTTCTGTCACCATTGTCAGGGCACTCAGCAAGCTTACAGGTCAGCATCATGCTTTGTCCCAGCATCAATCAGCATGTCACACCAATCACTGTGGCAGCTAGCATGCTCCTTCAGCATCCTGAGGAAAAAACACAAACATGCCCTCTTTCCCTTATTAAATACCTGATTGGGATCATGACATACACCAGTAGGTGGATCCTTCCATTTCACCTAGACATAGGTATGCCTAGTATGCCATAGACACTCAGGGAATTCCTTGGCATCCAAATTTTAAATTTTTTTTAAAAGAACATGATTTAAATAATTTTGTGGTGTATATAAGGAGGATATAACTCCCCCTTTTTTTATTTTATGAAGATATTGTTTTAAAGTTCCACAATACCTGTTTCTCAATACTTTGTCCTTGAGTATTATAAGGAATCCCAGTAATGTGGGTGATATTAAACTGCCCACAGAAAGTCTCAAATGCTCAACTACATTAGCCAGTTTTTATCTGTTTTAATCTGATTGGGGACACCCAATATAGAAAAACAGTGTAGGCAATGACTGATTACGTTTTTAGTTGCTTCTCCTGTTAAAGTGGTGGGAACTAGAGAGCCTGAAAAGGTGTTAATAGTCACATGTACATATTTTAATTTTCTAAAATCAGAAATATTAGTAATGTCCATTTGCCATAATTGATTAGGTACAAGTCCTCAAGGATTAACACCATTATGTGGTACAGGTAGAAACTGGGGACATTTAGGACAAGTCTTTCCAATTTGACGTGCTCATTCTCTAGAAATACCAAATTGTTGTCTTGGGCTATTACTATTTTGGTGGTGTAAAGAATGAGATTGTTTGGCTAATTGTTCCTGTGTAAGGCCTATAACCTTCCTGGTGTATAAATCTGCTGTGGCATTGCCCTCACTAAGGGGTCCTGGCAATCCAGTATGAGCTCTTAAACAAAAGAGAGCTTACTTACAAAATAAGGAACTGTACATTCTCTTGAATTGAGCTGTATTTGCATAAATAATTGCAAAATTTGACAATATCTAAAAATGGACCAGTTTCAAGTAATTGCAAGCCATGAGCTATATATTGGCTATCAGTATACAAATTAAAAGCTTGGTTTTTCAGCATTTCAAAAACAGCAGCTACAGAATGTAGTTTGATTATTTGTGCTGAAGCAGGGGGAAACTCAAGAGAATTAACCTGTGATCCAATCACATATGCAGCCTTCCCATTAGATGAGCCATCTGTAAATATAGTGAGCACATTTTCTATGGGAGGCATACATAAATTTATAGGGAATACAAAAGCATTCATAGAGGCAAATTGTAACAATTTGTCTTTTGGATAATGATTATCAATTGTGCCTAGAAAATCTGCACATGCAGTAGGCCAAATATCAGTATTTTGCAATAACCAACTTAATTGTTGTTTGGAATAAGGAATAAATATTTCATCAGGTTCTTTCCCAAAATATTTTCTCGATTCTATCCTACAATTCTGTATTAACACAGCAACAGCTTCATAATAAGGTGTTAAAACTTTCTTTGGAGCCGGGCGTGGTGGTGCATGCCTGTAATCCCAGCACTTGGGAGGCAGAGGCAGGCAGATTTCTGAGTTCAAGGCCAGCCTGGTCTACAGAGTGAGTTCCAGGACAGCCAGGGCTACACAGAGAAACCCTGTCTCGAAAAACCAAAAAAAAAAAAAAAAAGAAGAAGAAGAAAGAAAGAAAGAAAGAAAGAAAGAAAGAAAGAAAGAAAAAGAAAACTTTCTTTGGAGATGAAGAAAGATGAATCCATGTTAGTGGTCCCTTTTGCCAAAGGACTGCTGTTAGCATGTGAGTGGTAGCAAGAATGCAAGCAGCCAATTATTGATCATAATCTATATAATGTATCTGTTGTTGGTTAATAGCTTCCTCTACTTTCTGCAAAGCTATTCATCTCTCATCAGTTAATTGATGAGGGGAATTAGGATTTGCATCCCCCTTGAAGGTATCAGAGGTTTAAGTTCTCCTGTAGTAAGCTTAAGATGAGGTCTTAGCCAATTAATATCTCCTAATAACTTTTTTTGTGGTTTTTTGAGACAGGGTTTCTCTGTGTGGCTCTGGCTGTCCTGGAACTCACTTTGTAGACCAGGCTGGCCTCGAACTCAGAAATCCGCCTACCTCTGCCTCCCAAGTGCTGGGATTGAAGGCATGCACCACCACTGCCTGGCTCCTAATAACTTTTGAAAATCATTCAGAGTAAATAAATTATCTTTCCGTATTTGAATTTTCTGTGCAATAATTTGTTTAGGGTATAACTGATGTCCCAAATATTGAAAAGGATATTGTTTCTGAAGTTTTTCTGGAGCAACAACTAATCCCCAAGATTTTAAAGCTTGTTGCATAAGATTGAAGGCTTGTAGTAAGACCCCCTCAGAGGGATCGGCTGATAAAATGTCATCCATAGAATGGACCATATACACAGAAGGGCATAAGGTCCTAACTTCTTATATTGAAGCAGCAACAAACTTTTGACATAAAGTGGGGCTATTGGCCATTCCTTGAGGCAAAACTTTCCAATGATATTGATTCATAGGTCCCCTAAAATTACAAACAGAGACACTAAATGCAAACCTTTTACAGCCATCAGGATGCAGAGGAATAGTATAAAAAACAACCTTTCAAGTCAAAGATGATTTTATATGTGTTTTAGGAATGGCAGCTGGGGTGGGTAGACCTGACTGTAATGCCCCCCCATAAACTCCATAGTTTTGTTAACCTTTCATAAATCTTGCGATAATCTCCACTTGCATGATTTTTTTCTTAATTACAAATATTGGTGAGTTCCAGGGGGAACTGGAAGGTTCTATGTGGCCAGCTTGCAACTGCTCCTGCACTAGCTGTTGAGTGGCCAGGATTTTTTCAGAAGTAAGAAACCACTGATCCACCAATACAGGAACATCACTTTTCCAAGTGATTTTTTATCTGTATGGAGTGCAGGCTTGTTAATGGTCTCCATTAAAAATACCCTAGACCTGTTTTTCCTTTCCTAGGGGTGACTATAATGGGCTCTAATTTTCCCTGATTTTGCTTTCCTAACCCTTGATTAAGTAAATAACCACAATCAAACATTTGTTGTGTAACTTTACTATTTGGACTGTATAAGAAGACCCCCATTTTCTTTCCTTACATCTCTCCCCCACAAATTAACAGGCAAATTAGAAACAATGTAAGGTTGAAAATATCCTTGGTGACCTTCCTCGTCCTCCCAATGTAAGAGAGCACTGCTTTGCTCAGGACTCTCACTTTGCTCTATCCCTTGCAAATGAGTAGCAGTAGTTGTTTTAGGCCAAGAACCAGGCCAATGAACAGAGGTTATTACAGATACATCCGCTCCTGTATCTAGCATCCCTCTAAATTTTTTCCCATTTATCTTTAAGACTAGTTCAGGTCTTTCAGCTTTTATCGCTTGGACCCAATAAGCATCTGAAGAACCAAATCCTTTTGGCCCTCGAACATTTTGTTTTAACCTTATTCTTTGTCATAACCAATGGTACAAGGAGCAATTGAGCAATTCTTTGTCCGGGGTGAATGACAGAAATGTGGGTAGGTGAAGAGGCCATAATTTTTTTTTTCCGAGACAGGGTTTCTCTATGTAGTCCTGGCTGTCCTGGAACTCACTCTATAGACCAGGCTGGCCTCGAACTCAGAAATCCACCTCTCAAGTGCTGGGATTACAGGTGTGCGCCACCACGCCCAGCTGAGGTCATAATTATAATTTCCCTGGTATAATCTGCATCTATGACTCCTGGGGCAATCACCAACCCCCCCTCATAGTGGGGCTTCTCCTCCCCAGTAGCAATCCTACAGTTCCCGGCAATAGTGGACCATATATTCTGGTGGGAAGAGCCTGCACCCCCATTTCAGGAGTTAATACTGTGTGGGTGGAGGGATTGAGGTCCAGTCCTTTGCTGCTGGGGTGGCTTAGAAGAGATCCTGAAAGGATTGTTTTGCTGAGGAATGACCTGCATGTTCCCATAACATTGTTTCCGAGCCTGGGGCTGGCCCCTTCTCCCGTTTCCCTGGGGAAGAGGATTTCCTAGATTGTCTCTCTTAGACCTGCATTCATTAACCCAGTGCAGCCCTCTGTTGCATCTAGGACAGACTCCTGGTTTTCTCCCATTATTTTCCTCAGTTTTATTTGGGCAATCTCTCACTAGATGCCCTGTCTGTCCACACCCAAAACAACTCCCAGGAGGCCCATTAACCTTCCTCTTTCCTTTTCCAGTCTGTTGAAATAAAGTCTGTGGCATAGTTTTTCCTTGTAGTGCGGCAGCTATGGCCACACCCTGCAAATAAGAGGGACCAAAGTCAGAACATAATCTAATATAATCAGTAATTGTTCCAGTCTTTTATAAGGTCTTATGGCGGCCTGGCAGGCTGTGTTTGCATTCTCATAAGTCAACTGTTTTACTAAAAGCATCCCAGCATTAACATCTCCAAACAGTTTCTCGGCTGCTTTAATCAGCCTATCGACAAACTCCTGAAAAGGCTCATCAGGTCCCTGCCTTATTTTTTAAATATCTTGAGGCAAATGCCCTTTATTAGGCAAGGTATTCCAGGCCTTACGAGCAGCAACACCAATCTGAGCATAAGTACCAAGATTAAACCTTAACTGGTTCTGTACATCCTGATATTGGCCTTCTCCCGTTAACATCTCGTAAGTAACCGGATTGCTAGCTCTAGCGTTTAACTCTGCTGCTTGCTGACATCTCTCAAAAAATTCTGTTTTTCATAGCAGATAATCTCTTCCCCCTAAGCACGAGTGAGCTGTTTCCAGTCTGTAGGCGGAAGAGCCTCTAACAAGGCCATGGTGAATGGAGCAGTAGGTCCACACTGAGCACAGGCAGCCTTCAACTCTTTTAGCTGTTTAAAAGGAGTGGGAGTGTGGTATCTAACTGTTCCCTTCTCGATCCTGTGCTTCGAACACAGGGCATTGCAAGGCATATCCTTGTATATCTTCCCCTCGTTCTACAGCCTGTTTCAGTCCTGCCTGAAGGGGTGATAAAAGAGTAGCACTAGGATTTAAAGTAAGAGGCCTCCCCTCGTTCCTGTTACCTTTGAAAGCCACTGGGGGAGGCAAAACCTTCATTTTTGCACTATTATTGGTGCGTCCTCGGGATCTGAACTGTCACTCCTCTTTAGTTCTCCAAAAGCCTGCTCAAATCTCTCAATACGCCGAGCTAATTCTTCTTGTTTCATTTTCTGTTTCTGGACTACCTTTGCCTGCTCCTTCTTGAAAAATACCTTAAGAGAGTCCCGAGGGAGGCTGATCCTCATTACGGCACTTAGCAGCCTCTCTCCAGGTCAGTTTTCTCTCCAGGATGGAGAGGCTCGCCACTTTTCCCTGCCTTGTCAGAAACAGGGGGTGCGGACAGAACAATTTCATCTTTCTTCTTACTTTCAGTATCTGTGTCTTCTAATATTTTAATTAATTTTATACTTCCATGTCTAGGATCTAAGGTGTCTCTAACTAGGGTCCAAAGGCTAAACGCATCTATGGGAATTTTTTCCAGGACCGTGTTTTGTATCCTTTTATCCCTTCTCCCACATTCTCCTATGTTTGTAAACCCTCTTCAGGGAACCAAGGACAGACTTCTTCTATAAAAATCAGAAACTGGGTAATTTGTTTCTGACTTATTCTCACTCCTCTGACCTTTACCATACTTTTAAGTAAATATACAAAAGACATTCTACCATTCCCTTGCCCCATTTTTATGGGGTTTACTCCCTGCTGGCCCAATTTTCCTCTGTGCGCACTTCCTTTTCCCATGGTGTCCTTCACTGTACCCCGCTTTCTGGAGCTCCAACGTTGAGGTGCCACTTGACCAAGCCCGCTCAGTCAGTCAACAGGTTCTCCAGTGCAGAAGCAAGGATTAAAAAGAAAGAGACAATTAGACAAAACTGCAGCATGACCCCAGTCATCTGAGACTGAAGGCAGGTTTAATAATTTCCAATCCAATTTAAACCAATTTTTTTTTGTTTTGTTTTGTTTTTGTTTTTTGAGACAGGGTTTCTCTGTGTAGCCCTGGCTGTCCTGGAACTCACTCTGTAGACCAGGCTGGCCTCGAACTCAGAAATCCGCCTGCCTCTGCCTCCCAAGTGCTAGGATTAAAGGGGTGCACCACCACCGCCCAGCCCAATTTAAACCAATTTAATTACATGGAGGAATTAAGATCAACAGTAGTACAATGAGGAGTAAACACAAAATTGTCAAGGCAATAAGCAAAGTCCCACGATCACTTTAGTGACAACAGTCTCCAAGGGTGTGCAAGGGGAAACACCTGAGCCTACCTCCTTGTCCAAGCCCAAAATCTTGCCTGAAGTGCGCTTCACTCGTTCCCCCCTAAGATTAAAATTCCTGCCTTAACCTACTTTCCTATTATGTCCTAAAGTTGGATTCCTGCTAGAAGCCCTCGTCCTTGGTCAAGGTTAAGTTCCTGCCAAGCAGCACAGTACCCCAATAAGGTTCTCTACAAGTAACTAAGCTGCCCACCTTAGGACAGAAGTCTTCGCTGCTTCACTGTATGTCTAAATACTTGGTACATGGTGGGTTTTCATTAGATGAAAGAGATAACTCACCCCTCCTCACAGGAGCTTATCTCTAAATGGAAAGCAATCCAGCCCGGCAGGAGTGGGCAGAGGGCAGTGCACGATTGGGCCTGGTTGCAGGCAATCAGAGGGAAAACTGATTTGGGGAGGCTCAGGGCAAAGTCCTGTGGTTGGAATGCCCCCCATCTGAGAGTCCTTGCCACTACTGGAGAGGTCACACACTGTTACCTCAAGAAGACACTGTACTGCTTCAGGGGAGATAGGAAGATGTCCCTAATATACAGTGCTTGTAAAGACCCAGTGGGAAAAGCCTCCCAGGAACACAGACTATCCGGGCATGAAGGTGAAAGAGAGGGGTGGACAGCCAACAGGGGCCAGAAGAGATGAGATCATGTGACCAAAATGGCCAGGCTCAGCATTCGCCTGAGCTTTCTTCTGCTGGGAATCTGGAGTCCTGAGGGATTGCAGCAGGAAAGCGAGGTGATGAGGTTCACTCTTTAGAAAGATGGCTTTGGGCAGCTGGAGGAGGAGCTGGTAGGGGCAGGAAAGCCTGGTAGGGGAGATAATACACAAGCCTGGCACACCCATGTGCCCTGTGGCTGTGTGCTCTTCTTGGCACCCTGTGAGACCAGTTAGGTATGGAACACATCTTTGTTAACCCCTGGGACTCATGCACTCACGGCATCAGTGAGCGTGGGTGTGCTCCTGTAGCCTTGGGGAAAGAAAGCCAAATGCAACACTGTATCTCTGCCAACTCTTCTCCAGAGCTGAGATGGCCTAAGAAGAGGTGTCATCCTTTGTCTAGCAGGAGAAAGACATGTGTCCTTAGGCAGATATCCTTCAAAAGACTCTCACCCCAGTCTTTTTCTTGAGACCGGGCTCCATCAGGCTGTTGCCATGACAACCGTGGCTGGCCCAGCCTTCAGGAAGCAGCAGCTGCAGTCCAGAAAAGCTGTGGTCCTGCTGCTGCTGCTCCAAATTACTCAGCTTGTGATGCCACTGTGGCAGGTTGCAGATCACACCACACATACACACACACACACACACACACACACACACACACATCCCTTCTGCACCTATCCTTTGCACATATTTTTTTTTTCTGGCAGCACCCCTCCCCCAGCAGTATTAGTGGATTGCCTAAGCAATTCTAGCAGCTCATTCTTCCCACCCGCAACAGTGATTTAACCAAGTGGTTACGGAACAGCACAGGACCGGAGGAACAGGGACAGTTCATTCCCCGGTACTGAAGCTTCCTTCCTCCCAGTGGGTGCCATGCTGGGGCTTCTCATGGCTGTGCCTTCACTCCAGATGTCTGCAGTGGTAGAGTGCAAGGACCTCACACAAAGACACAGAGGCAAACAGAGCCAGCACTTTCACGGCAGCCAGACCCTGCTTCTGAACCCTGAGTCCTGGCTCAGTCCTGTGGCTAACACTTGGGGTCTGCTCCGCCTTGGCTTCGGGAGCCACCGTGCTCTGTGATCAAAAGCCCAAGCGGATTCATCTCAATTAGCTCCCATCTGCTCCTCAGCGTCCTCTGAGGGATCACATGCCTTCTGTGTGTCTCCCCGTCCACAGCCCCGACAATGGTTAGAGTGCATCTTGGTCCCAACTGTCTCCGCTCTAGATGGGCTGAAGAAGCAAGAGCAGGCGGTGGAAGGCTCCAGGTCCGCAGCAGGCCAGGGGATCCTGGAATGACAGTCCCGCTAAGGAGCAGTGGAGAGACAGAAGGGACCCTCTCCAGAGAGCTGGCCTGGGACCGAGAAGTCAAAACCGTGTTGCCACACCTGGCAAAGGGCACCTCCTGGCACCGACAGGCTGCCGCTGCCAACAAAGAATGCACACAGAGTTGGCACACTGGAGAGGACATCCCAAGCCAGCCTTCCTCCTTCCCAGAGAAGTCGGTGCTCACAGCAGGTCTTTGTTACTGAGCTCTGACTCACATTTTATCCCAAAATGCGACTGTATGTATGCATGTGTGTATGTATACATGTGTGTATATGCATATGTGTATGTATGCATGTCCATGTGTACAAACACACAAAGGGGCTCAGAAGGAGAGGGAAAGAGTTTTAAACAAGCAGTTTATGAGCCAGGCAAGTCTTTGGATGACAGAGGCAACTGGAATTCTGAGTTCGAGGCCAGCAAGGGCTATGTGGTGAGACCCAGTCTAAAATAAAACAAAACAAAACAACAAAACTAGATAAAACAAACTGAACCAGAACAAGGAGGAGGCCACTGTCATTTCTTCAGGGAGTATTCGAGGACTGGTGACAATACTTGTAATCTCAGCACGGGGGAGGGTGGGGCACAGCTGCAAGGCCAGCACTGGGGAGGGTGGGGCAGTTTAGTGTGACAGATCTTGTGCACCTGGCCCTTCAAAGGACACTCAGTTGCTTATCAACCGGCCTTTAAAAAGTTCTTAGGCGTTAGAACTACTTGACCCTATGACCTTCTTTGTTGGTTGCTTCTTGGATTTCTGGGAACAGGATAGGATATAACAAAGCCAGCTGAGGCTAAGAAAGGGGATTGGGCTAGCAGAGAGGCGGTTGGTGCAGGACAGCTGAGCCAGAGGAGGCTGAGCTGAGCGGATGGGCTGGAGTGCTGTTAGAGTCTGGAGCCGCCAGTATTGGGAAAACTGGGAGAAGGGACTGTTTAAGCGGACTATTGGCAGGACCACTCTGTTCTCCATACTGCGGCTGGCTGACTAGAACACCACTGCATTGAACAAACAGTGCCGTCTCTCAAGCCCCTCTGAGCCAGCCGAGTGGGTGGAGCCAGCTGGCTAGGACCGAGGTTCTGCCGCACTTCTGAAAACCCTCTTCCACCCAAAGATGTCCCCAACAGAGATTCCGGGATTGGGATAAGCATCACAGGCTCCGTTAACCACATAGAGCCAGTTTTGTGAGTCTCGAGTATCTCATTCAGGACACCAACCCCAAAGAGATCAACAAGATAAACAGGCTGGGGGTTTCCCTGCCTCCAGAACATTTCGGGCTGTTGGGACATCTCTGCTCCAAGGAGTTGCTTACCACGGGCACCACAGCTAGCACTTGAGTCCATCAGTGTCCCTGAGCCAGACTACATTTCCCAAACTCCCCTTCAAAAAGATGTGGTCGAGCTTCAACCAATTAAATGAGAGCAGAAGTGCTCTGGGCCACTTCCAGGAACAACGAATGGGAAAAATCCCATGATCAATTGGAGACGGGGACCCCAGCAGTAACCTTGGAAACCTAAGGCTGATCATCAAAAAGTGACTGTTGTCAAAAAAAAAAAAAAAAAAAAAAAAAAAAAAAAAAGCCGGGCGGTGGTGGCGCATGCCTTTAATCCCAGCACTTGGGAGGCAGAGGCAGGTGGATTTCTAAGTTCAAAGCCAGCCTGGTCTACAGAGTGAATACCAGGACAGCCAGGGCTATACAGAGAAACCCTGTCTCGAAAAAACAAAAACAAAAACAAACAAACAAACAAACAAAGTGACTGTTGCACAGGCCTCTGGATGCCGAGTAAAGGACTCTGTACGTTAACTTGGGTGTGGCCTCATTTATGCATCACTAACCCCTGCACTGCAGCAGTGTTAAGCCCATAGAACATATGTACCATCCAGCCCAAGAAACCAGAGAGGACACGACATATTGTTTTTATATATCCATAAAAAATCAAAATACTAGCGGGGCAGTGGTGGCTCACGCCTTTAATCCCAGCACTTGGGAGGCAGAGGCAGGCGATTTCTGAGTTCGAGGCCAGCCTGGTCTACAGAGTTCCAGGACAGAGAAACCCTGTCTCGGAAAAAAAAAAAAAAAAAAAAAAGAAAGAAAGAAAGAAAGAAAAAGAAATCAAAATACTGGCAATTAAATTATAACATGAAATCTTCACTTAGAACTGTCTCTTCTTCCTTTGTTTCTTTCTTGCTTTTTATTTGTTTCTTTGCATGTTTTTACAAGATAAGGTTTCTCTGTGTAGCCCTGGCTGTCCGGCAACTGGCTCTGTAGACCAGGCTGGCCTCCAGATAAGACCTGAGCCTGCTTCTGTCTCCCCAGTTTTGGGATTAAAGCCACCTGGCATATGGTTTTTATTAAAACAGCCACGACTTTCTGGAGAAACCTAAATTGGGTATAGTTATCCTTTCCCTAAGAGTCTTTTTCTATTAATGCCCAAGGTTAAACTCTTAAGTCTCTTCTCATCACATTCCAATTCTAGGACCTGGAGAGATGGCTCAGAGATGAAGGCATTTGCTGCTTCAGAGGACCTGAGCTCAGTTCCCAGCACCCATGTTGAGTGTCTCAAAGGAGATTCCAATTTTAGATATTGAATTGCAGGGGAAATGGGCCAGAACTCTCAAAAATATGCTTTTGATCCTCAATGAATATTCATTGAAGGAATGAGTAGATGTCTCTAGTTTCTAATCTGTGGTTAAAAAAATACTTTTTGACTATTTTAGGGCTAGAGCCCTTAGATAAGGGAACAACATCAGTAACTCAGCAGTTCTTGGGGGACCAAGGCTCCACCCGTTTGGCTATCCTGCATGCACTGGCATGGTCCTCAGGTCACATGTGATAGTTAGACAGGGCAGAATCCGCACAGGGAAGGGACTGTAGCTCTCCGATGACTTGCTTTAAGGAGAAAACCTTTCCCAGGAGTCCTCTGGCCGACTTGGGACTTTGGCGTCCTCTTGGCCACATGCCCTCCCCCCCAAGCACTATCTCCAGCAGAGAAGAATAATTGCCATGATTACACTGAATCAATTATGATGTGTCATTGAGCTGGAATCAAGTTCACCTTCCTCTAGGGGTGAATGCCTGGAAGTGAACCAAGATTCTATTCCTGTGAGAGAAGCGACCAAGTGGCGAGTGGTACCCTTGAGTAGGCACCGAGCGTCTGACTGTAAAACTGCTTTAGGGCCGCTCCGACACAAGGCCAGCCTGACCTGAAGAGTGAGTTCCAGGACAGCCAGGGCTACAGTAAAGCCCTTTCTCAAAATCAAAAACAAAACCAAAGGACAAAAAAAACAAAACAACAAAAGAATGTTCATCACATGGCTGGGCTGGACTAACACTCTCTAAGTAACCCAGGCTAGCAGCCTTAAGCTGGCAGAAATTCTCCTGCTTCAACCTTCCAGTGCTGGGATTACAGGTATGTGCCACCACCCGTGGCTCCTCCAAAGGATTTTGATTTTGATTTAAAAAGAGTGGTGGGGGGCTAGCTTGATGGCTCAGTGGCTCAGGGTACTCAATGCTTTGCAGAGGAGCAAAGTTGTGTTCCCAGCACCCACTCTGGGTGGCTCAGAACTGCCTGTAACTCCAACTCCGAGGGACCCAATGCCTTCTTCTGACATTGCAGGTACCCACACATTCACATCACACACACACACACACACACACACACACACACACACACCACACCACACACCTTACCGACAGATAAAATAAAAATATTAAATCTGCCGGGCAGCGGCGGCGCAAGCCTTTAATCCCATCACTTGGGAGGCAGAGGCAGGCGGGTTTCTGAGTTCAAGGCCAGCCTGGTCTACAGAGTGAGTTCCAGGACAGCCAGGGCTACACAGAGAAATCCTGTCTCGAAAAAACCAAAACAAACAAACAAACAAAAATGTTAAATCTTCAAAGAAGGAGGTGACTGCCATTTACAGGTGACTACAAAAGGCAGAGGTGGCCATCAAGCCGCCATGGATTCGTGTAGAATGCTAATCCAACAGTAGGAACTGTATTTTTTTTTCTTTTTGGTTGGTATAGATCCTGAAATACAGAACTGAAGTCGTCACACTGACACATGATCTATGTTGCAGCACACAAATCTATAAGAAGAGCAATGGGCACCCTCTTGTGGGTTTCTTTTACATTCTTAGTTTGTTGTTCCTTGTTTTATAAACAGGCTCTCAGGTATGTTCCAGGTCGGCTTCAAACTTGCCAGGCAGCTGAGGATGACCTTGAGTTTCTGGTCCTCCTGCTCCTTCTTTCTGAGTGAAATAGCATCCACACATACCCACTTCTGGTTTATTCTATACTGGGGATTTGAACTTGGGGCTGTGGGCATGCTAGGCAAGCCCTCTTCCAACTGAGCCATATCCTCGGGTCCCACAGCCACACCCTAAAGCAGTTGTTTCACACAAGGTCTCTTTAACCTTGAAACAGAATGTTCCCTCTTTGCATAATCATTCACCGGAAGCAAACTCTAGGCGAAGTCGGAATTTTCAAATGAGAAGTGTGGTAATTATTTTCTTCTGTTACTGAAAGGGAAAAGAGTGGGTTATATTGTACCATCCTTCAACCACATATTCATTATCAAACGCTTAGTAGAGAAGGTGGCATCCTGGGTCTTCACCCTGGATGGCAGGCCCGGGAGCACTTAGCCACTCTGTTGAGGGGCTCATTACTTTCTAAGATAATTTGAAGAAAACAAGAATATTTCCCCTTCAGTTATACCATATGCCTGACAAATTCACATTTTTTACGGTCTTAACGCTTTCTGCCCACAACAGAGTAGACTTCCACCCTACCCCTTTTGTCTCATGCACCCTCAACACAATTTGGACAAATGCCACCAGGGGCAAATGGAGTTCCTTGGGTTAGAGCCGGGGTGGAGGCGAATGTAGCTGCTGTTTGAATTCTGAGAAGCATCTCCAGGGGCGGGAAGCTACAACCTACTCCAGAACTGGGGGAGAGTTGGAAAGAGCACCCGCAGTCACACATACCATAAAGCTGTTCCAGGAAATGTTATATTTTTCAGGGTGTGCCATAAAGAGCACCGACCTTGAGCTCAAGCACCTGAGCTTCCATCTCCAAGTCATGTGACCTTGGGCAGGTCCCTAGCCACAATGGACCTTATTATATGAACTCAGGAAAGGGATGTTGTGAGACCACAAATGAGAAACCAGTGTGAAAGGGTCCAGTTTATAACGTACTAGGTGTACGACGGTCAAAGCAGAGCTTTGTTTCCAGTCCTAAAGGAAGGAATGACAGATCCACCCAGGCCAACCATTCTGCACCGCGCAGTCACAAAGCCCTCCCCGCTGAGGCCGGGAGCTGGAGCTCACTTTCCCATCAGAATCTGCAGGCCTGCTCAGAGCATGCTGCCACCTGCTGGGAAAAGAAGGAAATGAACATTCATACATCCCTAAACTGCAGGAAGCCAGAGTGAAGAAAAGAACGGTAGGAATTGGGCAGCGAACGCCTTGTCCTTTGAAGGGCCCCCCCCTCCACTGGCCAACAGCTTATCACAATAATATTTCAATTATCTTTTATTTTTTAAAAGTGATAGGATATTATTTAAGGAAAGAAATGCCGACACACTGGGGAACCTTGAGGATATTATGCTAATGATGTAAGCTAGTGGGGAAAAGAATCTGGCAAAGAACACTGGGTACTCTTGCAAAAGACCCTGGCTTGGTTCCCAATGCCCACGTGGCAGCTCACAACCATCTGTAGCTCCAGTCCCAAGAGATCCAGTGCCCTCTCCTGGCACCTTTCAGGCGCCAGGCATGCGTATACTGTACACGCATACGTGCAGGCAAAGCCGTCATGCACACAAACTAAAATAAATCTTTAACAACTCAAGCAAACAAAAATGGGCTCCCGAGACAGCTCATCAGTGGGAACAAACACAGAGATTGACAAAGATTTGTGTTTAATCCCAGAACCCCACGTGGTGGAGGAGAGAACGGTCCCAGCAAGTTAACCTCTGACCTCCACGTATGTGCTGTGCAGCACTCAATAAATAAACATGCAAAGAAAAAGACAAATACTGCCTCGATCCACTTAATTGATCTGTCTGTGTCTAAAGCTGCTGTAGTCGTGGGAAGCAACACGGTGTTTGCCCACAGAAGGAGTGAGGCCAGGGGATTCTTTCCTTCTTTTTTCTTTTTTTAAAGTTTTATTTATTTTTATATGTAAGTATACAATAGCTGTTTTTAGACACACTAGAAGAGGGCGTCAGATCTCATTATGGATGGTTGTGAGGCACCATGTGGTTGCTGAGATTTGAACTCAGGACCTTCAGAAGAGCAGCTCTTACCACTGAGCCATCTTGCCAGCCCCAGGGGATTGCTTTTTTTATTTTTTTATTATTATTTTTATTTTTATTTTTATTTATTTATTTATTTATTTGGTTTTTTGAGACAGGGTTTCTCTATGTAGCCCTGGCTGTCCTGGAACTCACTCTGTAGACCAGGCTGGCCTAGAACTCAGAAATCCGCCTGCCTCTGCCTCCCAAGTGCTGGGATTAAAGGCGTGCACCACTACCGCCTGGCTTTCTTTTTCTTTTTCTTTTTTTCTTTTTTTTCTTTTTGACGCACACTTTTAATCCCAGCTCTTGGGAGGCAGAGGCAGGCAGATTTCTGAGTTTGAGGCCAGCCTGGTCTACAGAGTGAGTTCCAGGACAGCCAGGGCTATACAGAGAAACCCTGTCTCGAAAAAAACAAACAAAAAAACAAAAACAAAAACAAACAAACAAAAAGGTGTGCGCCACCACCGCCCGGCTAGGGGGATTGCTTTTTAACGGGTTCCAAGTTGTGCCAAAAGAAGCATCCTGGAAACGTTTGCACAACAATGGGAATATATTTAACATCACTAAGTCACGTGTGCAGAAATGGTTTGAATGGCCAGGAGACAGAGGCAGGCAAACCTCTGAGTTTGAGCCAGACGGGTCTACTACAGGGCAGGTTCAAGAACAACCAGGGCGACGTAGAGAAACCGTCTCTTGAAAGAACAAAAAGACAGGAAAAGAAAAGAGAAGAGAAGAAGAAAAGGAAGCAAGCAAAAATAAAGAAAAGGGGTTCAAATAATTTTATGTATAAAGTGATCATTTTGATTGCACATTTTACCCCAATAAAAAGTTCAATAAAAGACAATGGAGGTGTGCAACTCCACACCAGAGAACCCTAACAAATGCGACTGAATGAAGCTGGGGACACGGCCTCAGAGGGTGAAGGGGACAACGGGCATCTTCCAATGATCATTTTAATTTATTATTTTATTATTTTTTCCTTGTCTTTCCTGTTCTCATCTCAAAGACAAAATTAATTAACTAATTAATTAATTTGAAATGGTGTAGCCCTAGCTATCCTGAAACTCACTATGTAGACCAGGCTGACCCCAAACTCACAGAGATCCACCTGCCTCTGCCTGCCCAGTGCTAAGACTAAAGGCATGTGCTGCTATGCCTGGTTCACTTTTCTATTTCTGATAATTTGGAGGACAGTGTGGCACTTAGTTCAACTACCCAGTGAGCCCCACCCCCCACTTCCCCACCCCCCAACCCCCAACCCCCCACCCCCGAGGGCCTGGCTCTCCTGACCTCTAGTGGCAGTCACAGGCAGTTTTCTTTTTTTTCTTTTTTTTTGTTTTGTTTTTTCGAGACAGGGTTTCTCTGTGTAGTCCTGGCTGTCCTGGAACTCACTCTGTAGACCAGGCTGGCCTCGAACTCAGAAACCCACCTGCCTCTGCCTCCCAAGTGCTGGGATTACAGGCGTGTGCCACCACCGCCCAGCCGTTGGAGTGGCTTTTTCTACCAGGCTGAGAAGGTAGAAAGATCCTCCCTCAAAGCCTACTGTTCTACCCCCTCACAAGAGGTGGTGTGAAAGAAGCCATCAGCTCTTTCCTGAGTCAGAGCGGTGGGGGTTTCTGACTTTGGGGAGACTCTGCAAAGGGTTGGAGATCTGAGCAGCTTCCCTTTGGCGGGGCCCGGGGCTCTGTGGACAAGTGCTTTGCCCTGTAGTTTATCGGCTGCTGTCTGGTTAGATCATGCCTGACACCCTAGGCTGCTCCTGAGACGGGGGCATGCATCTGTCCTCCAAACAGGCTGCCCAGGTCAGGCTAAGCTGTGATTAATGGTTTGAGAGTATTGCCTCCTTCTGGAGATCCAGACAGGAGGCAGGTTCTAGGTTGGAACATTTGTGCTTTCAAAGTCTCTTGCTTTCTTTAACATGTCTTTGGGGTGTGGGGGTATGAGGGTTAATCTTGTCAACTCGCTGGGATGTAGAATCCCCATGGAAACAAACCTCGGATTGTATCTGTTCAAGATGATCTAGATCAATTCATGGAGGTTGGAAGATCCACCTGAAATGTGTGTGGGACCGTTCTATAGGCTGGAGTCTGGGGCTGAATGTATAGAGCCATAGCGGCATGAATGGTGAAGCCTTTGTGTCTGGCTGTAAGTGAAATGTTTCAGCAAACCCTTTGCTATGTTTGGGTCAATCAGTAGAGACTGAGAAATTGTTTTGAGACTGTTTGAACCTTAAAGAAATGTCCCTCTAGAGACTGCACGCGGTGCCACGTGAGCGCTTGCAGGTGCACTAGTCTTGGTTCTAGGACACTCCTGGCACACCTGGACTTCTTACTTTTGATTACGGCTAGCCATGGTCAAAGGGACTGAGATCTGTGTGGGTTGCCTGCTCTCGAGGGCAGCAGGGGCAAGATAACTTTGATAGCTGGAACCTTTCCCAGCCCCAATTAACTTTGTATAATGTTTGGATAAAGTAACTGGAGTGAACTAGCTGGGTGCCAGTCTTTCCAAGAAGGCTGACCCCTCCTGGTCCTATGGAAAAATGACGGCTTCGATATTGGTGAGCCTCTCTCTCTCTATTGCACCATCAATCAATCAATCAATACTAAATCAATATCAACATCAATCAATACTAAATAGTAGCATTCCTGTCTCCCTGCTTCCTGCTACAGTAAAGGCAGTGGGACAGCTTTGGGAGCAGCTTCTTCTGAAAACACTGTTGTCTTCAGAGACTGAACGTTTTGCCGGCCTTGCAACCAAGTTAATGATAGGCCTGGAGACCACTGGAAGCTGTGCACCAACCCGTTTCACACGGTATATTCAGCCTGTTCATCAAGCTTTAAGAAAGCAGCGTAGAGCCGGGTGTGGTGGCACAGGCCTGTAATCCCAGCACTCGGGAGGTAGAGGCAGGTGGATTTCTGAGTTCGAGGCCAGCCTGGTCTACAGAGTGAGTTCCAGGACAGCCAGGGCTACACAGAGAAACCCTGTCTCAAACAAAACAAAACAAAACAAAACAAAACAAAAAAACAAAACAACAAAAAAAGAAAGCAGCGTAGAGCCCACCGTGTGAGATCTTGAACTTGCCCCATAGCCCACTTTTACAAGCTAAACTGAATGCATGACCACATTCCCTCCCGCTCCTTTGTGACTCTTCTATGCCCCTCACCCAGAACAATGTGTGTGTGTGTGTGTGTGTGTGTGTGTGTGTGTGAGAGAGAGAGAGAGAGAGAGAGAGAGAGAGAGAGAGAGAGAGACAGACAGAGACAGAGACAGAGAGACAGAGACAGAGACAGACACAGAGACAGACAGAGACAGAGAAAGACAGAGACAGAGAGACAGAGACAGAAGTTAGTTAAATCAGATAAAAAGCAGCAGCATCAGAAACAATTAATTGTCCATTATAAATGTTGGAAACAGCCGGGCAGAAGTAGCACACGCCTTTAATCCCAGCACTTGGGAGGCAGAGGCAGGGTGATTTCTGAGTTCTAGGCCAGTCTGGTCTACAGAGTGAGTTCCAGGACAGCCAGGGCTACACAGAAAAACCCTGTCTCAAAAAATATAAACAAACAAACAAACGTTGAAAACAACTGGTGGATATAGGTTGGTGACATCTGTTTGCAGTTTTGAGTGCTATTCTGGGTCAGTAGGGTTCAATAAACTAAATTCTTCCCTTGTAAACTCTGGTTTAAAAAAATACAGGACGGGCTGGAGAGATGGCTCAGTGGTTAAGAGCATGGACTGCTCTTCCGAAGGTCCTGAGTTCAAATCCCAGCAACCACATGGTGGCTCACAATCATCCATAATGAGATCTGACACCCTCTTCTGGTGCATCTGAAGACAGCTACAGTGTACTTACATATAATAATAAATAAATCTTTAAATAGAAATACAAGTCCAGTCAGGCAATGGTTTTAAAAGCACTCGCTTTTAATCCCAGCACTCGGGAGGCAGAGGCAGGTGGATCTCTGCGTTCCAGGGCAGCCTGGTCTACAGAGTGAGTTCCAGGATAGCCAGGGCTACACAGAGAAACCCTGTCTCAAAAATAAATAAATAATAAATAAATAAATATCAGAAGGTTCCTTAATCCTCCTATACCATGTTTTTGTGTTTCTCAATAAATATAGAGCAAAGCTCTTATGGGCAGACTATAGACATGGGCAGAAAAATGGAGAATTCCAATTGTGATCGTCCTTGGCAGAGATCGCCCCAAGAGGAAGACTCATTTGAGGTGGCGCCATCACAACCTTCTGTTGCCCTGGCTTCCTCACCATATGGGTCTCGAGCGGCAAGCCAGAATAACCCGTTCCTTACTCCATATCTGGTAATTGGTCACAGGAACAAGGAAAGTCACTAAAACTGTGGGGAAGCATTCGAGGCAAGCGACCATTGCACGGGGACAGCCATGGTAGGCAAATGGGAAGCCTCTAGGTATGCAGGGGAAAGGTAAACACCAGGGCAGCCTGCATGACACACATCCTCAGCCAGGAAACTGACGGAATAACAGTAACACCTTTCTGCCTCTCCTTCTGATTATGAGACAAAGGCTGGTTATGAGACAGAGCTGGGAAGACTCCTTCGGGCTGTGCCTTTGTTCCATACTTAAGTAAGAGGAAAACCCTGATGGTTTTATAACATGGAGACATCCAGGACCTCGGGGTGGAAACACATAGTTTTCAGTTAGTTATTAAGATGTCAGTCACAGGAGGAGAGCTGTGGGGTTTTTCAGCTGGAACACGCAGGACAGGATGATACAATTCCATGAGTGGCCTGCAGGGGGCAGCTCATCTCTAGGAATGACTCCACTGCCTACTTTAAAAACACTGCCAGGAAGTAATGCACTTAATTGGACAATGATTAAGAGTTACTTTTAGAAAGCGCTACATAATATTAATGTTATATGTCATGTCAATGGTTCCGGCAAGTAATTCTAGCCCTCCATGTTTTTGTATAGGGATACTGGTTGGTGGGTGCCCATGTTTGTGTGTGTATATTCCGTGTTAGATATGGGTGGAGGTAACCTAGACGTGCCTGAAGCATGGAAAGTGCAGGGTGAGGAGAAAATGAACCAGGGAGCTGGTGCTTGTGCTCAGAAAGCACTGCTGAGATTCGAGTCTGTCTCCTCCCAGATTCCTGTAGTCCCAACACTTGGAAGGCAGAGGCAGGTGGATTTCTGAGTTCAAGGCCAGCCTGGTCTACGGAGTGAGTTCCAGGACAGCCAGGGCTATACAGAGAATCCGTCTTAAAAACAAAAACAAAACAAAAAAACCCAAACAAACAAACAAACAGAAAAAAACCCCATAATTACTGCTGGGCAGTGGTGGCACACATCTTTAATCCTAGCACTCTGGAGGCAATACAGAATTATTACAATAGAATTAAGAGTGGGAACCCATCCCGTGGTGGTGGTGGTGGTGGTTATGATGGCGCACGCCTTTAATCCCCACACTCCGGAGCCAGAGGCAGGCGGATCTGAGTTCAAGGCCAGCCTGGTCTACAGAGGGAGCTTCCATCCTTCATAAATTACTGGGCTGGGTGTTCACTAGCTCAGCTGGTGGAGTATTGCCTAGTTTGCCTGAAGTCCAGTCCTCAGGAGGCAGAAGCAGGTCATCCTCAGACTCACTGAGTTTGAGGCCAGCCTGGGCTATCTAAACTTCTGAATGAATAAACAAGGTAAAATACATACTTGCAGGAATTCTTGTATAGCAGTACTTTTCTTTCTAGTTAATAGCTTGACCAGGAACACCAAATGCATTTGAAATTTTCTCCAAGAGCAAACCATTATTAATTCTTTAAAAACAAACAAAATCAAGCCGGGCAGTGGTGGTACACACCTGTAATCCCAGCACTCTGGGAGGCAGAGGCAGGAGGATTTCTGAGTTCGAGGCCAGCCTGGTCTACAGAGTGAGTTCCAGGACAGCCAGGGCTATACAGAGAAGCCCTGTCTCAAACAAACAAACAAACAAACAAACAAAACAAACAAACAAAATCAGCAATGTGATTTTATACATCTTCATTTCTAAGTCCATTCCGCACACATGTCTTGTAGACAAGCTCTGGGACTATGCAGGTTCATACACATTCAAAGCTTTATATTTACACTAAGACTCACTGATTCCAAAACACCCCATTGAAGGCCACCCCCACCAAGAAGGGCCATGGGGAGCAGGGCAGCCCAGACCTTGGCAAGGGCTCTTCCCCAGGGCCACTTCTGTCCCTCCCTCAAGAGGCTTCAGTCTCCTTAACAGAAAATGGATGCCTTTGATCCAGCACTGTCTTAGCACCCAGCCCCTTTTAAACTTTTGTTAACGTTTTATTTTGTGTGTATGAATGTTTTGTCTGCACATATGTATGTACATGCACCGAGTGAGTGCCTGGTGCCTGTGGAGGTCAGGAGAGGGTGTTGGATCTCCTGGCAAATTTAGTCACATATGGTTGTGAGCTATCACGTGGGTGCTGGGAACCAAGCCTGAGGGGTCCTCCGAAAGAGAAACAAATGCTCTTAACCACTGTCTGCATTTCTGTCCCCTCCCCAAGGCTTGCTTGGCAAGACTGATAGACTCAGGCAGCTTCTGAGGGATGGACCCAAAAGACTG
Organism: Apodemus agrarius; assembly: GCA_964023405.1. Classification (NCBI taxonomy): domain Eukaryota; kingdom Metazoa; phylum Chordata; class Mammalia; order Rodentia; family Muridae; genus Apodemus; species Apodemus agrarius. The sequence goes on from OZ030011.1 coordinate 42,593,636, forward strand.
TCACAGACGAGGAACACATTCCTCAGTCCTTGGCCTCCTGGAGGCTAGTGGCCTTCCATAAAGCCCGCAGGCTGGTGTTACAGTGTCACTCTGACAACACTGAACCAGCCAATGGCTCCTGGCTGTCCACAGGCCCGTGTTCCCATGTGCTGGGTTCCCGGCTGCATTGGCTCACTGAGTGAGGTTGCTGCAGGGAGAGGCAGCAGGGTGAGCCTGCAGGGGTGGGGGAGTGGGGGGGTGGAGACAGGCCTCTGTGATCTCAGGGCAGCAGGGTCACAACAATCGGAGGCAGCTAGAACTCTGCTGGACTGGATAATAGAAAATCTTCTTGGCTCCTGATCTGGCTGTGTTACTTTGGGGAAACCCTGGGGTCAAGAATTCTCAATCAGGGCTGGAAAAGAACCAATCGGGGGCCATACACTTCTGTACCCTCCAGCAGGTTGCTGGAGCTATCGATGGAGAAACCCATTTGTGACTAGGAGGCCTGGGTGGCCTTACAGCCTGGGGCAGCCCCCAGGAACACTGCAGAGAGGGTATGGAGTGCTGTGAACCTGGGGGTCGTGTCGGAGGACATGGGATAAGTACAGAGGGCCTGGACACATGTTGTACTGGAGGATCAGGAGCAAAGAGACAGTTAGGGGTTGCTGCGTGACCAGGGTCAGTGCAGCAGAGTCACGGAGGGGTACGCTGGGTGCCAGAGGAACTTTCCAGTCCTCATGGAACAGACAATTTCTCTTCTTGACCAACAGATACTACACAGAGTCAGGCCTCATCATGGCAACCAGTTAGCACCCAGTGTGGCCCCACCCCACTTAGGGTAGACCCAAGGCCTGGAGAGATGGCTCAGTGGTTAAGAGCACTTGTTGCTCTTCCAGAGGACCCGGGTTTGATTCCCAGCACTCACACTCTAGCACACAACCATCATCCGCAACTCCAGTTTTCCAGGGAATCCAATACTCTGTTCTGACCTCCAAGGTCAGGGCTCCGGGTGAGTCAGAGCGGGGTATCACCTCCTTCGAGAGTGAGGGTGCCCCTCCCCCAGCAGCGCTCTGGTTGAGAGGACCAAGGGGAGTCAGACCTCCCGGCTGCCCCACCAAGGAAAGATAGGAGGTGGGGGAGGAGTTCCGATTACTTTCCTCCCCGGGGAAGTGCAGTGGCCCCGGGCTGGGTGGCCATGATGTGATAGATGGATTCCCGGAAGCGCTGGTCTCTGCTTAGCCTCTTGGCCACCTCCTTCAGCTCCTCTATGTTGTTGGCTTCTAGTTGAGAGGTCATGAAGGACTGGGACGGCTTCACTGTGGAGATGAGAACCCACTGCCCTGTGAACAGCATTCCCTCGCGCTGGGCCCACCCCTCCGCCCTCATCCCAGCCCCACATGCTGCCGAGTTTCACTTGATCCTCCCCGCCCCAGACTGGTAGAGCCACGTTGAAGGACATACTGTCCAGCCTTGTCTACCAGTTCTCTAACTTGTCCACCCACAGCCCGTTCAGTCGGACCCCCACCGGGACACAGGGCGACTCACTGTCATTCCAGGAAGTGCTGGACCTGCGGCGGTGGAAGCGGCAGCTCTTGATGCGGCGCGTGGCCGCCTTGTGGATGTACACGGAGTTCTTCATGATCACCGGCATCTTGGCCTCCAGCTCCGCGTTCCGGATGCACTCCTCGAAGAACCCTGGTGGCAGGAAGGAGCAGCTGACTGCGTCTTTCTCTGGGCCTGTCCTTCTCCTCCTAAGTGCTGGCTTGGTCTGGTGGGTGATAGGTTGGTCTATCCTTTATAGACCACAATTTGCTCCTCAAACCACAACCTGTAGCTATCTCAGGGATGAACAGAGAGCTCTGGGCATTTGTGTGTGTGTGTGTGTGTGTGTGTGTGTGTGTGTGTGTGTAGACAGGGTTTCTCTGTGTAGCCCTGGCTGTCCTGAAACTCACTCTGTAAACCAGGTTGGCCTCGAACTCAGAAATCCGCCTGCTTCTGCCTCCCAAGTGCTGGGATTAAAGGCGTGTGCCACCACGCCCGGCTACTGGGCATTTTTTTTTTAAGAGGCCAAAACTGCAGGCTTCCCCCTTCCATGCCCTCACTTGCCAAAGGTGCTCCTACAGGAAGGCGTCTGCGGGGGGGGGGGGGGACAGGAAGGACCACCACCCCCGTGCGAGGCCTGTCCGGGCTCTGGCGAGCCCGGCTCATGGGCGGAGCTCTGGGATCGGAGCTGAGCCCTGGAAGCGCGCGGCTCTTACTTTTCAGGTGGCTCACGTCGGCCCGCATCCTCTCTTCCTTCTCCTTGTTCCGAACCTTGGAATTGAGGCCCTGTTCCAGGCTCCGCAAGGCCGCCTCGGCCTCCCGAAGGCGCCTCTCGAGGTCCATGCGTACTTTCACTTCCGCCTACACGGAGGGACGAGCAAGAGAGAAGAAAGTCCAGGGAGCTGTCTCCACCTCCCCATGTCTCCCGCGGTGGTCGATTTTCACTGCTAGTTGGACCCCATTTAGGATCCACACTAGGAGGCACACTTCAGGATGTGTCTGTGGAACGTGTCCAGAAAGGCCTAACTGTGGGTAGAAGGAGCATTGAGGGCCGAAGTGGCACTGTCCCATGGGTCGAGGTTGTCCCTGTCTGAACAGACAGGAGAGGAGAGAAGGTACGGATTCTCGCTGTGTCCTGACTACGATGCTGCCCGCTGCTTCGTACTCCGTCTACCGTGGTTTCCCTGTCAGAACGGGCTGTCTCCCCCTCCAACCACCTTCCTTCCTTAGGCTGGGTACTTTATCACACACACCCTTCCTGGTCACTGTGAGCTCAATAGGCTTAGATGGAGGGTTCCACATCCGTGCCTTACCCATGACCCAGGTGGCCGGGCTAAGCCCTATCACACTTTCCTATCAATGATAGAAAGACTGCTATTATTATTATTATTATTATTATTATCATATATTTATTTTATTTATTTATTTTTGGTTTTTCGAGACAGGGTTTCTCTGTGTAGCCCTGGCTATCCTGGAACTCACTCTGCAGACCAGGCTGGCCTGGAACTCAGAAATCTGCCTGCTTCTGCTCCCAAGTGCTGGGATTAAAGGCGTGTGCCACCACTCGCCGCCCAGCTGACTGCTATTTTCTTTTCTTTTAAGATTTATTTATTATATGTAAGTAGTCTTCAGACACTCCAAAAGAGGGTGTCAGATCTCGCTACGGATGATTGCGAGCCACCATGTGGTTGCTGGGATTTGAACTCAGGACCTTCGGAAGAGCAGTCAATGCTCTTAACCACTGAGCCATCTCTCTAGCCCCTGACTGCTATTCTTTTGATTTTTGTTTTGTTTTGTTTTGTTTTTTTGGTTTTTCGAGACAGGGTTTCTCTGTGTAGTCCTGGCTATCCTGGAACTCACTATGTAGACCAGGCTGGCCTGGAAGTCAGAAATCTGCCTGCCTCTGCCTCCCAAGTGCTGGGATTAAAGGCGTGCGCCACTGCTGGTATCTTTTGATTAACTCACAGGTGGACACACTGGGAGAGAGGATGGGGTGGCTGTGAAATACAGGCATGGACAGGAGTTCCCAGTAGCATGGCGGGCCCAGAGCACAAAGCCCATGCAGGTTGCACACCTTGAGTTCCCGCTCAGCTTGCTGCTTCTCTGCAGTGAGCTCCTGCAGCGAGTTCTGCAGGGCCTGGGACTGGCTTGAGTAGAATTCCCGCTCCTCCTCCAGGGCCCGCGAGCGCTCCTCATTCTCCTTCATCCTGCAGGCAGGAGAAGTGCTTACCCAAGGCTCGCCTACAAAGGGGGTTGCCCTGCTAGAGACATGCCTAGAGAAAGACTGAGTCCTCTTCGGTCCGGTCAGCTAGGCCATGAGAGGGGTGGTGTGGAGTTCTGGGAGCCCCAGGCGGAGATGTTTGGGGATTGCTACTTTTCTGACCTCAGAGTCAGTGGGTCAGGAGTAAGGCTGTTTCTTCTTGGGTCGGATGGGTAGAAGCTAAGGGAAGCGCTGGCTGGCTGCCCAGGAGCACTGTTTTGATGGTACTCTGTAAGGTTGGGCAAGTCAGCTTTGGGAAAGCCAGGTCATCGGCAGAAAGGAAGTGACCCATCGCGTGAATGACAGCTAGAACTCGAGCCCAGCTATCTAACTTGAGGGAAGACACAGCTCCCAAGATGCACGAGACACCCCGAGACGCCGGAGGACCGGAGGACCGGACTGGACCGCCTCAGCTGCCTCACCGCTTCTCTGCCAGAAGCTTCTCAGCCAAAAGCTCCTGAATCCGCTCTTCGATCTGCCTGAGGTTGCTATGGAGACCATCGCTGGCTGCAGGCTGCTCACTCTGATTGGTCAAGGGCTGTGGCTGGTTCTTATCTTCCTCCAACATCTCTAAGGTTTTCTTCTTCTCTATGGAGAGTTCCTGTTACAAAGACAGGAAGGACGGGAGAGAGCAGGGGTTAGCTCTCAAGCATGGCTGCCTTGGCCTTCTTAAAATTCCAGGGAGTAAACGACTCCCCCTTCAGTCCTCCATGAAGGATATTTTACATGTCTCATTCCAAGATCTCCTTTCTTAGAACATGGCCAGGTTACTCCCTCATCAAGTCAGACAGACAGACAGACAGACAAAGAACCCAATGTGGCTTCCAATAGAGATGGCACCCATCAAAGCCAAGGCCTAAGGGCAGCATGTCCTTTTGAGGCCCTTGTCCCTCAAGGAGAAAGAAAATGTACTCATGTGAAGATGCCCAGAAGGGTCAGTTTAGGAAGACATTCATTCTCTACATTTATCAAGTAGGATCTTTACACTGAAATTATGCTATTGGAAATATCCATGGTGGGCTGGAGAGATGGCTCAGAGGTTAAGAGCACTGACTGCTCTTCCAGAGGTCCTGAGTTCAATTCCCAGCAACCACATGGTGGCTCACAACCATCTGTAATGGGATCTGATGCCCTCTTCTTGTGTGTCTGAAGACAGCTATAGTGTATTCACATACATGAAATAAATCTTTTTTTAAAAAAAGAAAAAAGAAAATATCCATGGTAACCATTGCTCACGGCAGGAAAAGTGAAACAAACCTAGGATCCAGTTCCTAGGGAGACTAACACTCGTGCAGCCTTCTTGACAACTCATGGATTCAACTAAGATGTATGGTCCCATGCTCTCCAGATGCTGGACTTTGGGATGCTGTTAAGACAGGGTCAAGTGAAGCCCACAGTTTTGAAAGCGCAAACCAGAGTATTAATCCTGTAATAGATGTGCAAAATGCATGGGGACACAGAGCAAATGCCTGCCGGGAAGAAGCTTTGACTAAACAGAGTCTGAAGACAAAGGGTTCCCCAGAGAGAGGAGAAGGCTATACGGCCTGGATCAGCCGCGGGGCTGGGGCTCGAAAATCTTATTGTCCTTGGGGGCTCGAAAATCTTATTGTCCTTGGGGATCTGAGCTCCATGGTTGGAGCTGGGAGCGGAGGGACAGTGGAGGGACAGCAGAGGGGCCCCGCGGGTGGGGTGGGCGGGGTGGGCGGGGAGTCTTTGCATGCTATGCTAAGAAGTTTGTTCTCTGTCCTTGGCGCAGGCTGCTGGCCCCGCCCCCTCTCGGTCTCTTGCATCCGACTACAGTGACCTGTAAGTTGATTTCCCTTCATGCTCAATGTCACCCAAGAGCAGCTAAGTTAGGAACCACAAACGGATGTGGTGGGTGACACTAATCGATCCTGCCTCTGGTGTAAAAATACCAGCACTTTGGAAAGCTGGTTTCCTGTGACCACGGTCATCACAAGGGCAAGCTAGAATTCCTGCTCTGGGTCTGGGAAAGGCCAGTCCATGCTCTGGGTCTCAAGTGCCCACTAGGGTTCTGGGCCGAGCTCGGAGAGGTTCTCTGGTTCTCTGGGTACGCACGCCTCATGCTCACGCTCCTGTTGGTACCTTCCCTGGGAAATACATAGGAATCCAGCGTTCCGCAGCCCGGCCAGCTTGCTTGTCTCCTCACCTCCAGTGTGTGCTGCAAGGATTCTGTGAGACGCCTCAACTCCTTCTTCTCCTGCTCCACACCCTTGAGGCATCTTGCAGTGAGTTCTAGCTCCCTGTGGGGACAGAGAGCTGGATGGGCAAGCTTCCCAACCCCCTCTGCGCCCAGACACGCTTCTGCCGTACAGGCCGTCGCTCAGTGGGACTCTTGGATGGCCAGTGCTCTGAAACACTGAGTACTGAAATCAGCCACAGGTCAGGGCTGCAAGGAAGCCTCAGCCAAATGGGGTGGATTCGCTTGCCAGATAGTGAGTGAGGTCCTGAAGCCGGGGGACTTATTCAGTGTTTAATGAATGTCTGGCTTTTTATTTGTATGCTAAGTTTAAAAATTAGGAAAAAACAGTCTCTGTATTCCACCCCCTCCCTAATACATATCTAAATGATTCCCTTTAATACGGTCTTCACCAGTAAATTTCTCTGGGCTATCACAGATAGCCCACGGTGGTAATGGAGATGATGATGATGATGATGACGGTGGTGAGTGTGATGATGAGGATATGACACTGAGCACTGTCGATCTCAGCAACAGTTTCCGAATTCTGGATAGCCTACACCTGAGTCACCTGTGCTGGGGATACATAAACGCCCTATCTTTATGAGGTTATAATTCAATTAGTACTTATAATGGGCAACTAGAACTGCCCATGATACATCAGACTGAAGATCCCAATGTGTCACTAACTAAAATGTGACAGGACTCCAGGAGAGAAGAGTGCTGGGGATGCTGTTGTGGGTCAGGGCAGCTCACGGCCAAGACCCTGGGTAAGGGGCGTCACAGGATCAGAGGGAGGGGCCTGTTCGTGGGAGAGGCTGGCCCACTGCTCGCACTCCTGCTCACACCATTGCAGGAGATCGTTATCAATGAGCAGAAATGACCCACCGACCTGGCCCAATAGTCTTCTGGGTTTACTCAAGACCCGGAGCATTGGGATGACCAGGCTGTAAGCGGTCTGCCAGGGCCAGGGCATTCCCTCTGTTTCCTCTCCCAGAACCAGGGCACCCGCTTCTTGCCCCTCCCAGGACCAGGGCATCCCCCTATTGCCCCTCCCAGGACCAGGGTGTTTCCCCCACTCCGTTGCTCCTCCTAGGGTCAGGGCACGCCCCCAACCCCCATTGCCCCTCCCAGGACCAAGGCACGCCCCCAGCCCCCATTGCCCCTCCCAGGGCCAGGGCACGCCCCCAGCCCCCATTGCCCCTCCCAGGGCCAGGGCACGCCCCCAGCCCCCACTGCCCCTCCCAGGGCCTGCCATCACCTCTTGATCTGCTCCTGCTCCACTCTCAGCTCTTGCACCACCTCCTCGAACTGCTGTTTCTCGGCCTCTAGCACTTGGTTCAGGCGCTCGAGCTCCTGAAGAGAAAGGGAGAGGAGGAAATTCACAGCAGGCACAGAGCCCCTAGGCGCCCTTCACTAGTCCAGGGGACCGGCTTGGGTTTGGCTCAGTCTGGGGGCATAAAGGCAAACTTATGAGAACTGAGGAGTCAGTACAGCCTCAGCTAGCCCAGGAATGTGATGAGGGAGGCTCAGGAGGGAGGAAGGACAGGTTAGACTTGATCCCAATAAGGGTCCTCTGGCAGATATGGCCACTTCTGGATGTTGTTCTTCTGGGCAGCTCTAGAGACTAACACCTTAAGGTCTGTTAGACAGACAGACAGACTGACAGTCAGACAGACGCTGATAACAACAACAACAAAAAAAAACGTGGAGTTTATATTTCCAGGACACTGGGTGGCATCAGGTAAACCATCTAAGACAAGCCATTCCCAGCCCAAGAGTCAGAGTAAAGGTGTTCTTTCTCTCAAGGCTCCTGGGAGTCAGGTCTACAGCTTCCCTCTCCTCAGCCCTATGGGAATTGGAATGTCAGGTGGCCGAGGACGGGTCCCAAGGGGCGAGACCAGTCCCTTCAGGGAAGCCGGGCCACCTGAATGTTCCCCACAGCAAGTTCCCTCAAGGCTAGGCGTCCTATTTCCCCTGGCTCAGTAGCGGAGGTGTTAGGATTGGCTTCCTGAAGTTTGGCTCCGTGTTTTTATGTCAGCCGCTTTGTTTCTGTTGGCTTTATGTTGTGGTAACATTGTTTCTGTTCTTCACTTTCTAGTTCCAGGTGACTCCCTAGTCACCTGGGGCCTTTGTTCTCAAGCATAATGGAGCCCTTGCACGGGAGTGGCACTGCCTATGGGCAGTGACATTGCCGTTGGCTTTGAAGAGATACAGAGAGGAATAAATTATAGGGGGAAGAGTCTGGTTTCAATTCCCACTCCTAGGTTTCCTACTCAAAAAAGTTGCTTCTCATCTAATCTTTAAATGTGCTCACCACCTGGGGGGGCCCCCCTGGAGTTCTGAAGCTCCTGGGTACACACATGGCTACAGTATACTATACAGTATACAGTATACTACTGTATAGGTGGACATGGCTACAGTATACTATTGTATAGGTGGACATGGCTACAGTATACTATTGTATAGGTGGACATGGCTACAGTGTACTATTGTATAGGTGGACATGGCTACAGTGTACTACTGTATAGGTGGACATGGCTACAGTGTACTATTGTATAGGTGGACATGGCTACAGTGTACTACTGTATAGGTGGACATGGCTACAGTGTACTATTGTATAGGTGGACATGGCTACAGTGTACTACTGTATAGGTGGACATGGCTACAGTGTACTATTGTATAGGTGGACATGGCTACAGTGTACTATTGTATAGGTGGACATGGCTACAGTGTACTATTGTATAGGTGGACATGGCTACAGTGTACTATTGTATAGGTGGACATGGCTACAGTATACTATTGTATAGGTGGACATGGCTACAGTATACTATTGTATAGGTGGACATGGCTACAGTGTACTATTGTATAGGTGGACACGGCTACAGTGTACTATTGTATAGGTGGACATGGCTACAGTATACTATTGTATAGGTGGACATGGCTACAGTATACTATTGTATAGGTGGCTGCACTCACGAGAGTGCCTGAAGCTGACAGAATACAGCAGATATCTTTTGAAAAGACAATGTATAATGAGCTCTGGTCCCTTACCCCTGGCACGGGTAGGGGTCCCTTTAGCCTGGGCCTCCAGGAATGAGCGCCAGCCAGCTGAGGAGCGGAGCAGTGTGGGAAACACATTTGTGCTATTAAAAGCCCTGGGCATACAGGGGCTTTGGGTTATTGCAGAAGCCATGACCTAGCCTATATCTATATCTATATTTGATGTGTCTTATATAGACAAAATATAAATAAGATTAAATTTGTATTCTTGCACATACCCCTCTTTACAATTGGAGACATCTTCAGACCTTAAAAAGAACAGAGTATGACAGCCGGGCGTGGTGGTGCACGCTTGTAATCCCAGCACTTGGGAGGCAGAGGCAGGTGGATTTCTGAGTTCAAGGCCAGCCTGGTCTACAGAGTGAGTTCCAGGACAGCCAGGGCTACACAGAAAAACCCTGTCTCGAAAAAACCAAAAAACAAACAAACAAAAAGAGTATGATGCTCTGCTTTAAAAAAAAAAAAACAAGATTTATTTATTTTATGTATGTGAGCACACTGTCGCTGTCTTCAGACACACCAGAAGAGAGCATCGGATCCCATTACAGATGGTTGTAAGCCATCATGTGGTTGCTGGGAATTGAACTCAGGACCTCTGGAAGAGCAGCCAGTGCTCTTAACCACTAAGCCATCTCTCCATCCCCAATGCTCTGCTTTAATATGCATGGTGTTGCGGGTGCTGACAGCCTCTCTGGCCCCAGAGTCAACAAACTTGAGAGGCTCTCCCTGGCAGCAATTGTCTGCTGTCAATTTGTCAGCAAGAGCGGTTGAGAGGCCCGTTAGCTCCAAGGAGCCCAGCCCCAGGGTGGCTCTCACAGGTCCCAGGATCACCCAGGACTCCGCCCCACAGCCTCTCCCCACCTCCCTGCAGAGGTCCCTGGCACTGCAGCTGCCAGCCGCTCCTGCTCTCCGCTCCCTTCAGTCGCCCTGGACTAACCAACCACACTGGGATAGCTTTTGTTGAATTGTCAGTCAGTGTCTGAAACTCAGGCCGTCCCTCCCTAGGCCTGGAGCTCCTCTGGACGCCAGCAGATGCTAGGCTGTGCCTCCAAAAACCCAAAAGGGAAAGTCACCTTCAACATAGCAAGGCAATTGAAAACAACCCAGCCATTTGACCACTCAGTGGTTCTAAACATACGTGATAAGATGCCGCTACTTGTGTCAATGAGTAGCTATGTCCGCTGCTGTCTCAAAGGGGCCAGGAAACTGGGTGTGGTGAACCAGAGCCCTCCAGGACCAAAGCATCTCTAAAGGAAGCCTAGTCTTCCCCAGAAGTTAAATCCCCTCATGGTTTTCTGCCAGCAAGATGCCAAGCTCAGCTTCAGTGACTCTCAGGGTAGAAAAATCAGAAAACCTGTTTCAGCTTTGACCAACCAACATAAAGCACCCCACCACCAGCTCTGGGTCTCAGTCTCCGAAAGCCACAGACACAGGAGCATTGGCAAATGATGGAAAATTTTTGTGGAATTTTCCACACAGAGCCGACCATTCAGGCAACAAGTCTCTGCTCCTGTCCCAGTCCCTCAAGTCACCTGTGCGGGGGACCCCCCCCCCCTTCAGCAGCTACCTCCCTCCTGACCGCTACCGCACCTTCTTCCAGGGTCTACGTCTCTGAGACAGACCTGTGCCTCCCAGGAGCTAGCAGGGGGTCCTGAGCCGAGCAGGAGACCTGCAGGGCCAAGGGCAGCGGCCGGCCCCTGGGCAGTCCCGGCTACTCTTCCTGCTCTCGGAGAAGCAAGCAACCCATGTCGCCCACCAGCTCCATTTCAGCCCAAATCTGCCTCCTTGCGAACCTCCCTCTCCAAACCCAGCTCCTCTCCGCACCATCAAACGAGACTTATTTCTTTTCCCTTCAGGTATTCAAGAAAAAAAAAGTCTCTTCCCGAGTTTCCTGTCCTCTAAGCTAAACACAGCTTGTTTGCCATGCTTCACAGACCATGATTTCTTGTCCTCAATAAAACTAATTATACTCATAAAAGGAATGCAGCGAAAGGGGAAGACTTAAGACAAGGAGGGTTCTTTGCAAGCCATTTACAGGCTCAATGCAATTCCAGGAAATGGCCCGGTGAGGTTTTTTTTCTTATAGTTCCATTCATTCACGCTACATCTATTTCCCAAGTGCACAGTATGTCCCAAGCACCTGCTGGGCTCTACATGGAGGGTCTGAAGCTGTTCTTGCAGAGAGTGTGGTCTAGCGTAGCTACCAAAAATCCCAGACCCGGCTTTTACACCAAATGCAGGAATCCGGTATACTAAAATAATCAGGTACAGCAGAGAGCAGCACAGAAGAAAATACATGTCCTGCAGGACAGGGGCCCAGTTCCGGGTCACGCTGTCCTGGGTGGAAGTAGAAACTCCACAGAGGTGGGAAGACTGGCAGGCAATCAGCTGGTTCTTGAGCTGAGAAACAAAGGAAGACAGATGCCTGGGCTAGAGGTTTAGTTTGGTGGCTTGCCTAGTTAAGTACAAGGCCCTGGATTAAGTCCTCAGCATTGAAAACCAGCAAGCAACCAAAAATAAATAAATGGAAGAAAGAGGAAAGAACATTCCAGATGGAAGGAACAGTACCTACAAAGCCCCCGTGGAAACCTGCTGCCTGGAAGAACCAACCGTGGTGGGCAAGAGACTGGGGTCTGAGAGGCAGAGAGGCTGGCAAAGAAGCCGCCACACCCACGCAGGGCCTCTGGCTTAGCTGAGGATTTTGTAGGTTTCCTTTTTCCTGAACAAGAAGCAAAGAACCATGTGTCAGTTAGCTGGCTGTTTGGAGTCTCACACTGGCCATGTCACCTGTCCCAGCCCGGCCTCAAATTCGGTCTCCCAGCCTCTGCCTGCTGAGCGCTGGGATTGCAGCTGCGCACCTTCTCAACAGTGGCAGCCGAAGATCCGAGGGTGGCTGGCAGGCAACATGATTTGTTTTCCCTTTAAACACTGAGTTGGCTGCAGTGTGGAGGAGAAAACAGAGCGGTAGAAAGAGTCTGAGGGCCCCAGGCAGGAGGCCACAGCACATTAGGTAAGGCCTGGTAGGTAGCAACAGGACTTGGGAGTGGGGTGAGGGAGAGAGGAAGGACAGGATAAAGCAAGCCCCCTGAATTCTGACCCACACAAGCCTTGGATGGTACAGCCCCCGAGAAGGGTATGTAAGGAGACAACCAGCCCTTCTAGAAAGGGTAAAGGCAAGACATCTTGACCTCAGACAAGATGTGCTCTCAGCATCTTTGGATGTCTGGATGGGCGTGTGAAGTCAGTATCAGATAATGAGGCAGAATAGAGAGAAGGGGCTAGAGGTGTCACCCTGGGAGCCGTTGGCACAGAAATAGCAAACCGAAGTTAGGGATTGTAGTCTAGACAGTACGATCTAGAGCAGAGAGAAGAAAGGGAGGTTCAAGTTCTACCTGAAAGAAGGCAGCACTCTCTGTAGACTTCATTCACACAGATCGCTTGCCGTGTAGAATGTGCTTAACAAGCACCTTCCAGGCCAGGTGTGGCGGTGCACGCTTTTAATCTCAGCCCTCAGAAGACAGAGGCAAGGAGGTTCCCGTGAGCTGGAGGCCGGCCTCATCTACATAGTGAGCTTCAGGCCAGCCAAAGCTACTTAGAGAGACCTTGTCTCAGACCAAGGTGTAATACACACTTTGAAGAGATTATCAGAACCAGTCAGATGATGGCCCTGTTAAAAATGATCAGACCAGGAATTAAAAACAAAAAAATAAACTCAATTGTGGGCTATATGCTGAAGGCTTTAATGGAAAAAAATAAATATGTAAAAATAGATGACTAATATATGTGGGGAGATTCGAATCACTCACACACACACACACACACACACACACACACAAACACACACATAAACACCCCCCCCCAATGCAAGATTTAAAACACAAGACAATTGGGCAATGACCAAGTGCAAGGGTGTGCTCTTGTAGTCCAAGGAGACAAGGAGGATCAGGAGTTCAAGGGTAGTTTAAACTATACATCACCCTGCTTCACAAAGCAAACAAGCAAGCAAAACCAAGCTGAACAACAAAATCACACTATGAAAGAATACAGAATGTCTTTGCTAAGAGAAGCTTCCAAATACACCAGAGAGCTTGCCCTCCGTCTCTTCATGTGTGTGGAGACATAGGTACACCATGATCTGCAGTTGTCTACACATCAATGGAAGAGACCTCAGAATACAGCATGCTTTTCTAACAACTTTATCTTGAATTTTCTACTCTCCAGAACTCTGAGAAAAAAATTCTTCTTGTTGAAGGCACTTGGGCTGATTTTGTCATGGTGGATCAAACTGACTAGGATCTATAGCCCACACCACCCAACGATGACGTATTCCACATTATTCACAAGCTTGACTAGAACATTCACCAATACATGCTGGACTCTGCAGGAGGAGACACACTTCACAGATTTAAAAGACTAGAAATTATACAATGCTTTCTATATAATGTTTGCTTTTAGTAATGAGATTATACCATAAAGTAATAACAAAACAATAGCAAGAAAATCCACACAGAGATTGGAGATTTAAAAATACATTTATGGGTCTGGAGAGATGGCTCAGTGGTTAAGAGCACTGACTGCTCTTCCAAAGGTCCTGAGTTCAATTCCCAGCAACTATACAATGGCCACAACCATCTGTAATGGAATCTGATGCCGTCTTCTAGTGTGTCTGAAAACAGCTACAGTGTACTCATATGCATAAAATAAATAAATCTTTAAAAAATACATTTCTGACTAACGGGCCAAAGAAGTGATTTCAAGTCTAAAAACAGAAAAATAATAACATTCCTTGTTATTTATTCAAGTGAACTGACAGTGTCTATCCACACCAAAAAAAAAAAAAATCTATGGATATGTATAGTAACTTCATTCAACTGTCAAAACTTGGAACAACCCAGAGGTCCTTGAGTGGGAAAATAGATAAACTGGGGTATACACCCAGATAACTAATTTATTCAATTATGAAAAGAAACTGGTATTCAAGCCATACAACAAGCAGCACAGGGACGTTTAAATGCACCTCTCAGAGTGTAAGACATTTTGATCTTAAAAGTGTATGTGGTATATGATTTCAACTCCATGATGTTCTGGAAAATGCAAAACTCCAGAGATGGTAAAAAAGGTCAGTGGTTGTGGTTGCTACGTTAGTTGGTTGGTAGGAGGGATGACACATGAAACACAGGATTTTTAAGGCAGTGAAACTATTCTTTGTGATATCATAATGGTGAATTAGTGGCATTTACATTTGTCAAATCTACGGCATGCGCTACACTAAGAGTGAAGGCAGACGGCCCAGGAGGCTCTCTCTGCATTTCCACTCATATGCTCAGAGCACATGAGCAGCTGTTAGTCTCAGCAAGCATTAGAGATGAAGAATTTGAAGTCCATAGGAATCAAATGGCATCCACCTCATCAGGGCTGCAGCTAAGATTCTACCAGGGATCCTGGCTGCAGAGTCTGAGGTTCCCTATGGATCAAGGCTGTCCCCCAGAAACCTCCCATGTAATTATAAGAATCACCTTGTCTCTGGGATACAGTAATTTTTCTATGTGGTCCCAAACCCCTCTGCCAATCTCCGATCTAGAATAGGATGGGGAAGATACTGGAGACAAGCACTCCTACCCTACAGGTGAGGAAACTAAGGGAGAAAAACACTTAGGCAGAGTGACTCAGTGTGGTCATTCCAGGAGCAGGATGGGGGTTCTGTTTCTGGGTAAAGCACATCACTGACAGGTGGCTTGAACCTGGTGTGGGTCTCTTCCTGCTGATGCTCCAAGCAGCCTCTGCCACATTAGCAGCTGGGCTTGCACCGTATTTGGACTCTACAGCTGCCAGCGTCCCACTTCAGTAGGTGGCATTAAGCAAGGCCTGCGTGCCCTGGGTCTCCACTGCCCTAATTTCCAAGCTAAGACCTAGATAATGTGTCTAAATTTTCCTCGGGCCAATTGCTGCCCCAGATTCAACCTCTGTTGGCTAAATCTACTCTCCCTGTCGGGGGGCTGTGTCTCCCACTCCAACCCATGCTGGGCCTCCCAGATAATCCGTCTTTAAGGTCTCTGACAACATACCAAAGTCTCGCTTCAAATGCACAGGATGCGAGAAAAGGCCAAACCATCTAGATGGGATCTAGATGCAAGGAGTGTGCAGACCTAAAAGCTCAAACTCTGAGGGAAAAGAGGCCCAGCATTAGGATGAGGCCAGTGTAGGGGTCCTGTGCCCTTATCAGCCCTTCCTGGGGGCCAGCCACACATGTGGTGCACAGGCATGCATGCAGGCAGGCAAAACACCCATACATGTAAAAATACTTCCTAAAGATACTAAACCCCAATTCCAACCCCACATCTCCAAATCAAAATCGTCAACTTTGCTTTTTTTTTTTTTCTTTGTAATCAATGAAGAGAGTCTAGATCAGTGGTTCTCAATATTTCTAATGTTGGGACCCTTTAATACAGTTCCTTGTGTTGTGGCAACCTCCAACCATAAAAGTATTTTGTTGCTACTTCATAACGGAAGTCTTGCTACTGTTATGAATTGTAATGTAACCATTTGAATGGCAGGCCAGCTGATATCCACAGGTCTAATTGGAAGAATAAACTGGCACAGAAGGTGAGATCTTTGGAAGAAAAACAAAAGCAGATTATCCTAGTGGTTTGAAATTAAGCCATAATATAATAATTAATACTGCAAGAACCAAGTCAGCTCAGTCTTTTTTTTTTTTTTTTTTTTTTTTCCGACAGGGTTTCTCTGTGTAGTCCTGGCTGTCCTGGAACTCACTTTGTAGACTAGGCTGGCCTCGAACTCAGAAATCCGCCTGCCTCTGCCTCCCAAGTGCTGGGATTACAGGCGTGCGCCACCATGCCCGGCTAGTCAGCTCAGTCTTGATTGCTCCCACGGTTAGCAGCTTTCACCACAGCACAGCTGGGTGCTGTGTTAGGACCTGGAGGGTTTGGGGTCCAAAGGAGACACGTGTTTCTTGACTTTGGGGCATGTTTTAGAGTCCCATCAGGGGTGACGGGGAAGGCGCCGAGTTCCTGTACTGAGTTACAGTAGGGCACTGAGCTACACCCGATGGCCTCAGCCTGTGCCTGGCCCGAGGGAGGACAATGAGAGTGACAAGGTTAAAGGCCGTGGATTAGGTCAGTCTCCTATCTACAGGCTCCTCTGAGCATCACTCTGCAAAGCCAGACCTCGCCCATGCAGGCGTGGCCAATAATTAACAACAGCATGAGCACAGTGCTGAGAGAAACAGCGAGTCACTAAGCACACACTGCACGTTGTGCACGCACAGCAGGTCAAGTACTCTCGATGTGATGGTTCACTTAATCTCTGTAACATCCCTAAAGGGACGGGCCTTGTTATTTTTCTCACTTTTTTGGGGTGAGAATCCTGACATTCAGAGAGGTGAAGTCACTTTCCCGGAGGAACCATACATTTAGAAGGGCTAAGGTCAAATACTAGCACAGGCAGTCTCGCTCCAGGCTCCCTCTGCGTACAACCTGCGCTGCCCTTCAGGTGTGGGAATGGAGCAGACTCCAAAGGCTCAACTGAGACAAGAGTTTCCGAGGCCTCCAGGCTGGTCTAAGCCTGTGCTGAGCCTCCACGGGGCTTGCATTGTTGATGACAAAAGGGATAGATCTCTGAGGCTGTCAAACTCCATCTCCCTTACGGACCAGAAGTACTCCCCACCCCCAGGCTCTCCCCCCCCACCCCCTCCCACCCCCCCACCACACCCCCCCCCCCCCGTGGATAAATTGAGGTCATTGCAACCTCTTGTGGATAGCAGCAAGCCGCTTATGAAATGTTTAGAAGGCTTTGTCCCTAAGACATGTTTCCTGGGGGTTCACAGGAGAAAAAACACTTCCCACTAAGATGCTACATCAAGGTGCAGACACTGTCACCTCAGTGGCCTCATTGCTCCATCCCTTCTGAAGCCTCTTGGGAAAGTTTCTGAGATCCCCAGATCCCTCAATGCCAGCTGTGTCTGGGGGGTGGGGGCAGGGCTGAGTGTCTCTGCACAGCCACGCACGTTGCTTACCTCTCTCTGCTCCCTCTGAAGGCACAGTTCTTCTGTCTCCTCCATCAGCTTGTCTGCCAAAGCAAGCACACACACCCTGAAGACTTGCTTAGAGGTGTCTTAGATGACCTCTGTCACCTGTGCCATCTCCTTGGAAGAGCCACACCCAGCCTGGAGTTGGGTTCTGCTCTCCTGAACTGAAGCTGTCTCACTGGCCCAAACTGCCTTTCAAGCCATTGTCTCTGTTTTGTGCTTTTATGGATCCACAGAGGACTTGCACACAGAGGCTCAGATGGGTCTTTGCAGCCCGCGCCTCTGCAATCTCCTGCTACCTGAGCTAGTGCCTGGTTAATCTGGGAGGCCATATTCTGCCAAGGAAGAGGTACTTAGAGCAGGCAGTGAGGAGCCAGGGAGGAGTTAGAGCAGGCAGTGAGATGTCTCTGCAGGTTCCCAGGAAGGGGATCAGCCCATTCTCTCCATACTAGAGGGCATTTAGCAGACCATTAGGGCACAGGACCTGGATGGATCCTTGTAGCTAGGTTGGTTCAAAGTGGGTCTGGTGAGGAGAGGAGAGGAAAGTGCAGGGCCTGGAGCTCAGGCAAGTTTTTTTTTTTTTTTTTTTTTCATTTCTAAATCTTCCATCTGAAGACCCAACACAGACACACACCCAGCATTTTCCCTTTAAGCTGATCTTCCCATCTCTAACACCTGAGGCCATTTTGGTCTCTTCTTTAAGGAGAAGGAAATTGAGGCTTATAGAGAATGAGTGGCCGACTCATCCACACAACGAGCAGGCAGATGACAGGGCTAAAGCCCAGGTTCTGGTCACTAGTGTGCCCTGTTTCTCGCTCCATGGCCAAAGGGGCATTTATCACACCATTAAGTTCTCTAGAGACCAAACTCCCTACCAGGTCCCCAGAGAGAACTCCCACCCCACTCTCACCAGGTCCCCCAAGTGCCACCATCAAGCAACGTCAGATTCCAGTTCATCCCGGTCACCAACCTAAATATTCTTGTTTTTCCTTAGCCAGCTGTAGCCCCTGTGCTTCTAGGCTTTTGATCATAGCTTCCCCTAGCTGGGCATTTTTCCAGGTCCTGGGGAGGAAAAGCAAATGGGAGAGAGGACATGAGGAAAAATACAAACAGTTAAACCAAAAGGAAGGCCCAGGGAGAAGGAGAGTGCTCATTTTCTGTGTTGGCCCCGCCCCTTGCTCTACAGAATCTCAGCTCAGTCTGGCACCCAGGGATCTGGGCACGCCACCAGCATTGATCAGTTACAGTAACTGGAAGCTGAGGTTGCAAAGTGGGCCACCGGGACAGAGCCAAGAGCACGCAGGGAGGAGGGCTAGGACTGCTTCCCTAGGAGCCGTCTGCACTGTATGCATGCCAACCACCTGGTGCAAGGCTGGGTCCTCGGTGTTATTGGTTAGGTTAGAAGTATGGACTGGCTTGAATGGGCACAGGCTGTGTTGGTCAGGTGGTTTCTGGGACCTGCACTGTGATTTGTAAACACCATCTCTAGACCTTGCCAGGATTCAGTACAGGCCTGGGAAAGGGAAGATGGATGGACTGAGGCGCTGAATATGAGGAACAATGCTCCACTCCTTCCCAAGAGTTGGAAGCAAATGGTGTCCACATCTGCCACCTGTCATTGAGGACACCTTCCCAAACTTGACACTTAGGGGACCCTCGCCGATGCTTTACAGCCTGAGTTGCCTCCTCCCGCACATCCTAGGCAGCTCCCACAGCCCTGTCTCAGGGGCCTGCAGAGGCAGGTGGGCAGGGCCAGCCTAGCCCGCCCCCACTCATCCAGCCCCTCAGATGCCCTCCTGACAGACACTTACACCTTCCCAGACTCCTGCAACATCTCCAGCCATTGTGTCTGCTCGAACTCAGACTCAGCAGCCAGCAAGACATTTCCCTGCCAGGAAAAGAAGCCGGCGTGAGAGGTATCAGAGAGAGAGAGAGAGAGAGAGAGAGAGAGAGAGAGAGAGAGAGAGAGAGAGAGAGAGAGGAGAGAAGAGAGACAGAGAAATGACTTCTTCTCTTCCCACCCCATCTTCCACAGGCCCTGACAGCCCTCTCAGGCTAGACCACAGGAGGCTGTTCCCAAGGGACCAAGATGACTCTGCCTTGTCCTGTGGAGCCTGGGCTGTGGGAGGGCTCCCCACTCACGTGGAAGTCCTGGTGTGAGATCTTCATGGCATAGGGCATACTGGGCTCTTCTCTGGCCTCCACCAGGCAGCCGCCCAGTGGGATGACACCCTGAAGAACAAAGCAGAGCAGGCAGCTCCCACCCTACCCAGCTCCCATCACTTGAGTCCCAGGAACCTCCTGGAGAAAGCCCGTGGCTTTGCCAAGGGCCTCAGGCTGGACCACTTCCCAGGATTATGCCATTAAATTGGACCTGGGTCAGACTCTGCGACTCAGAAAGTGTGTGTGGAGGGAAGGACCCAGCCCAGAGGCTGGAGGCGGGTGTCTTGAGCCCCGAGAGGATTTGTTCTCCAGATTCTAAATTAAATCAAGACAACAGAGAGTTCTCTACCATCCCCAAATGTCCCAATGCCCCCCCCCCCCAGCGAGGAAAGGCACCTCCTCACCTTAGGATGGATATTGAAGTATTTGTTGGTTTCAAAGCTCTTTCTCTCACTCTCAGAGTAGTAAAGCAGAAAGCTTTCTTTGATGATGAAAAACCTGGGGGAAGGGGCATGAGAGAACAGAAGACCTGTGAGTAAACAGCAAGCCACATGCTGTCCCATGGAAGGTGACAGAGCTGTGACTGTGCTGCTCTCATCCCTGCCCTCGCCCCTGGAGGTCCTGAACTCACACAGGAGCCCACTGCACAGAGGTCTCAGATGGCCTCCTGTACAGGCCGCAAAGGAGGAGGCTCATGACTGGCTATCCTTCTCCCCTCCCTTTATCCTCTGAACGATCAGCTCTGGTCTTGTGGGAACACCTCCAGGTCGGATTCGACAGATTGATTCTAGATGGGTGTTATGGTGTAATCAAATGGGATTACTGTCAACTGCTGAGGTCTGCAGTCCTGGTATCACCCCAAGGTGATATCTGTCTCAGAGTACCCACGTCCTTTCTGGGACTCAAGTCTTAAGTGGTTCAAAGTGGCCATGATACTTTCTGGTTATGGGAAGGCAAATCCTCAATGCCAACAGGTCCTTGGCTTACCTGGAGGACTCTTATGGAACTAACAGCAGAAGCTTAAAGAAACCAAGTGTGCTCCAGGGGGAGCCCCACTTAGGCCTCAAAGCTCCTGAGGCCCAAAGACACTAGAGTTCTCTCTCCTCCAGAGACACTGCTGCGATGTGACCTGAAAAGATTCTGAGTTGGTGTGTGTGTGTGTGTGTGTGTGTGTGTGTGTACATACAAAGGAAAGTTCAGAGCAGTGACATGTTGGAACCTTCTAGGATAGACTCACAATGGCCAACAGTGTGTCTTTCTTACCTGCTTACCATTCTGTGAAAAGACACAGGCAACTTGATACAGGCCATGGCAGGCACATTTGCACCATGAAAATCAAATACCACAAAACCACCCCAAGAGCCTGTTTTTAAACCATCCCCTGGACCTTCTTGTGAGGAGCTTGGAAAAGATGTCAGTAGCATCAAAAATTCACAGGATTCCTGCAGGTCCCCCAGCTGCACGATCTTCCCTGACACCATAGCTGCTCTGGGGCAGAGAGGAGGGGTGGCCTGGGTGGCTGCAGCCTCTGCTCTCTCTCCAGAGGGACCTGAAGCTCAGCTTTGTAGTTTGGTATGAGTTCCATGATTTTGCGCCCCTTCCACTCCCCCCCCCACCCCCAACTCTTTTGGGAAGGCGGGGTTCTTGCTACCCTTGCTACCCTGGCTGGTTTTGAACTCATAGACTTGAACAGTCTCCCTCATCTCAATTTCCTGAGCAGCCAAGATTACACAGCTGTACCACCATGCCCACCTTCAGCTCATTTTCTGTATTCTTGCCAACCCCCTACTAGCCACAGAACGAATGCAGTCCTCGAGGACACAGTGTCTGGGTTCTTGCACTTAGCGCTCTATACCCATTGCCACAGTGTGTGCTTCTTTATCCAGAGGGGGCTCCTGGGCTCCTGAAGGGTGGGGCCATGCCACACAAGTCCCTGGGGATAGGCAGATTTCTCCTGATAGGTCCAAAAGAACATCACAGGGTGGGTAAGAGCTCAGACCTCCCATTTTCCAGCTTGGGGACAGGGAGTTTAGGTAAGGACACTCAGCTACCTGAACCTTAGTCTCTGTAGCACAGAAGTGATGGCCTTGACATTAGAGGGTGGCTGTGTGGACTGAATGAGGCTGTAGTTATAACCTGTGTGTGAAGGACCCAGGGTGGGGTGGAATGTCCCGTGGTCTGGTAAGCAGGAAAGTCAGGAAAGCTGAACAGAGCTGCCTCCCCACTCCCCCACAACAGTGCCTCATGAACCCCTGAATATCTGGACACTGGATTTTTAGGAGGTCTTTATGGTTCAGCGAGCTAATAATTAGGCCGGACCATGAGCTAATGGAGCTGTGACTTTATAATTGAGGAACCTGGGCTGGCCTTGGGGGGTGCGTTCATGGTAGACTGCTTGCCTAGCGTGCACAGAGTAATCTGTAGTACAACATAATGTAGGTATTGTAGCACACACCCACAATTCCAAGTATCCAGGAAGCAGAAAGAAGCTCAAAGTCATTGTGATGGTTTGTAGATGCTTGGCCCAAGGAGTGGCACTATTAGGAGGTGTGGCCTTGTTGGAGTAGGTGTGTCACTGTGGGGATGGGCTTAAGACCCTCGCCCTAACTGCCTGGAAGTCAGTCTTCCATTAGCAGCCTTCAGATGAAAATGTAAAACTCTCAGCTCTGCCTGCACCATGCCTGCCTGGATGCTGCCATGCTTCCCACCATGATGATAATGGACTGAACCTCTGAACATGTAAGCCAGCCCCAATTAAATGTTATCCTTTATAAGACTTGCTGTGGTTATGGTATCTGCTCACAGCAGTAAAACCCTAAGACAATCATCCTCAGCTACGTATTGAGTTCAAAGCTAGCCCAGCCATAAGACTCCTATCTCAAAAAAAGAAAAAAAAAAAGCCTCATTAGCAGCACGTGCATGCCTCTATATTCTCAGCATTTGAGAGGCTGATACAAAGGTTACAAGTCTAAGGTCTTCCTGAGCTACATAAGGACCCCTATGTCAAAAGAATGAGAGGAGGTCATCTTTGAAAAGAGGGCAGATACCTCAGACACAGAGCCCACAGGTACCAAGGTTGAGAATGTAGCTGGTTCTAAAAGGAACCAGAAGGCTGACTCCAATCCTGGATCCAGACTGCACAGGCCTCCGTGGCTACTGTCATAGCAATGATGGCAGCTCTTACATTACTGAGCCCTTTACCACCCCAACCTACCTGGGCTTGCTTCTGTTAGTCACCCCGCCAGGCAGATGCTCCTGAACTTTCTACATAAGGAAATGGAGGCAAGAGATGGCATGAGGAACTGGAGCCACTTGGTAGCAATTGGCTTTCTCTCAGAGTAAGATGGCCCTGAGAGGGCTTTGGATGGGACTGGCATGGGTAGTTTTGGCTGCTGCAAGGGCAGCAGATTGTCCTGGCATAGGCGGGGCATCTACTAAGAGCTATCGACACATAGCACTGAGGGCAAGCTCCTCCCCACATGGTTCACCAGACAAGATCTTTGATTATCAAACTAGGTTGGTGGTGGCCACTCCGACACCTTTTAGCTTCTGCTCTGCAGCTGGGCCCTTGAAAGTCTATGTCGGATTGCAAAGGGGGCCATTCCTCTTCCTACACCTTCCTCCAGAGTCTCCATGTTCTGGACACCCTCAGTATGCAAGGCTGGAGAGACCTCCTTTGAGCCCTGCAGAGCTGGGCTCTCAGTGCAGGGGCTGGTCACAGGCACCATTTTCCAGTGTTAGCTTCTGTGAGGGAGTTATGTGAGGATCAGAGACCCTGCTCCTCTGAACAACGCTGGAGGTGCTCACTCCCATTTCACAGATGAGGAAAGAAAGCTTGTATATGAAGTAACTGTGGAAGGAGAATTGGAACCCAGGACCACCAGGAATCCCAAGTGCTGGGATTAAAGGCATGTGCCACCTTGAACCTCTTATCTTCCTGCCTCTACCTCCTGAGTGCTGTGGTTACAGGCATGCGCCATCTGCTTTGTTTATGGAGCACTAAGAATTGAACCCAGGCCTTTATGCATGCTAGACAAGCAGTCTAGCACGTGAACCATATCCTCAGCCCCTGCTCTGGTATTTCTACTTCCAGATGAAAGAACATTTAGAATCCAGCAACATATGCCCTTTGCTACACATACTTTATTCTATCTATGTTGCTGGTGAGCACGCTCACACCCCCCCCCCAGATGTTTGTCTCCCTTGAACTGGTCACTGTGGAAGGGCTGTAGAATGGGTGATAGCACTGCTAAGGAGGCAGGGACTTGGCCTAGGCAGGGACTGTCCTGGCCGCTGCCAGCTTGGTTAGCCCCTGCCCTCAAGGAACTTAGGAGACGTGTAGGAGAGAGCACGTGGAAAGAAATAATTTTTAAAAACCAAGCTCCTTCTTTGCACCAGGCCCTGTTTGCGTCGCAGCAGTTTGTGTGGTGATACATTCGCTGCCTGGCCAGGTAGATGAGGAAGTGAGAGTGCAGAGAAATCCATACCATGCCCCAGATCACGCAGTGCGTGGTAGACGGGGACGCTAGAATGCACAGCATTAGGATAGACGGTGACACTGTCGGCCATGAGGGTTCACAGCAACACAGAGGGCACCAGGAGGATGCTGTGACCCCGTGAAGCACCAGGATACCTTACTGTGACATCATGACCCATCGGGGTGCATTACAATGCCACCCAGCGCCCGAAGGATGCACAGTGACTACAAAGCACCAGGGAACATAGCAACAAGGGGTGTTTGTATGAAGAACCGAAGTATGGCCTGCAAGGTGATGAATGGCTTAGGGTCTGGCCAAGGTCTGAGAGGAGGTCCCAAGTGATCAGGGTTTTTAAAAAATAAGAAATGAGCCGGGCGTGGTGGCGCATGCCTGTAATCCCAGCACTTGGGAGGCAGAGGCAGGTGGATTTCTGAGTTCAAGGCCAGCCTGGTCTACAGAGTGAGTTCCAGGACAGCCAGGACTGCACAGAGAAACCCTGTCTCGAAAAAAAAAAAAAAAAGAAAAAGAAAAGAAAAAAGAAAAAAGAAAGAAAGAAAGAAAGAAAGAAAGAAAGAAAGAAAGAAAGAAAGAAAGAAAGAAATGTCTTAAGTTGGGAGGCGGTAAAAGTGTAAGAGATGTTTTCTAGACAGAGAAGGACATGTGTAGAGAACAACGTGCTCAAGGTTATCAGAATACCCTGGTGTTGTCTGCAGATAAGTCATGTGCTAAAGTGGTGGCCAGGGTATGGGGGAAGAACAGGAGAGAGCACAGCTTTGTGAGCAGGGCCTGAGAGCAGACAGCCCCCCCATGCCTCCCCCATGCCTCCCCCATGCCTCCCGCACACCTTGCAGAGACATCAAACAGGTACTGGCATCAAACAGGTACTGGGGTGGGGTTTTAGAATTAGAGAGGTGGCCTTGAGGAGGTCACAGCTGGGCAAAGAGTGAGCCAGAGTTATCAGAAGGTAAATATCAGCAGAGCACGCTGAATAGTTAGAGCAGCGTGGGACGGCCTAATTCTCATGACACCGTGGCCAGGGCTTTAGCTTGAGTGACAAGATAGACACAGGTGTCACCTAAGATGATAGTGTGGCTTCCCTGCACCCTGTGCTCTGAGTATAATAAGGACCCAGCCAGAGCTTAGTGGTTAACACTGGTCTCATGAGATAGCTAGTGGAGGCAGAGGAAAATGTTCACAGCACAGATGCAGTGTAACACCAAGCAGGTCTTGTTAAAGAAGGACCAGCCAGGGGCTGGGATGATGGCTCAGTGGTTAAGGGTGATGGCTACTCTTTCAGAGGACCAGGTTCAGTTCCGAGTACCTACATAACAGCTCATAACCATCTGTAATTCCAGTTCTAGGAAATCCAATTCCCACTGTGGCCTCCATAAGTACTGCATGTACATGATGTACAGGCAGAACACCAATATACATAAAAATAAAAATAAGAAAAATCTCGCCGGGCGTGGTGGTGCACGCCTGTAATCCCAGCACTTGGGAGGCAGAGGCAGGTGGATTTCTGAGTTCGAGGCCAGCCTGGTCTACAGAGTGAGTTCCAGGACAGCCAGGGCTACACAGAGAAACCCTGTCTCGAAAAACCAAAAAAAAAAAAAGAGAGAGAGAGATAGAAAGAAAGAAAGAAAGAAAGAAAGAAAGAAAGAAAGAAAGAAAGATCTCAAGAAAACTAACAGAGCTAACACCACCACCACCAGTCAGCCTGGTCTACTGAGATCTTTGATGTTTGTGGGTGTAGATGGTGGGGCATTGGAGAGGGGGAGAAATTGAAAGTTGGGAACATCCTGAAGGTCAGAAAGGAGGCGGTATGACGGTGAGTGCAGAGAGAGGCCTCAGGAACATGCATGAGAGCTTGGGCCAAAAGTAGCATTGCTTGCACTTGGTGTGATGGTTTGTATACAAGTGGCAGTATTAGGAGGTATGGCCTTCTTGGAGTAGGTAGCCTTGCCCTAGCTGCCTGGAAGCCAGTATTCTGCTAGCAGCCTTCAGATGAAGATGTATTAAAAGGCAGTGCTGAATATTAAACTTTGAGCCTTGTTCAGAAACTTTGTCTTGGCTTCATCCTTCTCTCCCACCCTGTTCGTTTTTCATTTCCAGCCCCCCTTTCAGGTAACCCAGTTCTCCATGGCCACTGGACCACTACAGGTGGTGCCCGAACAAGGGACTTCCAAATTTGGTTCCTCTGATGTGTACTGGGTTCAATCTATTACTAATAAGAGGTCTAACCTTACCGGGCAGTGGTGGCGCATGCCTTTAATTCCAGCATTTGGGAGGCAGAGGCAGGTGGATTTCTGAGTTTGAGGCCAGCCTGATCTACCGAGTGAGTTCTGGGACAGCCAGGGCTACACAGAGAAACCCTGTCTCGAAAAACAACAAAACAAAACAAAACAAACAAACAAAAAGGTCTAACCTTAAATTACTAATTGAAAGGGGAAAAAAGGCTTTGAAGGATTAATAGACACTGGATGTACTCACTCACTTCCAAGGGATTGGTTATTCCATTAATCCAAAACAAAGTTCCAAACTTAAGATTTATGAATGGTTGAGGAGGCTATGGAACTTGTGGGGGTATTGCAACCTGGTTTGCCTATTCCAGCTGCCATTCCAGGAAATGCATGTAGAATTATTATAAATTTGGAAGATTGTTTTTGTTTGTTTGTTTGTTTTCTTTGTTTTTTGGATATTTTTTTTTGAGACAGGGTTTCTCTGTATAGGCTGTCCTGGAACTCACTCTGTAGACCAGGCTGGCCTCGTACTCAGAAATCCGCCTGCCTCTGCCTCCCAGAGTGCTGGGATTACAGGTGTGCACCACCACCGCCCGGCTTGGAAGATTGTTTTTATACTGTTCCTTTGCATCCTGGTGACTGTGGGAGGTATACAATTAGTGAGCTTCCTTGTAATTTTAAAGAATCCACGAAGCAATGTCATTGGAAAGTTTTGCCTGAAGGAATGGCCAATAGCCCTAAATTATGTCAAAAGTTTCTTTCTGCTTCAGTACAAGAAGTTAGGACTTTGAATCTTTCAGTGTATATTATTCATTATATAGAGGGTATTTTATTAGCTGATCCCACTGAAGGAATTTTACTTCAAGCATTTGCTCTTATACAAGGAGCTTTAAAAATTTGGGGAGTAGTTGTTGCTCCAGAAAAGATTCAAAGACAAAATCATTTTCAATATTTGGGGCTTCAGTTATATCCTAAACAGATTGTGGCACAGAAAATTCAAATAAGATAGTTTACTTACTTTAAATTATTTTCAAAACCTTCTAGGAGATGTTAGCTCACCACAGGAGGACTTGTCTCTGATGTTCTCAAGGGGCATGCAAATCCTAATTCCCCTCAAAAATTAACTGATGCGGGACAATAGCTTTGCAAAAAACTATTAGCCAACATTAAATACATTATATTTAATCATTTGTTGGATGTTTCACAGCAGTCCTTTGTCAAAAGGGACCATTAATGTGGGTTCATCTTTCTTCCTCTCCAAGTAAAGTTTGAACACCCTATTATGAAACTGTTGCTGTGTTAATACAGAACTGTAGGACAGAGTCATTAAATTTTGGGAAAGAACTTGATAAAACATTTATTCCTTATTTCAAATAGCAATTAAGCTGGTTATTGAAGAATACTGATATTTGCCTATTGCATGGCAAACTTTTCAGGCAAATTTGATAATCATTGTCCAAAAGACAAGTTGTTACAATTTTCCTCTATACATGCTTTTGTATTCCCTGTAAATTTATGCATAGAGAGTGTACTTACCTTATTTACAGATGGCTTATCTAATGGGAAGGCAGCATATGTGACTGGATCACATGTTCATTCTCTTTGAGTTTCCCTCCACTTCAGCACAAATATTTGAATTACATGTTGTACCCACTGTTTTTGAAATGTTGAAAAATCAAGCTTTTAATTTGTATACTGATAGCCAATACATAGCTCATGATTTACAATTAGTTGAAATTGTTCCTTTTTTTAGGAACAATTTTCCTGCTAATTCTCATATTTTACAGTAATTTATACAAATATAACTTAATTTAAGAGAATGTACTGTTCCTTACTTTATCAGACATTTAAGAGCTCATATTGGATTGCCTGGACAGATCCCTTAGGGCAATGCCACAGCAGATTTGCATACCAAGCAGATTATGGGCTTTACAGAAACAATTGGCCATAAAATCTCATTCTTCACATCATCAAAATAGTATTGGCTTGAGACCATAATTTTCTTTTTCTTTTTCTTTTTCTTTTTCTTTTCTTTTCTTTTCTTTTCTTTCTTTCTTTCTTTTCTTTTCTTTTCTTTTTTCTTTTTCTTTTTTTTTTTTTTTTGATTTGGTTTTTTTTTTTTTTTTTCCGAGACAGGGTTTCTCTGTATAGCTCTGGCTGTCCTGGAACTCACTCTGTAGACCAGGTTGGCCTCGAACTCAGAAATCTGCCTGCCTCTGCCTCCCAGAGTGCTGGGATTACAGGCATGTGCCACCACCACCCGGTTTATAATTTTGTATTTGTAGAGAATATGCATGTCAAATTATAAAGATTTGTCCTCAGTGTCCTCAATTTCTAGCTGTACTACATAATGGTGTTAATCCTTGATGACTTGTACCTAATCAATTATTGCAAATGGATGGTACTCATATTTCTGATTTTGGAAAATTAAAATATGTACATGTGGCTTGACACTTTTTCAGGCTTTCTAATTAATTGCAACTGCTTCAACAGAAGAAGCAACTAAAAATGTAATTAGTCATGACCTGCATTGTTCTATGCTTGGCATTCCAAATCAGATTAAAACAGATAATGGAACTGGCTATTACAGTCAAGCATATGAGATGCTTTGTAGACAATTTAATATTACCCATATTACTGGGATTCCTTATTATCCTTAAGGACAAACTACTGTGGAACAGGTTCGTGGAACTTTACTACAATATCTTCATAAAAAACAGGGGGGGGGAAATTATATCCCCATACACCACATTATTTAAATCATGCTTTTTATTTTTAAGATTTTAAATTTGGATGCCAAGGAATTCTCTGAGTATCTATGGCACCATACAACCAGGCATATTTATGCCTAGGTGAAATGGAAGGATTCACTTACTGGCATATGGCATGATCCCAATCATGTATTTAATTTGGGGAAGAGGCCATATTCTCTACCCCCACCCCCGGAAGGTTGCTGAAGGAGCGTGGTAGCAGCCAGAGTGATTGGTACGACATGCTGATGATGGGACAAAGAACGATGCTGACTGTGAGCTTGATGAGAGCCCTGACAATAGTGACAGGGATGCTGTATTGGGCATATGTTCTTGACCCACCTTAGTTTGCCTATATCCCAGATTGAACAAGCTGTCTTGCCTTAAGCTTTTAGACCTTGTGGGACAGAGAACATGGAAACTGTGGAAATTGACTTAGAAAAATTAATCAAAAAAAGTTATAATGACTCCTCTCTGTCCTTTAATGTGACAGTTATTCTGACTCAATCATGGACTGGTCCACAAATCAATCCAATATTGGAACAAAGGAAGTGACGGTCTTCATTTAGAAGGCTGGTTCTGGACATTTGTAAGTTAGCTGCAGTTCTTTATGAAGTTACATTTGCAGTGGGTAAAATTGGACAGGATCTGGATTTTGAACAGGTGTTAGTGCATGTGTTTAAGCTCCTAATCTATTTTTCCTTCAACAGGGAGTGCTATGTACAGCCCTCCATGAAGTGTGTTACTTTTATCCTATGGCTAAAGTTTGAGGACTAGCCAAAAGGAAAAGAGAAAAAGGACAGAATCAGGGATGGTTTGAATCCTGGTTCTCCACTTTCCATGGCTCACAACTTTAATTTCTACACTGCTTGGACCATTAATAATTTTGTTGCTTTTAACTTTCTACTTTGTATCTTAAGCAGATTGGTTGCCTTCACACAGGATCGCTTTCTACAAGTTCAGCTATTCTCCATGGCAGTTATTCATCGCTATGAAGAAATGCATCGAGTGTGTATTCATATGTCTGTCTTGGCTTTGGTCTGAATGGAAAAGAGTTATGCTATAGAAGACCAGTAGTCAGAGATGGGTAAAACTGTTCTTGAGCTCCTACTGACCTAAGACAAAGATATACATCAATATCTCTGTTTTTATCTCCCTAATGGATAAGAAGGAGCAATATAGACACTGACCTAAGACAGGCATAGTCACCTGTCCACTCTGTACCCGAGACGGCATTATGAAAAACAAGTAAACCTTGTGCCCCCATCCAGCCACCGATAACTGCTCATCTTTAAAAAACAAAAAAAAAAGGGGGGGGGAGTTGTGCCCTTCCCCCAGCCTGGAGTAGGCTAAACAAACCCACAAGGGTTTTACAACCTAGGTGGAGTCATCTGGCCTTGCTACATTTGTAATTTCCTATAGGAGCTTTGAGGAGTAGACCATCCACTGAGCTTGCTTTGCAACACAATCCAGCTGAATCAAAGGATGGGGTCTGTGGGCTTTCCCTGTATAAACTTAGTGCTGAATATTAAACTTTGAGCCTTGATCAGAAACTCTGTCTTGGCTTCATCTTTCTCTTGTACCCTGTTCCTTTTTCATGTCCAGCCCCCCTTTCAGGTAATCCAGTTAATCTATGGCTGCAGGATGGCTACAGAGCCCCTGAAGGAGCTTACCCTTCCAGGATGCCCCCATGTTGTCACCTTTCCCTTACATTTAGCTTGCTCTATTCCTCAGTCTCCACACAGACCATGTGTGAGAGATTGAATGTGTGTGGCAGGGGAGAAGGCTGGGCCAGGGGCAGGGAGAGTGAGGAATAGGCCAACTTCCACCTAAATTATACAACATCTGACAGCCGGATACCTCCTGGGGATTAGTGAGGACAAGATGCAGGATTTAGACTTCTGTGGGATTTGATCTCGGAGCCAAAGTTACCTCACTCTCAAGAGGGCAGAGGGGATCTATCCATGGATGGATGAGTGTGTAAGGTATGAATTCCCAGCAGAATAGTGAGCTGAGTATCAGAAGGGCATCCCATTTACCTCTTGCTGACCCTGGCTGAAGCCAAGACCACCCCCATCCCCTCCTGTTCAGAGGATTCCCGTCTTTGTATCTGTGTTTCTCTGCTACCCCAAGAAAAGGTCAATTTACCCTCTAGACCTCTCTCAAAATCCTCTTTTCACGCTTAACACGTTTGAGTTCCTTCCCTCTTCCCTCCCTTTGCCCACAGGAAAGTAAGCTAACAACGGGAGCTTCTTCCTTCTGCTGTTTGGGAAAGGTGGAGGTAGAGGTGGTGGGGCACTGGAAGCTGCTGCTGAGACAGGCCCGAGGAGAAGTCAGCCAGCCACAGCCAGTTCCATCCTGCCCAGTGGTTATTTATGCAGCATGGAGCCTTTCCAGGCCTCTTCCCCTCAGCTGCCCACTAGGGCATCGATCTCTCTAATGGCTAGCCTCTGCAGTGGAGGGTATTGGCTGCTCTGTCCCAAGCCTTCCTGTGGTCACTAATTATCTGAGGTCCAGAGACTGCACTTCACGAATGGGAAAGTGGAGCCCAGAAGCCCTACTGGGCAGCGAGAGGAGGCCGGATGAGCATCACTCTGCTCCTCTGTACCCCAACTTTCTGCCTGGCTGTTGCTGACTCAAGGGAAAACCACGAGGTGGTGGAGGATGGGGCGGTATCCGCCCAGAGGAGGAGCCATGAACAAAAACCTAGAGCTGGCAAGTAGGATGTATTCTGAGACCCAGAGGAGAGAGAGTCTGCACAGGGAGCTCTTGAGACGAGGTGACAGTCTCTTTCAAAGGATACAGGGCTAACTTGGCCTTGGACTTACTGTTTTGACTTAGATTGGTTTGTTTTGGGGCAGCTGTGGGAACTGCTGTTAGAGACTTAGGGCCCCAACTCCAAGTGCCTTGGGCTATCAGCACCAAATTAACTGTATATACAGGAGCTAGGTTCACACACACACACACACACACACACACACACCTAAAGGGAGCCAGGAGACTCAGCCTGAGGAGTCCGATGCACCTACCACATACCAGATGCAATAGGGTAAAGATGCCTGGCAGGATAGTCTTAAATGAGGACTCAGAAGAGTACCTGGGATAGAGTCAGACCCAACGGAGAGAAATGGCTGCCTGCAGTAGTACTCAGGATATTCTGCAGGGAGTCTACAATAGCTTCTCCCCTACCTCTCTACCCCACCCCTCATCCGCACTTACACACACACACACACACACACACACACACTCACAAGTGCTGTGGCAGAGGCAGGATGCTCCTGGCCTTCAGTGTCTAGAGTCCAGACAGTTCAGCACTGTGAGCCTCTCATATAACTTTTGCACTGCTCAGAGCCTTTGCTTAAAGTATCAGAGAAAAACTCAACTTGGGAGGTACCCAAGGGGGCCTGTCTCCCATTAACTCCCCAAGAGAAATCAGGCAGAAGTAATAAAAGTGTAAGAAACTGGCTCTGTAAAGCATGAAGTCCTATCCACACCTCCATTTGTCCCGAGGTCTTACAGGAAAAATAAATTATTCATCAAAATTGATCAGAACTAACCACTACCACATGTACGTGATCTGCAGTCCTGAAAACATCAGAGGCATTCAGACTCAAGGTGTGGGAGGGAGAAGGAGCTGTGCTTCCAAGAATGTCCATACCCTCCAGGGAGGGGCCAGGACAAAGTCTGAGTCTTCTAGACACCGCAGGAAATCTTTGTTGACTAGAAGATGAAAACTGTACAGAAAATGGCCCATCGCACCTGCAGCCAGCCTTGTGAGGCTCCTGCAAGCCCAGGTCCGGGAGTGCCCCTTCTCCCAGCACTTGTCATGGTCATAGAAAGCCCTGTTGGCATCTGGGCTTTCATTTGGAGTTGGGGCAGAGAGCCTGGTGCTGATAATAGGACCAGGGTTGCTCTGTCTTCCCCCAACACGTCCCCCAAACATCAATCTTTTGGACCAATATATCCTCTCTCCCACTCCAACATCAGGGATGTCAGGGCACAGTCGAAGGGGTTTCCCACACAACTCCTTAGAGAAGGTTTGCGGTTCTCTCTCCCGAGTACTGCAGAAAGGCAGTAATCTGGCTTGCTCAAATGCCATGTAGGATTGTGTAGGATTGAGGATGTGTGAACGGATAGAGGAGAGAGGCACCCATTTCCCAGCCCACTTAAAGCCTCGACCAAGGGATGGAATTGGCTGTGGAGGTCTCTGGAGAATCTCTGGTTGGGATGGGATTTCTTTCTGCAGACTGGCTCAACTTAACCTCAATCTCTAGCCCACATGCAGCCCGCCACTTGGGACTTAGTGATCATTCCACAGGGAATTCCCTACCGCCAGTGATCCATTCCAGCTCCAGCGACCAGTTAAAGTCGCATCTTCCAGGTAGGGGGACAGCTTAGAGAGAAACTAAACTGGCCGGGCAGATCAAGGTCACAGCAGAAGATTGAGGCAGGGCGGTGACTAGATGAGTGGGAGGGGTCCTGAGGCTCGGGGCTCCCTCCCGGGGTGGGGAGGGGAGGTCTCCCAGGACGTGGGGAACACAACTCACCGCCGGGACCACTTGGCCGACGATCTCCCGAACGGTCGCTTCCACAGAACCCCGTAGAGCTGCACTTTGGTGCTGATGTCCAGCGCGTCCGCGTCGGCCTGCTCCAGGGACGGCGATGGCGACACGGAGTTGG
The DNA here is from genome assembly GCA_964023405.1 of Apodemus agrarius. NCBI lineage: Eukaryota > Metazoa > Chordata > Mammalia > Rodentia > Muridae > Apodemus > Apodemus agrarius. The sequence goes on from OZ030011.1 coordinate 42,627,035, forward strand.
ACTTGGATGTGAACATCGTGTTTCGAACACTCTGCCCTGGCCGGGCCCACTCCCTCCGTGGGACTAGAAGGGACAGGGAGGGCAGTGGGAAGCAGTGGGCACGGCGAGTGCAGGCAGCTGGGGACGCCGTCGGGGCGCGTATCCCGACGAGCTGAGCGGTGAGCAGAGGGGCGCGGGAAGCTTAGCCAGCGGCTGGGGCGAAGCTCTGGAGCGCCGCCGGCCGGGAGGGAACTCCGCGGGGAGGGCAGCTCCGCCGCAGGCTCGCAGCATCACCCCCCTCCTCCCTTCCGTGCGGGCAGCCTCAATTCTGGTGGCCTGGATTGGCTGGGAGTGGCAGGTGAGCCGCTCAGGCCGGCCGCGAGCGCCAATCAGAGCTGGCGCCGGCTACAGGAACTGGCTCAGGGAGTCTGCAGGGTCCCGGTCAGTCACTTGGCCCGAGATTTGGCTACTGCACCTCCCACCCCCCCACCCCCACTCAGAAGCCCACCGCTCCCCCAGTTCCTTGTGGTCCGTCGTGCCTGCATCAAAGCGCTGGCCAGGTGTGGTCAGTGATGGGCAGGAGTCACTCCGCTGTCACCTGCTCGCCTCTGGGCGTGGGAGTGGTGTTAGGGAACTGCGTTTGCTGTTGGAACTCAGGCTTTAAATGGCTCGGCTAACCGCTGGATCATGTTTTTCTCACCTGTAAAACGGAGACGCTCCTACCTCTTGGCCGGTAGGCCGGTGGCCAGCTAAGACTTCGGTAAGTGCCCAAGCACCCGCCTCGAAAAGAGGTTTCAGTAAGATTCATAGCTCTTCCCTGTCCCCGCAGGTGGGTTTCACTTGGCGCCACCAAGTCTGCCCGGACCAGATCGGGTTTCTTTTCCTGACACTTGGCAGTCTGTGTTGGCATTTGGCACTCTGTGTCAATCTCAAACTGTCAAGGCGGTTTGTGCTCATGATTTATCTGCGCGCCTCCGGTGCTCCCCAGGGCTGCCTGCTCGGTCCACTTCCGCTCTCGGTGTACTGTAGGCATTTGTTGACCATCTCACTTTAAGGGTAGGCCAGGGGGACTACCTCACCTCCTACTCTGCAAGTAGAAAGGCACTCCAAAAGCTGAAGGGTTCGTTTGCATTCTGGAGCCGCTCCCCGCCCTCTCCTCCTTCTAGACTCTTAAAGGTTGGAAAGCCACTGGCCCTCAGAGGCAGTGGTTGACCCTTGCCCTTAGCGAAACCACTTTCCTCTCTCAGGATCTGTGATTCTTCTGTGTGAAACCGAGAAGTGGAGAAAAAAAAAAAAAAGCAACAGAGCTAGCAAACAAATCGGTTTGCTCAGACTTTATGAATTTCCCTGCGCAAGCACCTCTGAGGTGTACTTTGTAGACTGGATCTCAAGGACTCATTTGATAAATGCGTGCCCCTGGTGACCACCAACCACGCAAGAGAAGGATCTTTCCAGTCCCTGCACCCTCCTTCTCCAGTCAACCCATACTCACTTTTCTGTTTTCACCATTTGCTTAAGGGCTTGAAATGTTTGACCTGTGTTGTGGTAAATTATTACTTGGGGCTTCCTACCCCACCTTAGATCATTAAGTTCCCAAATAAAAGTCACAAAATCTTTATATTTATAATAAGCCTTAAAGCACTAGAGCTGGGCAGATGTCACCCCTCTGTTATTTTGTCTACTTCCCTGTGGATAATCTACAGATGTCCTTTGTCATGTTCTGCCCAGCCCTCAGGGCCAAGAGCTCAAGACCCACATCCCCCATGGCACTTTCTTCTCCCCCCCCCCCCGCCCCCCCTGTGGTTTCTGCCTCAGATCCCAAGCCCTGGGGAACCAAAGCTCCACCTACTTCTTTTCTGCCTAGCTACTGGCTGTCAGCATCTTTATTAACCAATGACAGATGACCTGGAGGGCAAGGTTTATACAACAAAAGCTGGTATGCTTGAGGATCTTGTCTTGAGGCCCTAAGGCCTTGGGATACAGAATTTAGCATTTGCATAGAAGCAACGTCAGACCAACCCACCTGAATCAAACCTACTCATCTGAATGCCCTAACCGGCATCCTCTGAAGACCTTGCCACCCAGTCAAGTGTTATCTTACCTGTCCAGCTTTTCTTTTCTAGAGTCTAGGAGACTACTTGTCTTAAAAGGATTAAACCTGGAGTTTTGTGAATGCTAGGCATGCACTCTGCCTGTGAATTACACCTCTGGTCCCTTGCAGGCCTACAAGTTTATAATCTTGATGCCTAGAGACTTTTCTTACGTTAGGAATCCCTTTCTTCTTAGAAAAAAAAAACGAAACAAAACTTGCACCAAGAGCCTGTGGCACTAAGGAAGCAAATGCGCAGGCGTGCGCATGCGCTTTTTCAGGGAGGTAGATGGCTGAGGTACCTGACTTGCTTTGAATAGTCACTGTGGCTTCTGGGCTGCCTTCCTGGTGCAGCAGTAGCAAGGATGCCAGCTGCAGTGGTTGTCGCTAGGAGTCAGACCTGGCTGCACATGACAGCAGCACCTAATGCTCTGTGGCACTGAGCAGGGTTTGAGGGCTGGCCTTCCTGATATCCTTTTAGCAAATTCATTCTCTCTGGAATCAGGTCAGTAGCAGCTCTGGCCCTGTGGTAAAGACCAGTGATGAGCTTTGTGAGCCGTGGCATGAATTGAACCATTCATGAGGAACTCTTCAAGGGAAAGGGCTGAGCAAGCCCAGGGGCTCCTGGAAAACGCTCTGCAATGGAAGAAACGGAGCTAGGTTTCTTCAATGGCAGAGGAAAAAACGGTCTTTGCTCATTTCATCTGCATGCAGAACATCTGGACAGTCCTCAGCTAACAGCGGTTAATGTTGGGTAGAAAAACTGCAAGAGGAAAGCAACAAGATAATTTGGTGGTTCTCATCCTCTTATCAGTCAGCCTTGATGGTGCCAGGTCAGGCATGGGCAAAGCTTTTCCATTTCCCTGTGTTCTCTGGGAGTCTTAATGCACACTGAGAGTTCCATGGAAGACTAAACAAACCAGCACTGCAGGCCAAGGTCAGGACTTCCTAAGTTTCTCTCTCTCTCTCTCTCTCTCTCTCTCTCTCTCTCTCCCCCTCCCTCTCCACCCCCCTCTGTCCCTCCCTCCCTCCTTCTCCCTTTCCCTCTAGGATCTTGCTATATGACCCAGCTGATCTCAAATTTGTCATCCTCCTGCCTCCACTTCTAGAGCACTGTACTTACAGGCCTGTACTACCATGTTTGGCTAGGACTGCCCAGTCTTAGCAATCAAATGAGAGCAGGGTGGAAACCCAGGCCTCCTAAAGGTGCCCCCCAACCTCCTGGGTAGATGTAGAGCTGTTGTTCTTAATGTGCTGCTTGGTGCTTACCTAATTCAGCTAATTGTGATGAGAAACTAAGGAGAACATCTTTATTCTTTTTTTTTTTTTTTTTTTTTTTTTTTGGTTTTTCGAGACAGGGTTTCTCTGTATAGCCCTGGCTGTCCTGGAACTCACTCGGTAGACCAGGCTGGCCTCGAACTCAGAAATCCGCCTGCCTCTGCCTCCCAAGTGCTGGGATTACAGGCGTGCGCCACCACCGCCCAGCACATCTTTATTCTTAATTGCATGAATAAGAAAACTCAAGATTAAAAAAGTTTTCTAGCTTTTTTTTTTTTTTTTTTTTTTTTTTGGTTTTTTTCAAGACAGGGTTTCTCTGTGTAGTCCTGGCTGTCCTGGAACTCGCTCTGTAGACCAGGCTGGCCTCGAACTCAGAAATCCACCTGCCTCTGCCTCCCAAGTGCTGGGATTACAGACGTGCGCCACCACGCCCGGCTCAGTTTTCTAGCTCTTAAAAAGAGCTTACAAGTTTTTCAGTCTCCAGGAATTTATCCATTTCTTCTAGATTTTCTTCCACAATTTGGAACACAGGTTTCAAAATATTCCCTACGGACCCTGGAAGCCATCAACATCTGTTGGCATAGCACCACTCTCCTTCCGACCCCCATGCCTTTCATCTTTTGTTGTTGTTGCTTGAGACAGTGTCTCACTGCTTAGCCAGACCTGGACTTTACTAGACCTCAGGCTGGCCTTGAACTCACAGAAATCCTCCTGCCTCTGCCTCTAGAGTGCTGGGATTAACAGTACATGCCAAGCTAATTTTCCTTCTCTCTCTCTCTCCCCCCTCCTCCCTCCCTCCCTTTCTCTTTATGATTTATTTATTTGCACTGGTGTCTTGCCTGCATGTATGTCTGTATGTGGGTGTCAGATCCCCTGGAGCTGGAGTTGCAGACAGTTGTGAGCTGCCATGTGGGTGGGTGCTGGGATTGAACCTGGGTCCTCTGGAAGAAAGCCATTTCTCCAGCCCTGGTCTTCTCTTTTTCTTTTTGTGAGTTTGGCTAAAAGTTGTCAATCCTGTTTGTCTTTTCAAAGAATTAATTCTTGGGGCATGGGAGATGGCTCAGTGGTTAGGAGTGTTTGCTGCTCTCTTGCAGAGGACAGGAGTTCAGTTCCCAGCACCCACACAGTAACTCACAACCATCTGTAACCTCAGTTCCAGGGGACCCAGTGCCCTCTGTTAGCCTCCATGGGCATCAGGCACACATGTGGTACACATACATACAGGCAGGCAGAACATTCATACATATAATCTTTAAAAATTTAAAAAAGAACTTTCTTTTTTTTTTGTATCTTTTTATTCCTCCTCCTCCTCCTCCTCCTCCTCCTCCTCCTCCTCCTCCTCCTCCTCTTTTTAATTTCTATTTCATTGCTTTCTGTCTTCTGGTTTGGAGTTTGGCTTATTTTTGTTTTCTAAGACCCTGAGGTGCACTGTTCAGTTGTTTTGTTTTTTAAGTTACCTCATTTAGGAGAAAATGCTTCTGTAATCTTAGTATTCTGGAGCCCGAGGCAAGAGAATCACAACACAGATCACATGGCTACATAATAAGACACTGTCTCAAAAGAAAAAAAAAAGGCTCAGTGATTAAGTGCACTGACTGCTCTTCCGAAGGTCACGAGTTCAAATCCCAGCAACCACATTGGTGGCTCACAATCATCTGAAATGAGATCTGATGCCCTCTTCTGGGGTGTCTGAAGACACCTACAGTGTACTTGCATATGATAAATAGACAATTAATTAATTAAAAAATTCTACTTGAGGATACACAGCTAGGCTTTTCCTGAAACACGGTAGACCTATGGAAGCAGAGTGAGGACAAGTAGCCAATTGGATATCTTGCTTTGTTCTGACTCTAGACCTTCCCACTGCACATAAAAGCTGTGGTAGCAGCTCCAGGTGCCTGTGGTGACAGTGGATCTTTGCCCATTCTTGTATTCCAGCATGCTGCATGCTCGGTTTGGAGATGCTCTCCCGTGTGTGCTGCTCTTCTGAGTATGAGCTACTTCAGGGGAGGGGCGGAGCATGCGGCACTTAGCAAGCGCACACTGCACTGATGCGTCTTTGCTCAGCTCCTGGCCAGGTGCTGTGGTGCTCTGCTTTTGTCATCCAAATGGAGACCAGTGTCTGGGGCGCTTGGTTTCCTCTCCTCTCTAAAATGGAATCTGCAGAATGCCTGAGCATGGCTGTGGAAGCCACAGCTCAAGGCCAGACTTGGAGGTCTGCCAGAGCATCAGAACTTTGCCCTGACCCGAGCTGTGAGAACTGAGGATAAACACTCGCCTTTACCCTCAGTCCCAGCTAGACACGTGCATTTTCCACTTGAACCCTCTCCCATATACGGTGGCATCAATCCTCTGTGGTCACCACTGCTTTGACCTTCTGCTGATACACCTCCCACAGCCTGCCCCCAGCACCCTCGCCACACCAGTTCCCATGTTCTGGCAGGCTCTCATATCTGTTTGTGTCTTTTCTCCACTTGCCCTTCCCTCGTCTAGAAGGTGACCCTTCTTCCTTCTTTGTCTGCTTAGACTGAGGTCAAATGACTCTGGTCATGCCTTTCCCCACGTCACTCCCCTGGAGTGCTCTCTTCCTTCTGTGTTAGGTTTTCTTTCAGGAGGGATTGTTGTATAAGGCGTGGCTGCCTCCAGGGTAACCTTGGAGAGATGCCGTGTTCTAGTTTCTTTCCTGTTGCCATGATAAAATACTCTGACAAAAAGCAACAAGTTGGGGGAGGGTTTATTTCTATTATTATTCCAAATTACATTCCATTTTGGGTAAGTCAAGGCAGGAACTCAAGGAGCCAATCACGTCACATCCACGGCCAAGAGCAGTGAGCGCAATTGCTTGCTTAGTACTCTGCTCGTTTTTTGGCCCCCACACCCCAGAGCCCAGACCATGGAATGATGGTACCATCCTAACCGTCGGGCCAACCTTCCACAGGAATGCCTACCGTGGGCCAACCTGATCTAGATAATTCCTGAGACTTCTTCCAGACGACTCTAGCTTGTGTCAGGTTGACAGAACTAAGCATGGCTGGAGGTAGAGTGGGGTGCACGCACCACAGGACAGCCCGAAGCCTGTGAGCTGAAACTGGGGGAGTCAAATAAGAGCATCCATGGACGTGGAAGATGGCTGCCTGGACTGGGTGAGGAGGGTCCCACAGGCCCTGCAGGAAGGCTTGCCTGCCCAGGGGAAGCTCACCGGAAGCCACCCTGCTACCCCTCCAGGGAGCTCCCCTGGCAGATGAGCCTGTTCTCATCATCAGGCGCCTGTTGCCCTAACTGCCCACGGGCGCTCACACACAAGGATGCCAGCGTAGATGGTTCTGGGGGTAGCTGCCCCACTGGCCTGCCACCTCCCAACACTAATATGGGCTTTTGGAACCCCAGGGCATCTCTGGAGAGCAGACTTCTCAGAAATGCTTATGATGCTTTCCCTTGAGAGTATGATGTGGATTAAAATACACATTTCAATTTAGCTTCAAAGAACATGGATATTTTACTTTGGGTTTGGGCAGGTATGTTGAGTTTGGCTAGTAAACCCATAGCCGTTTATTGTTATAATCTCACACATTCCTACGACAACCCTGGGTGAGAGCCAGGGGGTTGGTCCTTCATGTAGATCCGAATAAAGAATTTAGCAGGCCAAAGAGCAGTGACTAGGCACCAGCGTTAGCTCCATCTTAGCTCAATGAAAAGGTCAACGGTACGTACTCTGAAACGCTCTAGAATTCATATATCAAAAGGGACCCTGCAGCGGGGTGTGATGGGGCCCTGTAGCAGGGTGTGATGGGTACATACCTGAGGTCATGAATCCAGGGTCAGCCTGGGCTACATAGTAAAACTCTGCCTCAACTGGGGAGAGGGCCTTCCAATACTCAACACTATATTAGCTTGGAGTGTTGTGCAAGTCCCAAAGAAAGTTAACTTCTGGTTCTCAAAGTTTTACATAAATTTGTCTATGGCCAACATCAGGCTAACCACCAAACGTACCCAATCTTGTTGAAGTATCAAGTAGAGCACATGTTGCAACACACTAGAATAAACCAGGCCTGCTTTCTCTGCCTCTCTATACCATTTGTCCTGAAACCATGGGCTGGAGAGATGGCTCAGTGGTCAAGAACACTGGTTGCTCTTTCAGAGTACCTGGGTTCGAGTCCCAGCACTGACATGATGGTCCATGACCATCCCTAACTTTGGTTCCAGGGGATCCAAAACCCTCTTGTCCTGAGAGTACCAGAAATGTACATGGTACAGACATACATGCAGACAAAGCATATATGTGTGTGTGTGTGTGTGTGTGTATGATGTATGTATATGTATATATTTATATACATATATATACATATATATAAAATCTAAAAAAAAAAAAAAGGTCTTTGATGAGAACAATAGAAGTCTCTGCCTATGCCTAGAGGGCAGTGGGCAGGGCCTTTTGTATAGTTCAGGAGAAGAGAACACAGAAATCTTGGAGAGGTTAGAGGCAGGGTGAGCAGACTGCGGTGACCAGGCAGGACTGCACCTGGCAAGGACACTGATGGGGTCCAATTATCTATATAATTTTATATTTTCCTCTGCACCCTATCTCTCCCTTTGGCAGGGTGGCAGGGATCATAACAAGCAGTATATGCTCTGTGCTAGTTTTTTAAATGATGTTTTCCTGAAATCTGGAGCACCCTTAGCTCCATCCCATCTATCATGTGGCGCCTAAGATTCATATGGGGTTCTAATGCTGTACAATAGCACGCACTTCGACACTGACCTATGCAGCAATCTGCATTACAGTTAAAAATGACCTGAGCTGGGTGTAGTGGTGCACATCTTTAATCCCAGCACTCGGAGGCAGGCAGGTTTCTGAGTTTGAGGTCAGCTGGATCTATAGAGTGAGTTCCAGGACAGCCAGGGCTACACAGAGAAATCCTGCCTTGGGGTAAGACCTGAACTCCAAGACCTGAGCATGGGTAACAACTTTAGGAACAGGTCTCCAAGGCCCCATGAAATGATTGTTTAAGAACCAGCAAACCGCACTACATCAGACTCAAAAGCTGCTGAATGCAAAGAAAACAATGATCAGAACACAGAGACAGCCTACAGGTCAAACAACCTCTTTCTGGCTCTTCATCCACCAGACAATTAATATACAGAATTTATAAATAACTGGATAAAAGTATCTAAAGAACAAATAATGCAACCATCAAATGAACAAAGGAACTGAACAGACACATCTTAAAAGACATGCACATTGACAACAAATGTGTGAAAAAATATTTAATGTGAAAAACTGATGTTTCTGGCCATCAGGAAAATAAGTCTAAACACCAAGATTTCACCTCACTCAGATGACCATCATCCAAAAGAATAGCAGACTCTAGCAAAGATAGACCAAAGAAAGCCTACATTATTGGTAGGAACACAAACTGTTAAACCACTGTGCCAGTCAGTATGGAGGGTCAAAAATACCAGATCATCTGTCTATGCCAGTATACAAAGGAAGGAATTAAACTCAACATACTGAAGACATACCTACATACCCATGCTTCTAAGGCACTGTGCACAACAGCCAGGTTACAGAATCAGCTTAGCCACTTAGCAACAGATGAACGGTTAAAGAAAATGTGTATGGAGCTGGCAGTGGTGGCTCACACCTTTAATCCCAGTACTGCACTTGGAAGGCAGAGGCAGGAGGATCTGTGAGTTCCAGGCCAGCCTGGTTTAGAGTGAGTTCCAGGTCAGCCAGACTACACAGAGAAACCATCTTAAAAAAACAAAATATCAAAAAAAAAAAAAAAAACCCAATAAATAGATGTGTGTGTGTGTGAGAGAGAGAGAGAGAGAGAGAGAGTGTGTGTGTGTGTGTGTGTGTGTGTGTGTGTGTGAGAGAGAGAAAGAGAGAGAGAGAGAGAGAGAGAGAGAGAGAGAGAGAGAGAAAGAGAATGAGAATGAATGTGTGTGTATTATTTGGTTACATTATTAATGTTCCTTATTTGGTCATAAGGAACAAAATGATGTCCTTTGTAGGAAAATGGGTAGAACTGGAGATCATAGTGCTGTGCACAATAAGCTAGACTTAAAGGCAAATACTACATCTTATCCCAGCTCTGACCTCAATTTTAAAAAAGATCACCCACCCCACCACCCCAGTCCCTGGGTGTGGGGCACATGCTCTTAATACCAGAACCAGGAGAAACTCTGAATCTGCAGTCTGGTTTTCATAGTGAGTTGCAGGTAAATTGGGACTATATAATGAGACTCTGTCAAAAGAGTAAAACATAATAAAGAAACCATGGAAGCAGAAGGCAGATTATTTGAAAAGGAGCCAGGAGAAAGGGGGAGGAGGGACAACAAGGTAAGAAGGGCAAATGTAAAGTACATTGTATCCACGCATACAAACATAACGGATCCATTCTCTTGTGCAGTCAATAGCACTAGTATTTTTTTTTTTTTTTGAGTTGGGGTCTCATGCAAACCATGCTGTCCTTGAACGGTGAGGTGAAGGACGACCTTGAACTTGTGATTCCCCTGCCTCCATCTCCTGAGTGCGGATGACAGGCCCCAGCTACCAATTTTGTTGTTAGAGACTGGGGTGTCACTCCATGATCCACCTTGAACTTGTGGCAGTCTATCTGCTTCTGCCTCATGAGTGCTGTCATGAATATGCCATTAAAATAAATATAATAAATGTATGACATTAATACAACTTTTTTAAAAAAATTAGAGAATTCCACATGCTCTGATGACTCAGTGGGTAAAAGTGCTTGAGGCTTGTCCAACAAGCCTGGCAGCCTAAGTCTGAGCCACCCCGGGTAGCAGAGACTTCTGAGAGTGGTTCTGACCTCTACACTGTAGCATCTCTCTGCCTGCGCCCCTGTGACCCCCTCAGGCCTGATTCAAACTTCTCTTTAAGTATCTCTTTGCAGACACAACCGATGGTAGCACTTATATGCTCACACACCACCCTGCCCTTTGAAAGGTGCTCTCTCTTCTGGCACAGCTACTTTTATAAATTACATCCGCTATGAGCAGCAAGAGGAGGGGTGGTTATCACTGAATTTGTCCTTTGGAGCAGATGGCATTCTGAGTTCCTCATTTCCCCTCCCTCTCTCCTCCTCTGCCTAAAGGTACCTTTCTTCTGTCCTTTACAACATCCCATTACCTCAAAAATGTTTAAATTACACTTTTATTTTGTTTGGAGGGGGCATGCACACATACTATGGTACACACATGGAGGTCATAAGTCAGCTCATGGGAGTTGATTCTCTCCTACCAAGTGTCTCAGGGACTCAACTCAGCCATTAGACATGGCGGCAGGTGCCTTACCAGCTGAGATTCTGATGCCCAACCTTTGGCACACCAGGTCTGGTTGCCAAACACAAATACTGCCGATGTATAAGCAAAGAGCCACTCACATAAGGTGTGCACTAATAAAAATTTAATATCATAAAACAAATCAGAAAACAGCATTTTTTAAACCATTCACGATTAAAGTGGAAAGAGACAAAATTATAAGGCAGCCATCCATGGAATGAGTTTATGTGTACAAAGGATCCAGAAAGGGGGACATTTAAAATCACCGTGTAGGCCACCAAGCCAGGGGAATCGTGGTGTTAGCATCCCATTAGAGCTCCAGCTTACAGAAGACACACCAGACAGAGAGCAAAGCCCGTCTCTGAGCTTAGCTACCGTGGGGACTGAGCACATGTAAACAGTCTACATGTCTGCCCGTCCCTCCCCACCAGCCCCCATCTTCAGGTCTCCTGAGCTGAACTTCGATGTCTCAAGTACAAAAGGGTTGCAGTTGTATAATACCTCGACCAGTGTTCTTCAGGGGTGAGCCCCACTCTGCACTGAACAGAAGTCTGCCACAAGGACTCTCTTGCCAAATGATGGCCTGTGATGCAATAGTCTGGGGATAGTGCCCAAAAAGGCAGGAGCGTCTTAGAGGCTTGTGCTATTGACATACAGTCCCATGTTCAGAACTGCACTAGCATGAGGGTCAGGGCTTAAGACACTTGTCACTGCTGTGTCCCTCCTCTCGCTAATACTTGAAAAATAGAACCAGCCAGTTCTATTTTCCCCTTTCTGTAAGAACAGACCCTCCCTTTCTTCTAATGATCCAACCCCGCCGTCCCCGGAGCAGCTGAACTGAGAATCTGAGGACTTAGGAAGCAGGGGAGAGAACACACCGTCTCAGCGGGTAGTACCTTCCAACCGCTGGTATCCAGGCCAGGAAGTCTGCCTGTAAGGACACAAGCTGGCAACAGCACACACAGGAAAAGCAGAGTCAGGTGGGACATCACTGCCCTGCTGACTTGGAGACTAGCAACATTGGGAACTGGGGAGGGGAGGTTGTTCCGACTCTGAAGACCATCTAGACTCTGGGGGAAAGGGACCCCAATCCCAATTAAGACTGCTTTGGTCACGAGGAAGGATATAGCCCATGCTCCCCACCAATTGCTTCTTTGGTAACCCATAATTCCACTTGTAATTGTGGCAGCAGCTGAAGTATCACCAACGTGTTCAAATGTGTTTGCGCATTAAGGCATCCACACCTCCAGAGGGAGTTTTAAGGAGGAGGAAACAGAACTGAACCGTGTAGTGAAGCGATCAAGGTGGCTGCTCTGGGGGAACTGCTTGCCACACAAGCAGCCTCTCCCCACTAGGCAGAGGCCTCTGCATGGTTCCTGCTGCCTCTGGTGCATTTGAGCCCTATTAAGAGTCATATGGCTATCTGAGCCTGCTGGGCAGGGAAGGGACGGCTGTCCCAGGCAGCAGCCCCGGGCCTGGAAAGGCCGCAGCTTTGGGAAGCTCACTATGACTGAGGCCCGGAGGGGAAGGCAGATTTGGAAGTTTGATGGTTCACTTGCCAGAGTCCAAGGCCCTACCCCAATGATATTCTAGGCAAACAGAGATGGCAAGGCACTGCTGAAGGAAAGAGGCTCTGGCCAGCACAACATCTCTGACCACTGCACGGAGCGAGATGAAGGAAGCTACTTCTACCCAACCCAGACACGGTGAGATCTAGAGAGAGATCAATACATCTGTACTTTTGAAGAAGTCACCTGTTTGTGCCTAATCAAGAGAGTCACCCATATTCCCATACTGCACACATTAACACTTTAGCAAGGAATGCAATGGCCACCAGCCTCCACACCCAACTGCATCCCATTTCTGCTTTCTTCACTACAGCCAGCAGAGGGCGCACAGTTTAATCCCATAGCTGCTGGCTGACCTAGTGACAATTTAGGAGAGAAAGAAAACTACAGGCATGCTGGCATAGATGTCACAGAAAAATACAAATGACTGCACTCACTGCTCTGAAGAAACCAGTCTTGGCTCCCTCTTTATGTAAAGTGTTTTTGAAATGGTACAGAAAATATACAGTATTATACATTTATCTGATAGGATTTATTCAGATTTTGGCAAACATGGAAAAATTACCTTTGTTGAATACTTTTGCTATCTCAATTGCTTAAATTATCAGAGTACTAGTGGCTTTGTCAACTCGCATGAGGAGGTGACATTTTTGAGGGTGTAATAAGGTTGTACTAGACACAAAGGTAATTTAGTTGAAGGAAATGAAGACTCGACAGTGCTGTCTTCATCATGGTTCTAGAGGTGAGCACTCACCTCACACAGGACTGCCATCTCCGGGAGCAGCAGCACACAGTGGGCATGGAAAGAGCGCAGGGAAGAGCGGGATGCAGACATGATTGCAAGGAGACTGAGGCCGCAGCAGACACTCCTCTGACACAGCCCGACTGTCTCCTGCACAGGAGCTAAGGGGCAGGCAGAGACACCTTCGTTCTGGGAGAGGGCTCAGCCAGGGACTGCTGGCTGCCAAAAGAAATACTTAGAACAGCGGCTCTCAACCGTGAGTCATGACCCCCACAGGGGTGGCGTATCAGATATCCTGTTACCAGACATTTGCGTTGCAAAATTACAGTTATGAAGTAGCAACAAAGTAATTTCATGGCTGGGAGGGCACCACATGAGGAACTGTATTAAAGGAATGCAGCGGCTTGCGGGTTGAGAACCACTGACTTAGAAGAAAAGGACAACATACTTTGTAATAGTGTTACTTTTTAAAAAGGTTACTTCTAGACATCAGTAACTATCCAAATTCCGGGAAAACTTACCATCCCTTAATTTCGCTGTGATCACTGCTCTTGACAGAAATCCTGTGCTGAACAGAATCTGGCTACTAAGAGTGTGCTGCAGACAAGTATTCTGCAAAGGATACATTTTAAAAAATGCTCTATGATAACAGACCCTCTTTGAAAGCCAGTCCCTCCACTGCTCTATTGGAAGGAAGGGCAGGCTTTATTTAGGGAGGCATGTGCGAAGGAGTTGTTGAAGACTCTAATCACCCCCTTCGATGGATGTTTCTTTTGGGTTCAGTTCAGCTTATGTCTCCTGCCCCTACTTTCCTTATTCTAACCTCACATTAGTTGCCGTCATCTTTAGCATCTAAGGGATGGGTGCTCCCACCTTCTCTCATGGCGTGTGGCACAGATGCTAAAGCACCAGTCTTACATGGTGAGAACCACGTTAAAAACCAATGGGTAAAGTGGCAGAGTCTCTTTACTAAGGGGAAAAAACTTTAGCTTAATTACAGAACACTGCAGTTTCATAATTACCATTTCATTGTATGAAGTTCTCCACGTTTCTTTAAAACTAAATTCCATCTTCCCTGAGAATAGGGTTAAGAGAAACATCAAAATTCAATATATCAAAGTCCCTTTAAAAGACAACAAAGTCTGTCTACTTCTGATGTTCCTGCTATATGCTGTTCCATTCTCCACGATTGGCTCTCATCTCCCTTGGGCCCTGGGAACACAGGTGGAGATGCGCAGGGTGAGACGAGACACTGAGGCAGCGAAGAGCGGCACGTCACACGCTTGCCCCTCTTCCCCGATGGAAAGGCCGTGGGCTGCGGCTGGACCTGAATGATTTAGTGCTGGTGTCCTATTGATAGTATGAGCGGTATGAGGCAACCCAGAACCAGGGCTGCCACCTCAAGGCGGCTGAGGCCTCTCCCTCCAGTGGTGTCAGGTTTGTGGCTGTGCCCCATTCCACCCACCTCAGGGAGGACATGGACGGTGGCAACATAAAGAAATGTCCCGGCAGAGAAAAGCATGGCCACTCCAGTGGCATTGACCTCTGAAAGGGCTTCTTTACTGCTCTGTGAATTAGAAGAGATTAGAATTAGAATCAAAACAAGTCACATCAAAGTTAGAAACAGGAAGAAGTCACATCAAAGTTGGAAACAGGAAGATGTCCCACCTACATCTGAATGTACCCGGGGCTGCTTGGTACATGGGAACATGTTGGGAGTGGCAATTCTGTCAATCATGGGGAGGACTTAGTAAAGGGTTAAGAACACCAGTGGCACACAGTCACAGCTTAAACATTTATTTGAAATTCACAATGTTTATTATTACGTCAAATGTTCATAATTTGCAAGAACATTTAAAATTTCTACCCTTACATTTTGAAACGAAAGCTTTATTACCTAGAGTTGCTTTTCAAAGCAACTTTCAAGCACTGCTTAGGAGCTCTCACTTGCATCTCTTAAGATGGAATCTCAGAATTTTAGGCATCAGTTCATTTGTTCTATTGTTTAACAAGTATCCTCTGTGTTACCAAGCCAGGTGCTGGAGACACTGACTGACCAAGATGTAACAGAGGCAGCCATCTCTTAATTTAAGGTCAGCCTAGTCTACATTGTGAATTCCAGGACAGTCAGGGTTACATGGAAAGACCCTGTCTCAAAAAAATAAAACAAAAAAGATGCAATAGCTATTACCTTCACAGCACCAAACTAACTCATTCACTAATCTGGGTTTTGTTAGTTTTGATTATTTAAGGTCTCATAGTATAACCTGGGCTTGAACTCTGGACTCTTCTGCCTCAGCCTTCCAACTGCTGAGATTACAGTGTGCCATTATACCTGTCATCATTTACTAGTCTTTATACAACCAGTCACAGCCTTTTTAGTAGAGTTGGCCTGTGGGCCAAGGCAACCGGTTAAACTTCACAAAGGTCCCAGACGCAGCACACCACTCCGTGCTCCCAGAGTCATCAGGAGTTTCTCCATGAAAAGTTCTAAGCACAGCAGTGAGGTGATGGCGTCGTGTGACTTTTAAAGAAAACTATCGGGTGGGGAGGTGGCAGCGTATTTGCCCAGCTCGTGCAAGGCCCTGGGCTTAATCTCAGTATCAAAAGCAGGTGTGCATGTGGGATAGCCAATAAAGAACTATCCATTGCTCTTACGGTGAAGGCTCTGTGTAAGACTCATTTATTAGATTAACAATCAACAGACCCGGTTAACAGAATCTAACCACTCGTTAACCATTTCATTATTCATTATCCATATACACTGTCTTAAATCTTTCCCTTTCTTTCCTTCTTTTTTCTTTCTTCCTTTCTTTCTTCCTTTCTTTCTTTCTTTCTTTCTTTCTTTCTTTCTTTTTTTTTTGTTGTTGTTTGGATTTTGGTTTTTTCGAGACAGGGTTTCTCTGTATAGCCCTGGCTGTCCTGGAACTTACTCTGTAGACCAGGCTGGCCTCGAACTCAGAAATCCTCCTGCCTCTGCCTCCCAGAGGGCTGGGATTACAGGCATGTGCCACCACCGCCCAGCCTTTCCTTTTTTTTTTTTTTTTTTTTTTTTTTTGGATTTTCGAGACAGGGTTTCTCTGTGTAGTCCTGGCTGTCCTGGAACTCACTCTGTAGACCAGGCTGGCCTCGAACTCGAAATCCATCTGCCTCTGCCTCCCAAGTGCTGGGATTAAAGGCATGCGCCACCAACGCCCGGCTCTTTCCTTTTTTTTTTTTTAAATGAGGGAGAAAAAAAAAACAACAGAGAGGAAACCGAGGAAGAAAGAAAAAGCGGTCTGGGGATATAGCTCAGTGGTTGGTAGAGTGCTCGCATGGATGTGGGAGGCCCTGGGTTCATTCCCACCAACCAGCCAACCAACAGAAAACCAGATGAGTCAATATTCCTTTTAACACATTTATTGGTTTATATGATGAGGAACCAATGACCTTCTGAGGAAACAGGGGGGAAAGCAGTTCCTTCCAAGCATTCCTGGTTAGTCTGACGCTAAGATTTTCCTTGTAGATTCTACTCACTGGCTTTAGGTAAACTAGGAAGGGCGGTTGCTATGGACAGAATTATAAAGTCTGGAAATGGGAGCATGTGAGGTTTCAGCTGAAGACTGACATCTCAACTCTGAAGCTGTGTTCAGTACAAAGAACTAAAAGAAATGACATTCCAGCTGCGCCCCAGCTCTGCTAGAGGCCACGGAATGGCTTGTCTTGCATGCTAATATTCTTAGAACTGATATTCAATTTAAATGAATATTAAAGTTATAAAAAGGACTCGCTTGAAATTTCTTTTCTTTTTTTTTTTTTCTTTCTTTCTTTTTTTTTTTTTTTTTTTTTTGGAGAGAGGGTTTCTCTGTGTAGCCCTGGCTGTCCTGGAACTCACTCTGTAGACCAGGCTGGCCTTGAACTCAGAAATCCGCCTGCCTCTGCCTCCCAAGCGCTGGGATTAAAGGCGTGCACCACCACTGCCTGGCTGGACTAACTTGAAATTAAGACACTTATTTTAAACAGATTTTTACTTTCAATTTTTTTCAGATTTATTTTTATTTATATCTAAGTACATTGCAGCTGTCTTTAGACACACCAGAAGAGGGAGTCAGATCTCATTATAGATGGTTGTGAGCCACCATGTGGTTGCTGGGATTTGAACTCTCGACCTTCGGAAGAGCAGTCAGTGCTCTTACCCGCTGAGCCATCTCTCCAGGCCTTATTTTCAATTTTTGTTATGGTTTGAGAAATTATTTTCCATGAAAAATTCAACCTAAGATACCCTATCAGATTTGTTGAGCCTTTTGATATTGTGACAGAATGTTGTGACATACATATGTGACATACATAGACAACAAGACAACTGAGTTAACAATAAAATAACATGAGAAATAAAAAATTGTGTGATGTTTCAGTAAGTTTATGATTTTGTGGTGGGTCACATTCATAGCTCTCAGCCCCACACAGCTCATGGGCTACAGGCTGAACCTGATGGGAGAACTAGACACACACATGACTACACAGTAAGGGTGCTCACACTTACCTTACTTAATCCTAAGTATGTCAGCATGGACATGGCTGGTGCTGCCAACGCAAAGACCAGCAAGTGCTTTCTGATTCGATTCCGCTCCAGGCCAGCATGCATCAGGAAGGAAACCAGCCCAAATGCTGCTGGAGCCTGGAAATGACAAAGTAGCCCCTTTATCACTTGACAAGCAGGGCTTGTCAAGAAATACACCTGATGATATCTGAAGATGAGAAACCTAGGCATCCCATCAAGAGCAAGCTTGCCTTTTAGGAACCAATGTTCTCATAGAAAACCCTACATGTGTCTACATGCAGCTTTCTTGTACTATTATACACAAGATTATTTTGAATTTTTAATTCTTACTTACTATAATTGTGTGTGTGAATGTAGCTACCTGTGTGCCACAGTGTGTCTGGTGGTCAGAAGACAACTTTTGGGAACTGGGCTGTCAAGCTTGTTAGCAAGTACTTTTACCCACTGAGCCATCTAGTCAGCTATGTGAACAAAACTATATGAAAAACAGAAATTGAGGGCTGGAGACATTTGACTGGTCAGTGGTAAGAGGACTGGCTGCTTGCTCTTCCACAGGCCTTGAGTTCAATTCCCAGCACCCACGTGGTAGCTCACAATCAATCATCTATCATGGGACTCTGTTCCCTCTTCTGGCATGCAGGAGTAAATGCGAACAGAGCACTTATAGATACAAAATATATAAATAAATAAATCTTTAGAAAAATAGAAATCAGTAAGCATTTAGCCATTTGTGTACATGATGATATAAAAATAAAATAAAATAAAATAAAATAAAATAAAATAAAATAAAATAAAATAAAGCCCTTCTATGACTACTTTGTTTCTAACCCAATTACACAGTAAAAGAAATCTCAACTCAATCAGTAACAATACAAGCTATAAGCCTAGATTGGGCAGACCTCCCACTACATACTCTATTCCCATCTTTATTATCCCATATAACTGTGGTTTCTCTAGGCCAGGAACTTCTCTCTCTGCAGCCTCTCCTGGATTCCCTCATAGCTCCTCCCCCTTCCCTCTGCCCAATCATTGGCTCAAGCCTTTATTTGAAGGTTCACAAGGCAACTCCTCATCTGCAGCCCCTCTAAGGAGTGGAATTAGCATCAAACTACAAGCCCAGGGCTAGCCACAACACCCTTCCAATGAGTTTAAGAAAATAAACAAAAGCACTGAACATACATATTTAATTCTCCTAAATGGACAGCAATTAAAATTTTAAAAAGGGGAGTGATGGTGGCTATTAGATGCTGCAGTGGGTTGCAGTGTTTGCTCTGCAAGACTTGGGACCCAAGTTCAAACCCCAGGACTCATGCTAACTGTGGCATGTGTGTGCTCATGTGCACACACACACACACACACACACACACACAATAAATACATTTTTAAAGCTAAAAAGATACATTTCAGAAATGTATCAAAGATCAAGACAAACTTTAATTAAAAATATGTTCAGTATCCAATCTTGGCTTACCTTGTGTAGCATTATTGCCACAAACACAATTAACTGGACACTAGTCTGTGAAGTAGAGGCTGCTGCTCCCAAAGCTACACCATCAGCTAAATTGGGAGACAAGGAAACAAGATACTATGAAGGGAGGCAGTGCCAGGCTGAAGAGTGGGCTTCAAAGCTAGGCAGAGCTGGACTTGGATCTGGGCGAGCTACTCAACCTCAGTGAACTTCATCTTCAGGATAGGGTCAATAAGCTGGTGGTGATGGACACACCTTTAATTCTAGCACTCGGGAAGCAGAAGCAGGCAGATCTCTAGTTTGAGGCCAGCCTGGTCTACAGAGTGAGTTCCAGGACAGCCTGGGGCTACACAGAGAAATCCTATCTGGGAAAAAAAAAAAAGATGGGGTCAATAAAATGTGCATTCATAGGGCTTCATGAGTGCTAAAAATAAAAGAATAGATGCACAGAGCTTAGCATCTGGCCCCAAGTCATCCATAAGTTAGAATTTCAAAGGACACATCTTTCTGTCTTCAAGGCTTGAGGCTTCAATACAGATGACTCAGACATGATGGGGACTCTCTTAGTTTGGGTTACTATGCTGTGAGGGAACACTGTGACCAAAGCAAGTTGGGGAGGAAAGGGTTTATTCAGCTTCCACTTCCATGTCACTGCTCATCACTGAACAGAGTCAGGACAGGAACTCAAACAGGGCAGAAGCCGATGCAGAAGTCATTGGCTTGCTCCTCCAGGCTTGCTCAGCCTGCTTTCTTCTAAAACCCAGGACCACCAACCCAGGGATGGCCCCACCCACAATGGGCTGGGCCCTCCCACATTAGTCACTCATTAAGAAAATACAGCTGGATACTTTGGAGGCATTTTCTCCATTGAGGTTTCCTCCTTTCAGATAACTCTAGCTTGTATTTAAATTAACATAAAAAGGTCAAGGGGGGGGGCGCTGAGAGATGGCTTAGTGGTTAAGAGCACTGACTGCTCTTCCAGAGGTCCTGAGTTCAATTCCCAGCAATCACATGGTGGCTCACAACCATCTGTAATGGGATCCAATTCCCTCTTCTGGTGTGTCTGAAGACATCAACAGTGTACTCACATAAGTACACATATGTACACATAAGTGTACATAAGTAAAGTCTTTAAAAGAAAAAGGTCAAGAGAGGGACTTTGGCTGAATGGATATGCTGGAACACAACCGAGAAATGGAGCTGTGTAAGGAGAATTCTGAGTGCTCGTGAGAACACTCCAAGAAAACAAGTCTTATAACCCCAGTTTCTTCAAAACACAGGCCTGTTCACGGAACAGTGACCATTCCAGGTGTAGTGGATAGGAGTGAGTTTACTTCAGAGAACTCATTATTGTTTGCTGATGTTATCAATTAAATGTTTTCCTTTACATATCTTTATGGACATGTTTTTGCCATGTGTGGCTTGTCCTTGTGATTGTATACAGCCTGAACTCATGAGAAAACTTTACTCGGGTGACTTTTCTTAACCCTCGAGTATAAATTGTCTGGGGCTCTGAATAAAGTTGGCTATTGTGTGAGGCTTCAGTCCACCTCATTTATTGGTGCCCTTCTCCCAGGTGCCACAGCCTCTAGTGCAGTGATATGGGTGATTTTATTAGAAAGCAGAAACTAGCAGTTAGGAGTGAGCTACTTTTCACATGCCTTTATTTGGACCTGACAGAATCCTACCTACCATCAGGTCTAGGCTTGGGCTATGGTGCTAAGCAAGTCCCATCAGCCACACCTGAGTCTTCTGCTTCCTGCCTCAGCCTACACTGGCAGCTGGGCTGTTTGGTGCTGATGTGCGCAGGCTCTTTTGCAGACACATCTTAGGGTAGAGGTCAGCAAACTCCTTAAAGCCCAGACAGGAAATATTTGAGCTTTGTAAGTTACTTGGCCTCTTGTAACTTCTCAACTGTGTCACTAATATATAAAACAAGTCATAGGTGACATATAACACATGGGCATAGCTGTCTTCCAAAACAGCATTATCACTCCATACCATAGTTTTCCAGTGACTTGACTGTTTGGTAGTGCTGAGAATGAATAGAGGCCTTTCACACACTCAACAGATGTCTTGTCATTGAGCTACAGCCCCAGACTCTTTTGGACAGGGTCTAGATATGTAGCTTAAGCTAAAATGAAATAGTCAAGTTGGTCTTGAACTCTGGATGCTACTGTCTCTACCTCTTGAGTGCTTAGATTATAGGTGTGTGCTACCATGCCTAGCTTATACTCTGGGTTTAGGTATTAAAAATATGGAAGACATCTTAGCTTGTAAACTTGATGCATACTATGCCAAGGCTCGTGTTCCAGCTAGAGGGCTTTGTTCAGCAACCCTCCCCCAGGCGTCCAGTGTGAAGTCTCCTCTTGAGGTTAGGGGCAGTCTCACTGCAGTGTTGACATACCTGCAGCATGGACGACTAGCCCCAGTGTGGTGGTGATTTTGGAACTGCTGGACCTTGCTGTTTCTGGATCTACAGGGAATGAGAAAGTATCACTACATAGTATGACATAAAGCAAAATCATTGTTATTTTAGAGCTGGAGTATCACTGGGCACCCCTGGCTGGCCTTGAACTCTAATCCACACTGGCTCCCAAGCACTCGGAGTAAGGGTATACACCACATCCAGCTATCTATGTATTTTGAAAGTTCAGATTTTGAACTGTTTTCTTCACTGTTTTTTCTTCAATGTTCTCTTTGTACTAAAGAGGTGGGTGTGAGGGAACTCTTGACTAGGCTTCCTGCATAGTTCTGAAATGCATAACCCCACCAGCCTGAGCCTCCTCAGTCTGCAGAGAGTACTCTGTGTGGGCTCTGCTTACTTTTTCGAAGGCTCATTTAACTCCTACTACTCTGTTTTCATGCAGTCTCGGCCATATTTCCTTCTCCATTATGCAGCTATTTTCACCAATTTAAACCCAAGTTACAACAGTTTCCACTGCTTTGCTTCCTTTCCCCCAAATGACCTCAGCCAGAAATGGCACCAACATGCCCAGGTCAGCTGTTACTACACTATCAGATAGGTTTTTTCCTTTGGCATTGAGGATTGAACCTGGGGCCTTGTCCATGCATTTGAGTACTCCCTCTCCACAGGTTATAATGCCCAGCCTCAAGGGCCAAATTGGCCTTGAACGTCCTCTAAAGACCATACAGGCCTCGGATTTGTGGCTTCCCTGCCTCAGCCTGAGTGCCTGGGATTACAGCCCTACACCACCACACCTGGCTTGAGAAAGGTTCAGCTGCTTCCAAGTATTTCTCAGTATCTAGACCAGTTAACACAGTTTTAGTACTTTCTAATCATTCTTGCCCTTTCCCCAAATCTCCTCACTGTAGTTCTTGGCAAGCTTACCCAGATTATCGACCCCAAACCTAAACACTGTCCCAAGTCAAATCCTAGGACCACATTAACCAAGAAAGGATCAGAGAGTACCTCAGCTCAGAACAATTGCCCCCTGGCTGACTAGGATTCTGTGTGGCTGAGACCCGTGTGCCACTTCAGAGGTTCTTCTCTGTCACTGTCCCCATCCCTAGGTCGGCTGGAACCAATACCCCATACGTACTTCTTCCTTTTCCTTTTTACATTCTCACAGAATGGGTGCAGCACTAGGCACCCCCATGATGCTTTATAAGCTCTCTCGATGGAGATGTTACTGTCTTTATAGGAAACGGGTGGGGGTGGGGGCAGGGCACAAAGTTCCACCCCTAGCTAAGGAGCTATCGGTATTTGGTAGTTCCCGGAAGAGTAAGGGTCAGTTTTCTTTAAGGGTGTGACTCCTAGTAGGTGAACTACTCTCCAGATCAGCCTCTACATCCCACACCCAAGAATACTGAGCAATACAAATCAGACTCCTGGAGAAAGGGGGGGGGGAGACTGGGAGGGTAGGCCCGCTGTGAGAAAGAACACACAGATCTTCAAGAAGTTGAAGAGGTGAATATGATCAAAATATATTATATAAATTTATCAAAGAATTAATAAAAATATTTTTTTAAAGCATTAGGGTTTTAAACAGTTTTTGGAGCCAGAGATGGCTTGGCAGTTAAGAGCACCCACTGCTCCTATAGAGGACCCAATGAAGTTCTAGTCCCAGCACCCACATCTGATGTTTCACAACAACTTGTGATCAGCTCCAGAGGGATCCAATACCTCTGGCTTATGTGAGCACCGGTGTGTGTGTAAGTGTGTGTGTGTACACGTGTGCACGCGCACACACATGTAATTTTTTTTTTAGTCAGGCAAGAAAAACCAATAGTTGTGATAAATCTACAGGAAGAAATTGCAGCTCAGCATAATTTTGACACATGGATCAACTTTCACTGACACTTAATAATACACAAAGCCTGAACTACATGTGATGCCATAACAGGGATGATCCTAGCACGTGGGAACAAAGGTAGAGGGAAGATGTGTTTGAGACCATCCTGAGCTACACAGAGAGGCTGTGTCTCAAAAAAAAACTAGTAATCAAAGAGATGGCTAGCAAAAACAGCACCATTCTGGAGAAGACAAAGAGAAGAATGAACACATGTTAAATTTAACTCTGGGTACAGAATTACAGGGCACTATTGGGCCTATATAATTTATTAAAAATTCTTTTTTGGGGGGGAAAGGGGGGTCATGGAAAGAGGGTTCAGCAGTTAAGAACACTGGCTGCTCTTCCTGAGGACCTTCGTTCAATTCTAAGCATCCACATAGATGCTAACAAATGTCTCTAACTCAAGTTCCAGGGAACCTGACATTCTCTGATCTGGTCTTTCTGCCTCTGTGGGCACTATATGCATGTGGTGCGCTGGTATACCAGCAGACAAGATGCAACACACATAACATAAAAAGAAATAAAAGTAACTTTTTAAAATTCTGTTTGTACAGTGTTGAGGATCAAGTCTAGTTCTTACATGTGCCAGGTAAGTAACTCTGTCAATGAACCCTATCTCTCATGGCCTACTTTAAAAGTTTTAACTCTTTAGTTATTAAATAGTACAGCATCGATTCATGACTAACTCTGGTCAACTTAAGACATGTTAAGATGTGGAGAGCTCTTGGTGCTGCTTCTAGGAATTTGGCAAGAATTCGACAATGGGCTAGGACAAGGAAGTAGGTTCAGATAAGATTTTGACACTGGGCTAGGACAAGACTCAAGATGAATACATCTGAGGAATGTATTGTATTCCTTTTATCTTGGACATTCAGATAAACCCCTAGACACTGTGGCCATGGACTTTGTTTAATGCTTTGTTTGTCCCTTGACTACTTTGTCTTTGACCTAGAACTGACTATTCTTTGCATGTACCTTGAATGGTGTAAAAGCAGACTGGAAAAAAATAATCCTCACTCCCTTCCTCGAGACCCTGTTGACTGAATGAGCTGGTTCGGTCATTAAGTATCCCAAGGGAGTCTATGTTGTGGTCTTTCTTCAATCATTCTCTACATTGCTCTGTTTTGTTCTTGTTTTGTTTTGTCGAGACAAGGTCTTTCACTGACCCTTTCATCAATTCAGGTAAGCTGGCTGGCCAACAAACCCTCTTAGGGACCCTCCTGACTTCCTGCCCTCAGCACTGAGCTTAGCCTGCCTGGCTTTTTACCTGGGTACTAGGGATCCATCTCCCCAGACCTAGCAAAACCACACCAAAACAAATTGTTGGGTTTTGTTTATTTGTTTAAGAAGACAGGCGTTGGTGGCGCATGCCTGTAATCCCAGCACTTGGGAGGCAGAGGCAGGCGGATTTCTGAGTTTGAGGCCAGCCTGGTCTACAGAGTGAGTTCCAGGACAGCCAGGACTTCATAGAGAAACCATGTCTCGAAAAACCAAAAAAAGAAAAAAGAAAGAGAGAACCAAATCTTTAAGCCGGGAGTGGTGGCGCACGCCTGTAATCCCAGCACTTGGGAGGCAGAGGCAGGAGAATTTCTCAGTTCGAGGCCAGTCTGGTCTACAGAGTTCCAGGACAGCCAGGGCTACACAGAGAAACCCAGTCTTGGGGGAAAAAAAAAGAGTCTTCTATGCAGTCCTAGTTGGTCTAGAACTCACTATGTAGACCAGATTGGCCCTGAACTCACAGAGATCAGTCTGTCCCTGCCCCCCAAGTGCTGGGGTTAAAGGTGTGCTCCACCAGGATGGGGAAATTTTTCTTTAAAGGTGTATAACAGACTTAGTGGCACAGGCAGCATTTGAGAGGTGGTAGAAGAAGGAGAATCAGGAACTAAAGGTCATCAATGGTTACATAAAGGGTTGGAGACTAACCTGGTATATATGAGACTTTATCTCAAAGTAAGCAAGTTAAAGAAAGATACAATAAATACAAGGAAATGGAAAACTCTGGCGATACCAAGAGTTTTGTTTCTGACAGGATGTCAAGTGTTACTATGTAGCCAATGCTGGTCTCTACTAAATTCACAAGCTCCAGCCTGTGCCTCCTGAGAGCCCCAATCATATCATATGCCACCACACCTGCCTATTTAACCTGCTTTATTTTGTTTTAGTACCATACTTTTTTCTTCTTAAGGTATGCGCCACCACGCCCGGCTGACTCCTTGGTTTATTTACTTCTTTCTTCCTTGTATCGAATAAGCAGATCAGAATTTACTCACTATCAAGTTTTTTGTTTGGTTGTTTGGTTGATTTTTTTTGAGTTGGGTTTTTTTGTTTGTTGGTGGGCTAGCTTTTAGATAATAGCTCATTTGTGTATCTGCTGGAACTCTATATGGAGACCAAGCTAGCCTCAAATTCTTATAGCCTTATGTACTAAGTGTATATATTTAAAGAGCAACATTCCAACAATTGGGCTATAGGCTTTAGAGTGCCTAAGGGCTCCACAACACAAAACAGTCTGGGGACTTCTGCCCTAGACTCTCACTCAATTGTGACTACTTTAAGCCCAGCAGGGTTGATATGTCAATAAACAGTTGCATCATACCACAAATCACTAGCTCCTACAGTTGAATAAAATATCTGAGAATCCCTGAGGAGAACAGGAGTTGGGCATTTAAGTAACTTCACTGGTGTAGACCGAGAATCATTCAGTTTGTAAATTTCCAAACTACCAGAGTGTCTGCACAGCTCAGGAAGCCTGA
This sequence comes from Apodemus agrarius, assembly GCA_964023405.1. Taxonomy (NCBI): domain Eukaryota; kingdom Metazoa; phylum Chordata; class Mammalia; order Rodentia; family Muridae; genus Apodemus; species Apodemus agrarius. Next base: position 42,653,070 of record OZ030011.1, read on the forward strand.
GAGCTACTCACCATCAGTGGAATGCACATGGGAGCTGCCAATCTGGTCCACTAGCAACATGAAAACAAAGCCCAGTACAAGGGACACACCGATGTAGGCATGCAGCTGTGTGTGGTCATGACTGTGCTCGTGTTCATGGACAACTGATATTTCTGCTGCTTTGTCTGATGCAATCGCATTCTGCTTCGTTTCACTGGCTGGGTGGTGTTTTCCTGGAGCAAAACAAACCACAAGATGTGACAACTTCCATTTACATTTTAAGGACCACTGAATTTACTGTAAGGACACCTAATTTCTATACTGTAATCTAGGCAACCATAAACCCCTTCAGTGTGAAAGGTTGTAATAAAAACAGTCCCAACATAAAAAAAAATTCTTCCTCCCAGCACTTGGGCAGGTGGATTTCTGAGTTCGAGGCCAGCCTGGTCTACAGAGTGAGTTCCAGGACAGCCAGGACTACACAGAGAAACCCTGTCTCAAAAATCCAAAAAAAAAAAAAAACAACAACAACAACAACAAAAAAAAAAAAAAAAAAAAAAACCAAAACACATTCTTCCACTTTTGGCACGCAGACCTTCTGACTACCTATCTATCAACTTAAACTCTTGGACACAGAAGCAAATCACCATGCAAGAACGCAGTGACATTTCATAGGGCCCCAAATCTAAACCTTCCTTTTCCCCCTCTGGACAGCACATTAAGCTTCACTCTGATAAAACCAGATAAAGAAAGAATAATGGTGAGCAGGTGGTGGCGCACGCCTGTAATCCCAGCGCTTGGGAGGCAGAGGCAGGTGGATTTCTGAGTTAGAGGCCAGCCTGGTCTACAGAGTGAGTGAGTTCCAGGACAGCCAGGGCTACACAGAGAAACCCTGTCTCAAAAAACAAAAAAAAACCCAAAAAAACAAAAAAACAAACACCAAAAAAACAAAGAGTGGTAACAAACGCAACTGTAGTACAAAGCCATTACTATTACACCTAGGTTGATAATAAATTTAAAGCAAACAGAATGGTACCCATTCAGCTTTTATAAAATATCAGCCAACACACACACACACACACACACACACACACACACACATATACATCCTCCCATGTAAACTTAGTTCTAGATCATAAGGTGGTTGGGACAGACACTGAATTACAGTAACTAACAACTAGCCACAAGATATTCCTAATTTATAGTCATGTGCTTGATACTTCAAACATCAATAATGCTTAAGGGCTAAAACTTTTTTTTTTATTGAAAAATTTTATACAATAGATCTTGATTAAATTCTCTCCCCTCCTGCATCTCCTCCCAGATCCTCCCCACTTCACCCAACTCCATATTCTTTCTCTCTAAACAAAACAAAAACACACAAAAAAATTTAAGATCTATTATTTTACGTTAGTTAACTCCTGGGGATGGGACCTACCCTGGAGTGTGCTGACCCAGTTTCCATCGGAGAAAATGGATTTCCCTTTCCCAGAAGGTTTCAATTACAAATAGCCCCTCAGTTAGTGCTAGGATGTGCCTGGTCTGAACCTGCGCAGGTTCACAGCCTCTGAGAGGTCACACGAGCATGGCCCTGCTGTGTCTGGAGACAGTTTCCTCGGAGTCATCATTTCCTCTAATTCTTACACTCTTTAGGCCTCCTCTTCTGTAAAGATCCTTGAGCCTTGAGGGAGGGCTTTGATAACGGCATCCCATTTAGGGCTGAGTGCTTCAAAGTCTCTCACTCTCTGCACAATGTCCAGCTGTGGGTCTCCTCGTCGACTACTATTTACTGTAAGAAGCTTTTCCAACGAGGGTCCAGCCATGCTCTCCACTATGTTCCTTCATCAGAATAATAGTAGTAGGCTTTCCCCTAGGCCCGTGACTTAGCTAGTCTCAGGTTCTTGGTCACTCTAGCAGTGTCTATCTCATGCAGTAGGTCTTTAAACTAATCAAAAAGACTGGTTAATCCCATAAATCAGGCTGAAAATCTTTGTATGTCTGTGTATGTGTTATATATGTATGTGTTCAACTGTACATATGCATAGAGAAGTCAGAGGTAAACATCAGGAATCTTCCTCTATGGCTTTCCACTGTATTTTCTATTTATTAATTTGTATGGGGGGTGTTAATGCACGTGAGCAATGATGCACATGTGGAGGTCAGGAGACAACCTGGGGAAGTCAGTTCTCTCCTTCCGCCATGTGGATCCTGGTGATGGAACTCAGGAGACTATCAGGCTGAACAGAAGTACCCTTATCTGCTAATCTACCTTGATGGCCTACCATCTTATTGTTGGAGACAGGGTCTCTCACTGAACTAGAAGCTTACCTTTTTTTGCCTACAATGGCTGGCTAGCAAGCTCCCAGGATCAGCTTACCTATGCACTGTCCTCCAACACCCCTCCCAGCCCAAGGGTTACTTACAGACACATACAACCATGGCTGGCTCTAATTTCTTTTGTTTGTTTGTTTGTTTGTTTGTTGGTTTGTTGGTTTGTTTGTTTTTTCGAGACAGGGTTTCCCTGTGTAGCCTTGGCTGTCCTGGAACTAACCTTGTAGACCAGGCTGACCTCGAACTCAGGAATCCGCCTGTCTCTGCCTCCCGAGTGCTGGGATTAAAGGCGTGCGCCACCACCGCCTGGCTAATTTCTTAATATTTATTTTATTTGATCAAGATTTGCACCAAAGTTCCAGAGACCCTCTAAGGCCAAGCAACATGTGACAGTTCCCTGAGTGGGCTGGGCATGGAGCTGAGGGGAAAGTATAGTTGCTGCAGGGTGTTGTCATAGGTACTAGGACTACAAGCCATCTCCTGAGGAAAGCTGCAGCACAGGAGTAGAGTACCACAGACAGGCCACAAATGCTACAGGGGACAGGGTGACCGAGTCCACTGGAGCACATGAAGTGCCACCATGACTGGTCACTAGACAGGAACTGCAGGCTTAGGTGCTTAGGTTTGCTTTGAGATGATCTTTCTGTAGTATGGAAAGTGACTCTCAAGCTTCCTAACGCTGTGACCCTTTAATACAGTTGCTTACACTGTGCTGACCCTCAGCCATAGAATTTTTTGTTGCTGCTTCATAACTGTAATTTTGCTAGTGATGAATTGTGATGTAAATATGTCGTATGCAGGAAATATGATGTGTGACCCCTGTGGAAACATCATGTGACCCCCCAGGTTGTGAACTGCTGTTCCATACTGACTTCCAAATGTTTACACTGCCATTGTATACTTTGGGGGAAGGAACTTGTTCTGATTTTGCAAGGGCTCGTGGCTAAGAGACTGCCTTGAATCTCAGAGGAAACTTTGCTTTTATAACATTTCTGGAACTGCAAGACTATGGGGACTTTTGTTTTGTTTTGTTTTGTTTTGTTTTTCGAGACAGGGTTTCTCTGTGTATCCCTGGCTGTCCTGGAACTCACTCTGTAGACCAGGCTGGCCTCGAACTCAGAAATCCGCCTGCCTCTGCCTCCCAAGTGCTGGGATTACAGGCGTGCGCCACCACCGCCCGGCGGACTATGGGGACTTTTGAAGTCAGATAAAACATATTTTGTATTATGTGAAGACCGTGAGCCTTCTGTCAGGGGTAGAAAGTGATGGACTGAAGTAACAGTTTGTTCCCTACAGGCTCGAGGGTTTGCAGACTTGGTTCTCAACCTTGGTGTTATTTTTGAACAAGTTATAGGCCTTTTAAGAGGTAGGACTTGGGGCTGGAGAGATGGCTCAGCAGTTAAGAGCACTGACTGTGCTTCCAGAGGTCCTGAGTTCAATTCCCAGCAACCACATGGTGGCTCACGACCATCTGTAATGGGGATCCAATGCCCTCTTCTGGTGTGTCTGAAGACAGTGATAATGTACTCACATATGTGAAAGAAAGAAATCTAAACAAACAAACAAACAAACAAACAAAAAAATGGCTTGCTGGTTCAGGCCTTAAGGGTTAGATCTACCTCTGCGTCACTTCCTAACTGCCAATGCAAGTTACATTCCACACACCTGCCACCACAGCTGTGTGCCACTCCTGTACCCAGGTTTTTCCTGCCACTGTGGACATGATCCCCTTAAACTGTGAGCCAAAAATCTCTCTCTTCCTTTAGTTGGTTTTCCTCAAGAATTTGGTCACAGTAATGAGAAAACTTACTAATACAAACACCTTCCAACAGGGAAGACACCTGCCCAGATGATAAACTTGCCAGTAAATTCTAGCAAACGCTTAAGGAAAAAAATCATTAGTTCAGTAATCGCTTCCAGAATATGGGCAATAAAGGAATAATTTTCAACTCTTTATGAGTTCAATCTCCAGTACTTCTGTAAAAAGCCAGGCATGGTGGTGTGTGCACCTCTCCCAGCACTGAGGAGGCAGATCCCTGCAGCTCTTTGGCCACCCAGTCTTGTGGAATCGGTAAGCTCCAGGTTTAGTCAGAGACCTTGTCTCAAAAAATAAGAGTGAGTATATTAGCAAGGAAGCTAAAACTGAATGCAGCCGTGCCTGATTCAACCCGAGGACCCACGTGGTAGAAGAGGAGAACCGACTCCACACACTGTCCTTCACCTCTGCACATGCAGCACGGCACACATGTACCCATGCCTCACACAAAACATAAACGCAATAGTGAGAAGAAAAGGTGCAGAGAGCTAGAGGAAGAGATGGGATATCAATCCGGCTTCCATACTCACGTGTGCACATGTTAACATGTACTCACAGACACACACATATATATGTGCATGCATCACACACGCACAAATAAGACTGAAATTATTGCAAACAAACATTAGGTAGTGTTGATGAGCTATGGCATTCACAAACTGCTAAGGATGTGCACGATGTCTAAGCTGTCCACAGGCATCTCTTACACACCCTTTCGGGACAAACACACACTATATCCAGAAGAAATTACACGAATCCTTCCGCCAACATGTCTCAAGTAAGGCTGGTCTCTCTCACCCTCTAGAACCTCTTCATAAAGTGCATGCACCCCTTCCGGCACGATAACAGCCAGTGCGGTTCCACAGAGAAGACCAGCACCCAACACAGTCACCAGCTTCAGCCGCTCCTAGAAAACAAGAAAAGAAACTGTTAGAAAGACCAACTGATGATTAGGGAACATTTTCTGTTCATGAAACCAACAGCTGCAATGGCCAGTAAGCATGAAAAATGGTTGGCTTCGTGAGTAAGTTAGAAGGCAGAAGCTGGGAACACAGGCTTCTGAGGAGGCTGAGACAGGAGGACTGCTTGGGTCTTCAAGGTGGAGGCAACCTGAGCAACCAAAGGCCATGACTCTTGCTTCTTTGTTTGGAGGCAGGGTTTTGTGTGGCCCAGGCTGGCCTCAAAGTTGAAACTAGTTAAGGATGACCTCGCATTTATTTCCTCCTGCCTCTCTCTCTCTGAGTGCTGAGATTACAGACATGAGACCCACACCTGGTTTTATGCAGTGCTGGGGACCAACCTGGAGGCTTCCCACGTGCTACCGGCTCAACTACAACCCAGTACATTATTTTTATTTATTCATTTATTTATTTGGTTTTTTTTTTTTTTTTTCCCCGAGACAGGGTTTCTCTGTGTAGCCCTGGCTGTCCTGGAACTCACTCTGTAGACCAGACTGGCCTAGAACTCAGAAATCCCCCTGCCTCCCCCTCCCAAGTGCTGGGATTAAAGGCATGCTCCACCACTGCCCAGCTGTTTGTTTTATAAATAGCTAATTTTTATTATGAAAAACTTGCATACAAAGTAACAAGTCTCATATGACACTAAAGCACTGCTCCAGCATGGAATTTAAATGTGTAGCCCAGGCTGGCCTCGAACACATGATCCTCCTGCCTCTGCCTCCTTCAGCAAATCCTACCCCTGAATGTGCTACCACAACCGGCTCCAGCATGGAATTTAATGTAATTTGATCAACTCTCCCTCCCTTCCCCATTTCAGTCCCACTGTCTCCTTTCTTCTTCCCAACTAGCCACCCTGGCACTTCCATGTCTTTTTTTAATGATCAGTGGATTTGTTAGGGAGGCTTACAGTAGACGGGCGAGGGGTTGCTTCCAGAGCACCAGCATCTGACCAATGGCTACACCACTGAAAAAAATGTCTCAGGCTAGAGAGAAGTCAGCAGTCAAGCACACTCTTCCAGGGGATCCAGTTCCTTTCCCAGTACCCACACGGCAGCTCACAACTGTCTGTAACTTCAGTTACAGGGGATCTGGCTCACTCCTGGCTTTAGCCAGCACTACACACATGTGATACAGACATATATGCAAGCAAAACACTCATATACATAAAATACAAACTAGCAATTTAAAAAAGAGAACATGTCTTCCTCCCTAGTAGAATATTAACTTCCTCTGGGGAGTGGTAAGGTCTCCAACTGACTTAGCCAGGAACTACCAGTTTAAGCAAGCTTTAAGGCCACAGCAATCCTACCTCAGTCTCCCAACTGCTGGGATTACAAGTATCAGCTGCCAGGGAGACCACAACCCTTAAAGTAAAATGAGAAAATTGGTAACGACATAGAAAAGAGTTACTATTCATGAACAGGAACAATGAGTGCGTTTCCCGAGACCTGGCATGATTGTGAACTGCTACAACTTATTTGGACCACGATTTGACAATTTAGGCTTAAAGTCTTACAAGTGAATTCTTTTTTTTTTTTTTTAAACAAGTGAATTCTTGCTGCACAAGTTTTCAGACCCGGGTTCAAATCCCAGCAACCATGTAAAAAGCTGGGCATGGCTATGAGCCCATCTGTCACCCAATGCTGTGGGGAGTTAGGGAAGGATCACTGGGGTTTGCTGGCAGCCAGCCTAACTCCAGGTTCAGTGAGAGACCCAGTCTCGAAGGAGTACGGCAGAGAGAGAACAGGACGCCTGTGTCTTCCTATAGCTCCCACATGTATACATATAGCATCCTATCATGCATGTACATACAACAGATAGACAGACAAAACATCCCCCTCCTCCCTCCTTCCTCTCTCTCTCTCTCTCTCTCTCTCTCTCTCTCTCTATCTATCTCTCTCTCACACACACACACACACACACACACACACACACACACACACACACGAGCAGGTAAGTTATACAGTGTTAGCATGCAGAGGCAACACTGCTGAAAAGGATAGTCAAACGACATAAGCACCACTGCCATGAGCTGCAGGGACAATTTTTATTAGGGAAAAAAGATCCTGAACTGTTCTAGTGAGGGTCACGGTTGCTAATGAAACACTGTGACCAAAGCAACTTGGGGAGGAGAGGGTTTATTCAGCTTCTACTTCCACATCACTGTTCATCACGAAGGAAGTCAGGACAGGGACTGAAGCAGGCCTGGAACCTGGGGCAGGAGTGGATGCAGAGGCCATGGGGAGGTGCTGCGTACTGGCTTGGTCGGCCTGCTTTCTTACAGACCCCAGGGCCACCTGTCCAGAGGTCACAGCACCACAGTGGGCTGGATCCTCACAGTCATTAAGAAAATGTCTTTCAGGTTTGCCTACAGCTCAGTCTCATGGAGGCATTTTCTCAGTTGAGGCTCCCTCCTCTCTGATGACTCCAGCTTGTGTCAAGTTGATTAAAACTAGCCAACACACCACCAGAGTCATTTAGATGCAACATAATTTATTTCAAGCCTAGAAAGAATGGCTCCATGGTGTCTATATGGCTGTATTCTCTCATATAACTTGACAACCGGGAATTCAATCTCAAATTATGTGTTTATCAAAGTTAACAAAGTGCTGGCAGCTTCTCTCCTTTGCCTGTGGCAAATCACTAGAAGAGTATATTTAAATGGAGAACTACAAATTCCAGGTATATTTCAAGATGGGAAGAGAGCTCCCCAAGCCATGGTTTCTGTCAGAGCAATGAACTATTTTCTCAAGAGAGGCGTGAACTGTGCAGTGCTATTGGCTTTGCTGTCTCATTTTAGAACTACACGGTTGTAGCTGACTGAGCGGAAGAATCAGCCAGCTGTATTCATTAAAACAGCAGCTTGCATTCAATGTCATTAACTATCAGTGCAAAGCTTTGAAGTCTGTTTAATTTTCTTGGCAGGCAGCAAGAAAATTAAATAGTTTTTCTTTTCCTGCTCATAAAAAACAGTCAACAAATTATTCTGTTCAACCAAATACAAGCCATTGCTTTTAGAAACTTTTGATACTGAAAACTCCTGTCTCCTTGTGTCCAAGCCCACTGTGGTACTCAAAGCATCAAAGTGCCCTAAAAAAAAGGTAAATTTGCTAGAGCAAAACTGATTCGATCGAAGCACTGAAGAGCTATCGAGGGATACGGAATAATTCTTGTTCAAACAACAAAGCTTTTCTCCATACTCTACAAAGATGCTTCAAAGAGATGTTTCTTAATATTAATTTAGCCACTACATGACCTGCCATTAATATTAGTAACTCAGATCTAACTCTTGCTCAGGTTCTTCTGTCTGAAACAAGGCACCCAAAGCTCCCTGGCTCTGAGTGGCAGCTGTAGGAACCATGTTTCCGTGTTTCTGTAAGCAAACACTGCTCCTATCACAGCACAGCAACAGGATGCTGGCACACTCTGCAGAGACTCTGCAGCTTTTATCTTCGACATCATCTGCTTCATGCACAGAAAGCTTCTAAGGGTAGGGAAATGCTCAGAGGAACTTAAATGAGCAGTGGCCAGGGGCATCTAAGACTTCTCTTTCCTAATTCACTTAACATAAAGATTAATGAAGTCTTCCAGGAAGTAATACTAAGCATACACTTCATTAAAGCCACTTTCCTCAATCTTGAAATAAAAGACTAATCTGTTTTTCTTTCTAAACTTTTATGCTTGAATATGCCAGTTGGTGGTGCGTATACTCAGAAGCAGAGGCAGTCAAGGCTAGCTTGAGGCCAGCCAGACCAGCCAGGGTGACACAGAGAAACTATGTATCAAAACACAAAACAAAAGAAAACAAAGAACTGAACATAAATAAAAATCCTATGTACATTCTTTCAGGTGACCATAAAAACAAAGCAGAAAGCCGCTAGCAAAGAAATTGGGGAAAAAATAGACAATAAATGTAGCAATAATATATAAAGAGTCCACTGAACAGACTAAAATAATAAAAATATCTTTTTCCTTATCAAAGTTATTTTAAAAATGAACAACAAATACTACGGAAATAAAGTATCATTTGCATTTGTTGAACAAATATAATTCTTAAAATATTGAGACCCTTCTTAGAGACATTTACGCCCTCATTCTATTTTTTCTCTTTTCATTTTCTTTTTTTTTTTGTTTGTTTGTTTGTTTGTTTGTTTGTAGACAGGGTTTCTCCATTATGCAGCCTTTCAGTCCTCCAACTCACAGAGATGCACCTGCATCTGCCTCCTAAAGGGTGTGCCGGGTCACTACACCTGGCTCTATTATTCCATTGTTTATTGAGACAGGGTTTCTCTGTGTAGCCCTGGCTGTCCTGGAACTCCCAGAAATCCGCCTGCCTCTGCCTCTGCCTCCCAAGTGCTGGGATTAGAGGCCTGTGCCACCTCCCAGCTTAATTATTCCATTCTTAACATGTGAAATATGGCCACAGTTTTAGACATTAAAAAAGTCACTCAATGTATCATGTCAAGAACAAAGGAATACACAAGAATTTCAGTATAACAAGTGATTGGATGTAGTGAAGACATTCGAAAATGTCTGTATTAAATTTGAACAGTAAAGGAAGATGATAAGGAAATAATTCCCAAAGAAAAGGTAAGATACAAAATTATACATATATCACCTACTCAACCATGTTAAAAATTAAAACAGAAGGTCTAGCAGTGGCGACAAACACCTTTAACACCAGCACTCGAGAGACAGAGGCAGGTGAATCTCTGGATTCGAGGCCAGCCTGGTCTACACAACTGAGTTCCAGGACAGTCAGAGCTGCACAGAGAAAACCTGTTTTTAAAAGTGGACGACGACGATGACGAAGATGACGATGACAAAAAGGACAAGACATGGACATAAAATGTGTGGTGATTTGAATGGGAATGACTCCCATAGACTCACGAGTTTGAATGCTTGGCCCATAGGGAGTGGTACTATTAGGAGGTGTGGCCTTTTTGGAGGAAGTGTGTCACTGTAGGGGTGGGTTTTGAGGATTCATATATGTTTAAGCTAAGTCTAAGGACAGTCTCCTTCTGCTGCCTGTGGATCCAGATGTAGAACTCTCAGCTCCTTCTCCAGCACATCTGCCTGCCATGCTTCCCACCACGATGATGGACTAAATCTCTGAAACTGTAAGCCAGCCCCAATTAAATGCTTTCCTTTATAAGCATTGCCTTGGTCATGGTGCCTCTTCACACCTAAGCAATGTAACCCTAAGACAAAATGTTATTAGTTATTCTACTAGGCTGTAGGAAAACATTACTTTCTTTTCCTTGTACACAATATATTAAATTTCCCACAAACTATCTGTAAATGACTATAAACAGGTCTCCCCCCCATCCCCAAAATGCTGGAGGCAGATGGTGACTTAGCAGTTAAGAGCATTAGAACCCACATGGCTGCTTGCAACTATTTGTAATTCCAGTTCCAGAGCATCAGATACTTTCTTAGATGTGCATGCAGACAAAACACCCATACAATAAGTTATTCTGAATTGCTAACTATGGGCTGGGAATGTAGCTAGGATTCACGGCTAGAAAGCATGAAGCACTGGATTCCATCAAACACCACATAACATTAAGCATGGTGGCAGGCATCTGCAATCCCACCATTAAAGTGGAGGCAGGGTTTTCAAAATCCAAGGTCATCCTTAGCTACTTAGAAAGTTCCAGGTCACTCTAGGTTAGATTCAGATTCTCTTGGGGGGGGGGGCGAAATCCCAGGAAGCAGAGGAAAAATGAATCTCTAATAGTTTCAGGCCAGCCAGGGTTACATAATAAAATCTTATCTCAACAACAACAAAAATTCCTGGGAGCTGGAGAAGCTCAGCAGTTAAGAGTGCTTGCTGCTGCCTGGGAAGGTTTGAATCCCAGCACCTACATCAGAGACGAAAGAACACTTGTAACTTCAGCTCCAAGGGATCCAGTAACTTCCTTCTACTCTTGTGGGCACCTACACACACACACACACACACACACACACACACACACACACACACTTTTTAAATGCCAAGTTAACTAGAGACTATATAAACAGGCCTTGAACTTACTAACTACTGAACTCAGTTTCCTCCTCCTCGGGGTTACTACTCAAATCAACACAGAACTGGCATGTAATTCAGTATACACCATTACAATTATTGTGCTCTGGTTGAATCAGAGGTGCAGTGCCCTGAATGCCATCATTAAGATGGTTTCTCCAGGTGAGGGTGGATCAGGGAGGAGTTGTGGGTAAACGTGACCAAAATCCATTGTATGAGATTCTCAGAGAATCAGTACAATGTTTTAAAGATTTTAAACTTTATTTTATCCATATGAATGCTTTCCCTGCATGGATGTATGTACACCAGGTGTATGCCTGGTACCCAGAAGGCAGCATATTCCCCCAGGACCGGAGTTAGGGACAGGTGTGAACCACCACGTGGTTGCTAGGAACCACACATCTGCAAGAACACTGTGCTGTCTTGCTAGCCCCTAAGTGTGTGTGTGTGTGTGTGTGTGTGTGTGTGTGTATGTGTGTGTTTTGGTTCTTTTCAAGACAGGGTTTCTCTGTGTGGTTCTAGGCTATCCTGGAACTCACTCTGTAGACCAGACTGGCCTCGAACTCAGAAATCTGCCTGCCTCTGCCTCCCAAGTGCTGGGATTACAGGTGTGCGCCACCACCACCTGGCTCCTAAGTATATTTTTTAAAAGATGTTTTCTCCTTTGCTGAACAGTTTTAAACACTGCAATGATATTAGTTCAAAATGTAACTACTTCAGATTCCAATTGGGCAGGTGTTATAGGCATCTGGGTCTTGCGCTCACACAAATGCTTCCTAGGGGGTTTAAGTCTTACTACCCCAACTGAGACCATGGCAGAACAGAAGGTTCTTTGTTCTTGGTGTTGAGACATTTCCGATTTTAGGTGGAAAGAACTGACTTAAACAGATCCTATTTACATGCAGTCTTTACAGTGCTCATCAGGAAAGTGGTGCCATTCAGTGGACACTCTGACACCAGAAGTCAAAGTCTCTTGCCACCAAAGTGGCAAGAAGAGAGAGTGGCTTCTCTTGCCAAATTAGTTGTAAAACTACATTAACACTATCTCTGGATCTTGTCCTGAGGCTTAAATAAGACAATGCATTCCAGTGCTGATATATAGGAAGAGCTCAAAAAGTACACACCAGGGTAATGTGCACACCTTTGATTCTATCGTTCAGGAAGTAGATACAGGTCTCTGTGAGTTCCAGGCCAACCATATATAGTGAGAACCCTTTCAAAAGAAAGGAAAGGAAAAAGGAAAGAAAAAAGGAAAGGAAAGGAAAAATGAATGGAAAAAGGAAAAAGGAAAGGAAAGAAAAAAGGAAAAGGGAAAGGAAAAAGGAAAAAGGAAAGGAAAGGAAAAGGGAAAGGAAAGGAAAAATGAAAGGAAAAAGGAAAAAGGAAAGGAAAGGGGAAAGGAAAGGAAAGGAAAGGAAAGGAAAGGAAAAAGGGAAGGAAAGGAAAGGAAAAAGGAAAGGAAAGGAAAGGAAAGGAAAGGAAAGGAAAGGAAAGGAAAAAGGAAAGGAAAGGAAAGGAAAGGAAAGGAAAGGAAAGGAAAGGAAAGAAGCCAGGCGTTGGTGGCACATGCCTTTAATCCCAGCACTTGGGAGGCAGAGGCAGGCGGATTTCTGAGTTGGAGGCCAGCCTGGACTACAGAGTGAGTCCAGGACAGCCAGGACTACACAGAGAAACCCTGTCTCGAAAAACCAAAAAAAAAAAAAAAAAAGGGGGGGGGGAGGAAGACTATTTTTATTATGCAAGTAAATTCTAATTATGCATATCCATATAGCATCTTAGAGAAAATAAAGTTTTCATAAAAATATTGGATCTGATTATATCCTAATTTTGTCTCACTTAAACTTAGTTTATCAGCCACAGAGCCTTACAAAATAATCATCTATAGTTCTGATCTGAGGAAAGACATGTTACTGGCTGTTTTCCAGATAAGGATAAATCTACTGAGGTAAAATTTAAAGTCTTTTTTTTTTTTTTTTTTTTTTTTTTTTTTGTTTTTGGTTTTTTTTCGAGACAGGGTTTCTCTGTTTAGGCCTGGCTATCCTGGAACTCACTCAGTAGACCAGGCTAGCCTTGAACTCAGAAATCCGCCTGCCTCTGCCTCCCAAGGGCTGGGATTAAAGGTGTGCGCCACCACCACCCGGCAAATTTAAAGTCTTATAACTCAGAAAGGAAATTCAAAAGAGGGGCAAAACCTACTGCATTCTCATAAAGCAATAAAAGAGTAAGCCACCAGACAATGCAAAAAGTCCTTGAAATGCCACTTGGTCAAACCTACCTCAAAGGGGACCAATTGCCAAAGAAAATGCAAACTGAACAAACGTGTTCTTTAAACACATAGGCTTTTATTTAGTGATAAGTCAAAATACCCAGAGACACCTACTTTGAGTGAATCACTTATTATAATCAGACAGAAGAGAAAACTCCAAAAAGTGAAGGGACAAAACAAAGCTTGACACTAATATGTAAGTAGAGAGAGAAAGTTATGTTCCAAGAGCCCTGCCACAGGGTGGGGAAGCTGCAGGGCAGACCTGGCCTCAGGGGAGCAGGAGCCATGAGTGCTACCGCGCCCACACAAGCCCTCTGCAGCACAAACAAATGCTGAAAAGGGTCTCTGATTGTGAACTTCATTATCAGAAGTTTGTTGCCACAACAAGTCATCAGAGAGGGTCAGGGAAACGGGAGGGAGGAAGTGTAGAGAGAAGAGCAACCAAAACTAAGTGTATATGAAGAGCCAGAAGGAAACCGAATCGATGGCAAGCTAATAAAAAAACCAGAAAGTTTAAACTGAAATCCTTTATGAGGATAAATAAAGCTGCCTTCAGAAACCATAGGTTACTAAATACCAATACCAGGGGTGGCACCCTAAATAGTTCTATGTAAACTTGACACAAGCTGGTGTTATCAGAGAGGAGGGAGTCTAAACTGAGAAACGGCCCCCACAAGACTCAGCTGTAGGCAGGCCTTTAGCACAGCTCCTTAATGAGTGATAGATGTGGGAGGGCCCAGCCCATTGTGGGTGGTGCTACCTCTGGACAGGGTGACCAGTCAATAAGAAAGCAGGTTGTTGGCTAGAGAGATGGCTCAGTGGTTAGGAACACGTGACTGCTCTTCCAGAGGTCTTGAATTCAATTCTCAGCAACCATATGGTGGCTCACAAGTCTGTATGTCTTAGGGTTTTACTTCTGTGAACAGACAACATGACCAAGGCAACACTTATAAGGACAACATTTAATTGGGGCTGGCCTATAGGCTCAGAGTTTCAGTCCATTATCATCAAGGCAGGAACATGGCAGCATCCAGGTAGGCATGGTGCAAGAGGAGCTGAGAGTTCTACATCTGCAGGCCTCTAAGAGAAGACTTACTTCCAGGCAGCTAGGGTGAGGATCTTAAGCCCATGCCCACAGTGACACACCTACTACAAGAGGGCAACACCTCCTAATAGTGTCACTCCCTGGACCAAACACACAGAAACCATCACACTTCATAAGATATGATGCCCTCTTCTGGTGTGCATGATATACATAAAATATGTGACTAAATACACCTAAAAAGAAAGAAAGAAGAAAGGTAGGAAGGAAGGAAGGAAGGAAGGAAGGAAGGAAGGAAGGAAGGAAGGAAGGAAGGCTGAGCAAGCCAGTAAATAGCACACCACACCCCTAAGACCTCTGCACCTGCTCCTGCTTCCAGGTTCCTGCTCTGTCCAGTGCTAACTTCCTTCCCTTCAATAACAAACAGAGATATGGAAGTGTAAGCCAAATAAACCCTTTCCTCCCAAGTTGCTTTGGCCATGGTGTTTCATCATAGCAATAGAAACCCTAACTAACACAGGTGGGACACTTCTCTACCAATGGTTGTGTCAAGGAGGCTTCTGAAGACTCCCAAACAACATAAGCATTTGTGGTGGCTGTTGGTTGCCCACCAGAACTAGATGACAGCATATACTTTGGTTGTAGGAACATACAAATCAAGCTGGAACTGAGCTGGAAGCTCCTCCTGTTAGCTGCAGGGGAGAGTCATCACTGATTACTAACCTGTGTGCTACACCATCAACCAGTCAGGCAAGAAACACTCACTGGTGCAATAGTGGCAAGCCAGTAACGGGGGTGACCAACTACTCCCTGGTCTGAGTTAAGACCTTCTCTAGAGGAGGGTAAATATACATTCGGTACTGTAAGCCTGGTCCAAAGCCCATGGGTGGGAATGCCATAAGCAGTAGTGGAAAAGCTACTGCTAATGTTCTGCTAGACAGACATAACATACCCATTAAGTTGCTCACTAAATAATTATGTTTATACCAATAAATTTGCCTGCTGTTAGCTTTGGTCAGAAAAGTTCCCTTAGCCATCAGTGTTCAGTGGTAACTACAGAAAGTCTTAACTCTTCAAAGTGCTGAGAATAAGAAACTGATCAGTGACCTACCATAAACGGGACTTTTCTATCATCCTCCAAAGATCAGGAAACATCAAGGAAGATAGGGTAGAAAGAATTTAAGAGCAGAGGAAGGAACGGACTGAGGTAGAATGCTGCTTTCAGATCATCACATCTCTTGATCTCAATGCAGCTGTGATCACAAGCACAAAAATGAGGCCTGTCAACATCCTGTCATAAAAAGGAGAAAAGCTCACGAACCATCCCCTCCAAAGCTTACTCCTGTAGAACCTATAAGCAGATAGGAGCTGCAGGAGGAGGGGCTCGTAAGCCACAGCCCCCCCCCCCTATTTAGCTAAAGATAGATAATTAATTAATGGCCAGTGAGGGAGGAGAGAAATTTCAGTGGTATAGTTACAAGAGTAAGGAGCCCACACCCCTGCTCATAACCTCTCACCCAAATCCTGTAACCAATTATAACAGAAAGGCATAAAAGTAGGTAGAAGAGGGACTAGGCAGGAGAGGGAGGGGAAGGGGTACAAGTAAGGGCAACTGGGTAAGTATGATAAAAAGCATGTGCATGCATAAATATCCCATAGTGCAACCCACTATCCTGTCTAATTAACACATTCTAATAAAACTAAATTTTAAAAGAGTCTATCAGGCTCTCTGCCCCTCCCATTCCAGAAACAGCCCCATCTTCTTGTGCAGTGCCAGCCTCATCTCTGAGACATGACGGTCAAGGTTGGAGTGAAGAGATTTGGCCATATTGGGTGCCTGGTTACCAGTAGTACCTTTGGCAAGGTGGATATTGTTGCCTTCATGGACCTCAACTACATGGTCTACATGCCCAGTAAGACTCCACCCACAGAAAGTTCCACAGCACAATAAAGGCCGAGTATAGGAAACTTGCCCTCAACAAGACAATCTCCATCTTCTGAGAGGGAAATTCCCACCAACATCAAATGCTAATGCAGAGTATGTTGTGGAGTCTACTCATGTCTGTGTCACCACGAGGAAGGCTGGGGCCTACTTGAAGGATGTAAGCAAAAGTGTCACTATCTCTGCCCCTTCTGCTGATGCCCCCATGTTTGTGATGAGTGTGAACCATTAGAAGTATGACACCTCACTCAAGATTGTCGGCAATGCTTCCTGCTCCACTGACTGCCTAGCTCCCTGGCCAGAGTTATCCATGACAACTTTGGCATTATAGATTCATGACCACAGTCCATGACATCACTACTACCCAGAAGACTTATCCATGGAAAGCTATGGCATGATGACTGTGGGGTTACTCAGAACATCAACCTTGCAGACACTTGCCAAGGCTGTGGGCAAGGTCATCCCAGAGCTGAACAGGAAGGTAATATTGTCTTCTGTGTTCCTACACACAATGTGTCCACCATGGATCGGACATGCTGCCTGGAGAAAGTTTCCAAGTATAATGACATAAAAAAAGGTGTTGCAGCAGGCATCAGAGGGCCCACTAAAGGACATCCTGGGCTACATTCAGTAAGGACCAAGTTGTCTCCTGCGACGTTAACCGTGACACCCACTCTTCCAGCTTTAATGCTGGGCTGGCATTGCTCTCAATGACAACTTTGTAAAGCTCATTTCCTGATATGACAACGAATATGGCTATAGAAACATGGTGGTGGACCTCACGCCCTACATGAGTAAGAAATAGTAAACTCTGGACCACACGACCAGCAAGACCGTGAGAAGAAGAGCGGCTCTCTGAGGCTGAGGAGCCCCTGTCCCAGCTCAGCCCCCAACACTGAGCATTCCCTCACAGATTCCATTCCAGAATGAAGGGAAGGGCTCAGGAACCCCTCTCTCCTGAAGACCTACAAAGTTCACTGCACCCCATCCCACCCCAAAAAATTATAAATCAAATGAAGATCTTACAAGGCTTTATAAGCAGTACTGACACCCCCCCCCCATCTTCAAATGTCATGTCCTGGGCCTCGGTTAAGCTTACTGCATTCCATCCTTACGACAGCCATAAGACCAGCACAGATGGGATCTGAGTGGAGAACTGCAGCTCAATCAACAACACTGACGTGGGGTGTGCTGTTGTTCTGAGACTGTAATACAGTCACAACATTTCTCTCTTCCCCTTCTTTCCTCCAAATCCATACACCTCTCCCGGCTCTCTTCAAATTCACGGCTTTTTTCTTTAATTTTTATTGCATGTATATATGTATAAACATGTATATTCCCAAATATAACCTGCTCACTCTGTATAGTATTGCTTATATGTATGCTTTCAGTACTGACCATATGGTACTGAATAACCAAGTAGTGTGTATTCTTTCTTGTTTTGCTTTTTGAAACATGGTGTCTCTAGCTCAGGCTTGATAGAAAGTCACTATGCAGCAGAGGCTGGGCCTCAAACTGTAATCTTGAATGAAAGCTCAAACTGTTCTCTCACAGCACAAAAGTCACAAGGCTCAAAGTCTTCAAAAACTTTTGTAACAATATGACTACTACAATTTCAAGAATAATTCTGTGTCTGCTGACTCTAATAACAATACCCATGAGACTGTATTTGCTATGCCTTTTTTCCCCACTTCATTTCATAATTGCAGATGTATTGGTCTGGATTTGAATGGAAATTTAAAACAAAAATAATACTCAGGCAATCAATCTAAAATCCCACGCTAGCCTTCTGTATCTACTTCATTCATCAATCAGGACAGTGGAAGAGTGCGATCTAGGTAAGCTAGGTTCAGTCTGTTCCCACAGCGTTGTTACTAACTGCCAAAGAAAACCGCTCCTTAGCAACTGAATCTAAAACACAAGATGCCACACAGGACCTCAAAGTGAGCTGTGGCCTCCTTACAAGTCTAGTTCAGGTCCCCATATACTGAGAAATTAGCATCTTCAGTACCATAGTTATATATATAGTTGATTTGACAATTAAAGACTTTCTTCTTTATTTCATAAATCAAAAATTTATGAATGTACAGTTTCCAGGCCTAAGGGTAAAGAAAAAAGCCATCCACGAAGAAAGGTTGTTCTCGGGTGGGGAGACAGTGAAGAGAAATCATGTCACACCCCTTCTAGTGGTCAGACCGCTCATTTCTAACACTGATGCTGTAAGAGTTGACGGCTCCATCTGTCAAGTGACTTCATTTCCACTCTGAGAAAGTCTTTAGAGAAGCCAAAGGTGCGCACCTTTAATCCCAGCTCTAAGGAGACAGAAACAGGGGAACCCCTGGGAATTTGAGGCCAGCTTGGTCTGGAGTGACTTTAGGACAGCAAGGACTATACAGAGAAACCCTGTCTTGAAAAACAAACAGCTGGTCATTGGTAGTGCACGCCTACTTCTGGGGAAACAGATGCTCTCTTCTGGCTTCCAAGGGCACCAGGCACACACAAGCTGCACAGATACCCATCATGCACAACACACACACACACACACACACACACACACATAAATATTTTTAAAAGAAAGAACAAACAAACCATTATGTTAGAGGGATAATAGGAGGCTCAGAAAGCCTAGGCAGGAAAGTAACCCAAAAGAGAGGTTTCACTGGTCAAGGACTGACAGGTTACCTGCTGCCCAGCTCTATCCAACTGCTACCTTGACAGAAAACAGGAAACAGCAGTAGCAATTTAAATATGCTAACAGAGTAAGTCTGTGAGCTGGATATGTCCATGTGCTACGTAGTACTTGTACTATGTACCCTTGCCACGGTGGACAGCGGCTGAAAACGGCTCTGACTCAGACTCTCATTCCAAGGTACTTTTCAAGTTGCATAGCCTGTCTCCTTGTCTGTAATACGGCTGAGTGAGTGTGTTGTTGGGTTTTGCTTGTGTCAGTACTAGGAACCAAATTTGGCCTTTGCATATTCTAGGCAAACACTACCATTTGGCCATACCCCAAGCCCTTCATTGAGTCTTGTTACATAATACACATAATTTTTTTTTTAATGTTATGGTTGGGGTTTGGAGAGACAGCTCAGCAGTTAAAAGCCCTAATTGCTCTTTCAGAGGACCCAGGTTCAATTCCCAGCACTCACATGGTGGCTCACAACACATTGTAACTCCAGTTCCAGGGGACCCCACAACTTCTTTTGGCCTCCAATGACACCAGGATTGCATGTGGCACACAGACATACATGTAGGCAAAACATCCATAAATAAAAATAAAATTAACTAGCTTACTGTATCATTAGATCCCAAAGGGCACAGGTGAAAAAGGAAATAGAAAACTAGCACACACAAGATGAGGGAAAGCCTTCTTTCTATCCGGCTGAAGGCTCGCTTTCTCCTCCCCGCCTCCGCTCGCCACCCTTTCTACCACAGGCTGTTTTCTTCACCATCAATGTCTTTCCTACACAGTCCCTTTGAGGCCTACCTCATGCCTCATCTTTCCTCTGAGGAAGTTAGTCCTTCCAGGAATAGAATGGAGGCAGGGTTTATTCTATTACTGATCTTGAGGATGAAACTATGCAATTCTCTTGCATGGAGTAGTTTTTCTCCTTAAACCTTTGAGCACTGTGCACCTAGGGAGCTCTGACGATCTAAAGAACAGATGTGCATCTCTTTTCTCCCCCTCTGATAACCTCTGTTTAATGGATGACAACCTAACAACCTAACAAATAACCCAAAGTGCATCCTGCATTGTAGACCAGGTTTGACCTTGAACTCAAGAGATCTACCTGCTGCCTCTGCCTCCCCAGCCTGGGATTAAAGGCGTGTGCAGCCATGCCCAGCAACATGTTTAACTCTAAACAAAGAGATTTGAAAATAATCTCAGAATATCCATGACTTCTTTGAAAGGAAAAGATAATAACTACCTATTGTAGTTCTTTTTCTCACACTGATTGTAGTACTGACATCCTAAGCTTTTCTCCAAAAACATTCATGATTTTTCTCAAGAAATTGTTATACTGATTTCACCTCAGTAAAATAATAGTCTCCATTTGGTTTTATCTGCTATCTTGATTTCTTGAAACCTCCAGGAGTCATCAGAAATGTAACTGTGGTTCCTATCTAGAAAAATGCGGAGCCCCAATGTTTAGTGGTCGCGGGGTATATAATTTTCAGAGGATTCTGAACACTCTAGGATCTCCAGTGTATCATCTATCTACCACTCTTGGTTAAGATTTATAGATCTGAAGGTAAGCTTTGTTTCTGTGAAATGTTACATTTTTTTTTAAAGATTTATTTATTTGTTTCATGTAAGTACACTGTAGCTGTCTTCAGACACTCCAGAATAGGATGTCAGAACTCATTGGATGGTTGTGAGCCACCATGTGGTTACTGGGATTTGAACTCAGGACCTTCGGAAGAGCAGTCAGTGCTCTTAACCGCTGAGCCATCTCTCCAGCCCCAAATTATTATTATTTTTTTTCCCGAGACAGGGTTTCTCTGTATAGCCCTGGTTGACCTGGAACTCACAGACCAGGTTGACCTCAAACTCAGAAATTCGCCTGCCTCTGCCTCCCAAGTGCTGGGATTAAAGGCGTGCGCTACCACTGCCCGGCCGAAATGTTATATCTTAACATAACATTAAATAGACCTTAATGAGACATTAGAGCTGAGAAACAGCTTCTTTGCAAATATCACTAGGTCTAGCACCATTCTAACGTTTGGCAGACAATAGAGAATTTCTTACCTCTGAGAAATTAACAGCCAAAGGAATGATTCCAGCCACGTAGCATCCCACCAACATTGCCAAAGACAGCAGACTAATGGAGAGAAAATCATCCATTCTGCCCTCCTGTAGTCACCCTCTACACCAGGCTTTTAAAATTCCAGCAGTTTCAAAAGGCGCTTAGGCTGTTTAAATGTGTGGTCTTCCAAGAAAACAGTGGAATTTCCCCACTTCTTTCAGCCTTGCCACTAGCCGGTGTGTTCACAAAGCACGCCGCTCTCTTAAGAAGCAAGCTCCTTTTGCTGATACTAGCACCAGCGAAAACTTCGCGCAATCTTAGGTACTTGGTTGCCAGCCACTGGAATTCCGGTCGGTAACAGATGGAGAAATTGTGCGAAAAGAGATCTCAATCGTCGGAATGAGGGTGACACAACGACTCGCTCCCCTAGATAATGTCCCTGGTAGCAGCAGAAAAAAGGGGTAAACCTAAGTGTCTTCTTCACTCGCGGTACCTGTTCCCAGGGGTGGCACCGCAGGTGATACGCCCCCAGGGAAGGGACCAGCCCACCGGTCCCAGCAAACTACCTTCCGAGTCTCGAGTCGGGCAAGATCTCCTGCAAGGCTCTAACTTGGGCCGGAAGATTCAACAGCAAAGTCGATACGATGCTGTCTCTGCCTTACACCCGGTGCTGCCCATGGTACTTCCCTCAGCCAGGCCCTGACCCTGAGTCGCCAATAGTACTGCTGCCATGGCCGCCAAGTGGCACCTCTTCTTTACTCCCACTTCCGGATTGTCTCACCGCCTCCTCTTTAGCAGGGCACTTCCGGGTTACAACCGACCTATAGGCCGGGGTCCTTATATTGCCGCCATTTTTTAGAAAGGCTAAATAGAAGACGACTGGTGTCGCTGTTGTATTCCCCATCACTTTAGCTGCCCGTCTGTTAATTAAAGTACAAAAGGCAGCATCCCGAAACAAACTGTTCTTCCTAAAGCTGCAAAAGATTCTCGTACACATCTCGGCGCCCTTACCCAAGATGGCTGAAACAGAGTCGGTATCCACTCTAGAAACCGGAAATGTGTAAATCTCTATGGTCTGAAAGGTTCTTTTGCGTCGCGCTTCCGACGATTTCCGGCGGCGGCTCTCGCGGGATTGGCTGTTGGCGGCGTTGCGGCTGAGCTCGTGTGCGGCGGCGGAGGTGTTAGCGGAGCCTACAGTAAAGCGTTTGGCGCGATGGTGAGTCTTCAGCGGTTGCCGGGGTCCCCAACTTCGAGGGCCACCCCTGCTCCGTACATCTTCCCATCCTTTCCGCCCCTGCCCATCTAGCGCGAGCGAACTGCTCCCCGCCCCCTTCCCCCCAGCTCGCGGATGGACCCCCTTCCCGACGCTGAGCCACGGGGCCTGGCTGTAGGCCCGGGACCTGGTCCTCCCTGCTACTGCGCGCCCGCCTGATGCTGGGGGGCGAGGTATGCGGTGGGCCGAGGGTGCACTGCCTACCGATCGCTGCCTGGAAGAGGAAGGTGTGGGGTGCCGTTCTTTCTCATCAGATGCACCAGCGGACTATAGGAACAATGGCCGGGTAACGTGTGTCAGACGTTTCCTGAAACTGACACACCCGCTACCTTACTCTTCGCTGTATGTCGGCTTTGGGAGATCGGAAAGTGTTTTTCCTTTTTCAGTATCCTTAGTTGCCCTGTTTTTCAATTACGTCAGCCTTCAGTCTTGTTCTTATTACATTCTCTTGGGAGTGGAGCCGGAAAAGAGGCTCCAGGGTCCTGGTCTCAAAATCCGATGGGGAAGGCTTTTATTTTATTGTTATGTTGCACGTGAGTACAGGAGCCCTCGGAGGCCAGAAGAGGGAATGAGATCCCCAGGATCTGGCGTTACAACAGGCGGTTGTGAATGGAGGATGTGGGTGCCAGGAACCAGACACGTGCTCTTAACCACTAAGCTATCAACATTCTGGTTGTTGTTTTATTTTGGGGATCTTAAAAGATTTCCTTTTCTGTGTATGGTGTTTTGCCTGCACGTCTTGTGTGCCACTTGCATGCAGTCCCTGCGGTAGACAGAAGAGGGCGTCCGATCCCATGGATTGGAATTACCGGTGATTGTAAGCGACCATGTAAGTGCAGGGAATTGAAAACCGGACCCTTGGAAGAGCAGCTTGTGCTCTTAACCACTGAACCATGTCTCTAGTACTCCGGCCCCCTTGTTTTTAAGTAAAAAAAAAAAGGAAATATTTGGAGCAGGTGTGTTTGTACTTTTCAAATA
The DNA here is from genome assembly GCA_964023405.1 of Apodemus agrarius. Lineage (NCBI taxonomy): Eukaryota > Metazoa > Chordata > Mammalia > Rodentia > Muridae > Apodemus > Apodemus agrarius. Next base: position 42,676,432 of record OZ030011.1, read on the forward strand.
TTATTTCAAATTATTCCTTAATTTGCCTTAAAATTTTACTTAAAAAATTGGCAAAAAAAAAAAAAATGAATAGCTTGTCTAGGATGAGCCATTACAAGAATGCAAATAGGTTTTCATGAGACTAATTTTCTCAACAACATTCTGAAAGTACCTTTTGAGTAGCTGGCCTTTTATGAGCTTCTGCGCAACGAATCATGCTTTCTCTGGCTGCTAATAACTAACAAAACTGTTCACATCAGTACAGATTTCTTTTGTTACAACTTAGAGTTTTGTCTCAAGTCTTCTAAACTTAATTAAAATGACACAGTGACACAGATCTTGCTGGGGATGGAGAAAGAATAATGCTCTTTTGCTATTTGAAAATTAAAGTACTTTTTTCTGTTTTTTATCCAGAAAGCCTAGATCTCAGAATCTCACTTCTGTTTGTAGATAATTAAATTTTTGGACTGTCTCAAAATAGTTTGGGGATCCTGACATAAGAATTTACTTATTTTTTTAACCAGAAACTAGTGTTGCAAGAGAAGAAAACAAGGTGAATAATTTGGTTGAGGATTGGGCTTGCAGTGGAGTTGCATCATGCTAGCGTTTGTTGACTTAATTAATCATTCTTAAATGCATGGGAGACACTACATAAGAATATGCTGGTCAGGGTTCTTCCTTGTCTTGTTTGAAGACATTTTTGGTTTTTGCTTCTTTGAAGGGAGTTGGTGTTAGTGACATCTAGTGAGTAGAGACCAAAAATGCCCCCAAAACATCCTATAGGCACAGGACAAACCCAGAGAATTTATTTCTATCCCAAAATATGAGAACTCTGAAACTGGCTCTACTTCCCATGAGCAGGGAGGAGGCTTTCAGTGCTGTTCCCCTGGTACAGTCAAAGATCTGAGCTAGATCTGAGCTAGCCCCTTAAAGCAGGTCATCTGGGTGACTCGTTCAATGGATGATTTTAATGTGGTATTTACTATATACATTTTACTTTATTTTACACGTTGATGTGGGGGTAGCTCCTGCATGAAATGTGGCTCCACTGTTGTGCTCTAGTCAGAAAAGACCTTCAGTTGATACAGCGATTATAGTATTTCCTTCTCTCTCTCCCCGTGTCTTAGTTTTAATTGAATTAATAGAGCTAGAAGCTAGTGGAGACAGAAAACCGGTTCTAAAGGTTAGTAAGGAAAAAAAATACAGGAGCGTGTGGGTATATTTGGAGTTTGAAAAAATGACCCAGAGAGTAAGGGGCTGACTTAGTTAAGGGAGCTGTGGCCCCCAGCACTGACACAGGCCTGGACTGCAGGATGAGCAGCCTTTTGAGTTATGTTTTAGTGACTCTCGCACCCGAGTCATATCAGGGCCTATGTCATGATGTGAATCTGGCTCACATGTCAGGATACTCATTGGCGCTGTTTTTCCCCTCCAGTCTCACACTATTTTGCTGGTACAGCCTACCAAGAGGCCAGAAGGCAGGACTTACGCTGACTACGAGTCTGTGAATGAGTGCATGGAAGGTGAGTAAGCTCGGAGGTAATGGAGGGCAGAGGTCCTCACAGCCCTTACGCACACGCCGGTCCTTGAGAGAAAAGTAGCACGTGGGAACTGGAAAGCTTTTCCCCTACATTTCTTGAATTATTTAAGCAGGGAAAATAGGTAGTTCACATTAGGGTTCAGTCTGTGTTGTCCAGTTCTGTGAATTTTGCCAGATTGGTCAGCTTGTCAATATAGAGTCATAAAGAAAGGTTTCATTGCCCTAAAATTTATACCTGCCCTGCCCTCCAAACCCCAGGCGGCAGCTACTAGTCTTTAAACCTATAATACTTAATACATTGTAATATGTAAATAGCATTCCACATTTTTGTTGGAGAAATAAGAAAAAGGTGTAGATGTTGTATACCTGCGGATTGATTGATTGATTGTTTTTCAAGACAGGGTTTCTCTGTCGCCCTGGCTGTCCTGGAACTCATTCTATAGACCAGACTGGCCTAGAACTCAGAAATCCGCCTGCCTCTGCCTTCCAAGTGCTGTAATTAAAGGCACGGGCCACCACTGCCTGGCTGGAGATTGTTTTTCAAATGTTTCCAACCCATGGTTAATTAAATCCATGAATGCTAACCCCACACCCAGGCCCAGTATCTTGGTTGTAATTACTGCAGACAAATTTTTTGTGCTGGTTTCTACAACATAACAGTGTACATTTATTCCATGTTTTATTACTTCATTTCATTTTTTAAGATTATAAATTGTAGTTTATGAGCTTGGAGTGTAGCTCGTTTTATAGAGTATTTGCCTAGCATGTACAAAGCCTGAATTGGTTCCTTGGAACCACATAAACAGGCATAGTGGTCTGAACCTGTAATTCCAGCACTTGGGAAATGGAGGCAAGAAGATCAAAAGTTCAAGTTTATCCTCAGGTATAATGATTTCAAGGCTAGCCTGGGCTATATCCTATTGAAAAGGAAAGAAAGACAAGCTATGGTCATTATCGTCGTGTGTAATTCCAGCACCACTGAGGCTAAGGTCAAAGGAGCGTGAGTGTGAAGCCAGCCTGAGCTACATAGTAAGTTGCAGGACAGCATGAGCTGGATACTGGGATGCTTTCTGATACCTGCGTGAGGTAACTCAGAGGCTGGGGCATAGCTCTAGCTCAGGAGTAGAGAATTTGCTTAGCATTCATGAAGTCACAGGTTCAAGCCAAAAGCAAACCCCTTCTCCACCTTGAAAATCTGCGTCCCTCCTTCCCTTCCACTCAGATCTGATACTGGGAAACTTATTTACCAGATTTATTGGTAAGAGCTTTATATAGAGTTTAAGTTTCTTTTCTTTTGGAGTGGAGGTATATAGAAATAGAGCTGATTTTCATGTTTTGATCATGTATGTTACAGCCTTGTTACTTCATTTATTCTAATCCTGTCTTGGTGCCTTCATATCTACAAGACCACCTCATTTACAAATAGAGACAGTTTGCTTCTCTGGTTTATATGTCTTTTAACTTCTTGCCTCTTAGTTCTGGCTACAGCCAGTAGTGGAGTGCTGAGTAAATGTTCATTCTTCCTGATGGCAGCAGGTAGTCGGGGTCCAGTGAACATGAGAATAGTGACCGGCCAGTGCCTTTAAAGATACGCAGTGAAATTACCTTCCTGGACTTGACGTTTTAATTCTTACGGTTCCGTGATTTCAGTGTAGTATGCTAGTAGCAGTTAAGGGGACAGGGTAGCTCAGTAAAGGCATGAGCACTAATGAGTGTGAGAGCCCAAAACCCTGTAAACAAGCCAAACCCAGTAGCCTGTGCTGAAATGTAGAGACAAGTGGATCCTAGAGGCTCGATGGCCAGCCTAGCCTGAGTGAGATGCAGGCCAGTGAAAACACCATCTCAAGGTGGAAGAAGATGGTGTTTCACTTCCTTTCCTCTGTGTAGCCCAGGCTGTCCTAGAACTTGCTCTGTAGACCAGACTGGCCTCCAAGAAATCAGCCTTCCTTTACCTACTGAGTGCTGGGATTAAAGGTGTGCAGCAACTCAACCCCAGCTTTTAAAAGTTATTTTACAGGTTCCTTAAGAGCTTATTATATATTACAGTATATGCCATGTTGCCCTCAAGTAACTAACATTGATATCAATTGTTTCTTGAGTGGTTTGGTGGTAGCAGTGTACTGAACAGGTAAATTCTCCCACTTATAGAATGCTTTACGAGTTGGAAATTACCTGGAAATGTGCTCTGTTGATAATTGTTAATGCTCCCATTTTTGATTATGGAGGTTTGGTTTATGTTTTTGGAGACAGTTTCATTTGTATACAGTAAGCTAGACTGAAACCCACCAATATAGCTGAGGGTGAGTGTGAAGGTCTGATCCTCCTGCCTTAGCTTCTCAGATGCTGGGATTACATATGTGAGCAGCACACCTGGTTTTCTTCTCATGTGAAGTACTTATTTACAAGCCTCGCTTGTGCTAAGTGCTTCACATGTGTTACTTCAGATAATCTGTAGAGCCCTTTGGAAAGGTATTCACTGTTGGTCAGGTAAGGTGTTCTGGGTGGAGGTGTTTGTCCTTGGTTATGTGATAAATAAGCTAGCTTTCTGGATTCCTCTTGAGTTCAGCATCTCGGCTCTTCAGTGCCATATTAGAATAAGTTCCAACTTTGTCACCAATTGCTGGTGACTTTTTCCATTGCATCGGAATTTGAAGGCAAAATAGGAAACTTCCATGTTCTGCTCTCCAGCTTTAGAAAGATTTACTGGGAACCTTGATAAAATAATCACACTACAAGCTAGCTGGTTGTGGTGGAGCACACCTTGGGAGGCAGAGGCAGGAGAATCCCTTGAGTTCCAGGACAGCCAGGGCTGTAGACAGACCCTGTCTCAGGGAGCAGGGAGAAAACAACAACAACAAACACCACAAAAAAAAAAAAAAAAAAACCACAATACTGTCTGGGAAGGGTCCAAGCAATGACCAAGCACACATAGGCCCTGGGCATCTACCCAGATGCCCAGCCCAGACTTTAAATGTTCATTCAACTCTGTGAGGTTTGAAGTATTCATCTTAATTATAAAGCACAAAATAGTTATCAATACTCTCATAAATTTAAGTTGCTAGTCACAAAAATTAAAACAAAAGTAACTAGCCTGTAGTCCTTTTCCAGATCAGTTTTCCTAAGGTAAATACAGCACTACTTATGTTCTTGTTCTCTCCCCACAGGTGTTTGTAAAATGTATGAAGAACATCTGAAGAGGATGAATCCCAACAGCCCTTCCATCACATACGACATCAGTCAGTTGTTTGATTTCATTGACGATCTGGCAGATCTCAGCTGTCTTGTGTAAGTATTAGCCACTGTCTTTTAATTTGTAATTTTCTGGGTTTTGTCCATTTATATAGTCACCAGTGTTTCACTTACATATAAATAAAAAGTTAAAATGATGCTGTTAAAATGGAGCTGAAGGCCTAAGAGGCGTGCGGTGGCTGGCGCACGGGGAGGCCGGCCGGCCGCTGTGTGCCCTGACCCTGGCACTCCTTTGCTTGGGGGCGCATCATCTTACTTTCTCCTGAAGTAATTGTTTTCAGATTAAAACCAAAGTTCTGTTCTTGAAGTCTAATTTAGTCCTGCCCTATGTAAACAGGGTTTGGTTTGGTTTGTTGATGTGAGATTTTAGGTTCTAACATCCTTATTAAATTTTATTGGCAGTAGTACTAATGTAAATACTTTACTGTAGTCTACACCTTGAAGGAGACTAGATTGTCACTTAATTAGAATGCATGAACAGAGCCTGATCCTAGGAAATTATTCACATTTTGGAATATTTCTCATAAAACGGCGTTAGTAAAGAACTGTTTCTTTGTGTTGATTAGGCATGGTAGGCGATGGGAAGCCTATGTGCTCGCAGTGAACAACCTCTGCCTTACAGCTCAGAAAACAATTGTGTTGGTCACTAGAGCTTTCCGTCTCTGGAGTTTATTTTCCTTATTGGAAATTGGCCCTATGTGTGGGAGTGCAGGCTTGTAATCCCAGCTAATTGGGAGAGTGAGACAGGAGGATGGAAAGTTTAGTCTAAGGCTAGACAACTTAGTGAGATCCTGTCAAAAGGTAAGTGGACTGGGGTGTGTGTAGCTCAGGGTAAACTGCTTACCAGGCAGGCAGCCCCATTGCAGTCTTCAGTGCCGGGGCTCATAGGATCGTGTAGGCCTGGAGTGTTGAGCTGTACTGGGTAGAATGGATGACACGGTTTATGATCTGAGGAAAAGCGAATCTTGCCCAGTATCACTTAACTATTAGGTTGCTTCACTTTAACCCTTGATTTTACTTACTTCCTTTTTATTTTTAAAAATAATTGTACCTGGCTGGGTGGTGGTGGCACACGCCTGTAATCCCAGCACTCGAGGCCAGCCTGGTCTACAGAGTGAGTTCCAGGACAGCCAAGGGCTACATAGAGAAACCCTGTCTCGAAAAACCAATAATAATAATAATAATAATAATAATAATAATAAAAAATATTATTATTATTATTATTATTATTATTATACCTACCTACAGGAATTTTTTTTTTTTTTTTAAGATAAAGAGAGCTAATCCAGATACTAAAAGTAATATCCCATGCTTAATAACAACTTTGGGATTGGGGGTTGAGACAGGGTTTCTCTGTTTAACCCTAGCTGTCCTAGAACTCACTCTGTAGTAGATCAGACTGGCCTTGAATTTAGAAATTCACCTAACCTACCTCTGCCTCCGGAGTGCTGGGATTAAAGGTGTGTGCCACCTGGCTAACTTTAATTTTAGTACACTAGTCTAATTCTATTTTTTATGTGTATGGTTGTCTTGTCTGTATCTTGTGTCTGTTCACTACATGCATTTCTGATGCTCCCAGAGGCCAGAAGAGGGTGTCAAATCCTCTGGAACTGGAGTCACATACAGATGGGTATGAGCCATTGTATGGGTATTGGGCATTGAACCCAGGTCCTCTGGAGCCATCTTTCGAGCCCCTCCCCCAGTTTGTCTCTTTGGTTGGTTGGTTGGTTGGTTGGTTGGTTGGTTGGTTGGTTGGTTTGAGACACAGTGTATCCCTGACTGTCCTGGAATTTGCTCTGTAGACCAGGCTGGTCTCAAACTCAAATCTGCCTGCCTCTGCCTCCAAGTGCTGATTCTATACCACCACACCTGGTGCTTTGTCTGCCTTGTTATTCTACAGGTTTTTGGTTGGTTGGTTGGTTGGTTGGTTGGTTTGATATTTTCTGTGTTTCGGTGTTTTGTCTGCATGTATGTCTGTATACTGTGTACTGTGACCGTGCAGTGCCTTCAGAAGTCGGAAGAGGACATTGGATCCCCAGGTCCTGGAGTCACAGACCCTTGTGATCTTCATGTGGGTGCTGGGGACCAAACCCAGGTCCTCTGGAGAGCAAGCAGTGCTCTTAACCGTTGACTAAGCTGTCTCCATCCCGATACTGCAGCTTTAGTATGTAGTCCTCCACAGAGAGCTGAATGTTAGGCCAGCTGGAGAGCTTCTCTGTTCTTCAAGTCTCATAAAGATGCCTTGACTGACTCAGTCTCTGAAAAACTGCTGCAAGTCTTCCTGCCTTCCCCTTCTCTTATGAAAGAGATGTTCTTCTGAAATTCTCATCTGTAGGACTTTGGTCTTTATTTTAAAAAGCAAGTCTTAAAACTATGAGTTCCTTAAACAGCAGTACATCGTTATTGAAGTAATATTCTATTAGAGATTTCTTTTTTTTTTTTTTTTTTTTTTTTTTTTTTGGTTTTTCGAGACAGGGTTTCTCTGTGTAGCCCTTGGCTGTCCTGGAACTCACTCTGTAGACCAGGCTGGCCTCGAACTCAGAAATCCGCCTGCCTCTGCCTTCCAAGTGCTGGGATTACAGGCGTGCACCACCACGCCCGGCTATCTATTAGAGATTTCTAATAGAGTTGATTCAGAATAAATTGAGCAAATCTAAAGCTTGTACTAGTGTTTAGCTTTTGCTTTTTTGTTTTTTGTTTTTGTTTTGTTTTGTTTTGTTTTGTTGGATTTGGTTTTTTTGAGACAGGGTTTCTCTGTGTAGCCCTGGCTGTCCTGGAACTCACTCTGTAGACCAGGTTGGCCTCAAACTCAGAAATCCACCTGCCTCTAGCTTTTGCTTTTAATCACTAAAGGAATTATAAAAATAGTTCAATAGATGCTATGCTATAGGAAAAACACAAGGGTGTTGGTCAGTAGGTGTGTTAACTGCGTGCTTAAGCATTCTGGTCCTTGGCTTTACCACCATAAGGTTATCCTAGGTGATGTAGATCTGTTTGTTAAAACAGCAGCATTGGGTTAGAGAGATGGCTTAGTGGTAAAGAGCACTGACTGCTCTTCCAGAGGTTCTGAGTTCAATTCCCAGCAACCACATGGTGGCTCACAACCTTCTGTAATGGAATGCCCTCTTCTGGTGTATCTGAAAGACAGTGATGTGCTCATATACATAAGATAAATAAATCTTAAAAACAAAACGAAAAAACACAGCAGCATTGTTCACTTTTGATTCTCTTCATGTGTGAAAATGTGCCAGGTGGAAGCCCCCCCAGGCAGGTCTAACTGACTGCTGTAACTTTGCATGTTTCTTTCTGTTCTCAGTTACCGAGCTGATACACAGACATACCAGCCTTATAACAAAGACTGGATCAAAGAGAAGATCTACGTGCTCCTCCGTCGACAGGCCCAACAGGCGGGGAAGTAACTGAGTCGGAAGCATCAGGGGCTGGGGGTGGACTTGGAACAGGTGCACACAGCACGCTGTAGTGAACCTTTTTTATGGTAGCGATCCTGTTTCCACTTTGTTACACTCAAGCCAAGACTGAATGTCTGACATGAACGGTGAATGATCTTTTCACTCTGAAGCCACCGCTGCCCCTTTGCTCCTTTACTTTCGTTTTTTTTACTTAAACATTTTTATGATAATTCAAATAGAAAACATTTTTGCCATTTAAGGTTGGTTCCAGTCCTTGAAACTGTCCGAGTCTGCTTTACAGCAGTGAGCGCACTAACCCTTCGTGGGAGCGGGGTGGGGACAAGATTAGTTATATCCTCTGGGAAAGTCTTAGTGAAAAATAAAGAAATGTTCTGTAGTTGTATTTTCTCATTGAGTGGTTTTCTTATTTGTTTTTTGTCTCTAAATATTGAATTGTCTGACAGACCATTTCAGTTTTAGTTTTAGTTTAGTTTTCTGCTACACGAATAACTTGAGTTGACATTTGGATGCATTTTGCTGTGATTTCTATGACAGTAAGCCTTTTCCTCATTTTTTTCCAGCAGTCAATAAATCTCAGTTGTAGCGCCAATATTTGTATCTGTTGTATACACAAATATAAACTGCTTCTATACTCAATAGTAGGAGTATATCCCATGATAAATTGGAAATAGTCTAAGTCCAAGTGCATTTGGTGCCACAACCTAAGCACGGGACGCTGGACACATTGCTTTACTCTACTGGCTGCCTGGTGGCAGTGTCTCACCTACCTCACTCTAGCTCCCCAGCATTGCCAGAGAGTCCATAGACCTGCTATCATCAGCTTATGACAATTCAAAACACAAAATGTTTATAACATTTATAACATTCTCTGGGAGGTGGCTGGGCCCTGGGAATCTGCAGCAGTAAATGCTAACTGCTCACTCTTCTATAGACGCTGTTAGGGTGAAGGGAAGACCACAGAAAATACACCAAGTTGTCTTGTTCTGAGAACAGTGGATCCGTGGTGAGCTGGACACATCATACCGTCCTTTGAGTCAATTGAGTGCATGCACGCTCCTTAGTCTCATGGAAGGCAGCATCTTCACACACTGAAGTTAATAGTTTTCAGGGAGGCTCATGGCTGGCCCTTTTGCCTTCCTCATCTCCTGCATTAGCCCTTTAATTCTTCATGTTTTATGCAAAATCAAATTCTGAAATAGATATTTATTGTAGCACTTGGGATGAACTTGAGACATTACACATTGAAGTCATACTCTTACCACTGAGTCCCAGCCCTGCTTATCTTAGTGAAGTATCACTGTACCAAAGAATCATTAAGACGAGGGTACCTGACAATTCTAGTAGTGATGTTCACTAGGAAGTAGCCTGACCTAAGGCTAAAAAAGCCCAAATAGCTGCGGAGCTAAGTCAGGTGCACATGTTTTTAACAGCATCCATCCCCATGGTAATTGTGTTTCTGTAGTATGACTTTGCTTGGTTTACAGTATATTAGGACAAATGTGGAGGGAGTAGAACCCCCCCATTCTCCAGCTTGATAGTAGGTTATGATAGCAAAGAAGTTACAGCCATGTCCATTGTCACATACGAGAGGGGAGGAAGGAGGAAGGGGTGAGGGGTTGTTGGTGAGATGGCTCAGTGGGTAAAGAAGGATGTTTACCATGCAAATCTGGTGATCTGTGTTTGATTCCAGTAACCTTGCATACAGGTAGATGGAGCAACCTGATTTCACACAGTTATCCTCAGACCTCATCAATAATAAAATTGATAATTTAAATTATAATTTTTTTAAAAGCCAGCCTTTTATTTTTGGGGGGTGGGGGGGCATTTTTTTTTTTTTTTTTTTTTTTTTTTTTTTTTTTTGAGACAGGGTTTCTCTGTATAGCCCTGGCTGTCCTGGAACTCACTCTGTAGACCAGGTTGGCCTCAAACTCAGAAATCCGCCTGCCTCTCCCTACCAGAGTGCTGGGATTACAGGCGTGCGCCACCACTGCCCAGCTAAAAGCCAGCAAGTTGAGGCCTGTAGTAAACTTAGTGCTTTGGCTCAGCTATTAACTATTAGCTATTTCCCCAGCGTTGGCAGAGTTAGACATAAGTAAAACAGGTTTGATTTCTGATGCCTAAGGCAGAGACTTGAAGGAAAATTACTTCAGGCATAGGCCAGTAAAGTGGCTCATCTGGTGAAGGCACTTGCTGCCAAGCCTAACAGCCTGAGTTCAGTCCCAGGACATATTGGTGCGGAGAGAAAACCAACCCCCAAAAGTTGTACTCTTGTCTCCACATGTACTTATATGCACACTCAGATCGACCAAAAATTGGAGAAAAAAAAAAACCGAGCAAGTCACAACCTCAATAAGCTAGGTGTCTGTGACATCAGAGTGTTGGGTAGGATTGTTATTGAGCCGTTTTACACGCAGTAAGGCATGAGCAGTTCTATATTGTTACAAAACGGTCAGACTGAGTTGGGAGAAAAGGCAAGGCAGGTCTTCATCAAATCAGCTTGTATGAAGGTGATCTGTAGCAGATTCTGCTAGTATTTGATAGTTCCAATGAGGGGACTGTTGTGTGCTAAGGAACATGCCTTTGTAGGAAGACCTCAGGGATGGTTTGGGGCCAGCTTGATAAGACTAATGTTATCACTTAGGACAAAAATTTGTTGCTATATTAATCTCTGTGTGTATGCACGTGTGCATGTAAAGTCAGAGTGTACTTTATGGGAGGTCAGTTTTCTTCTGAGCTAGATCAGCTGCAGGCAAGCCTGCAGAGCATTTTCTTAGTTACTGATATGGGAGGAGTACTGTGGGTGGTGGCACTCCGGGGCAGGTGGAAACAGTCTCATTGTGGTCATCCCTGCAACACTTCAAAGTAGGAAACAATTGGTTTTTTGTTTTGTTGGTATGTGTTTTACAGTGTTTGGTTGATTTGGTTTTTGTATTTTGGCTTTTTTTTTTTCCCCGAGTCAGAGCCTTCCTCTGTAGCCTATCCCATCCTGCCTTTGCTATGCACCGTGACTAGTATCAAACTCAGCAATCCTGCTTCAGCTGCTCAACCGCTAGGATTACAGGCATATGTGAGCGTGCTTGCCTTTGTTTCCATAAAGGATGAAAAAGTAGGACCACTCTCAGATTGCATAGCAACAGGCTTTGTTCTAGGGAAAAGACAAGATTTTAGTCTCAAAGCTCTTCAGGGGCTGGGAATGAATGGCTGTGAACTACATGGTGCATCCTGACTGCTGTCAGAGACCTGACCAGACTCGAGTCCCAAGCCTGACAACTCACACTTAACACTGGTTAACTCATAACACAGCTTGCTGATTCCACTGTCTGAGGGTTACTATTAAAATAAGACACCCTGACTGAAAGTCACTTGGGGAAGAAAGGGCTCATTTGGCTTACATACTCTGAACCATGGGTCTTTGAAGGAAGCCAAGGCAGGAACTTAAGATGGGCAAGAACTGATGCAGAGGTCGAGGAACAGTGCTGCTTACCCAGGTCCACCTGCCCAGGAGTGCCACCACCCACAGTATTCCTCCCATATCAGTAACTAAGAAAATGAACTGCAGGCTTGCCTGCAGCTAGATCTTATGGAGGCAATTTCTCAACTTGTATCAAGTTGACAGAAATAGGCAGCACATCAGCCAGGCAAGGGCTTTTCTCTTCCATGGTAGTAATCCTCATGGTGGTTCAACCATCTTCCCAGGGTTTATCCCCAGCACAAAGACCCAGCTCATGTACAAGAGATGACTTGAGTAAGAGCCACCCTAGCCTAGAGATCCCATGCACAAGTATCACCTCTCATAGCTGTGTGTCTTAGAGCAAGAGGCGGGTGCATCCCAGTTATGAGAGTCAGTATTGAAATAGCTGTCTCCTGCCTTGGACCTGTAATTTTTCCCAGTTTAGGTATAATTTGCCATATAAGACCCTTACATAATCGACAGTCTTGTCTAGTAGTATATCATTACATCTTCTCAAGAAGAAAACTGAAAAGTCAACCCACCATCCAGTTTGTCTGTGGAGCAGAAGTTGCATTAATCCCTTATCTGCAGACACATAAGAAGTATAATATGGTGCAATAGCGAAGCCCATGAAGGAAACACCTCTCTAAATTTTGGGCATTTGGGTCTTCTCTATTCTGGGAGCAGCTCTCCTGCCTCGGCCCCTCACCCCTGAAAATAGACGCCTGCTCCAAGTTCATCTCTACCTGCTCCCTGATCAGGAGCACCTCTCAGCTGCTGAGTCGTCCGGTCTGCTGTCTGCAGTGGAGTTGAAGCCACCACAGATGCCAACACATGAAAGCCTCAGCAGCTTGGCCTGGTGGCCTCTGACCTCACTTATCCCTAGCCACAACTTCCAGACCAGCGCCATTTCAAGGGCCATCAATACAGCTGTCAAATTCATTGGAGCTGGGCCTGCGACAGTTGGGGTGGATGGCCCTGGGGCAGGGGTTGGGATTGTTTTGGGGAGTCTCATCATTGGCTATGCCAGGAACCCTTCTCTGAAGCAACAACTCTTCTCCTATGCGATTCTGGGCTTTGCCATCCCAGAGGCCGTGGGGCCCTTTTGCCTAATGGTGGCCTTTCTCATCCTCTCTGACATGTAAAGCAGCTGTCTCCACTTCCACCTCCCATACTTGTTCCTTCGTGTGTCGTCTGCCCTGTATGTTCCTTTTCCTGTACCTTCCCAAGAAGTCTGGGGAAAGTGCTTGGCTCAGGGTTTGACAGAGAGAAGACAAATAAATACTATATTAATACAAAAAAAAAAAATGGGGGTATTTGTTTCTGAAACAATTTTCTGTTGCCAACCTGGCCTCAAACTCCTGGGCTCAAGTGGTCCTTCCCCTTTATCTCCTGAGCAGCTGGGGTCACAGACTGGCTAGAGGGCAGTCTAAGCTGGAACTAGAAAGACAGCAGGAATCTATGCCAAGCAGTCGGGGAAGTAACTGCTGGAAGTGTTTGAAGGATAGTAAGCCATTGTGTCTGGAGAGAGACCATATAACAGTAACCCAGGAAGGCTATGACTACAGTGCCTTAAACATCAACTAAGGCTTAGCCTTAATTCCATAGGCTACAGGTATCCTTAAAAGATTTTCAGTCATAACCTGTCAAATCTTTGCATGAGAAGGATTAGGCGCTCTGCTTTGTAGTCTAGATTGGAAAGCCAGAGATGTAACATCCTCGAAGCCTAGTCACAGGAGTCTTTCAGTGAGATAGGTCAGGGGAGAGTTAACAAAAAGGCTTTTTGATTTGCATTTCAGGAGGTCTTTGCTGTGATGTATTTTAAAGACACATGGCACGTTTGCAGGTAAAAGGGACAGGAGTGTGGGGGGGGATACACCTGATCCTAATGTTCTGGGAGTCAGTGCTTGAGATTAAGGGGAGGGAGGCTTCATTGTAACACCCTATTATAACCAGAAGCATGCTTACTGTCCCTGTCCCTGTCTCTCTCCTCCCTCTCTCTTCCCTGTCATGAAGGACTTTACCCTCAACTATCATCCTGGTGCTTTTGTCAGGGATTTTATAGCAACGGGAAAATAACAAAAACAACAAAGTTCACTGAAAACTTAAAAGAGTGTGGTTCAAATCCCAGCAACCACATGGTGGCTCCTAACCATCTATAATGAGATCGGATGCTCTCTTCTGATGTGTCTAAAGACAGCTACAGTGTACTTATATATAATGAATAAATAAATCTTTTTTTTTTAAAAGAGTGTGGTGATATAGACTGGTAATTTTCAAGGGTGGACGTGTGTGTGTGTGTGTGTGTGTGTGTGTGTGTGTGTGTGAGAGAGAGAGAGAGAGAGAGAGAGAGAGAGAGAGAGAGAGAACTTATCAAATAGGCTAGAATGCTTGATGGGTGGGGGGATTCCACCTGTCTCTGGATTCCTAAAGCTGGAAGTCCAAGCTGACATTTTTTAAAAAACATGAGTCCTGAGTGAGTATTGAACTTGGGTCCTCATGCATGTCAGGCGAGCCCTTTACTGACCGAGATGTTTCTAGCCCTACATTTGTTTTGTTTTGTTTTGTTTTTAAATGAGGGCAATTTACTCACATGTGTAAACAGAGAACATGTCTAAGGTTTTAATTTTTATTTCTTTAATTTTTTTTGAGACTGTAATATAACTGCATGATTTATCCTTCCCTTTTCTTGCTCCAAACCGTCCTGTGTATCCTTCTCTGCTAACTTTCCAATTCATGACCTCTTTTTCCATTAATCATTGTTACATATGTGTGTGCGAATAGACATGCAAATTGTCCAGGTCATAACGACAACCTGGAAAAATTGTAAGAGCCAGAAGAACAAAGGCTTTGCTGCGAGAACGTCAGACGCTGCCCCCATGACGTCTCACCAGCATGGCTGCCTAAACAGGACTGAACAAGAATGAGCTGGGCGGTGTGGCACGCACCTTTTATCCCAGCACACCAGAGGCAGAGGCAGAGAGATCTCTGTGAATTTGAGACCACCCTGGTCTAAAGGACAGCAAGGCTACACACAGGGAAACCTGGGAAGGGTTTGGAGGGCGAGGAATGACCAACAATAGAGGTACTAATGTGCATGGAGAGAGCGCCAGAGGCTTCACACCTACACGAAGAACTAAGCAGTGCTGAGAATGGAAGAGCCAGTCTTCCCCAGGGAAGAATACACCAGTTATCAAATACCAAGGGGCCATCCCAGAAAACAAACACACAATGTTAACATTATACAGACTCGGGTTTATTTTTAATATATTGGTCTGCATGCTACAATTTTTCAAACCCCCCAAAAAAACTGGATTCAGTCAGAGTTTGGACCAGTGAAAATAAAAAACAAAACTTACCCAGACTTCCACCTCCACAACAGAATAATAAAGCATAAACTAATAAAATAAGTAGCTGTTCCACTCTTGAGATGCTAGGCAACAAGACAACATGGAGCTGTGAACTAGGAGAAACGAGAGGGAACTCCACACCTCTGCCTGGATGGGTTTTTTTTTTTTTTTTTCTGGATGGCAGATATGGGAAGTGTACTGGCTGGTTTTGTGTCTCAACTTGATACAAGCTGGAGTTATCATAGAGAAAGGAGCTTCAGTTGAGGAAACGCCTCCATGAGATCCAGCTGTAAGTCATTTTCTCAATTAGTGATCATGGAGGGAGGGACCCTTGTGGGTGGTGCCATCCCTGGCCTGGTAGTCTTGGGTACTACAAGAAAGCAGGCTAAGCAAGCCAGGGGAAGCAAGTCAGGGGAAGCAAGCCAGTAACATCCCTCCATGGCCTCTTCACCAGCTCTTGCTTCCTGACCTGCTTTGAGTTTCAGTCCTGACTTCCTTTGATGATCAACAACAATGTAGAAAGTGTACGTTGAATAAACCCTTTTCTCTCCTACTTGCTTCTTGGTCGTAATGTTTGTACATGAGTAGAAACCTTGACTAAGACAAATTGGTACCAGGAGTAGGGTATTCTTGTGACAACCTGACCATGTTTTGGGGAAGACTGTAGAAGGATGTCAGAACTTTGAGCTAGAAGAGCCATTGGGATGTTAAGAGCTCTGTGGGATGTTCTGTAGGAGCTTGGAAGATAATGTCGAAAACAACGCAGAAGATGGAGGCCTGGCTTTTAAAATTTCAGAGAGAAGATTAAAGACTCTTATCAGGACTGTTGTTATTTCGATTGTGAAGATTCTATGGTTTTGGTTAGCTGGGGCTGAAGAATCAGCTGTGATCAACAAGATACTAGAACTACTAATGTGAAAACTTTGCATTACTGGGACTATTGATGCTGGTTAGCTGGAGCTAAGAAATTAGCGATAATTAAGAAGAGACCAAAGCCGGGCGGTGGTGGCGCACGCCTGTAATCCCAGCACTTGGGAGGCAGAGGCAGGCGGATTTCTGAGTTCGAGGCCAGCCTGGTCTACAGAGTGAGTTCCAGGACAGCCAGGACTACACAGAGAAACCCTGTCTCGAAAAGCCAAAAAAAAAAAAAAAAAAAAAAAAAGAAGAGACCAGCACCAGTGAGGTGAAATCTTCTGGGAAGTGTTTTCTGAGAGCACAAAGAAGCTGTTTTCTAGAGATAAGTCAAGGTTGTATCTCATGTTGCAGCAGGATTTGGTAATGTATAAGAGTCACCCAGGTGGTACTGGTTTTGAAGGAATGAAGGGGTCATAATGAGCAGCTGAGGCTTGGCACTGTGAGAGGCCATGGAAGGCCATTGGTGAAGGTACAACCTCAGTTGCAACTGATGACTCAGGACTGAAGGGGTCATGCAAAGGATTTGAGGCTTGGCACCATGAAGAGAGCCTATTGGTGAACCCCAGTGTTTTGGAGATGCCAGTACCATGAGATGATCACCAAGAACAGCAGCAGCAGTGGAGTACAGGCAGCTGGAGCCTAGAAGAAAAGGTGTATGCTAGAAAGGGCAGAGCTGGAAAAGTGATCCAAGCCCTTAGAGGAGCCCAGAAGATCGTGACTGGATCCCAGACATTGGATGGTTAGAGTTTGATTTTGATTTTGATTGTGACTGTGCCCTGATATTTTTCCTCCTGAAGGAAGGAAGTATTTTAGTGTAGCCCACAGTTAAGAGACTTTGAATTGTAAAAAGACTAAATTTTAAAAGAGATTGGATATTTTAAAGGGATTGAAATTTTAGTATGTAAGAATTTGTAGGCTGGCTGGGCAGTGGTGGCACACGCCTTTAATCCCAGCACTTGGGAGGCAGGGGCAGGTGGATTTCTGAGTTCGAGGCCAGCCTGGTCTACAGAGTGAGTTCCAGGACAGCCAGAGCTACACAGAGAAACCCTGTCTTGAAAAAAATCAAAATAAAACAAAACAAAACAAAAAGATTTTGTAGGCTGGAGAGATGGCTCAATGGTTAAGAGCACTCACTGACTGCTCTTCCAGAGGTCCTGAGTTCAATTCCCAGCAACCACACGGTGGCTCACAACTATCTTTAATGGGATCTTATGCCCTCTTCTGGTGTGTCTGAAGACAGCTACAGTGTATTCATATGCATAAAATAATACTTTTTTAAAAGGATTTTTTTATTTATGTGAATACACTGTAGCTGTCTTCAGACACACACTAGAAAAGTGCATCACAAAAGAGCAAAGGAATCAATTGATCTGCAAATAATCTCTGTGCCAAAATAAAGACTAACATCTATTGAAGAAAGATGAATAAAGTAAGATACCTGTCCAACACTCAAAAACTACTAGTAAGAGAAAATCCTGGAAAACATTGCTCATAGCCAGAGATGAAAGTCAGTCAGCGGAATCTAACCTTGAAATAACAGGGATGCGTCCACCAGACAAGGACATTAAAACAGCTATTATAAGCCGGCAGTGGTGGTGGCGCACGCCTTTAATCCCAGCACTTGGGAGGCAGAGGCAGGCGGATTTCTGAGTTCGAGGCCAGCCTAGTCTACAGAGTGAGTTCCAGGACAGCCAGGGCTACACAGAGAAACCCTGTCTTGAAAACAAACAAACAAACAAACAAACAAAAACCCAAAAAACAAACAAAAAAAACAGCTATTATATAAGTATATAGATTCTTAGAGCTAATATCATTGTATAGGGGGAAACAGAAGATATTTTAAATTTAACAATTTTGGTTTTGTTTCTGTTTTTAAAGACAGGGTTTCTCTGTGTAGCCTTAGCTGTCCTGGAACTTATTTTGTAGACCAGGCTTGCCTCGAATTCAGAGATCTGCCTGCCTCTGCCTCCTGAGTGCTGGGGTCAAAGGTATATGCTATCACCTCCCTGCAATTTAATTATTTTTAAAAACAAATGGAATTTCTAAAAAAAAAAAAAAAAAAAAAAAAAAAAAAAAAAAAAGTTTGAGTAGATGTGGCTCAGCTGTTAAGAGCATGAATTGCTTTTCCAGAAGATCTGGAGTTTAATTCCCAGCACCCATGACAGGCAGCTCCAGAGGATCCTGTACTTCTGACCTGTGTGGGTACCCCCCCCCACATAACCTATGCACACACATACACATGACTAAAAATAAAATTGTAAATATATGTATATATGTTTTAATGAAAATTACACTAATAGGCTATAGTTAAAGGCAATGTGCTATATTCTTGAAATTTGCTGAGTAGGTTTTAAGCTTACCTGAAATAAAATGTTAGTTAATTCATATGTTAATTACTTTGATTTAGCGTTTTCATAATATAAAAATTAAAACATGTTATACCTGATAATTACACATAATAGCAATTAAATAAGTTTAAAAATAAAATGTAACTTCAAAGCCATATGCAGAGTATACTAGTTTCATTTCTGTTGCCATGATTACATATTCTGACCAAAAGCAGCATAAGGAAGAAAAAGTCTCATCTGGTTACGATTCCAGGTCACAGTCCATATTATGGAATTTTGAGACAGGGTATCACATATTTTTGGCTGGCCTCAAACTCACTACATAGCTATAGATGACTCAAGCTTCTGATCCTCTGAGTACTGGAATTACAGGTGTGCCACCATACAGGTTTGGCTTTTTTGTTTGTTTGGTTGTTGTTGTTGTTTTGTTTTATTTTGTTTTTTTGTTTTTGTTTTTTGGATTTGTTTTTTATTTCGAGACAGGGCTTCTCTGTTTAGCCCTGGCTGTCCTGGAACACACTCTGTAGACCAGGCTGGCCTCGAACTCAGAAATCCACCTGCCTCTGCCTCCCAGAGTGCTGGGATTACAGGCGTGCGCCACCACCACCCGGCGTTTCATTTTATTTTAAAACAAGATCTTGCTATGTTGCCTAGACGCAGGCAGACCTCCTTCGCCATCTCCCTGAATGGCTGAGACTACAGATATGTGCTGCTGCCTACAGCACCAGTGTATTCAATTCCTATCTCTCAATTTAAAAATATTCTCTATTAAAAAAGTGTAAAGATTCTTAGATAAAATCAGCGATCAATGACTGCCAGCATGCTTGTTCTACAAGAGATCAGAGGGGACTCCGCAGGCCAGGTCAATTAAACAGATAAACCCTTAGCTGTACACAAGGCATCACAGATCGGAAACATGGGCAAATGGGAGACCCTTTCTTGCTTTGAATCTTATTTTCTATTTGTGTGTACACAGGTGTGTGCAGGTGCATGTGCCTGTGCATGCATGCACACATAGTGGTCGGAGGTCAACCCTGACTAACTTCCTCTATCCCTCTATCTCACTGATGCAGTCTCTGACTGAACTCTCACTGGTCAGGTAGAGCGGCTGGCCAGCAAGTGCTGGGGTCCACTTGTCTCTGCCCCCCAGCACTGGACTTACCAGGGTGCACTGCTATGCCTGGCTGCCTTTTTTTTTGTTTTTAAACTTAGGCGCTGTTACTCTAAAGTTGGATCTTCAGGCTTTTTCAGGAGCATTTTCCCCACTGAGCTATAGCTCCCTAGCACTTATTTTTAATTTATTTAATAAAACGTTAACCTAGCCTGGCCGGGTGGCACGTGCCTTTAATCCCAGAACTCAGGAGGCAGAGGCAGGTGGAACTCTGGGAGTTGGAGGCCAGCCTGGTCTATGTGGCAAGTTTCAAGACAGCCAGGATTATACAGAGAGACCTGTTTTTTTAAATAAAAAAAAAAAAATCACCGCCTAAAGTAAAAGCATACTGTGGGGTTCATGGCAACCAAGTAGACATGTATGACGCGGCGTAGCTGTGGGCACAGCTCGGCCGCTGGAGTGCTCGCCTGCCTGGTCATGAAGCCCCAAGTTCAATCTCTGCATCATATAAACCATGTGTGATGACACACATCTATAATCCTAGTGCTTGGGAGGTAGAGGCAAGAGCAGATGCTCAAGGCCATGCTCAGCCACAGGGCATTTGAGGCCATCACAGGCTACGTTAGACCCAGCCTGGAAAGTCAAACCTCAAACCAGACAACAACAAAAGTCTACATGTAATAAATTGCTCCTGAGGAGATTTGACAGGCACTTAGTCTAAATGTTTAACGTCTGGGCCTGAGGTGAGGCCAAATGTTCTACAGTGTGTAAAACTTCCAGGGGGGTGGCCTTACCTAGAGTAACAGGGTACCCCACATGACACAGAAGAAAGTGCCTGGTGCATTTAGATGCACAGTGACTGGTGCCTGGAGCAGGCGAAACGTTACCGGCACAGGCTCAGCTGTGAAAACAGACCGGTCTCGGGCACTGTGGGGAGGAGCATGAACCTCAGTGCCAGGTGCTGTCCGTAGTTTGGAGGTGGCTGGGTATTGGCAGGGGAGGAGAGGTCAAGGAAACAGGCATACATATTATAGAAAGGTCAGCTAAACAGTAGGCTAGCCCTTCAGGTGAGTGACAGGTGACAGGGTGGAGGGGGTGAGGGTCTGGGGTCATCAGGACATTTGAGAGATAGCAAGGATGGAAGGAGCTAGCTCAGGGTCCGGTGGCCGAGGGAGGGGCGAGTCAGTGGTGGGAACCTTGGGGGAGTCTTTTCCTAGTGATTTACTCTTCTGTCTACTCCAATGCGCAGCTTGAGTCATAAGCCATCTCTAAGAAAGATGTTTTGTCTTTGAAGACAGCAGCAATCCTTTCTGCTACATTCGAGGGCCTGTGCCAATTCATCCTCCACACACCTTTCCCTCTTGTAATTATATACTTGCACTGGATGCCAGACTCCAGACATATTGTGGAAAGGTTGGTCTAAAAGCCTCTTCACTGCCAAAGGTAATTTGCTTTATGCTTCTCGAGAGAACAGGGAGACGCTAACAAGAACTGATTACATCACTTTAGCTGAG
Organism: Apodemus agrarius; assembly: GCA_964023405.1. Classification (NCBI taxonomy): domain Eukaryota; kingdom Metazoa; phylum Chordata; class Mammalia; order Rodentia; family Muridae; genus Apodemus; species Apodemus agrarius. The sequence goes on from OZ030011.1 coordinate 42,697,320, forward strand.
ACAGGCCCTGGGTCCTTGTCAAGAGATGTTTGAATTTAAGGCCTCTGGACTGTAATTTCGGAGAAATGGGATAGATTATGGTTTCTTTCTTAGAAGCCTGGGGCTGGAGAGCTGCCGTGGTTGTGTTAACTCCCACCTCCACCTACAGGCTTTGGTTCAGGAGTGCCTGCCCCGCCACAGGGCTCCAGGCGTAGCCAGATACATTGCTTCTGAGGTCTCAGAAAAAGAAAGTGTAGGTGAGCCTCTAGTGTCTGCTCCAGGGTGACTAGGCAGACACCTACCAACACTGTGGCCTTCTCCTCAGTGGCCCTGGCCATCTCAGAGACGACTTTGCCTTTGACCGACCCTTCATGAGGTCACAGTTGGAAGCCTGTGGAAACACAACCACCACTTCCACCATGATGTGGTTTCAGGAAGGACTTCCACTCACCTCTGGCCTCAGCCTCCTGAGTGCTGAGAGGACAGGTATATGCCACTATACCCGGGAAAGGGAGCTTTTCTCTGGACTATTTAGCTGCTTGCAGGAGGAACTCATAGAAAACTGAGATGACTCTACTGTGTCAGCTAGCCATTCTAAAGTCTGGGAAGCACCAGGGAGACTTTTGGAGCCCCTGAAGCTGCATTTCTGACATACTAATATGCCTCACCCAGGGCTATGAATCAAGACAGCACTTCAAGCTAAATCCTGGTGATATTTGCAAGCTCCTGCATATTCCCCTCCCTAAGATTGCTTCTGTCCAGACACAATGCCTGGTGAAAGAGACACCCCCCATGATCTGAGAGCCACACAGCGCCAGCTTTAGTGATGCTTATGATATCTGGTCTCAAGCCTCTCAATGTGCCTCTCTGGCCTTCTGCGGTCTGGGCAGGACATGATCACACAGGGGACCCTAGAGAACGCCTGTTGAGGAGACAGAGGACTTATTGATATGACAGTTGATAGTGAACATGTCACCTGTCTCTGGGGTGTCTGTGGTCACTGGTGATTTGCAAAAGTGGGTTTTTGTCTGAGACTAGCAATTGATATCATCCCATAGGTCCCAAGGACAGAGCGAGGGAGGTCAAGGACTGGGACTCGTATAGATTAGCTGACAACTTTACTCCATGACATCACCCCTCACTCTGAAAGCAGTCTGAGCCCCTTGTCCTCGAAGCATCTCTCCCTGCTTCCTGGGGGTGGCAGTCAGCTGCTGTTCACACCTGGGAGCAGGGCGGGAGGCTTCATTTCTCACTCTCTCCTTTGGTCCCCGGTCCTCCTGTTTGGCCCCTAATGACTGTACCAGTGCCTTGGCTCAGGCCTTCTTCACCGTTCCCAACAGCTCGTTTCTCAGAAGGTCACCCTTCAGGGTAGCTCTGTGTCCTCTAGTCAGTCTCCATCCTCTTGTCACAAATGACCAAACCCCAAACAAGGAAAGGGGCTCGTTTGACTAATGTAACGAAACTTGTGCCTGAGCATGGGTGGGACTGAGGGGCCAGTGGAACCAGGGAGGCCAGCCTTTTCACAAAAAGGAGTCCATTTCCCTGAAGGAGCAATTCACTCTTCCCACAGATCAGCTTCTTCCTCTTGATGAAGAACATGGTTGTCCATAGGGTCATGCAATTGTACCATTTGTGTGTGTGTACCTATGTGAATTTTCATGTATGTATGAACAAGATGCACATGCGCATGTGTACACATATGTGTGGAGGCCAGAGGTAGGCACTGGATGTCTTTCTCAAACCCTCTCTATTTTTAATTAATTAATTTATTTATTTATATTACATAGACTGGGCTGTTCTGGAACTCACTATACAAACCAGGATGGCCTTCAACTCACAGAAACCTGCCTGTCTCTGCCTCCCGAGTGTTAGGATTAAAGGAGTGTGCCAATACTCCGAGCTCTCTTTATTTATTTCTAAATGTCCTTATTTATTATATATGGTAGGAGGGCACATGAAACTGGAGGAGTCGGCTCTCCTATCTGAGGGGCCTGGGGATTGCACTCAGGTCATCAAGCTTGGCAGCAGAGGTCCTACATGGTGAGCCTTCTCACCAGCCTATGCTATTTTTGAGTCAGAGTCTCTCACTGTACCTGGCAAGCAGTGTTTCAGGTAGGCTGGCTAGCAGGCTCCAGGGATTGTCCTATTTCCACACCCCTCCCCCAGTACTCTGCACTGCATACCACTGGTCCTTGCCGTTTAGTGAGTGGTGGGATCTGAACTGCCCAGCAAGCACTTTTCAGACTGAACCATCTCTCCAGCCCAGCGATTCCACTGTTATCCGGCCATGGCTGGTTCACACCTGTGATGGCACTGGAGAGGCAGAAAGTGGAAGACCCTGAGCTTGGGGCCAACCTGGGCTACATTAAGAGACAAAGCAACATTATCACTTTTAAAAGATTTATTCAAGCCAACTTGTCTGTGCACACCTTTAATCCCAGCACTTTGAAAGGCAGAGGCAGGTGGGTCTCTGAGTTCAAGGACTGCCTAGCCTACACAGCAAGTTCTGGGACAGCCAGGACTTGTCTCAACTCCTGCCCCAACCTCTACAAAAAAGGGAGGAGTGGGAGGTGAGAGACCTGAGTGGAGGCCCAGAAACATAAGTTTAAACAAAGAACCAGGCCCCAGGGTGAAACACATCTGGCCAGCTGCAGCTGCTGGGAGTCACAGGTCCTGCTGCATTCTTTTTTGTTTTGTTTTGTTGTTTGTTTGTTTTTTGTTTTTGTTTTTGTTTTTTTGTTTTGTTTTTCGAGACAGGGTTTCTCTGTGTAGTCCTGGCTGTCCTGGAACTCACTCTGTAGACCAGGCTGGCCTCGAACTCAGAAATCCGCCTGCCTCTGCCTCCCAAGTGCTGGGATTACAGGCGTGCACCACCACGCCCGGCTTTCCTGCTGCATTCTTTCTGTACTCCCTAGCAACCCTCCCACCCAAATGGCCAGGCCAGAGCTGTTTGTGACCTTGGCACCAAAAACAAACCAATCTTTTAAAAGTCAACTTCCCCATAAACCTCCTCAATCATGTAATACCAAGGCTGAGCAACCCCCACGCCCCATTTGCATTTTTTCCCTTTAAAAAACCCTTCCTCCATCCTGCCCTAGACCTCAGGGTGGCTCTCCTCTCTCTCCTGTTGTGTTAGGAAGGTTTTTGACACAAGCTTGCGAGCTTGAATAAAGACTCTCATGTGCTTGCATTGGAGTTGTGGTTCCCGGTGGTCTCTCTGGGTATTTTTGCAATCTGGACGAAGCAGAAGGAAGTTTGTTTGTTTTAAAGACTATTAAGGTAAAAATCCCTAAGGAAATGTTCTGACTGGTTCACCTCAGGTCACATGGCCTACAAAAAAGTGGCTCCATTTCATCCCAGTTTTCGCTGTTTTGAGCCCTAACACTACCCAGCCCCTGCAGAGCACATCCTGCTGAGCAGACACACCCCTTCATGCAGCCACACACACCCCCAAGGCCCATTGTTTTACAACCTAAGACAACTCATTTTAATCAAATGAACTGAAACTTTGGAGACCTGGTGTGATATAGTTGCGGTTTGGTGCTTTATAAAGTTTTCTCACTTTGAGGGTAGGTGGAGAGTCCTTTCTGGCATAAGCCTGCTCTCCGACAGACACTGAGAATGCCAGACACTGACTGTGGGCACTCCTGTGAGCACATCTGTGTGATGGGCATTCTCTAATACAGCCTTCTTAAGGATCCTCATTAAATGGTGGCTCTCCCTGTGTAAACCCTGTAAAAGGGTGGATCTGCTAACAAAGTCATCAGAGGTCATGGATCCTTCTTCTAGTCAAGAGTATTAGGAAAGCAATGGCTTCTACCCTTCTCTCTCTTAAATTGTTCACTCTGGGGCACCAAGCTGCCATGTTGCAAGAGGGCCCTTACACAGACGGCTGTGTGAGCAACTGTATACCCTGATCAACAGCTGGGGCTCTGGGGTTCCTCCCAGGTCACATCAGGTCACTGAGATTTGGAAGATGAGAAAAAGCCGGCAGGTGGGGTGGAGATCTGCTGTGTGAGGTCCTAATGGTAGCTAAGGAGGCTGCCACCTGGAGTCTGGAAGATCGGCAGAGCAGTGGAGGAGAAGTAGGCCAGGATGGGGTTGGGACAGGAGGGGCGTGAACTGAGCACTGTGGAGATCCAATAGGAACCCTGTGGGGATGGGATGGGACGCATTCTACCCTGGCACTTACCCTGTTAGGCCAGTGCAGGCCTCAGCCAGGCCTTGAAGGAATAATTCACCTGGAAGGAGGTGCCCTGGTGGCTCCTACAGCTAGGACCACAGGCATCAAAGCCAACTCCTGCCCAAGGAGTGGGCCCCACCCCTCTGGGCCACCGTCCTAGTTCCACGGCCCCATCATTCTGCTTTCTTTTCTTCATCCACATCTCAGGACAAGCCTGTTCGTCTTCTAACGCACTGTTTTTTTCTGTCCCTCAACTGTACATGTGTCTGGAAGCCAGGGGTCTTCCTGTATTGTTTACTGCGGTCTTTGTGCCCAGAATAGTGCTTGGTATGCACTAGGCAGTAAGCATGTATCGTTTTATTTACTTAACCTACAGGCTTTGAACATCTCTCTTGTACCAGAACACAGCAGATGTGCATTCAGCCTGGGGCCTTGCCTCGGGGCTGTATGTGCAGCTTTGCAGGGCTGATGCTGAGTAAGAGAAGGCCCCACACTTGGCTTGATTCTCCATTATTACTTTGAAACTCTCCTTCTTGCACCTACATGTGTGTGTGTGTGTGTGGTGTGCCTACCTGTATGTATGTGTGCTTGTATGTGTGTGGGTACATATCCCCATGTATGTGCATGCAGATGGAGGTGAGCGGCTCCAGGGGCTGGAGAGATGGCTCACCTGTTAAGCACTGACTGCTCATCCAAAGGTCCTGAGTTCAAATCCCAGCAACCACATGGTGGCTCACAAGCATCCATAATGAGATCTGACGCCCTCTTCTAGTCTGTCTGAAGTATAGCTACAGTGTACTTTCATATATAATAATAAATAATAAACATAAATATAATAATAAATCATATATAAATAATAAATAAAGAGGGACTGGAGCGAGCAGAGGTTCTGAGTTCAATTCCCAGCAACCACATGACAACTCACAACCATCTGTACAACTACAGCTACAGTGTATTATATACATAAAATAAATAAATAAATCTTTTTTAAAAAATCACTTAAGCACTTCTTGAAGGTCCCTCTTCCTTAAAAAAAAAAAAAAAAAAAAAAAAGCAGCAGATATCCAGTGCCTCTCTTGATTAATCTTCACTTTATTTACTAATGTTCTCGTTGAATCCAGAGCTCCTTGTCTTGCTGCCATGTTGCCCTGAGATCCTCTTTCTCTGGTCATGCCGGCTGAGATTAGAGGGCAGTAGCCATGCCTATCCAACTTTGGGTGCTGGGCATGTGAGTTTAGTTCTTGTGCTGCCTGGGTCAGTGCTTTATCTACTGAACCATCTCCCAGGTCCAGTGTGGATGCGAGCTGGGAAGGGGGGAGCAGTAAATGTTCATAATTGTATCGTCTTCATAACGAAATCTGCTTAGACCTGGGTCACTTGGCCCTTTCTCTTCTCATCGCCTCCCAGATCAAAACGCTCGCCTCTCTTACGAGCCAGCGACCCTCAGCTCGGCAGTCTTGCTCAGTGCACTCGAGTCTCAGCACGATCTTCTTTATAGTTTTAGCCTTTTCACGGCCGATCGGCTTAGTCTGCCCACCACAGCGGCTGTTTCCTGTCAGCGTGCTGTTTTCCCTGAGCAGACAGAGAACCCTTGCCCTTCTTGTACTATTGTCACCTTGTGGGGCTGGCGCTCGTTACATGTCTTGCAGAATGTCTAGCGGGCCAGGAATGTTCACCGTGTTTGAGGGAGGAATATTAGCTCAGAAAACCCACGTTAGGTTACTAAAGACACCAACTCCATGGCCTCTGTTTTCATTTGCTCTAAAGCTGCCGCTGGTCTTCCTACGACTTTCACTCCCAGAATGCCACACGGTCCCACTGACAACCGTTGAGGCCTGGGCCTCTTCTCTATGCACGATTGTGAATAATCTTAACAGACTTGTTTAATATTTAAAGAATTGTAAAGAATATGTGTTTTTCAGAGATGGTATAGTGTAAGAATAAATTCTGGGAATCGGATATCTTTGGATTCCAGGCCCAGTCCTTTCCTAGCTGTGTGACCTTGAGTGTCACAAACATTGTCTCTGAGTCTGGACTTCATTACAAATGGAGATGAGCTCGGGGGCCAACCCATTGCGTAGCTGTAGAATTGGATAAACTAACACTATAAACAACCACAGAGGGTCCTGGGCATCCGACGCAGGCTCTTTCCACCACCCTCACGTCCCTGTCTTTGCCTTTCCTCTCTCTCCTGTGCACTCCTGGGAGGGAAAATCTGGGTCAATGTGAGGAGCTGCTTAAGTGAGAGGAATATTGACGAGAAAAACTTAGGAATTATAGCCTTCGGGGAAGCAATAACACTTCACTTAAAAATTGCTTGAGCGAATTTGACTGTGGACATTTGCAATTTGTATGCAAATAAATGAGACTCCTCTGTCCTGAGCTGAGACGTAGCCCTCGGCAAAAGCTTGCAGAAGACCCCAGCTTGGGTAGAAACCTCTCTGAGTTTCCCTTGAAGGCCAGTTTAAAGGAAAGTCTTCCCTACCGCCTCGGCAGCCTTCGCCCTCTGCGGAGTTCATTAGTATGTCAGACAGCTAACTAGCGAGGCGGTTCTCACGAGGGTTTCCACCTCTTCTCTGTCCTGTGATCCACACACTCACACTCATTGTCTGTTTAATCAGGTACTGATTGAGAGTTAACCTGCAAGTGCTGAGCCTCCTGCTCTTGAGGAAAAAGAATTTGCACCGGGTCAAACCTCACCTGATTTCATGAAAGGCCAAGTCAATAGACAAATTAGAGGAAGAAGCAGAGAACAAGCCAGCATGTGTCCCCAAACTCTGGCCCACAGAATCAGAGGAGAAATGAAGTTTTATTGTCTGCATGCCCATTCATTCATTCATTCATCCATCCATCCACCCATCCAGCAAATATTTATTGGGTACTTTCTGTGTGCCTGGCACCCTACTAGGTGCTGTGCATACATCTGTCTTCATGGAGTTTGTAATTCAATGGAAATAAAAAAAAAACAAACACCTGCAGGCAGCTCTAATAAAACCTTGACCCAAGATGAAAGGGTAGACAGCCAGGAAGCTCCCTCTCCCCCACAGGCCCCTCAGCTCCGTGGCTAGGAACAGAGAAGATGAACACCATGATTCTACTCATTTATTTTGAGGAAAGGTCTCACTATGTAGCCCTGGTTAGCCTGGAACTCATTAGGTAGACCAGGTTAGCTTCAAACCTGGTGAACAATCCATCCTGTCTCTGCCCCCAAGTGCTAGGATTACAGAGGATTACAGATATAGTCCACCACGCCCAACCAGTACACAACATCTTTCTAGAAGGATCCACTCTGTCTTACATAGAACCTCATTCATTCATTCATAAATATTTTTGATAGGTTTCATGTCAAATTCTGGTGGTCCAGGTATGAACGAGGCAAATACTTCCACTTCTAAGAACCATGTTTACCTTTGGGTACCAGGCCCCCCCCTTTTCTGAATTTACTTTGTCACTTTTTTTTTTAACATACTTATTGTGCAATGTGATGGGCTTCATGGTGACTTTATGAACCTGCATATTTTTTCCTCTTCCTTTCTCTACTTGCTCTGGCCTCTCTCGCTCCAGCCCAAAGGTTTTCTATTTGTTTCTCATTATGTGTGGTTATGAGCCATGTGGTGGCTGGGATTTGAAGTCATGACCTCCGGAAGAGCAGTCGGTGCTCTTAACTGCTGAGCCATCTCTCCAGCCCTCAGTTCACTTTTAAATGTCACCTAATCTCATAATATCTCCAAGAATCTCTGGCAGAGGCTCTGGCTGGGATCACAGCCTCTCTTCTTTCCAGGTTCCTGGGGACCCAAGCATATGAGGCAGGGGGTGTAGAGAGAGCTCTGCTCTGTAGACCCCAAATGAAAGCACCCTTCCTGTCTTTTTCTCTTCCTCCGGGCCTCCATATTTTGAGGATATTCAAGACCTGGTTGAAATAGAAGTCCCCTGACCAACTTACTTCTCTTGCTTCCCAAAGAGAAAAGCAATACTCTAAAAAATCTTTCTTAGATTAGCAATGGCCAGCTCAGGACTGAAGTGGATGCCAGGGCTCCCACATTTTCTATTCCTGGGGAACCTCCGTCCTCTTGAGCTACTGTGCCTGGGCTTCAAGGCCTTACCCTAATGTATGGGGAAGGTCCTAGGCAGCTAGAAAGTCCACGCTTTGTGGGCAAGCAGCTCTGCCACACCCCGGGGACTGCTGCACCGTCTCTCTGGTATAGCAGGCCTACAAGGCATTGCCCCAATGCCACGCCCATTTTGGAGCATGTGTGAAAATACTGAGATTAGCAACCACCAAATAGGAGGCTGGAGAGATGGCTCAGTGGTTAAGAGCACTGACTGCTCTTGCAGAGGTCCTGAGTTCAACTCCCAGAAACCACATGGTGGCTCACAACCATCTATAATGGGATCTGATGGCCTCTTCTGGTGTGTCTGAAGAGAGCAATAGTGTACTCATAGACATTAAATAAATAAATAAATAAATAAATAAATCTTAAAAACAAAAACAAAAACCCCCACCAAATGGCTAGGCCAGAGCTGGAGTAATTGTTCACTTCTACTTGGCTGGACCTCCCCAAGATCCAATCTGGTGGTCCCACATTAAAGCAGCCAGGAAATACCTAGGATGGACACATTCGGGTCTAATCAAGTGACAGTATGTGCAGTTGCCTGATGGGAATACTGAGCCAGTACATGGTGCATCCTTTGGGTGACCTCCCTCTAGTCCATGAAGCTCAGTCACTACGGGTCCAAACACAAACTGGCATCTGAAGATAGAGACGCTTCATTCCAGAAGCCCAGCTAGGGAAAAGCAATCTTGCTGGGTGATGCTTGCCAGTCAACCAAGCAGTCTGGGTCCTCAGGGCTGAACTGTTCAGGGGTTTCACCTTTCTGAGCTTCAGAAGGTCCTGATGAGACTGTAGCAGCGGCTTCTGTCTCACGGTGAGGGACCCCACGTCCTCAGGTCTAGCCTGTTCATTCTCTGTGTGTCTGGGTGTTTCAGCTTCTCCTCTTGCTTCTGCCTAGAATAACCATTCCCAGCATCAGCCAGGGCAGGAGGTGGGATGAGGGACACCAGGCCAGCCTGAGTGTACGTAAGTTTTGTGTGGGTTTCAGTGTCCCCAACATGTGGGCAACAGCACAAAAGTTCCAGAGTTGATGTGAACTCAGAACCAAGGCATGAAAAGCAATCAGGGCAGTGAAAAGTGAGTTTCAGGATGACGTTTGTAGCCCAGGCTGGCCTTGAACTTAAAAGGCACCTCCTGCCTTAACCTCCTATCATAATTTTAAACATGTTAAAGTTTGAATTTGTTTTTGTTGGTATGCATAGGTATGAGGTCAGGGGACAATTTGGAGAAGTTGGTTCTTTCCTTCTCATCGTTCAGGTCAGCAGGTTGGAGGGCAAGTGCCGTTATCTGTTAATCCATCTTGACATCCCAGATTTCATGATTTGAACACCGAGTCTACCTTCTATGAAGAACCAGGTAACCATTAAAAAATTTAAAGATTTTATTTATTTTTATTTTATGTGTTTATTAGTGTTTTGCCTGCATCTATAACTGTTCACCGCATATATGTAGTATCTGTGGAGGCCGGAAGAGGGCATCAGATCCTCTGGAACTGGAGGCACAGATGGCTGTGAGCTAGCACATGGGTACTGAGAACCAAACCCAGGTCCTCTGCAAGCGCCGCCAGTGTTCTTAATCACAGAGCCATGCCTCCAGCCCACACTGGGTAACCTTGAGCAAGTGTGTTGACATCTCCTGAAGCCCTTTCCTACTTTGGATGGTGTGACCTCAAAGAGTTGTAGAAAGAGCCAAGAAAGTTAAAATGTGTGTCTCTCAGTGTACGCCCAGAAAAGGGCAGGACGGCCCTGCAGGCAGTGGGTGGGGGAGCCATAGAAAGGACCCAGCATGTAACTCACAGACATTGGTCCTTTGACTCTGATTCCTTGACTAATGGATCTTTGGGATGTAAGGAAGCTTCTCGAGAAGGAAGGCAGCCATCTGTGGCTGATGCTGGCTAAGAGACTCATAAATCACAGAACGAAATGTTGGCATGTGGTAGCTAGCTCAATGGCAGTCCTCAGCTTGACCTCACACCCACCCCTGCTTCAGAGGGATTCATCACTGCCTAAGCCCTGTGGCAGGCACCCTGCTTAGCCTATGTAAGGCCATACCACAAGGCTCTGAGCCTTCTGCCCCAGGCTGTGGCCCATAACTTCTAGTCAGGATATCAGAACACATCTGCGTCATCAAACCAGCTTACTCAAAAGTGAGCAGGCAGGCTGGGTACCGTGGCTCCAGCCTGTAATGCCAGCATTTGGGAAGTGGTGCTAGTCGGAGCAGAAGTTCAAGGTCATACTTGACTACTGGCAAGGTGAAGTCCACCTAGGCTACATGAGATCTTACTAAAACAAACAAATCAAAATCAAAACATATAAGCATGCCTTAAGTTCTTGATGAGGCAGCCAGGCATGGTGGCAACATGCCTTTAATCCCAGTACTGGAGGCAGAGAAGCAGAGAGGCAGAGAGGCAGGTCAGGAAGCAGGAGCTGATGCAGAGGTCATGGAGGGATGTTACTTACTGGCTTGCTTGAGTTCAAGTCCTGACTTCCTTTGGTGATGAACAGCAATGTGGAAGTGTAAGCTAAATAAGTCCTTCCCTCCCCAATTTGCTTCTTGGGCATGATGTTTGTGCAGGAATAGAAACCCTGACTAAGACAAGTTGATACCAGGGAGTGGGTTATTGCTGTGATAGACCTGACCATGCTTTTAGTTGGAAGAATGTGGATTTGGGGACTTTAGATTTGGAAAGCAGTAGAATGCTTTAAGTGGGGCTTAATGGGCTATCCTAGTAGGAATATGGAAGACTTTGTTACTGAATATGATTTGAACTGTGCAGACCTGGCCCAAGAGGTTTCAGGGGAGAACTTCAGAATGTGGCCTAGAGACTGTTTTTTGTGGTATTTTGGTGAAGACTGTGTCTGCTTTTTGACCTTGTCTGAAGAGTCAACCTGAGTCGAAGGTAAAGAGATTTATATTAATTGCATTGACAAATGAAGTCTCAAAAAAGCCCAGTAAAGACTTTATTCTCTGGTTAAGTCTCATGAAGAGCATTTTGAACAAGCATAGCAAACTTAGAAAGGAAAAATATAAAATATATGGTTCAAGTATTAAAGGGGTACCAGGAAGTAAAATGGAACTGAATTCTATGTTCTAGAAGAGAATAGATTAAGGGATCTGAGGGAAAGATTCTACCCAGCTAAATTTAGATCCAGGCATGGTGGTACACACTTTTAATCCCAGAAGACAAAGCCAAACAGATCTCTTGAGTTCATGACCAACCTGAGACAAAGCAGGTCCTAGGTGAAGAAAAGCTTAAATCCAGGCATTGATGGTACACACCTTTAATCCCAGCATGACAGGAGACAGAGCCATGCAGATCTCTGAGTTCAAGGTCAACCTACAGAACAAATACCAGGAAAGCCAAGCTTAGGCAGAGAGGGAGTTGGGAAATAGAAAACTGGTGATAATATAAAAGAAAAAGGGGGCTATGTTCCAGCCCCAGCAAGAATCAGAACTCAGCAGCTTTGGCCACATGGCTCTGGCTTTAGAGTGAAAAATAGAAGGGACTCCTGGGACAATTGATACTGGTTAGCTGGAGCTAAGAAAGTAGCGGTGATTAAGAAGGGACCAGCATCATTTAGGTGAAATCTTCTGGAAAGTGTTTTTTGAGAGCACAAAGAAGCTGTATTCTAGAGATAGCCATGTACCTCATGCTGCAGCTGTACTTGGTAATGTGCAAGAATCACCCAGGTGGTACTGGTTTTAATGGTCTGAAGAGGTCATGAACTGCAGCAGAGGCTTGGCACTGTGAGAGGCCATGGAAAGCCATTGGTGAAGGTGCAGCCTCAATTGTAGTTGATGGCCCAGGATTGAAGGGATCATGCCAAGGATTTGAGGCTCCGCACCATGAGAGAGCCTATGAGAGGCTATTGGAGAACCCTAGTTGCAGCAGAAGACTCCAGTGTATTGGAGATGCCAGTGCCATGGGATGATCACCAAGAACAGCAGCAGCAGTGGAGTGGATCAACCTGAGCTTAGAGTACTACCTGGAGAAGTGACGCCAGCCCTTTGGAGGAGCCCAGAAGATCATGTGTGGATCCAAGACATTGAAACAAGAAGCTGCAACATTGAAGTTGCCTTGGGGACCCCAAGATTTTTGAGATGCCAGAGCCATAGGCTATACCCCAAGGAATGCTGCTAATGGAGTGGAAACAGTCCAGGAAAAGAAGTCTGTTGCAGTCAACAAAGATGAAAAAGGATTTGGAGATCTGAAAACTGCTTTGCCATCAGACATGGAGATGCAGAGTTTGGAGTTTGCCCAGCTGGTTTCCTGTCTTGATTTGGCGATTGCAGTTAAGTGATTGGATGGATCTCAGAAGAGACCTTTAACTTTGGACTTTTGACATTGTTGATATTGCTATAAACTGTGGGGACTTTGGAAGTTGGAATAAATGTACTTTTTAAATTATGCTATGGCTAGATATGGGTCCCATAGACTCATGTGTTTGAACAACCTTATGGGGGCCAAAGAGTGGAATGTGATGATTTGAATATGCTTGGCCCAGGGAGTGGCAGTATTAGAAGGTGTAGCCCTGTTGGAGTTGCTGTTTCACTTTGGATATGGGCTTTAAGACCCTTATCCTAGTTGCCTGGAAGTCAGTATTCTGCTAGCAACCTTCAGATGAAGATGCAGAACTCTCAGCTCTGCCTATACCATACCTGCCTGGATGCTGCCATATCCCTGCCTTGATGATACTGAACTTAACCTCTGAACCTGTAAGCCTGCCTCAATTACATGTTGTCCTTTATAAGACTTGCCTTGGTCATGGTGTTTGTTCACAGCAGTAAAACCCTAACTAAGACAGTCTTTATTGAAAGACAAGGCAGGCTTGGTTTTAGGATGGCTTGAGGGAATAGGAGAGACCCAGAGAGCAAGGAGAAATCAAGTGTTTCTTGGGCTCCTAGATGACTCAGTTCCATTCTCTCCTCCCGGAGGAGTCACGGAGTCTCTCGGGCCTCCTTAAAGAAAAAGAGAAAGCAAAGCAAAACAAAACAAAAGCCAGCCCTGATCACTCTGTCAGGTCTGACCTCTGTAGCTTTCTTCCAGATCCTTCTGTGGGAATCGCCTGGTCTGAGTCACCCCCATGCTGTGTATATAGCAGAAGATGTCCAGGCTACCCACAAGGTGACCACTGAAACCAACCTGGCTTCCCCTAGATCTACCTAGCCCAAGGTAGGCATCACCTAGGATGGTACTTGAAGTTGTCAGGAATCATAGTTTTCAGAAGGATTGAGCATCTCATTGGTTCACACCACTCAACAAAAAGACTTGGTATAGAGCAGGGATGTGTGTGTGTGTGTGTGTGTGTGTGTGTGTGTGTACTTTTTACTGGCTACTCCAGCAGTAGCCACTGGCCAGGAGAACCCATCCCCTGCTTGATGACCAGGCCTTAACTTAGCTGTTGACAGGGAGGTCCTCTTACAGTGAGAGAAGCTGCCTGGGGCCCCTCCTTCCTGAAAGAGTGGTGACTCAGACCAGCCCAGGGAACAAACACCAGACAAGAATTAGGTGTGGTCACAGGGACATTGTGAACTCTAGCCTTTCCAGGTTTCCTTTCCTGGTCCCTGGTCCGAGAGAACCACACCCCAGCCGGAGGTTTGGAAGAGTCCTGAGTGAGGCCTCCTGAAGGGCAGTGGAGCTGTCTGGATTTCTCACAAGTATAAATGGGGAGCAAAAGGAAGAGCCTTGGTATAAATCACAGTCAAGTGAGTGTGTGTGTGTGTGTGTGTGTGTGTGTGTGTGTGTGAGGTTTATAGGTCTGCAGGGAGCATTTGCATTCCATTAACACACCAGCCAGTGAAAACAGCCAGACAGAATGAAGAAAACTGAAGCCAGCCTCCAGGACCCGGGTACTGCCTTCTGCTGGACAAGCAAGAGGCTGACCCTAGCAAACATTGCTCCTGTGTCCCCAGCCCTTGAATGTCCTGTAGACGCATGTGCCCAATGGGGGAGTGTCTTGCTAGCAATGCTCTAGCCTGCCCACTGCAGTTTGTATGCACACCAAGTCAGGACTTATTTTTATCTGGGTAGGTTCAACTTCTGATCAGAGAAGTGGTGGAGTTTGTCTATTGGTTTCCATGGAAACTGTTAGGTAGAGCATCTGCTGCCCGATCAAGCAAGCCTAGGCTGGCGGGACCTTCTAAAATGATCTTGCTGTTTTTACCCAGGAACCATCACGCCTCAATGCTTTCCTGTGTACAGAGCAAGGGGTAAGGCGGGTCTGAGGGACTAGAATGGCTCCCAGGGAAGAAGAAAGAATTGTTTAAAGGCAAGCACGGTGGGATGGCCAAATCTATTCTGAGCAGCCCTTGAATTTCTGTTTCTAAGCAGCAACAGGGCCTGTGTGATTAAGCAAGGAACTTGGGCTCAGTCTGACACTCAGCTTCCTGAGGCCCAGCATGTCCTAGTAGCAAGGCCACCAGCTGGCTCCCTACAGAACAGCCGTCCTCCAAGATACAGGAGAGGATTCACCTTTGAGCACGCTCAGTTTCATTCACGTGTACAGGATGGAGACCTGGCTCTCAGGCAGTGGAAGCTAGTTGAATGCTTGCAAGATCCGAAATAAAGGCACCAGCATATGTGGACATGTAAGAAGTGGTTTTATTCCAGGTGTGTTTCATAAAGACAGTGTCCTCCAGGACAGCTTAGTGGCACATGCTTTGGTCAAGAAGAAAAGCAAAAACAGAGTTGGACTGAGTCCCCACACGGTACAGCTGCCAAGTGCTGAGGAGTGTCTGACCACAGGAAATGGGGAGAGGCCCCCATCAAGGCTCTCTGAGTAGCTGTCCTTACATTCACAGAGAGAAGCCCAAGTTCCCAGCCCCAAAGTCCACGTTGGAACAGGGTCCAAGCCTCTAGAGAAAAGCCTCCACCTTAGCCCCAATTCTGTCCTGGACTGTGGCAGGACTTTTCCCATTGGATCAGAGGATCCGAGGCCAGGTCTGTAAATAGCAGTGTATATATAAGACATCATAACTGGATGGGCGAAGCTTAGTCACCGAGGTGAGGGGCCCCTGTGCTGAACCCAGGGATACAGATATATTTGGCACAGAACAGCTGAGAGGATGCTGGTGAGAGCTAGAGGTGCAAGGAAACTGCTGGAGGACCTTCCAGAGTAGGTACTACAAACCCGGTACTTGGTTTCTAACACCTGATGATGTACAGGCTGGGCCCAGCAGAGCGCGAGATGGGGGGGGGGGCACAGACCCAGATAGCTGGTAGTGCTAATCCAGAGCAAAGGATCAGATGCTTTGGAAACCATGAAGCAGGGAAAATCCAGGCTCCACCCCCACCTATGTAATTGCATATGTACATACACATGCAAGATACTAGAGATTTCTCAACCTTCTGGAGTGTGTTGATTCCCCGTGAATATCTGGCTGACTGGTTTATGAAAGGCTGGGTGCTCCTGGAATAAGACTGGCTTCATTAGGCTTGCTTTGGGATAGAGACCCCAAGAATTCTGGGGTCTTTTACCCAAGAAGCCAACGGTGAGGAGAAGGTCAGGATTCCAGGATGTTACCAACCTATAGTCTCCATGTTCTCAGTATCAGGAGAGGAGAGCACAGGTTATTCTGTACACAGACAGGAACCGCTAGCCAGCCTCGCAGCCCCACCACAACCACTGGCCTTTGGTGAAGAGACTTAGCATGATGCTTTGACCTGGGTGGCTGGGTCTCTACTGTCTAGGAATGCTTATACTCCAGAAAGCGGGTCCAGTTCTGACTGCCACCTTGCCCCATGATGCTATGCTTACAGAGGCAAAGACCCCTGAAAAAGTAGGAGTCCAAAAACAGTTAGCGAAGATGAGGGTATTTCAGGGTGCATGAGGTCTTGGCCTGACATATGGTTAAGCGGAAGTGGAGTCTACTTAATAAATTATACCCCAGATCCCTCTCCAGCTTCTTGCTAAGAATGTGGTCAGCTAGAGGGGTTGCAGGCATATGCTGAGCTTGGGGTCTGGCGCTGGCAAAGCAGGAACAGCGTGATGTTGTGGAAAGAGACCTTGGTTTTCTGGAACCTCCCAGTTGGCTGCTGTTCACGTTCTGTGAATCTCCATCCTCTGCTCCCAGGATGCACCCCTCCCTCACCCACCCACTGGACAGAGCCTCTCAACCCTTCCTCTTTTCTAGCTGCCTTGTGATTTTTCTTCAGCCTCTTCATACATGATGCCACCTGTCCTCGTGTGTTGACTTCAGGCTAGCCCCGTGACCCAGCTTGGCCCTTCTGGAGGTTTCTGTCCTTGTCCCCCTTGGGCAACAAGGGCAAGGCCCGCACACCGCTGTCTGGCGCTCCAGAAGGGCCAAGGGAGAAGACAAAGGGCCAGGTGCAGCTGCCACGCCTCTGCCCAGGACAGCTGCATACTAACCATCTCCTCTCCCAGGGCAAGACCGGGGTGCCGCAGAGGGCATGGAGCATGCCCCCGCACCCTGCCTGAACTAGCTTTGGAGAAATGCGTGGTAGGGGTGTGTACTGATGATCCAGTCGAAATGTGAGGAGATGGGAAATAGCCCGCCTGACACTCCCCCACCCTAACCCCCTCCAGCCCCCGAGTCTCATGCAGAAGGTACAGGAGGCTGCGGGCCGCCATCATGTGTGTGGCAGCAGCTGCCACTGCTGGGTCTGGGCGTCTGTCTGACATTTGCTTGTCACCAGCTGGGAGGGCTTTGTCTCCAGGCAGAGGCCGCTGACCGAATGCTGGATGAAAGATCCTTTCCTTCTCCATTTCTGGGTGGAAGGGAGAGAGGAAAGGAAGAAGAAAATGATTAAAAAATAACAGCCGGGCGGTGGTGGCACAGGCCTGTAATTCCAGCACTTGGGAGGCAGAGGCAGGCGGATTTCTGAATTCAAGGCCAGCCTGGTCTACAGAGTGAGTTCCAGGACAGCCAGGGCTATACAGAGAAACCCTGTCTCAGAAAAAAACAAAAACAAAAACAAAAGACAACAATATGAACTGAGGGTGGAGCTCTGTAGTACAGTGCACAAGACTGCACTCCACGCCCAGCACAGGGCTGAAAGTAGTTTGTACTTTCATTTCAGGAGTGTGCACACAAAACTGCATACACCTACAACACACGGTGCTCATTTATTTATTTGTGTGTGTGTGTGTGTGTGTGTGTGTGTGTGTGTGAGCATGTGCCTTCATGGAGACCAAGAGGTTGATGTTAGTGACCTCCTGTATCACTCTATCCTATTGTTTTTGATACAGGGTCTCACTGAACATGGAGTTCATCAATTCAGCAAGACTGGCTGGCCAGCGAGCTGCAGGGCTCCTGCTATGTCCTGCTCCCCGGTGCTGAGATCACAGGCTGTGCCTGGCCCCTTAAGTGGGTTCTGGGGAATCCGAATGGAGGATCTTGTGATTATACACCAGGCACTTTAACAGCGGTGTGGTCGTCTCCCGCCTTCACCCCCTTCATTGAAAACAGACTGTGTCCCCTCTCTGGGTGTTCACTTGTGTGGTACGGGACAAAGTTACTGTGTAGATCAAAGGAAGTGACACTCCCATGGGCTGTGTCCAACCTGGAGGTGTGTTTTATTTGACCCGCGAGGTGCTATTTTAAAACCCATCTTAGCAGTCACATAAAACACCTGCATCTCCAGTTTTTCTTTGGACACTAGGCTCAGTTTCTATCAGATGGCTGGGCCGAGGCTCCTGCGCTCTGCTTCAGGCAGGACTCCCATCCTCCAGCTCCTGAACTTGACTTTTAGCAGCTCCCCAACCCTGCAGGCACTGAGTTAGTGATCTGTGGCCTAGGGGAATCTTTTCTTTATAAGAACAAAGCCTTCTTCTTCCTGCAACCCTAAGGTGCCTGGCCTGGCCTGCAATCATGAGTCCTAGTACCTACACCCTAAGTGGGAAGTCGCCACCACCTTTACAGCCGTGCAGTGGGGTTGGGGTGGGAGACTGGGGTCCTCCTATGTTGGAGTCACAAAGGGGATCCTAGACTTTTCTTCTCCCAAGCTCGACAAGGTAAGGGGGAAGCCTTTCCATAGACCATTTCAGAAAGGCCTGGAGAGACAATGGTGTGGGATATGGAGAAGAGACGTAAGGCAGAGGCCGGGGTTTAGGGAAGACCGAGTTGCCGCAGATACCAATGTTCTGTTCCTTGTCTACTTTCCTTCCCCGCAGCCATATCCCTTTTCTTATCTTCTTATGAGGAGACAGAGTTCACTCACGGCCATGAAACTGGAGCCCGCAGAGCTCCGAGAGAGAGAGAGACTGTGTTCTCACTGTGCGGCTAAGGCGTGGCGCTTCCTTGGCATGGAGAAGCAACAAGCAAACAAATAGCCCACCGGTGGGACTCTGACGTCCACGGGAACTTCCAGGCAGTCTTTCTCACCAGCTCTCCCAGCCGCCCAGCTCTGAGGCCTGCGGACAGCACACAGGTGCAGGCGCTCTCCTATCCCCAGGCTCAGCCTCTGCATCCGTTGCAGTGCAGCAGCCCATTACTGTATGAGTGAGAAACCTGGGGATGGCTGGACTAGAACCTGCTGACTCCACTGCACCCTGCTTAACTCTCGGGAGCCCCATAGACCCGTGGCCTGGGTTGGAATCAAGGCCAATTAGAGGCCAGGAGGGGATGCTCAGAATCCGGAACGGACTGACAGTGGGGGAGCTGCCATCTGTCCTCCATGGGGGTGAGAGGTGTGACACCCAGAGTGCTGGGGGTAAGTGGGGGGGGGTATGATTAGCCGGGCTTGTGGGAACGTAACACATGCAGCCTGTGAATACATGGATCCTGGGGAATCAGATTGTCAGGGTTGGCAGCAAGGGTCTCTACAGTCCACAGGGTGCTTTTATATAAATAGTTGCTATTCTATTTGGATGGGCTGCCTGGGAAGACAGCAGGAAGGAAGCTCTGACTTCAACACAGAGGCGTTTGCAGGCACAAGGCTTTCCTCTCAGGAAGGGGTTGAGGCTCCAGCCGAAGGGCAGACCGTGCCAGCCCTGCTGCAGGACAGGGCAGAGGTCAAGCTACATCTAGGCTGAAGTGGCCAGTAGGCCCAGCAAGCAGGTTATAGTGTGCTTCCCTGCCACCCCGGGCCCCCCCCCCCCCGTTCTCATACACAAAGGCTGGGAAGGAGAGAACCTGGCTGTTCTTCCAGAACAGAATAACAAGCTGCCACTCATCCCTAAAGAAAGAACTGACCCAAACAAACAGCAGAGGCGTGGGTGGAAGCCCCGTAGGCCCGGGCTGAGAGCCAGGCCCCTCCTCACGCTCTGCAGGACTGTAAGCAGGCTGTGTTACCAGCTGGGCGGAGAAGGGCTGCAGCGGTCTGGGCCTTGGATCCGATGCTCTCGGGAACAAGGAGCCCCTTTAATCAGGAAGAGCGCAGCAGCAAAGAGGGGCCGGACGACTCTGGCAATCTAGTGCTTAGTGCTCTGTTGCTGGTTGTTGTGTGCCGTGGGCAAGTGACAACATTTCTCAGAGCATTAGTTTTTCCTTCTACAAGTAACCCTGAACTATTTCCTAGGACATATCTGAGGCTAGTCATGTGAGCCTGTAAATCACTGTCTCTGGACCTCAGATTCCCAGTGAGCCAGCAGTCAAGAAATCCTTACTAAGTTCTGGCTTAAGTCTGTGGGCTCAGGAGTCACGCTGAGCCTGGGTTTAAATCCTAGCTACTTCCACTCTTTCCAGCGGTGGGAGCTGATCGCCCGTGTCAGGGGAGCGTTGGTTCACTCACTGCACAGCAGGGCTAGTTGAGAATTATCTTAGCAGGTGGCTGGAGGAGGAGGTTAAAGGATGGTGGTGGATGTGAGTGGGCTAGCACAGTCTGGGCATCAGAGCTAGCTCTTACTTGAGCTTTGTCGTTGTCACCAAAGGCTGGACAAGCAGCATTAGCAAGACAAATGGCTCCTGCCCCCAGACTTAGCTGCAGCCTCTGCTCACGAGTGAAATGATAGGCTGGGCCCAGATGATGCCAGAGGCGCCTCAGATTCTCATTGTGTGCGTACAGGCCTCAAGCTGGGACTCCCCCGTCAGGGCAGAACTGCTCACTGTCCCTTGGGGCTGTTGGCCATCTGTGCCTGGCGGTGGAGGCTTACCTGCTTGCCTTCTTTAGGGTTACACGCTTGCAGTATTACTGGGGACCCAGGGGAAGACATCAAGGTGGAGGTGGCAGCCAGACATTTCCCCTGCTGCTGGATAAGGTGATCACTAAATAACCATGCCTGCAAGACAGGGAGAGGACAGATATGGGTAGACAGGTGATCAGGCAAAGAGACCCAGGACTTTTTTTTCAAACTTTTTTTTTAAACAAATAAATGGTAGAAGCTCAAGGAGAAAGTTCATTGTACAGTTTCCACATTGCTTTATGTTAGGAAAGATTCACAGTCAAATATTAAGATGAGGAAACTCAGCGGGAGCTAACCAGAGGGGAGTTAAAGAGGCCTCAAGGGATGCTGGGAGATGGAAGGAGGAAGTGGTACAGGGCCTGGCTGGTCCATGATGGGGTCTCCACAGCCTGCTCTAGAGCTACCGCGAGTGTGGCACTCACACATTAGCTATATATGCAGAGTCCTCGAGACCTGGAACCCGACGCACAGATCCAAACTGTGCTCCAACCCAGACCTGGGCAGCATTTCTTCCTTTAGAAGAGGAAGTGAGGGACCCAGGGCTGGAAAGGAACGGGCACTCATCCGGAGCAAAATGTGGGGAGCCCTGGGAAGGAGATTAATGGACGGCACAGAAAGGGGGGACAAAACTGAACAGAGAGAAGCCCTAACCCCACTCCTGGCCAACGCTCTCAGATTCTGTTCTTAGCCCTTCGAGAGCCCTAAGCAGCTTACCTGGGCTGGCGGAGGGCTCTTGGTGGACCCTCTGCATATCCCCATTCCAAGCAGGAGGTCACCAGCTGTGTTCTGGCCTTGGGATTCTAAGCAGTTGACTCCTTGCTTAATGACACCAGGGAGCACTTCCTTCACAGGGACACTGAGGGGAAAGGTGGTGTCAGGCTGCTTCTCTCTCTCCTCCTGCCTACCCACCCCTTCCTCCAGAGGGCAGCCACAGTCACTGAGGTCTCTAGAACTGGGGAGATGGTAGGGGGTGGGGTAGGGGGAGCAGGGCTGTAAGAGGCAGGAACAGCCTTAGTCCCAGCTCCAGTTCTTATGGCAGACCTCAGACACAGGACACCCCGGAGAGACACTCAGGCCCAACTCATGGAAATGGACACCTGGGAGTTTAAAGGTCGTTTCAACAGCCGATCTCAAAATACCAGTGAAGGGATGATTTTGGAGCGGCTAACTGAAAAATGTACAACCATGCACATATGTTCAGTCTCACTGTGATTAAAGAACGCATGTTAGAGAGCAATCATTATTTGTTTCCCTTATATCTTTGTGCGTGTGAGTGTGAGTGTGAGTGTGTGTGTGTGTGTGTGTGTGTGTGTTTTAAATAATACCCAGTGTTGGCAATACCTATGAGATTTACTCTACCAGTAAGAGTATGAACTAGCTCAACTTTGGGAGAGAACAGTATGGAATTAAGCACCAGAGCCCTTAAAGTATGCATGCCTTTGATGGAAAAAATATCAGTTCAAGGAATTTAATGAAAATAAGCTGGCTGTGTTAAAAGATATTCGTATCAGAATGACTGATATGGAAAGCACTGGGAATTTCTGCTTACTCAGCCGCTGGCATGGGCGACATACATACACAGGCTAGAAACCCTACACCCATTACAAATGACTATGAGAGAAAACCTTGGAAACACCCAGCCTGCTGCTGAGGGAGACTTCAAGCTACCACGTTATTAAAATATCGCATGTGAGCCAGGCGTTGGTGGCACATGCCTTTAATCCCAGCACTTGGGAGGCAGAGGCAGGCGGATTTCTGAGTTTGAGGCCAGCCTGGTCTACAGAGTGAGTTCCAGGACAGCCGGAGCTACACAGAGAAACCCTGTCTCGAAAAAACAAAACAAACAAACAAACAAAAAATCTCATGTGCCAGTAGAACGCTTAAGCACATGCTCACGTGAGCACACACACAGTGATAACCTAGGAAACCTAGGCAGGCTGCCATCAGCAGCTGACACAGGCTTGCATGCCTGGTTTGGGGAGGCCTGTGAATTATGCATCCCTCACAAACTATGAGGGAACCAGGAGTGCTCAATACCTAACCCTGGGCCTGATGCTCCCTGTCCCCTAATGCCTCCGGGCCATGGGAGGAGACGGCCATTACTTGATGTGGACAGCCTTGCAGGATCTCAGCCAAAGCAGGCCTTCCCCAGGCTGTTCAAGAGACCGTGGGACCCCAGCATTGGTTTGCTCTGAGGCAGCCTCAGAGAGCTCCCTTCGCTCCCCCTCACACCCCCTACTGGTGGCACCCACCACCTAGACTTCCCTTCAGAGCCAGACTTATTGTGGAGGTCCGAGCAGTGATTGCAACTACAGGTCCTGTGCTGAACGTGGCCATCAGACACATTCCACCCGATCTGCAGAGGGGTTACTGCTGCTTCTAATCAGTTGGCATTTTAAAAATGAGGGGGCTGGCAGGATGCCTAGGAGGTAACGGCACCTGCTGTTAAGCCTGACAACTTGAGTTCAACCCCAGGAACCCATGTGGTAGAACGAGACGACTGACTTCCATGACTTGTCCACATGAGCATCCAAGTCCCTGCCAGCATTAAATAAATACATTAATTAAAATCTTTTTTTTAAAGGCCTAAGATGGCTCCGTTGATAAAGTGTCTACCATGCAAGCAATAAAGACCTGAGTTCAAATCCCAGCACCCATGTAGAACCAGGTATGGTTACTCGTCTGTGCAGTGTGGAGAGTGGGCGGAGACAGGCAGCTTCTCACTCTGCTAGCCAGCCCGTCTAGTCAACCGGCGAACCCCAAGTTCAGTTAGAGACCCTGTCTCAAGAGAGATGGTGGATCATAACAGTAGAAAGCATACAGCTCTGGCTTTTTGCTTCCATCCAAATGAGGAGTATACACTTCTGAATGTACACACACACACACACACACACACACACACACACACAAACTCACACACACTTAAAGTAAAACCTTTAAGGTCATAGGGCAAACCCCGAGTCCAGCATCTCTGAGCTCTGGCCCTCTGAGGCAGGGATCCAGGAACACTCGCCCTCTGTCCTGAGGGGCAGCTGCACGCCTCACCATTCACCCATTGCTTGTTTTGCTTTCTTTGCCTCTAAGACTCCTGGAAGGGGCTGAGTCTGCAGCTCCTACTAGGAAAAGCTTCACGGTCCCTGAGGGCTGGTTTCCCTCTCTGCACGAGCCCAGGCTGCCTTCGGAGACTTTGAGAACTGCGCTCCAGGGGAATGCTTCAAGTGGCACCGGGTTATTCTGACTCCCCCCCCCCACCCCATGCTCTTCCTGCCAGCTCATCAGCTGCCAGAGGTGAGGGGGGCACTGGCCCTATGGAGGACCTGCCCGGTGATGCTTGTGGAAGGAACTTGTGTTGGGCAGCAATGTCAAGAGCAGAGGCAGCTCCGATGTGTCCCTGTGACAGCAGGTCTAGATGGCCCAGATGGCAGTCCCCAGCATGTTCCTCAGCTGCCTGGCAGCGTGAACCAAGCTGTCCTGTTTACGCATGCTCCTCTGTGTATGCCCCTGTTCCCCCGGTGACTCTCCTCTAAGCAGGGCTACCGTTAGACCTCGCGATGCCTTCATAAAAATAGAGGTGGCCTCCATTGCTCAAGTCGCCTTACCCCACCTACTAGAAAGTTGTGACTGCATACTAATTTGGTTAGAATGCTTCCTGCCATCTGCTTGACATTATTGTAATGAGTCTACAATGGCCGCTATGTGACTAGCACCCTGTAATGGTGCGATGCAGTCTGCATTGCTGTTTGGGACAGTCCTAATAAAAATGATGAATTAGCAGGCCAGCTGAAGCTAGGCCCGGACTCAGAGCAGCACTGTGGCAGGACTGCAGGCTGGCCTAGCAAAGTGGAAGCTCTTTTAGCCTTCTTAGACTTTGCGGCGACCGCCTGAGTCCTGTGGGCAATTTACAGATCCTCCATGCAGAGGGGCATTGACACGAATCTGACCGACCCCTGGCCCCTCCCCCTTTGACCTGGAGCTGAGCCAGCTAGATAGGAAGAAGCCATAGTACCAACAGCGGGAGCCACATTCTCCTGATTTGACGAGGCACACTTGACATGCTGCCCTATCTTGGGATGGATTCAGGTTCGGGTTAGAGCACTTCTTTGTAAGGGGTGGAGGTCCGAGGTGTGAAGAGGAAGGACCTAGTTCCATCCCCTAAGAATCCCACAGGCTGCTCAGCTCCTCTAGCTGGCCCGGTGTCCAAAATGCCATCCAAATGTGGAAAACCTGACAGTGGCTAGGACACGGCTACTCTCAACCCTTCGCATCTCAGATGTGCCACCCTGGAAGCGGCACACTCACTGCATTCTCGTGGATCAGTGGGCCGCACCTCTCATTTAGGGGCCAGAGCGGCTGAAGCTGCCAACTTGCCCCCAGGGAGGCTGGTGACGCTAGGGCGTCGCTCAGGAATTTCTTAGAAATCCCCAGCGGTCCGTTTGGGCTTGCTGCTTTTCAGGCAGGCTGCATTTGGAGCTTTGGGTTTTATTATCTGGGTTCAGCATCTAGCTGTTTTCCAGGACTTGGCTGCAACCTAACAATGGGAACTTTCCAGGCACTGGATGCGCCCTCGGAGAACAGAGGTTCCCCCTCCTTGCAGAACGCATAGGCAGTGAGGGTGGAGTATCTCGGAAAGCCACGGCAGCACCCTTGAGAAGCAGCAGGGGAAGGAGTGGCTCCCCGGCTGCCTGCTCGACAGGAACGAGGCTAACCCACACACTCCCAAGTCTTGCTCACTAGAGTTTTAATAGTTCAAAAATGTTCAATTTAAAAGATGTTTACGCCAGGCAGTGGTGGCGCACGCCTTTAATCCCAGCACTTGGGAGGCAGAGGCAGGTGGATTTCTGAGTTCAAGGCCAACCTGGTCTACAGAGTGAGTTCCAGGACAACCAGGGCTACACAGAGAACCCCTGTCTTGAAAAAACCATAAATAAATAAATAAATAAATAAATAAATAAATAAATAATGTTTACTCAGTGTCTATTTTGTGACAGGCACTATTCTAGGGAGCAGAGGAGAGCCTGGGACATAACAGGCAATGGTTTCTTGACTTCTGCCTCAGAGAGCTTCTAGGCAAGTGCAGGAGATGACACCAAATTAACTAAGCTAGTGTGTGTGTGTGTGTGTGTGTGTGTGTGTGTGTGTGTGTGTGATGCTGATGTGAGCTTCAGAGGAATGCCAGGAAAAATGCCACTGTCAATTTAGTGTTTAGACAAAGTGTCCCCAAGGAGGGGACAAATGAGTCAAAATCTAAAGAAGGTGAGGAAATGAGCATGTGACCAAGACACCAGAAAAAATTTAGAATCAGGAAGAAGGGACCTGCCCCCCCCCCCCAGTCATGGTCCCGTCTTTCCTCTCTCAGCCCCCCTCAGAGCACATGGCCCACACAGCCACAGCCTATTTGGAGCAAAGAGGAGCATTTCTGCTTCCTCTTTGATAGAGCAAACATTTCCCTGTGCATTTTTGGTCTCTGTGATTACATACTAATGGATGCATAACATTTGTTTAAGTGGATGTATCCACTGGGCCGGCCTAAGCAGCAGCTGCATCTCATTTTGCGCTGCAGCGTCTGCGGTCAATAGCTCTGTGCTCGGATGACTTTATCTCCTCGGGATGAGTTTCCAGCAGAGAGAGAACAGGGTCAGAGGTGCGGAAACAGAGCAGAGTGGCCTCAGCTGCATAATGCAGTGTTGTCTTCCTTTGGAGACAATACCCATTTCTAGTCGGGGAGGCCGTCTGGTAAAAATGCAGCCACATCACGCCTGACGGATAACTCTCAGTAACGCCTCCTCTCAGAGGGGAGATGATCGCTGGCAGCTGGGGGATCCAGACTCGGGGCATGGCCGGTCACTGATCCCCACCCTGGAAGGGGGCTGCACTCACGTGAGCTCAGGATAGACGTTCTCCAGGTACCAGCGGAAGGACTTACAGTCCAGCTTCTTCCTCTGCTCGATCCGCGTGGCCACACTGAAGGGAAAGACAAAGCTGGGAAAAGGCCATGATGTGGGGAGGCGGGCCCCAGGGGACCACAGAGGGAGACCGAGTCCACATGTCTCAGGTGGTCCTACTAACATCTGACCCGATCACTCTGTTCTCTTATATCTCCCGTCTTCTTCTCGGTTCCTCCCTGAGCTCACAGGACCACACTTCACCCTCAGCCTCTTACTCCAGGAGGCCCCGTTAGCACGGACAAACTGTCCTCATCTTTTGCAGAGGACTTCATCAGCTTCCGGTTTAGGAGACAGGGTCTGATGGGAAGGGCACGCTGTGAACATCTCTCAGGCAGGTCGCAACCTTCTGATGTGCTGCTGGGACAGGCGCTTAAATCTCACCCTCCTCAGCTGTCATCTGGGGCCCTCCATAGCCTAGCCGAATAAACCAGGCCTCAGCTGCTCACCTTGGGTTTTTGTGGAGATCAGAAGGGCACAAGGGGGCATGGAGGGCTTAGATGAGAGCAGGGCCTCAGGAAATATTAAGTACTTAGTGACTCATCTTTTTCATTTTAAGGATAGATAGAAATAAGTAAATGGGGGGGATGATTCATTTATAACTGATCACTAGCAATGTTTTCAAACTACAAAATTAACAGAGATCAGCACACCTTCTAACACACACACACACACACACACACACACACACACTGTAATAATCCTCATACTTTCCACAGATTGCAGTCAGCCCTGATTTTCTAGTCTGCCTGGCACAAACTTCATCTGTTGTTTCCATCTCATTTTCTTCTTTAATGCTGACACTGATTCACTAAATTGATTTCATAATCCATCTGCATTTCAAAAATGCTTAACTAGACAGTGATCATCTCAGGCCATGACCGGGAAATAGGCTGACTGATCACAGGTCTGGATGGGTATGGAGGCAAACCTGCATTGTCCCCTGCAGACAACTCTGTCATAACTACCACCTCAGATGATGTTCTTCCTGAGGGCAGCTTCCAATGGGCTACACTGAACTTTCACGGGGAAGCTTCTCTTCTTATCTATCTCTATCTTATCTACCTATCTTATCTATCTATCTTATCTACCCTATGTAGGTCCAGGGTCTTGTCCATGAATCACTCTCCCTCCCAGAGCCCAGAGGAGCCAGAAGAGCCAGAACTCGGTTACTAGGGAGACTGAGAGGTTTTCCAGTGTGTGTCTACCTCATACTTGCCCAGCTGTGCAAACATGGGTGTGGGGAGACAGACAGGGGAGTCGGAGGGACCCACCTGCCAAAGGCCTTCCCGATGGCTGAGGGCCGGGCCTCATAATAGTACTGCTTGTACTCGTCCATCCATACCTCCGCCGTCCGCTTTGTATTCCTAAGAACAGCGAAAGGACAAAACCAAGTCATCAGACAGGGGGGCAGTCGAGGTGGGTCAGTGTGAGTTCTTACAGCTTTTAAATGTGTCTGCCACTGAGCTCAAACCGCAGACCTGTTTTCCTTTTATTGCGATTTGGTCTCCATAGGCTGCCCAGGCTGCTCTTGAACTCACGCTGCATCCATGCAGTAGAGAACAACAAGAATCCCAGCTTCACATGCAAAAACAATCCTGGCTCGGGGTAAACTGAATCGGTATGGTCTGTCCGGGGGTGATCTGTCAGAACCCATGACAGGCTCTCTACTCAAAGGAATCTGTTCTATTGAAAGACTTGTTATGTGGACAAAAGGGACACTTGCAAGAATAGCTGCCTAGCCAAACACCGGCAGCAAAATAAATGCCCTTCAGTGGGAAAATATTTCTATGCAACGGAGAGGGAGACAGCCTTGGAAAAAAGACCATGGCTAGTGACGCTGAGGAGGACAGGTGGCTGTGATACAGGGCCAGAGAACCACACTGCTGGAAGAGGCCATGACGACACCTGCCGAGGCAAACATGTGGGTCTCTACACACAAACTACACAGGAGAATCTATCTAAAGTCTAACACGATAGACCAGCAACCTACTAGGAGCAGAGAGTTCTATGTAAACGCTTTAATGCAGCAGCTGCTTCTGAAAAGACAAGTAGGCAAATGGGAGAGAGAAGGGATGAAGATGGCCTTGCCTTTCTTCTTGGATACCATGAAGAGTTATTATCATAAACATGTTATGTAAATATCACCTAAGGGCAATGCTCCAAGTTCATCCTCCACCCTCAGAAATACCCAGAGTGTCAGACCTGGGACAGCAAATGGAGAAACTGAGCCTGAGATACAGGCTTGCAACCCAAAGGCACGGCCATGGTGAGTAATTAGCGGGTGGGGGTGGGGATGGGGGGTGTCTAGAGTGAGGGGAATCCCATGCTTCCCAGCAGGACCTACCTGATATAAGTGAGGGCATTGCCCTCAGGAAAGTTGTAGGGATGCCGCTTCCTGAAGACGTGGCCCACCCGGCTGCAGGGCACAATCTCCAAGCTGCCACCACACATCCATACCCTGAAGGAGAGTTCTGCAGGAGATGACAGCGTCAGAAGAAGAGGGATCCCTCCAGGTGAGGGTGGGAAGGAGGGAAGGGGGGAAGGGGATAGATTTCTTTCTCTTTGGTGTCTCCTTGAAAGTATATGCTGGGGTGTAAGTTCTTATGCTAGATAAAATGGGGTGTTTCCTTGCATAAGGTCACCCAATGCACAGATACATACATGTACCTATACATCACACACACACACACACACACACACACACACACACACCTCATACCTATATACCACTGCTATGTTATATATGTTAGTGAGGTCACCTTAGCTCACTCAGCCCCTATGGTCTTGCTTTGTCTGGTCTGGTACTTGCTATGCAGCCTAGAGTCCAGGCTGGCTTTAAAGTCTCAGCAATCCCTCTGCTTCATCATGGGTGCTTGGATTACCACATGTATCACTTTCTCTTGTTTTATCTGAGATGGGGGTCTATGTTGCTCAAGCTGGTTTTGAACTCCTGAACTCAAGTAATCTTCCTGCCTCAGCCTCCCCAGTACTGAAATAAAAAGGTACAGGCCAATGATCCCAGTTCTGAGTTTTGTTTTTTGTTTTGTTTTAAGCCTCTCCAAGATCACTGAATTACAAAGTTGCAACATTGCAATACAAAGTTCATACTTTGTCTAGCTAGCCACACATCAGTTTTTTTTCTCTAACTTGTATGTGTATGTGTGTCCATCTGTGTGGGCACAGTGGTGTGTGTGTGTGTGTGTGTGTGTGTGTGTGTGTGTGAGGAGTCTTCCCCCATTTATTTTTTGACTCACTCACTGAGGCAGGGGTTCTAGCTGACATAGTTAATCTGGCTAGCCAGCCGATTCTGGGGATCCCATCTGCACATTTCAAAGACTGAAATTACATGTGGGTCACCACAACCACCTGGCACTTATGTGGGTTTTGGTGATTTGAACTCTGTGTGGCACAGGTGTGTGGCAAGGCCTTTGAGCACTCCCTAGCCCAGGCTACACTTGGGTGCCATTCTTCAGTTCATTTGGCAAATGTTAACTGAGCATCTCTCCTGTGCTGTGCACTGTTCTAGATGCTTGTTGGGGAGGACAACATTCATGAAACTGGGAAACGAAACCTACAAGTCGACAGGGTTATGTGACGAACACGTAGCATATGGCAGAGCGGTAAATACAAGGGAGGAATCCGGGGCCGGGAGGAACCGTGACTGGGGACGGGGGGGGGGGGGGGACTAAATTTTTAATTAGGATCACTAAAGAGTTTTTCTTTCATTATTTTATTTTGTATGTGTATGGGTGTTTTGTCTGCATGTATGTCTGTGTGCCAGATGCAGGCCTGATGCTAGAAGAGGCTAGAGGATCGTGTCAGATCTCCTGGAACTGGAGTTACAGACAGTTGTGAGCTGCCATGTGGGTGCTGGGAATCAAACCCCGGTCCTCTGGAAGAGTAGTCAGTGCTCTTCACCACTGAGCCATCTCTCTAGGCCTTGACTTGAAAATTTTTTTCAACTGAAAAGGGGGCACTAGAGCAGAGAGCTAAAACTAGCAAAGTTCTGAACCAGGTCATGAAACTCTAAAGGGAAGGATTTTTTCTAGAGGGGCACAGACCCAGAGGATCAGGCATAGCCTGTGAGTTCTGGACAACCAAGGCCTGCTGAGTGAGGCAGGGGCAGAGAATGGGGGAGGAGAGTGGAGTGTTCGCATGGGCTTCCACGAAGAACCCAGGAACCGGCTACAGAGCTCTGGTCATCTCTGTGAAGGACGTGAAAGTCCTTGCAGAGTTGGAGCAGAGGAAGAAACTCTAAGGTGACCTTCAAGGTTTGGGCATCTACCAGCCCCACTCCTGGTGGCCTCCTGTTTGTGGACATCTCAGGGGACACAGGAGCACGGTTCAGTTTGGGTGGCTCATGTCTTTCAACAAAGGAATAAAATAAAAAGCTCAAAGCCATCAGAGACAGGAGTCTCAGGGCTCAAAATTGGCCCAGCATCTGACCCTCTGAGGGCCGCAGCCAGCTGAGACACTTCTTTGAATTTCCTCTGAGGGACAGAAGCCTGGCCAGAGCCTCTTTCAGCTCCGCCTTTCAAGTTCCCTAGCCCAGCAGCCCTTGCCCCAGGCAGAGTTTGAAGTGAATTATTTGATCATTCACTGGATTCTCTGTCAGTTCCCAGCCTGTTTTTTTTTTTTTTAAAAAAAAAAAAAGAAAGAAAGAAAGAGAAATGTCTGCTTGCAGGAAGGTTAGGCCCTTTTCAGCCTGCTGGGCCTGCCTCAGCGTCACAGTAAAACTATTTTGCCAAAGCTGCCTTCAGGCTGAGACCAGGACACAAACCAGGTCACTGGGACTCCAGACACAAGACATAGGGGTGTTGATGCAAGGGTCACAGTGCCCCAGCTCACAGAATTTACTCCTGTGAGCGCTGCCTATCCACTCCGAGAGTGACTGGAGGGGAGAAAATCCCGTGCCTGTTTCCACCTTAGTTAGCCCCTTTGTGCACCCGTCTTCCCAGTGCAGCAAGAGAGGACAAGGCTCACACCTTAACACCTCACACAGGCCTTGAGAATACCTCCCGGCCCCTCAGGGGCTCTGCTGTGAAGACTGTCACACATGGCCCTTTCTGGGTGAACTCAGGAAGGCTGCACCATTACCTGTGTTCTAACATCACTTGGGTGGGCAACCACCAGCCCTACCCACTACTTCAGAAACCGGGTCAGGAGGAAAAGGAGACATTGAGAGGAGCTTTGAGTTCAAGACCAGACAACTCCCCTTGCTCCGGTGTACCCTGGGATAGCTCTCTGCCCCATGCTCCCTGGTTTCTCTGGGAGGCTCCTGTGTAGACTGCCCGAGCCTTAGTGTCTCCTTCCCTTGGAATCCAGGTGCAGCCAGCAGGAGGCAGCAGCAGATAGAGATTGGTGAGGGGCAACACCTCCACACCCCCTTGAGAACACAGTGCCTGCCAAGGGCTGCTTGCTTGTCCATCTTCCAGACCTTGGAATGGCTGGCTACAGTTCCCTGTGGCCACAGCGCCACCCAGGACTGTGCTGGCTAGTCTCCATATCTGGTCCACATTGTATATGAATCCTTAGTGAACACCCAGGCAGGGACGTGTGTGTGTGTGTGTGTGTGTGTGTGTGTGTGTGTGTGTGTGACTTGCTATACCCAGTCTCATGCCTATTTTACCAGAACCCTGCTTCCCAGGGTTTTGCTGTTTCTTTTGTTTTTTTCCAAGGGAATAAACTGCGGTTACCCAAGTTCACTGCGTCTCCCAGTGACCCGGAGCAGATATGCAGGAGCCTGGGCTCCAGCTTCCCGTGGGAAGTGTAGACTGCTCCGTCTGAGCTTCAGTACTGCTCTTGTGTTTTCACTACTACATTGACTCACCAAAATTCTCTCCTCCCCAAATGTCCATCTGGGCATCATACTTTCCCAAGTGGTTAAACCAGGACTTGTCAATCACGAAGATCCCTCCAGCTATCACAGGGGTCCTGGGGATACAGAGAAGGAAGGTGGAACCGTGAAATGGGGAAACAGGAGCCTCTCTTCAGGCTCCAGGTCCCTCCCTGCAGAGACGCCCGAGGCAGGAGGCCTGGGCAGCTCTCAGGGCCTCACAACTAGTTCCTATGGTCACAGTCCTCTCTGTTTCTTACAGGCAGGTCTGAGGGCTCAGGCAGAGTCAGCACCCAAAATGGATGCCCTTGAGGGCCCTAGTGATGAAACACCTTCCAAAGAGCCTCCCAGGCCCCTGGCCCAGGAAGGAAGGCTACCCCGAGAGGACGCACGCAGAAGGCCGACCTGATGGGTTTCGTGGGGTCTGTCCGGGTCATCTTCTGCTCCAGCGGGATCTGCTCCCACTTGAAATGCAGACTCCAGTCGAATCCTACAGGCAAAGCAGAGTGAGAGTCGGCTCAGGGAGAGCCCCCCAGGGCTTCGGACTTTCTTCCCCACCATTTAGTCTCCTCTGATCAGAGTGGGGTCGCAGAAGCCACTGTTCCATTACTCGCATGGAAACATGTGCCTACCTTAATGCTGCCAGCCTACCGAGATGACAAATGCTACAAGGAATATTTTGTAAAGTGCTGAAAAGCAAGAAAACAAGGCGAGGTATCCATATTATAGCGAGGTTAGTGGGCAAGGCTCGCCTGCGGGTTGCTTTTCGAGCAGGGATCCGAATGAAGACTGCGATCCGTATGCACATCTGGGAAAGGGGATTCCAGACACGGGCAGTAGCAAGGGGGTGCTGGTTTGAAGCTTATCTATCGGAACACTTGGTCCCCAGATGAAACTGTTCTGGGAGGATTAGGAGCTGTGGCCTTGTTGGAGGAAGTATGCCCCTAGGGCTGGGCTTCAAGGTTTTAAAAGCCCGTGGCAGGCCCAGTTTGCCTCTCTGCCTCTTGCTTTATGGATCATCTGTAAGTGCTCAGCTACTGCTCCAGCACCACGTGTGCCTGCCTGCCGCCACGCTTCCCACCGCGATGGCCCTGGACTCATCCCCTGGAACCAGGAGCCCCCAATTAAATGCTTCCATTCACAAGTTGCCTTGGTCATGGTGTTTTGTCACAACAATAGGAAAGTAACTAAGACAAAGTACAAAGGCCCTGAGGTGACTTCTCAGAGGAGAAATGGCTGGCTTCTCTTAGGATCTTACCCAGATTCAAGGTCTAGCTCCTGGTTGGGTCCACTTAGTGCGTAACCAAGCCCTAGAGAAAACCCATCCCCCATGCCCACTCGCTCGCAGTAACAGACTCTCTAGAGCGGCAATATCCAACAGAAATTTCTGTATGACAGATATGTTTTATATCTATACGGCTCAGTGGGGTCACCAAAACCTTGTGCGGCTGCCAAAACCTAATACGGGTTAAGCACTTGAAATGTAGCCAGGACAACTAAGGAATTTAATTGTAAATCTTATTTAATATTAATTAATTTAAAGAGCCACACGTGGCTACTGTCATCCGAATGAGGCAGCTCAATGCCAGGATCCCCGGTTGTCAAAAGAGACAATAAAAGCAAGCCACCAACTCAAGCCACGTAAGCTATCAGAGAGTCCCAAAGAGACTAGGGCAGTGCTTCTCAGCCCTCCTCATGCTGTGACCCTTTAATACAGTTCCTCATAGTGCGGCGACCCCTCCCCGACCATAAAAGTATTTTGTGGCCACTTCATAACTGTAATTTTGCTGCCGTTACAAATTATAAGGTAAACATCTGGTATTCAGGATTCTGATATGCTCGACCCATGGGTTAGGAAGCGCTGGGACAGAGCAGTAGCTCAGGGGTTATGAGCATCTGAGGCTCGTCAGAGGAGCCAGGTTCCATTTCCAGTATGCATGTGGTGGTTCATGACCATCTGTAACTCCAGTTTCAGGGGATCAGATGCCCTCTTCTGACCTCTGTGGACATTGCATGCACATGGTACATATACATACATGTAAAATACAAATAAATGAACTAATATTTTAAACAAACAGCCCAGGAGTTACATGAAAACAACATGAAGTTAATTTGAATAAAGTAGTCTTAATACAGTCTATCCAAAACATTTCCGCACGCAATCAATACAGACCACCAATGAGATGGTTTACATTTGTCCACACTAGAATCCTGACCGCTGCTGTGGGTTTTATATACTTGACAGCCCATAGCAAATCTGACTAGATGCTTCTCAAGGCTCCATAGCAAATGTGGTGAGCGGCTGCTGTTAACCGCCTCTGGGGTGTGTATTAAGAATACATGAACAGTGAGGTGGGAGGGGGTGGATGAGGGAGCAGGGGGAGGGAAAAGGGCATGTAGGACCTTTGGGGGGTGGGGAACCAGAAAAAGGGAAATGAATTGTAAATATAGAATATATCCAAGAAAAAAAAAGAAAAAAAAAAGAATTCAGGAGAGGCCACAGGCTCCTGTTCTTCCTGTCCAGACAACTTCTTCTCTCCAGAAGACTTCCCCTAGGCCTTTGGCCAAGTTCCCTGTACCAGCAGCACCGGGGAGGAGTGTGCCCATGATGAGGGGAAGGGATGACTGATGAGCTGGCCCCACCTCTGACTATGTGTGAAGCACTTACAACCCAAGGCTCTCCTTCTCCCTCTCCCTCTTCTCCTAGGAAGGATTAGCAGGGTGGGACTGGAGAGAGCACTTGAACCAGGGTTTTTTCCTGCTTTCCCCGCCTCTCTTCAAGCCTAGAGGCCCTTCCTGAGGAGCAGGACCCACCTCCTCGAAGATCTGCAGATGCCGCAAGGTAGGCAAAATTGTCCAGGCTGATGACGTCGATGATGGGGCTCACCACACGGGTGTGGTCCTAGAAGAGGAGGATGGGAAGGTATGGGGTCAGGAGCTTCTACACAAAGAGACCCAGCTGCCTGCTCTGCAGAGGGACATCTGGAACGGGGGGGGGGGGCACAATCACCCCAGGCTCCTGGAAGACCCTGGGCTGTACTAGATCCCCACACATACCCATCTCCAGGCACAGCTCTACTCCTCCCTCTCTTCTTCTCACGTCACTTTGAGCCCTCCTGGGATCTCTCCTGCTCTGTGATACCCTCCCCCTCTGACTGCTGCAGGAGGCCTTCCTCTCGCCATCATGGTCTAGAGCATCCTGGGACAGCAGAACATCCTGGGACAGCGACTCAGCCACTGCCCAGGCTGGCTCTCCCACTGCAGCTCTGAGCTGTTCTGTGCTCTGCTAGTCACCTCTCTACCTTCTGGAATTGAGTCTCCTCAGAAGGGCACCAACAGGGCAGAGCCAGGGACTCTAGGCTTTAAAATCAGTCACCTCCCAGAATACAAATCCAATTTCAAAACATCAGTGTATAATACAAACCTTCCTGATTTCTGTTGTGGGTGTGAGTCATGTTGTATAC
Organism: Apodemus agrarius; assembly: GCA_964023405.1. Classification (NCBI taxonomy): domain Eukaryota; kingdom Metazoa; phylum Chordata; class Mammalia; order Rodentia; family Muridae; genus Apodemus; species Apodemus agrarius. Next base: position 42,732,922 of record OZ030011.1, read on the forward strand.
CCCAGGAAAACCTAACCACAGTTAGGTAGGCCCTCTTAACACTCAAGGGGCATAGCCTAGAGCCTCTTTCCCTCACCCCCACTCTGCTTTCAATTCTAACGCCCTCTCATCTGAGCCAGATGTGATGGCACACACTTGGTTACTCAAGCAATCAGAAGGCACAGGCAGTAGGATGGTGTGTGTTCAAGGCCAGCCTGGGCTACACAGCAAGACAACAATGACACTCTAAAATTTTTTCTTTACATCTATTTTTACCTACCTACCTACTTATGTATTTATTTACATGTATGCACGAGCCTGTCGCAGCATGCATGTATGCTGCGTTCATTTCTCCTAACCTACCATGTAGGTCCCAGGAATCAAACTCAAGCCCTCAGGCTCAGTGGCAAGCACTTTACTCTCTGGCTCCCAAGCCCCTCTGGGCATAATTGGAAACGCCTCAGTTCACACAGGGCTCGGGTATCCAAGGCCTGGATAATGGCTGACCAGGGAAGCAACTGTGCCTTTCCTGTGTGCCCTAGGGAACCAGCCTCTCCCTGTTCACAGACTCTTTTGTTGAGATGGAATTCATATGCTACAAAATTGATAATTTGTATTTAAAATACAGACAGCCTCTGTGTTCACACAGTAGACTAACCACCATCATCTAATTTCTGAACACTTTATTACCCCCTCCCACAAAAAGCAAAAAACCAAAAACGAACCCTACCCTACTTTTTATTTTTATGGAATTTTCTAGCTTTGGACCTGTCCTACAGATGGGAACCACATAATACACAGCCTTCTGGACTATCTTTCTTTCATCTCACAGGTTTTCAATGGCGATATACATTGTAACTAATATCAATACTTTGTTTCCTGGCTGAATAGTATTCTACTATATGGATATACCACAGCCTCTTGGCTACTTTAGCAATGGCCCTGAACACATGTGTAGCTTTTGAGTGGAAATAGTTCTTACTGTTATTTCCTGAGGGTCTATATCTAGCAGGGGAACTGCTGGGTCACATGGTAGTTTTATTCCAACTTCTGGGAGCTTGCCAGACTGTCCTCCAATGTCTGCTCTGTTTGCCACCACCACCAGCAATGTATGAGGGTTCCCACGTGACAACACTTGTCACTGTCTATTTGATTTTGGCCATCCTGCTAGGTAAGAGGTATGATCACATTTCCCAAATGATGGACCCATGAACTACTTTTATTTGTGTGTGGCCATTTGTAAGTCTTCTTTAAACAAATGTTCATTCAAACCCTTTGTCTGTTTTAAAACTTGGACTGTTTTTCTTCTCTTTCTGTGTCTCCCCTTCCTCCTTCTCTTTCCCCTCTCCTTCCTTTTCCCTCCCCTTCCCATCATCCTTGCACTATGCAATCCAGGCTAGTCTGAACTCAGGCATGATCCTGCTGACCAATGAATGTCAGGGTTCTAGGCAGACACACCACACCCAGGTGGGGCCACCTGCCCTCCCTCTTAGGGTTCAGTTGTAATGACCTCATTCTTTTCTGTCAGTCCGCCCTGATGACTGACACATGGCAGGAGCCTCCTGCTCCCTTCTCCCCTTTCTTGGAGAATTCCAGTCTGCCCTGCTTCCATCCGGCTTTCCAGCCTGACCACAAACTCCCACAGCCCAGGATGCTGTGCACCCATTCCAGTGTGAGCTTCTTGGCTCCTCAGACTCCCATACAATGATATTCTCATGCCCCAGGGAGGACAAATATGACAATCACACTCATGTTTCAGGAGAGACAGCTGGCTGGGTGGGGTCTCTCAGGGGAAGCAGACCCGAGCCTCCTGCAACGCCAGCGCAGCTCTGCAGATCATGGAGGCTGCAAGGGAGCACTGAGGGCATCTCCTGCAGGGGTCCGGCTCCCACAGACAGGGGCTCACCTCCATCACCCGCTGCAGCATCGGCTGCAGCCACTCCACGTTCACCTCACAGTGACTATCCAGGAAAGTGAGAACTGTGGCTCCGGCCACATCTGCCCCACGGACCCGGGACCGGATCAGTCCTGCAAAGGGAAAAGAAGGGGCTGAGCCTCCACCCTATCAGTGTCCCCCCCGGCCCCCCAAAGTCCCAGGGTCCTCACTGCTTCAGGGGCTGAGATGTCTGAGCTACTGTGGCTAGCCTCCTCTTTGTGCCTCCGCGTCTTTCCTCCTTCCTGTCTCCCTCACCTTCACGGTCACCCAGGGCCACTCAATGCTCTAGATGCCGATGGTCCATCAAGCTGAGTGAGTGACAGGCCAGATGACAAAACCTATCCCTTTGAGAACCTTCATGGTTCTCTCCAGCTGCACAGTTAGATGTAACAGGGAGAGAATCATCGTGACTGGGCAGGGCTGAGGTTGGTATTCCAGCCACTCACTCACCTTGAGTGTGGTGTTTAATCTCTCTGAGCTTCAGTGGGTTTCTTTTCTTTCTTCCTTCCTTCCTTCCTCCCTCCCTTCCTTTCTTCCTTCCTTCCTCCATTTCCCTTCTCTTCCTCCCTCCCTCTCTTCTTTCCTTCCTCCCTCCCTTCCTTTCTTCATTCCTCCTTTTCTCCCTCTCTTCTTCCCTCCCTCCTTTCCTTTCTTCCTTCCCACCCTTCTTCCTTTCTTTTCTTTCTACAGTCCTGGCAATCAGACACGGGGTCTTCTACATGCTAGATAAAACTCTTCCGCTGAACTCCATCCTCACCCCTAAGCCTCAGTTTCTTTCTTACTTATAAGATTAGCAGCCGCCATAACCCAGGCTGTCACATCAGACAGTAGAGCAAGGTTGAGCCTGGTACCAGAAGGCCCACATGCCTTAGGTTCTTCTGCCTCCTCTCTTCATTTCCTAGTGGTTTCATTAACTGCTTACTCACTGGCTTTGCTACTGGCCATTCTGCTGAGGGCTGGTGGCAGGGAGCTGTCTGTCAGGACAGCAGAGGCCTAGCTGGCTCTGCCCAGGCCAGAGAAACCACCCACATCCTGTGAGCTGTGGGAAGGGAAGGGCCCCCATGCTGAGACCACTGGATATAGGTCACTTTTTGGAGACACTTCCCTAGCCACACCCTGCTCATCACTCTGCCTCTAACTATCCAGCAGTTCAAAAGGCCTAAGTCTTACCTTTCTTCTTAAAGGAATAGAGAAAGCATGTGACCATAAATTTTTATCCACTGTTGGCAAACCCTAGGACAACACCATCCCAAGCCTGAGAGCCTCTACTGTATACATGACATGTCTACAGACATTTCTCTTCAGCCTCTTCCGTGACAGTCTGAAGATTTCACTCACTGATATCCTTATGGCTTAACAGGCCTTTCTTATATAATATCCATTACATGTTTCTCTCACTCTAAAAGCTTTGTGGCTCCTGCTATCTGCCTTATCAAGTCTAAGAATGTTCTGTCTTTCCAGGTCTGCTTTCACCTCAGGCCACCCAGTGTACTGCCCCTGCTGGCTGGGCCTCACAGGAAGAAGAAACACACACACCCCACAGAGAGAGAGACAGGCAGACAGAGACAGGCAGACAGACAGGCAGACAGAGACTGGCCGAGTGGCCTTTGAGTGTGTCTCCCAGGCTGGAATCCTGGGTCCTCCATTCACTACACTGGGAAATTACCAAACCCTTTGATGCCTCTGCTCTCTCCGGGCAGGATGGGAACAATGGCTGTCATGCCTAAGAATAAGAATGCCAGCAGGGCGAATGTCTGCCACAGCCCTCCAGGGAGAGGAGCTGCTAGCACCAACGTCTCCCTGCCAGCTCCCACCGTTGACGGCAGTGGGCGTGTCCTGCCACGCCCTCCTCCCTTGCTCTCCATCACCTGGATCTTTTTTTTTTTTTTTTTTTTTTTTTTAGACAGGGTTTCTCTGTGTAGCCGTGGCTGTCCTGGAACTCACTCTGTAGACCAGGCTGGCCTCGAACTCAGAAATCCGCCTGCCTCTGCCTCCCAGAGTGCTGGGATTACAGGCGTGCGCCACCACAGCCCGGCCACCACTGTCTCGAGATGCCTGCTACTCCTCTCTGTATTGAGGCCTATTCCTTCCCAGCGAGGCCCACTCTGCCACAGAAGTCCCTCCTGCTCGCCCTACGCCCTCTCCTCCATCACCACAGTATTCACAGAAGCGTGACTGCGGTGAGGGTCATTCTGACGCCCTGGGCACATATTAAGCATTCCTAGGACAGGAACTGTGCTTGGCACGTCTCTGGTGTGCTGCAGGCTGACACCACGCTGTGCTGTCCCTGATGCGCCGACACACTCCTCGATGAGTCAGACCTTTCTCCTTCCCTCCCATTTTCTCGGGGCTTTCCATCACAAGACTCTTGTCTGTCCTTAAAGCAACCCTCAGACTCTCTTCTGAGATGGTCCCATGTCTCAGAAGAGAGAAGCAAGGCAGACCAGAAAAAAGTCTAGGATACTACAGTGCCCATCATAGGAGTCGGGAGGCAGGAGACCGCCGCGACACAGACCCAGGGCTCACCTTCCCGTTTGTCATTGCGAAGGCACTTGACCTTGGGGATCCTGGTCAGAAGCAAACAGTCTTCAGCTGCGGGGAGAGGGGAGGAAGGCAAGCTTATTTAGACATAGGCATTGGATCATACTAGCTCTCATGGCTTAAGGATAGCCCTGGCCCCGCACCTGGGCCATGTGAGGCCCATTAGTGTCTATGAACCCAACTCTAGCCCAGGGGCACCAGAGAGTACCTGGTGTATTGAAAGGAGCTCTTTTATGTCAGAGGTGTGTGTGTGTGTGTGTGTGTGTGTGTGTGTCTGAGTACACTTGCTCATGTGTGTAGGCATGGAGGCCAGAGGTCAACTTCAGGTGTCTTTCTGTTTATTCTTTACCTCTTGGCCTTATCTTCTGAGACAGGCTCTCTATCTCTCTGACCTTGGAGTTCACCGTTTTTTTTGGTTAGATTGTGAGGCACCCATCATCCAAGCCCCTCCCCTCACTTCCCTGAGCACCGGCTGACCAGCGCGCACTCTGGCACTTGGCTTTTTACATGCGTGCTGGATAGCGAAGCTCAGCTCTCCACGCTTGTACAGCAAGTGCCTTCTCTACACAGCATCGCCTCACTCCCCTGCTTCAGTTTGTCTGTCCGTTTGCTTTCATTTTTGTTTTTTAATGTCATCTCTTGTCCTTTGTTGGGCTCTAGGATAGCAATCATCCTAGAAAAGACCAACGATTCCCTGCTTGACAGAGGTCCGTGTGTGAGAACCAGGGTGGCAGCGGAGAGCTCATCTCAGCAGCTAGGGGGGGCAGCCAGGATGGGGCACGGAGGGGCACGCGAAGGGAAGACGGATACTTACGATCCGAACTGAAGTCATCCACTAAGATGATCTCCTGGATCAAACTGGCAGGAGTTCGGTTCAGAACACTGGAGCAGCAGAGGGCACAGAAAATGAGCCTGCAGTCAGCCTTTCTTACACATCCCTGTAAAAGCCTCTCTCACCATGGAGGCTCCTGCCCACCCCTACGGCTGGGAGAGGGCCTGTCTTTCTCTGGGACCTGATCACTCCAAACACTGTCACTGGGTACTCACCTGCATCTAAGTGTACTGAGGAAGTGAGGTGTGTGCAGGAGGGGCCTGGCTCTCTGATGGTTAGCAGGCACCTTTCTAAGGCCCCATGTCTATCCCTGCCTCCCTCCGCTCAGAGCCTGCTGCATGTCTGCCTTCTTGGATTTGACCTTGGGTTTGACTTCTTGGGTCTCCCAAAAGATTTACCAGGTCTAGATTCTGGGAAGGACAAGATTTAGCCTCCCAGTGCTTGCTGGTTTCCCCAGGGTCTGCACACTATCCATGGCAACAAGGTCCTGTCTAGTCAGAAACTCCACAGGCCATCAGAGACCTCATGGGACAGAGCCACCGAGATGACAGCCCCTACGGGTGAGGGGCTTACCTCTTCACTGTGCGCAGGAGTGTGGAGCGAGCCTCGTTGTGAAAGGTGATGATCACACTGGTGGCTGGCAGGTCCGAGGAATAGGACAAGGATGGGCAACTGAGGAAAAGATAGGGGGTCAGAGGTGGGCGGGGGCGGGGGTCAAAGGCGAACAGCGTTGGCATGCCTAGGCCACTCAGTGCTTTTCTATGCCCACTTTGCTGTGCCCTGGGACAGCTCTGTAAGTCAGGTGTTCTCAAAGCTAGGATAGAGCCTGCCTCCCACAATGTGATGTTCCATCCCACGAGAGCCCAGCACCTACTTGCTGCCTGGCCTGGGGTCCAGGAAGGAAACTGTAAATTGGGGAGTCGTCCTAAGCCTGGGGGTTCTTTGCCAAAGACCTAAAGTTCCACCGCACACGTGCACTGACGTTTGGGAAGGTTTAGGGTCTATGCATAGGCTCCAGGAATATAGCCAGGAGCCAAACCGAAAGGCTGCGGATGGGGCAGGCCAGTGGGGGGGGGGGGCGGGAGAGAGAAATCCACCTTCCTTTTGTCTTCTCACATCCTGACGCCTTTTCCTCCCTGTCTCCCAGCTCTGGTAGGATCTGGCCAGAAATTCCTCCCACTCTGCCTGCAGGGTGGGGGTGGAGGGACTCCCTCCCACTCCCTGTAGCACTAACAGTCCTGCAAGAGCTATCAGGCAGGGGCAAGCCTGCAGGACAACAGCTTCCTAGAAGACACCAAAGGCAGTGCCTGCCACTCTGCTCCCTTCTCTGCAGCCCTGGGCTCCCCCACGCTGTCTTTGGACCCTGACTCCCTCTCCTCTCAGCGAGAGGAATTAAAACCTTCCTTCCCACCGGCCTTCCTTCCTATCTGCGGCTTCCATGTGAGTGCGTTCATTCCTGGCTCCAAACCGCTGCAAGGCAGCCGCCTCCGCTGGTTTTCCTAAGCGATGTTCTTTATTACAATCGCGCCACACTACTCCAGCAATGACTATTTTTTCATTACAGCGTTCACCCCACTGACAGCAAGCAGCTCACAGTGTGAATTCCCAGGCCCACATCCTGCCCTGCAGAGAGGCCAGGTCAGACGGGCAGGGAGTCCCACTGCTCTTGTTGAGACCCTAGGGAGAAATCTTGAGAAGCTTTAAAATAATCTCTTTCTTGAGAGGGCTGTGGGGGAGGGGCTCTTTTCTGCTCCCAGAAGCCTGGCTGTCCAAGTGCCTGCTCCCAAGGGGAACACAGATCTACAGAGCCCCAGTTCTTTGTCCTTGTCCCCAGATGTCATGTCTAAGGAGAGAAGCTAGATAATAATGTTTTTCTCTCCTTGAAGGAGGCAAACCTACACTTGTCTAGCGGGTGGACTTGGACGTCCCCCGTGCCTACATTCTTCTAGGATTCAGATGGCGGGGAGGGAGGGCTACCCAATCCCCAGGAGCCAGGAGTTGTCCAAGAAGCTGTCCCATCTTCATGGTTGTAGAGGTTTGCTCACGCTCCCAACAAGTATGCCTCACGTCGTTTCCCACTTAGCATCCCAGACAGAGGCCAGGACCAGGAGCTAGCCTGCAGCACCGAGTCCAGCAGAAGCTGTATCCTGGGAGGACAGGGTTTGCTGCAGCACACCGGCTTCACCAGGCCGGCACCTCCTATGCTCTTTCTGCACAAGTATGCATGTGCATGCACACATGCTGGTCTACCTCAGCCCACGGCGCTCCCCCTTTTAGTTTCTCAGTGAATACTTGAGGAGGGCCAAGGTAGGGTGAAGCGGGAAGGCGGACACAGATGATTCAGGCCAAGCCCTCAGTTTACATATGGAGTGAAGACATAGATTCCCCGAGGTCTTGAGGACTCAGTTAGCCGTGATTAGGGCTGTCCACGGAACACGAACCTACCATTGCTTGCAGTGGAGAGAGAGGAAGCTGCCCTCAGGCTGACTGACAAAGGATTTAAATGTCTGCTAGCTCCTGTAATCTCAGCACTTGAGAGCTGAGACTGGGAGAGAGTCAAAGTTTAGGGCTAGCCTGGGGTACAATACAGTGAGTTCCAGGCCAGCCTGTGCTACACTGTAAAACCTCGTCTTGCACATACCCACCCACCCCCCAACACACACACACACACACACACCAAGAAAAAGAAAAGAAGGAAAGGAGAACACGGGAACATCACCTGCTGACTGAAAGCAGATGAGGCAGTCATGGGGGGGGTGGGGAGGGCAGGGGTTCTGCAGAAGGAGTAGAATGTTTCTGAAGGTGATGAGGAAGAGAGAAGAGGTGATGGCACATTCTCTAGATAGGACACACTGGACTGAACCCAGGAAGAGAGCTGCTGACTTGCCCGAGTCCAGCCACACCAAGCGGGGAATGGTGGAAGGCCTCACCGGCCCTGGTCTAGGACTTGCCCGTCTCCCACAGGAGAGGAACAAGGGACAAGACCGATCTTTGCAGGAGATGCTGGAGGCAGGGGGCAGGCAAGAAAGGGATGCCAAGGGGCAGCCACAGCCTTTCACTGGCCAGAGAGGGAAGGGCTGGAGCCCTTGCTTCAGAGTGCAGACCAGGCTCACCATCTTGGGTTTTCTTGAGGTCCCTTGGCAGCCTACTCTTGCTGGGATGTCTGATTGAGGGACAGAGGGGCCCTTCTGCCTCCAGCTGGGGATTCCCTTGACTTTCCATTGAAACCCAGCAGGGCAGTGGCCTTTAATTCCAGAACTTGGGGCGGGGTGGGGATGGGAGGGGTGGGAGGTGGGGGGAGTGGATGCAGAGGCAGGCAGGTCTCTGAGTTCCAGGACAGCCAGGGCTCCACAAAGAAACCCTGTCTCAAAAATCCAAAAAGAAAAGAAAAGAAAGAAGGGAGGGAAGGAGGGAGGGAGGGATGGGAGAGGAAGGGAGGAAGGAAGGAAGAAAGACAGAGGGCAGGATAATGCTGAGTGTAAGGCAGTTAAATGTCTAAAGTCACTAGATGAAGACTGTGTTTATTTGTAAAATATATACCGTTTGCATGTGTGCACGATCACACACACACAGAGACACATGATTAAAATAAATAAATGTAATAAAACAATAGAACGCACATGAGCAAAAGAAGCCAAGCCAACCACCACTGGTCTCATCTCAGCGCTCCCTTCCTGTCCACCCAGCAGATGCCATACCTGTAGTGGCGGGTGTCCCGGATGGGTCGGTCTGAGCTCAGTTTGTCACTCTCCAGTTGGTTGAAGGCATGTTGTCTGTACGGGTCCTCTCCAGGCTTCAGCTGCTTGGCTGACAGATACGCCTTCTCGTCAAAGCCCTTTGAGGGTGTTCCTGTCACCTGAGACAAAGGTCAGCATCAGAGTGGGCCCAGGCAGGAGGGCTCCACGGGAGGAGGGTTCCGTGGTGGGAGATGGGGAAGGATGCAGTGAGTACATCCCAGGAGAGCCAGCTGGGTCCTCTTGGCTGCACCTCCCCTAAATCTGGATACAAAGTAGCCACTATTTTGGGGGCAGTATATATGTGCTACTGTGTATACTCATGGATGCAGAGTACATCAATGTGAGGGCTGAAGACATCATTGTGGGTTTTTTGTTTGTTTGGGTTTTTTTTTTTTTTTTTTTTTTTTTTTTTAAGATGCTGAAGCTCACTGATTGGCTGGTCAATGAGCTTCAGCCTGTCTCTGCATCCGCTGTCCTAGGATGACAGGCATGAACCACTAGAACCAGCTTTTGGGTTTTTGGTTGGTTGGTTGGTTGGTTGGTTGGTTGATTGGTTGGTTGGTTGGTTTTGTTGTTTTAAGCGCAGATTCCGGGAATCTAATCTAAGGTCCTCCAACTTTGTGTGGCAGGCATGTTTTGGCTGAACTCTCTCTTTCTAGCACCCAAACCAGCCATAATTCTAAAGTCAATGCCCTCTGCTTGATACAGAGAAGGTATTTCCCAGAGAAAATCAGTAGCCTAGTACCTTAAGGAAACTAGAAACTAGACAGGGTATTCTGTAGATGGGGAGTCTACTGGGACTGCACTCGAGCCTGGCTCTGGGTTAGGCACACACAGGCTGCCAGTGGATAAGAGCCAGGGTCTGGCCGAAGGGCTGCAGAGTTTCCATTGAGGAGAAGCAAGCCATCACAGGCTAATGCACCAAGCCCTCAGGACCAAATGTATTACTACAGTGCTGGAGCTTCTCGGGGACTTCTGCTTGCTGCTTCAGTGGCCCCACGTCTGATACACTCGGCCCACTGGGGCTAAGTGCTGGAGAGAGAGGGATAATTGATGGACCAACCTCACACTCCTTAGCCACAGACAACTCTCTGCAACCAAAGTCCCTAGAGAGATACAGGGGAAGACACATCAGAGATGAATGGATGGATACGTGTACCCTGACATCTCATTATTTGAACCAAACTGTGGGCCAGATGTTTCCAGAAGGGCTGTGACAAACTACCAGCTGTGACTGCATCCCAACTCCAATCCTTCTGCCCAATCAGCTGATGGAGGGAGCAGAAGAGAGGACAAGAACTGTCCACGCATAGAGCCAAAGAATGAGGCTGCCATGGCATGCCTCATCCTAAGAGGAGGATCCCAGCAGGGCAGCGGTCCCTGCAGACACAAGGATTTCTTTGTGGAGTGACACTGAGGTGTTTCATTAACAGATCAAGGTACCCATGTTCTCCTGGAGGATGCTAAAAGATCTAGAAGCTCCCAGCTCCTGACCGCTGCCTTCTTACCACCTTTTCCAGTGGCAGCTGGACCTGGAGGCCTGCTGGGAGCCTAGGGGGTCTGAGGGCAGATCCGGAGAGGGAAATCTTGTTTCTCCCAGGAAATGTATGTGTGTCCCAAGCTAGGTTCAGCTGCTAAGGGTGTATGCTCAGAGGTGACACAGCAGCAGCCATGATGTTCTAATATTCTGAGTGAGCACCATGCCAGGAAATGAACAGAAGTGTCATTGGCCCCCATGGGCTCAACATCCACTCCAGCCAAGAGAGGAGAGGGAGAGAGGAGGGGGAGGGCTGATCCAGCCTGAGCCCAGAGCTGCTAGAAAAAAATCCAACCGCCCAGCTCTGGGAGTAAAGATGGAAAGGCAGTGGGGTTGTGCCCTTCCAGCCTGAGACAACGATGATACTGATGCTGGCCCCTCCCATCCCCCAGCTCCACGTCAGGGGAATGGAAAGAAGCTGCTAGCTCATGGCTGAGGAGCTAAAATTAAAGAAAAACCGCAGAGGGAAGAGTTTTTCAAACTCCCGTGGGGAGTGTATTTCACCTCATTATCCTGAAAGTTGACTGGGGGAAACAACCATGCCAATTTATTCAGGGCTTTTGGCCACTCTGTGGGCTCAGGAAACCTCTGAGGCTGACCCCACGTACATCCTCTGCTCGGTCAACACCGACTGAGAACCATACACCTACTGGTTACCCCTCCTGAGGGTGTGAGGCCTACGGTCACCTAGGCTTGTGTTTGACTGTTTGAACCCAGTCAGCCACTCACTCACTCGGTTGTTTCTCCCCTGACCCCCAGCACCACCATGTACCCGGAAGTAGGAAGGACACTTCTGAGCTTGCACTTTGTCGGCTGCCTTCCCATGTCTCACCCAAAGCCTCCTTCAGGACTCAGAGAATGTTCTGGACGCTGCCAAGCCCTCAAAACCAAGTTAAGTCTCACTGTGTTCTTGAGAAAAATCCGAAGTTCCCTTACACAACCCAGAGCCCTACATGTGTTCTGTGGTATGCACACACACACCCCCAGAATAATAATTAATTGATTTTTGAAAAAAAATTAACGAAAGGAAAGAAACACACAGCAGGGCGGCCGTAGAAGATGTACTTAGTAGGCATCTGGTTCCTTCCTGGCTAGGCTCATGTCAGGCATGGCTAAGGAAGGTCATGAAGAAGAAACTCCTACTCCAAGGCAAGGGTTTACAGCAGAGCAGCTGGCGACGACACGGTCACAAAGCCTCACCCTACCTCAAGCCAGCTGGGCAGAAACCACAGAAGCTGTTCCCCTTCTCCTCCTCCCACAGGGGAACACAATGACTATCATATCTCCAACCACCAGGCTTCTTTAGCACAGCAGGGGTGAGTGGAAAGGTATCATTTGGTCCTCGGCTGCAGGACCATCAGGAGCTAGAGCATGGGACATGCAGATCCTGGGCATGGAGCCCATTCCAGAGCAGGTGATGGAACTGTGCTGTGTGTGGAATTCTTAGCCCAGGCTGGCACCTGTCACAGGACACTGACATCTGTGTTCTACTGAGGCGATGGGGAGGGGCTCATGAGGCCCCACCCACAGCTAAGGAACTATGGGCAGGTGACAGCTACGGAGGGATCGAGGGCGTGGCCGTGGGCTGCCCTTGTTCCAGTGGACAGCCTCCCCTCATTTGCAAATGGGCAGCACTAACCGGCTTCAGAGGATTATTTTTTATAAAGAGAACATAAAGTTGGGGGTGGGGGGGTGTTAGAGAGCCAGGGGCAGGTGACAGAAGGAATAAGATCAAAATACATTGTATGAAAATTATTTTCAAAACATAAATAAACAATACTATATATTTTTAAGTGCTGCTCATTGCTGGGCAGTGGTGGCACACACCTTTAATCCCGCACTCAGGAGGCAGAGGGAGGTGGATCTCTGTTCTAGGCCAGCCTGGTTTACATAATGAGTTCTAGGATAGCCAAGGCTACACAGAGAAACCCTGACTTGAAAAACAAAGGTTCTGCTCATCTGGCACACAGTAGGTACTCAGCAGGGGTTCACTGAAGAAAGGAATGGACGAATAACTGAATGAGCAAATAAATATCTAAATACTGTCCCTGCTCTCAAATTAAGTATGATCTTCCCAGCCCCCATATGGCAACTTATGACCCTGTATGACTCCAGTTCTAGCCTCCGCAGGCACCAGGCACCTATTTGGTACAAAGGCAAATATGCAGGCAAAACACTCAGACACACAGAACAAAAACTTCTTTTTAAATTAGTATAACCATGCCGGACAGTGGTGGCACATGCCTTTGATCCCAGCACTTGGGAGGCAGAGGCAGGCAGATTTCTAAGTTCGAGGCCAGCCTGGTCTATAGAGTGAGTTCCAGGATAGCCAGGGCTACACAAAGAAACCCTGTCTTGAAAAAAAAAAGCCAAACAAACAAAAAACAAAAAACAAAAACAAATTAGTATAACCAACCAGGGAAGAAACCAGTGTGACCCTTCCACTCTGTAGCGCACCAGGAATCCTGTCCCTCACTGGACTCGGCCTTTCCTGTTGCTCCTACAGGCTCTGCTTCAGAGGCAAGGCTCCTCCCATTCCAGGCTGCAAGCCTTGCTCCTTGGCCTCCCGCAGAACTGTCCTACCTCCCCTCCTCCCCAGACTCCCTCCACCCTACAGAGAACCGCGAGGCCAGCCTCCCCCACCTCTGTCTCCTGCAGCTCTCACTACCACTGGAAATCTGCGTGTATTTTATATTTTAGTCTTCTGGATTACTTTGTTTTAAGAACACAGGTTTCATCAAAGCACGGATTGCCTGTTTGGTTGTTGACTGCTGGAACCTAAAGTCCACAGAGGCACCGAGTGACGCAGGCACTTTAAAGAACAAATGAGTGGGCTGCGGAAGTGGCTCAGTGGTTAAGAGCACCGACTGTCCATCCAGAGGGTCCGAGTTCAGTCCCCAGCTCATGACTGTCTGCAACTCTCGTTCCAGGAGATCCAATGCCCTCTTCTGGCCTCTGTGGGCATCAATCACATACATGGACGCACGCACGCAAAGCATCCCTTCGTATAAAACAATAAAACAACTGTTTAAAAAAAAAAGAGCAAATGTGTGAGAAACGATAACGACCTCATCTTTGCAGCCTCTCACCCACATCTGGGCAAATGCAACACTTGACATTGCAGAGGACAAGCAGGTAACAGGAAAGCTCTGGATGCCTTAGGGTTTTCTTGCCCATTTTCCTGTCGAGGTCCCGACACCCCGTGAATGAGCACAGCACTTTGGGTCCTTATTACTTTACTCCTAGGCATAGCAGTACATTAACTGGTTCAAGAATGGTTATTTGATTCAATCTAGACCAATCAGAACCCCGAGATTGGTCTAGACTGAGGTTTTTAGCTGATGAGCTCTGTAGCATCTCCGTCCTCTCTCCCTCCCACCTCCACTCCCGGGCTAGTTTGAGTTGGGTCTCCTGTCCTAGCAACCAAAAGTTCATGGTTATTAGCCCTTCAGTCCCCTTGATGCACAGAAAAACAATCTCTAAAAGAAAAAAAAAAAAAAAAAAAAGCAAAAGCCAAAATCCAGCAAATGAGCCACTGCTGGCAATGTGGCAAAGACCCTGCAAGGCGCTGTCCATCCTGAGAGCAGGCTGGCCTCTGGTATTTGGGCCAGTGGCTGCAGTCCAGGGCCAGGCTGGCCATCCCCAGCATTCCCTAGCAGACAGGGCAGTGTTCAGCTTTCAAGATGGAGCTTCTGAGTGGACCACCCCAGAAGCCCTTTTGTGTTGCCATGGTGAGGAAGGGAGGCGGAGGCCTGCTGAGTGACTGGCTGATGAGCTAGCTCCTCGTTGCCCTGCAGCCCCTGGCAGAGGGTTCTTGGCTGAAGTGTAAGCAACCTCCCTTTTCTTCAGCATTTGTCCTTTTATGGAATGCCAAACCCCGGCGCTTTCTTGCTCAGTAAGGTCAATCACATGAAACTGCTGGAGCTGGAACAGAAGCTGGGCGGGGGTGGGAGGGGTGAGCGGAGCCCCTCATCTTGGGGGCTTTCACCTCTGTCCGTCACTTTGATTAAACTTTGAGACGTGCCTGACTTGCTTCAGCCTTTTCCCATCAAGATTTGCTTATTGCTTCCTGCTGCTAAAATTAGGAAGCAAACAGCAAAGGGGGAGGTTTAAAATAAGAAGGAAATTTTTCCCATGTTACTTCCCTGGAGAACAGCTCAGCCCCACCCTCTAAGCCTGGTAAACCGTCCCCTTCCAACCTACACAGACCTCCGCATCTTAAATGTAAACAACTCCAACCCCTTTTAAACAATTGCTGCCCAATTTCCTTTTACTACCAGTAAAACAGGCACCTGCTGGGCTTGCCTTTCACTAAATTTCAATGAAACTACTTATTAAAAGGCTGTGGCCCTGTTTTATGGATGGCTCCTGATTTTTTTTTTTTTTTTTTTTGCCCCCTCCTGAGTTTGCTATAAACCAAAAACACCTGGTGAACAGAACGCGCTTCCCACTCGCTCCAGGACGCCAGAGAAGAAATTCCCAGCTGACTGAAGAAGAAAGCCTGCCATTCATACCAGAACTGGAAGCGTATCACTCAACATCTCTTCGCTCAGGGTCTGGGATGGGGGTCCCCCAGGGCCTCCCTGACCTCTGTCACTGCTGTCATCCAATCAGATGAGATGCCGCTGTGGCACAGGACCAGGAGCCTCGGGCTGGATACAGGGTGCCTGGCCCAGCTGTGATCCGGCCTGCTGCATTGCCTCAGAAGCCGTAATTACAGCGGTGGCGGCCAACCTGGCCTCCAGAGTTTGAAGATCTTGGCACAGCATGCCAGCTCCTGCTACGCTCTGACCTTGGTGATAACTTACCTCACCCCAGAGGGCTTCTTCATCTGGAAAATGGGAATTCTGGGGATTAAAGGAAATGAATGTATAATATGTTCAGCACAAGGCCTGGCATGTAAACTGTAATAACAATTATGGCTGTTATTAATTACCTCACCTGCCATTTTTACCAGTGGTTCTGAACCTTCACCACAGAAGCCCCAGGAAGATTTTAAAAGCCAGATGCTCAGGCTGTTCTGAAGACCACGTTAGCCAGTCTTTGGGGCTCAGACATAAACATCAGGACTCTGAAGTCGTCCGCATTATTCTAATGTCCTCCACGGCTCCAGAGCTATGGCTCTCCATGGGTAGCTAATGATAAAGGGACTGTCGTAAACCAGTGGAATCCTGGAATATTAGCACTGTGGAGGACTTGGGGGCAATCTCCTAATGGCTACCCTCACCACCTTCTCAGCAAAGACTCACTTTGAGTTTCTAGAATGTCCCCACCTGCAGAGCCAAAGGAAGGAAGCTTGAGCCTAGTTACCATGGAGACCTGCCTACCTCTTCCTAACACTTCCCTCCCTTGAGAGTAGAGTCAAGAGCACTTACCTATCAAGGCTCACTGGTAGGGACGCCTACCTAGGGCCCCTGCTTATCCCCCCCCCCATCACTCCCAGGGTGCTGCTGAGCACAGAGCTTTATGGGACCAATGCTTAGGAATTCTAGTGCATTCCACTGCTAGTGATTTTACTAAGAAAACCAAGAGGGGCTCACTGTACATTCCTTCAGGCACCTGAGCCAAATGAGTTCCAGGAAGGCCGGAACATGGAGTGGGGCCATGACACTAGATAGTTCCAGATCCAACAGGCTCCCCAGGTCGCCCCGTGGCACGTCCTGCGAGAGCGTGCGAGGGTGGTCTCTGTAGAGATTTGTGGTGGGACCTGCTGGCCCTTTGTTCCGCTTGGCTAACCCGTTCCTGCACCTGCAAAGGGTATCAAACCCGCCCTTACCCTCCCAGCCACGGCTTCGTAACCCAGGGGAGCAGGGCCGCAGGATCTCTGCTACAGCAAGGGACGGACACACACTGGGAACCTACCGCGTGCCTAACGCTCTGTTAGGTGACTATTTCTATTTCCACATTTGCCTGTAAAAACATTCTCTTCTCATCCATTCTTTACACAGTGGGAAAAGAAGGCCCAGAGAGGTGCAGACAGCAGCACGGCCAGGTCACACACCAACTCAAAGACAGGGATGGATGGGGCCGGAGTGATGGTCATCTGTCCACAGAGCCCAGCATAAGCTTCGTGGTGCCCTTGGACCATTCCTGGACTTAGAGGAGCCTGGGAACCTCCTTCCAATGTGGAGGCTCTCAGCTCCAGGGCAGGCCCCTGGCTGCCTTCTTCCTTGGCTTGCGGCCAGGGAACCAGGCTACAGCTCACATAGGGACATGCCCAGCGCTGTCATTCTTGGCCTGCACATGAGCTTGGAAGCATTTCTTTGCTTATGGTTCAAAAAAACATGAGGAAAAAAAAAAAGGCAAGGGTTTGTGTTACTTAGACCAAAATAGCACATAACCAGACCTTTCTAGACCATTCTGAGCCCTCCTGACTCTTTCCGGCCAGGGACAGACACCCTCAGGGTCCTGATAACCCTCAGCTGCAGATTAATTTAAGAAGGGACAAAGGTGATTTTCCTTTGTCCCACCACATCATCCTTCCTCCCAAACAAGTCGTCAGTGCTCTGCTGCTAGGCAGAGAGAGACGACAGGAAATACTGCTGAGCAAAACCAAGCTCAGGGCTCTCCAGTCTCCAAATAACCTCTTGTGGTGGTTGATGGTGCAACCCGCCTCTCTTCAGTTTTAGTGTCAAGGTTCTACATAGTATCCTTGCCTTCCAAACACTTCATAGTCTGAAGCCATTGAACTTGGACCTGCCAGATAGTAACTAAGAAAATTTTAAAAAGCAGTAACAGGCCACAAAACAAACACAGCGTGAGCCTTGCAATGTGACGGCGATCTCCTGATTACGCTCAGTGCAGCAGAGGGAGGCAAGGACTCCGAGGCTGGCTCCCCGCTCCTAAGGTTCCTATATTCCACTGTCTTGAGACAGAATCTTGCTTGGTGTTGTAGGCAGCTGACCTTGAACTTGAGCCTAGTCTTCACCTCCTGAGTGTTGGGATTGCAACATTGTAATAAATGGCCAGGGCTGGCTCGAGGTTGGTTTTTTTTTTTTTAACCACAATTCAAAATTAGATACAAAAGTCTTATTTATAGAAATGAAAAGTAGGAAACAATCTAAATAACAACAGCAGGAGAAAGTAAGTTGTGTTCTGCCAAAGAAGCCGACTGAGACAGGATCAAATTTAACCAATCAAATTTAACTCAGCAATAGTCCTGATCAGTAGCCTACTGTCTCAGCTTATAACACTTCTTACAACAAAGTTGACTCAGGGTTGAGGAGATGGCTCACTGGGTAAAACGCTTGCCATGGTAACTGGAGGACCAGAGTTCAGATGCGCAGAACCAGCAACACCTATACTCCAAGCACTGGGGACGCAGGGCAGACTGATTGGTTAGACTCCCCAGAGTCGTACACTCAGGTTCAGCAAGAGACATCACCTGAATACATAAAATGGACAGGGAACGGAGGTAGACATCTAGCATGAATTTCTGGTTTCTACATGCACATATGTATGTCTGCACACAGGAGAATGCACATACACACGCGAGAGCATACCACATGCGCATACACATGCTAAGAGAAAGAAAGGAGAGAAGATAAAATAGACACATCAGACTAGCAGCTGACTGGTATCTCACTGGTGGTGTGAATCAAGCAAGAAGCACACTGATGTGGTCCGTGACTAACAAACTATTAGAGGGGGCTGGAGAGATGGCTCAGCGGTTGAGAACACTGACTGCTCTTCCAGAGGTCCTGAGTTCAATTCCCAGCAACCACATGATGTCTCATGACCATCTGTAATGGGATCTGCTGCCCTCTTCTGGTATGTCTGAAGACAGCTACAGTGTACTCACATTAAATAAATAAATAAATAAATAAATAAATATTTAAAAAGAATGTTTAAAAATTATTAGGATAATGTAAACAAAAATATAGAAAATAATAAAAAAAAGAAAACCAAAAGTTAAATAAAAAATTATTAGGATATATACATATGTGTGTATGAGTGTGTGTTATATATAACATATATGTGTTTATGTATGTATATATATGTATATGCATATGTGTGTGTATATATATAGCGAATATATGGCGAAATGCCCACAAATAAGATGGAACATAGAAAGACTGTTTGAATCAGATGTAGCACTAAGAAAAGGAAATGGGTTTAATCCCAGCACTTGGGAGGCAGAGGCAGGCGGATTTCTGAGTTTGAGGCCAGCCTGGTTTACAAAGTGAGTTCCAGGACAGCCAGGACTACACAGAGAAACCCTGTCTCAAAAAACCAAAAAAAAAAAAAAAGTTATTTAAGCAAAGGAGATGGGAAGGAGAACGTGGACACAGGCAGCCTCTGGCAGGTCTGCCAGAGTTGATTTGAATGTTGAGCCTGCATCCTCACTGTGCTGGTATCAAGAGTGCAGCCTACCAGGAAGAGATTGAACCTTCATGAATATACTCAGATCCCCGTGACAGAGACTCCAGAGAGAACTCACCCCTCCCGTCAGGTCCCTCCACCTCCGCCTGTGAGGACAGAGCTTCACTCACAGCAAACAGTGGGCTGTCTTGAGTGAGTGAGGGCAGCCCCAGTGAGCCGCCAAACCTTATCTTTACCAGAAAAGAATTCCGGCTGTTTCCATGCCACGTGGTCTGTGATGTTCTTCTGTAGTGGCACGGGAGGACTTAAGCCAGGACCACTGCTAGACTTGTCTCCCAAGAGGGCCATCGACTGGCACATCACAACCCCCTGTCTGGCCTGCAGCCCAGCATTTTATCTAAGAACAAATGGAAAAGTGAACTCAGGAAACAGGAATGAAATGATATTTGTTCTTTACAGACAGAAGAACCTTTTTATTTCTTTTGGGACACACCACAGAGTGGTTTTATTCAACCAGAAGTAAAAAAGTCTCTAACGTTGTGGTCCCAGTATGTCACAGGGACACAGGAGGTAGGGATGGGCACACAGCGTTCAGGGCGGCGATGTGCACGGACATCTACCCTGTATTTACACCGACCCAAAGGGGCAGACACAGTTTGCTTTTGAAAGACTCGGGGATGCAAAGATGTAAGTCCTCCTTGACCTGCCATACAAATCCGGTGCAGTCCTGAGCAAGCGGTGGCTGTGTGGGGGAGGGGCGCTTCCGCTGGAAGAACTGAACGTGAGAAAAGAATTTTGAATTTCCTGAATTTGACAAAAGAATTAAGATGGGCAAATAAGCCTGTCAAATATTACAAACACTTATGAGACTACGATCGATCGGTTCACAGAGGAGCTTCCTGCTGTGACCCAAGCAGACCGACTGAGACTGAGCGTAGGCAAGAGCCCCTAAGACTGTGCTGCGAGGGGCCTAGCAAAGGCTGGAGGAGAGAGCTGGAGGTGGACTTGATCAAGATACATGGTATCATGTATGAAGATTTCAAGGGATACATTAAAAATATACTTAACATTAAAAAATAAAGTTTTTCCTTCACTTACCCCCCCCCCATACACACAGAAGGAAGGAAGGAAGGAGGGAGGGAAGGAGGGAGGGAAGGAGGGAGGGAAGGAGGGAGGGAGGGAAGAAAGGAGGGAGGAAGGAAGGAAGGGAGAGTTGACAGGAGCTAGAGCGACACCTTCACCCCCAACTGGAGCTACTGCTGCTCAGTTGTTAGTGTTGGAAAACTGACTAGACAATGCAGAAATCCATAAAGCTGACCTCACTTCTTAAAAGACTGCCAGGAGGCTCAGAAATTTATCTTTAAAAAAGAAATACAAAATATAAAGAAAAAAAATAAACTTTGAGTCTTTTCTTCCTCTCCAATCTCAGCCATAAAAACCAAATACTGCAAAAGATGATACTACATGAAAGACTTAAGGCTTTAATAAAACAAAATGTCTCAAAGTCAAATACAAACCACACTTTTGTGGAAAAAAAATATTGGCCAAAGAAAAAGAACTAAGTTCCTTTCCTAAAAATTTCTTTTTAATCGGGGGTGGGGGTAGGGGGGAGGATGGGACCAAGGCCACCCTGGAGGTGGAGCTGTGGGGGACAGAAACCCAGCTGAGGGCCTGCAACGGCAGGTCCTACTAACCTCTGAGCCATCTCTCCAGCCCAGGACTAATTTCCTTAATATATAAAGGACCAAAAAGTCCAAAAGATGGGATGTGGAGGCAGCAAGGTAAGAGCTCAAGACCATTCTCAGCTACTTAGTAAGTCGGAGGCCATTCTGGGCTACATGAGACCTTGTCTCAAAAGCAAAGCAAAACATATTATTCAAAAGAAATAGACGTAAAAGATATGAGTCAGAAAAGTGAGTTTCAATAGCTAATAATAAATGAAAAGATGTTCAAACTCATTGATTATTAAAGAAGTACAAGTAAAATCAGATATAATTTCTTGCTAATTCAGCTGATGAAGTTCAAGGATAATGATCCCTTGCATTTTGACAGCCTGGAGAAACAGGAGCGCTCCTACGTTGGTGGATTATTAATTGGTACAACTGTGATTTAAAAGCTGTTTGGCAACCTTAGCATTTTAAATTTTTGACTTAGCAGAAGTTCCATTTTTAGGTAAAAACACACCTGCTTTCCCATGAGGCAGTCCAGGTCCCAGCTGTGCTCTCAGAGGCACTTCTAAATTTGCATTTGCTTTGCTTTAGGGGATCAATTATCTGATCACCTTACTTCTCCAGGTATTAAGCCTGCAATTAAACTACCCAATATATGAAATGTACTAGTTCAGCAACTGCAGAGTTGCTGGAAACAAAATGCTAAGAATGCTAAATGAGCGATAGGACGCATGGGTAAGAGTTTGTAGCATGACTCATTTCATAGAGACAGTTCACAGGTACAAGCCTGGGTCTGCCTAGAAAGCACGGGGCAAATATTGTGATCACCACCTCTGGAAGACAGCACGGGATTGTGTGCACACTCAAGATCTGTACCTGGTCCTTTATAAGATGGTTTCACGTAGATGCATAAGCATTTTTCTTTCTTTCTTTCTTTCTTTCTTTCTTTCTTTCTTTCTTTCTTCTTCTTCTTCTTCTTCTTCTTCTTCTTCTTCTTCTTCTTCTTCTTCGGTCTTCTCCTCCTCCTTCTCCTTCTTCCTCCTCCTCCATCTCCTCCTGTTCTACCACTTCCCACCACCTCCTTCTCTTCCTCTTTCTCCTCCTCTCTCTCCTCCTCCTTCTCTTCCTCCTCCTTTTTCTCTTCCTTCTCTTCTTCCTCTTATCTTCTTTGTCTTTCTTTCTTTCTTTCTTTCTTTCTTTCTTTCTTTCTT
Source organism: Apodemus agrarius (assembly GCA_964023405.1). Lineage (NCBI taxonomy): Eukaryota > Metazoa > Chordata > Mammalia > Rodentia > Muridae > Apodemus > Apodemus agrarius. The sequence continues at coordinate 42,754,687 of OZ030011.1, forward strand.
TCTTTCTTCCTTCCTTCCTTCCTTCCTTCCTTCCTTTCTTCCTTTCTTTTTTTTTTTTTTTTTTTTTGGTTTTTTTGGATTTTGGTTTTTTCGAGACAGGGTTTCTCTGTGAAGCCCTGGCTGTCCTGGAACTCACTCTGTAGACCAGGCTGGCCTTGACTCAGAAATCTGCCTGCCTCTACCTCCCAGAGTGCTGGGATTACAGGTGTGCACCACCATCACCCGGCTTTCTTTGTCTTTCTTCTCCTCTTCTTCATCTTCTTCTTTTTCTTCTTCTGGTTCTTGAGACAACATTCCCCTAGATAGCTCTGGCTATTCTTGGAACTCCCTCTGTAGACCAGGCTGGCCTCAAACTCAAGAGGCCTTTTTGCCTCTGCCTCCTGAGGCTGGTATTAAAGGTGTGAACCACCATGTCTGGCGACCTTATTCTTTTACAATTTTTTTTTGTCTTTTCGAGACAGGGTTTCTCTATCTAGCCCTGGCTGTCCTGGAACTCACTCTGTAGACCAGGCTGGCCTCGAACTCAGAAATCCACCTGCCTCTGCCTCCCAGAGTGCTGGGATTACAGGCGTGCGCCACCACCGCCCCGCTACAAAAAATTTTTAATGACTCTTGAGCTGAGTAAGGTGGGCCATGACTTAATTCTACTACTTAAAGATGCAACAGGATAGAGAATTTAAAGCCAGCCTCGGCAACACAACCTATCTCTAAGCAAAACCCTTAGCTCCCCTCTCTCTCGTTTGTTTATTTCTGTGTGAACTCAAGCATGACACATGCAGGGGTGGAGGTAAAGGGCACCTTCTCAGGAGTCTGGTCTCTTCTCTCACCACAATGGAGAGCCAACTCAGGCCATCCAACCAGACAGCAGGTCTCTTCACCCACTGATCCAATCTCGCTTTAGCTCTTCTCTGCCTAAGATAAAACCAGAACTAATCATCGCACCATCAATGTCTCTATTCTGAGAGTGAGTCTTGGAGATGAATAGACTGATGAGGCACGCCTCCTCAGCTGCTACACCTTGGACAAGGGTGCTTGTCAGAGTGGCCGCTCCTGCTGTCCTAGAGCAGAGAGGAGAGGAGGGAGGCGAGGGGAAGAGAAGCAGGGGTGACTGAACCTTAGTGGTGGTGGGTTTGCGGTGGACTCCCTGGTCAGCGACTTCTGAAACTTAACTGAAGACGGGATGGAGGTCTGTGCCAAGCCTGTCTGGTTGCCATGGTCATTGTGGCCCTGTCTATCCACACTAGCAAAGTTGCCCACCCACGGATGGGCGGATAGAAAAAGTGGCACACATACACTATGAGATGGCATTCGGTCTTTGTGAAGAAGGAAATTCTGTCACTTGCAGCAACCTGGATAGAAAAGGGGAACAGTCTACTGGGAGTGCAGTGCCTGGGAGGGGATACTCAGAGTCCAAAGCCTCAAGGGAAATAAAGAAATCTGAAATCTGACCTGCATGGTTTTTTAGAGCTCTTCTACAGCAAGGCAGATAAAGATAAGAGCTGAGTCCTGTGTACCTCAGCATCACTGGGCAGGGGACTGACTCTCCAGTATTCCCAGCACATTAGACGTTGGGGGTGATCGGTAAGTTAACAGTTTGATTTGGTTATTGTATTAAAAAATCAAGTTGGAGCCGGGCGGTGGTGGCGCACGCCTTTAATCCCAGCACTTGGGAGGCAGAGGCAGGTGGATTTCTGAGTTCGAGGCCAGCCTGGTCTACAGAGTGAGTTCCAGGACAGCCAGGACTACTCAGAGAAACCCTGTCTCGAAAAACCACAAAAAAAAAAAAAAAAAAAAAAAAAAAAAAAAAAAAATCAAGTTGGGCGGTGGTGGCGCATGCCTGTAACCCCTGCACTTGGGAGGCAGAGGCAGGCGGATTTCTGAGTTCGAGGCCAGCCTGGTCTACAGAGTGAGTTCCAGGACAGCCTGGGCTACACAGAGAAACCCTGTCTCAAAAAAAAAAAAAAAAAAAAAAGCAAAAGCAAAAACAAAAAATCAATAGTGACACAGGTAAGCATGGGGAATGGTTAACTTACTGGGACTCCACTTGGCTTGGACTATGCCCATATCCCTCTCCAAACAACAAAGCTAGCAGTATGTTGATAACCTAGGACCAGTATATGCTGTTCATATACTTATTTTAAATACTGAAAGTAAGTTACTCCCTTTGATAATGTCCTGTATCTGTTTAAACAGCATTAGGGAACTATGGGCAATGGACCCATCTGGCCTAGTCCAGTTTTGGGTTCCTGTGGAATACAGTAAACTGTCTTCTGAATGAGTCCCTCGTTTTCCACCTCATGCCTATGAATAGGCATTAGTATGTTAAAATAGGATGCATCGTGGAAGGGAAGTGCACAGTGAGTAAAGGCTGTCTATAATCCAAGTCTGTTCATCACAACAGAGATGCCCAGGCTAGCCTGCTTGGCAGCCAAACTCTCCCCACCCCCAAATCTCATAAAAGGAAGCCCCAAACAGTAACCAGGTTCTTACCATCGTCTCTCATGTGTTCTTCTGGCGCTCCTAATGGCGTATTTTCTGACCTTTACTATCGTTTTACTTGAATAAAGTTGCCCTGCTGCTTGAGCAGTCTGTGTGAGCCTTTATTTCAATTCCTTGAATAAGAGGCCAAGAAGCACTCAGCCCAGACTCCTACCACTGATAGCAATAGCATCACTTTGTGACCTTTCTAAATATGTTCAGCTGAAATGGGTTAATTTGTTAATAAATAGTAACAATATCATCATCATAGTTGTCCTCCTCCTCATCGTCATCACTGTCATTGTCGTGATAAGGGGAATCAAGAAGGAATCGTAGTCATGAGCCTCACCTGTACCGAACGAAGACCCTGGTCACCTGGCCTGATGAAGTTGGTACTTAGGCAAATTTAGGCGATCAGTGCCACTTTCTGTCCATATTAAATGCTTTAAAAAGAAATAAATCACCACCTTTTCTAATGCCTCTGCTATAAAATGCTTAACTTAGTAACCTAGCCGAAGGTTGTGTGCAAGCCAAGGAGGGCTGGACAGGGCTGCCAGTCAAGGCCCTCAGGCTGGCCCACAAGCCATTCTACAAGGTTGTGCTGCAGAAGGTGGTGATGACACTGCCTGGAGGATGGGGGGATGGGGAGGAGGATGCTGCCCTTAAATGAAGTCTAGGTCTGTGGTCCACAGGGCTGGGTGTCCGCAGGAGGGCATGGAGCAAAGGGGTGTGGAAGGCTCCACCTCCGAGATCATTAAGTGATCAGTGACAGCTACCACTCATCCCGCCGGCATCTCAAGCATATCTACTGCAGAGCAGGAGCAACCGCAGCAGGCCAGGTCCGTGGGGAAGGCCACTGAAGAGCCCAGAGTTTCTCTGAATGTGACCTACTATTTTTGTGCTTGACACTGAACAGGTCTCCAGGCATGTTACATATGGAATGTGTTCGTTGTGTCTCGGTGACCTGGGAGGAGTCTCCAGCAGCTCTGATGAAGTGTCACCAAGATGGTCCCTCAGTGAATTCTGAGCTTCAGACAATAAGAAAACGAATGACTGCCGGGCAGTGGTGGCGCACACCTTTGATCCCAGCACTTGGGAGGCAGAGGTAGGCGGATTTCTGAGTTCGAGGCCAGCCTGGTCTAGAGAGTGAGTTCCAGGACAGCCAGGGCTGCACAGAAAAACCCTGACTCAAAAAACAAAAACAAAAACAAAAACAAGAAAGGAAGGAAGGAAGGAAGGAAGGAAGGAAGGAAGAAAGAAAGAAAGAAAGAAAGAAAGAAAGAAAGAAAAGAAAAGAAAACAAATGACCAATGGGTAGTGGAGGCACAGGGAACAGGAGCTCCTCTCTATGTATGAGACCTCTGCTCGGTCCATGAGCTAGGCAGAGGGGATTGTGGGTATAAGCTCTGGGAGGGACAGAAACAAGTCTTACCACGGTTGACAGTGCCCCTGTGGGGAATGACACTGTGGGTTAATGGTGGGAAGTGTTTTTCTTCTTCATCTATTATCTTCGGTTGTTATGTTAAACTGTCTTAAAGCCACTTAAAACAAATGCTAAATTGATGCCCTTGGGAAAGTCTGGCAGAGCATTTCCAGTGCTAAGTCCTCTGCTCTGTGCCTTCTCCATTCCATCTTGTCACTACCTGTCATAGCAGAGTGTCCCAGACCATACCCCAGACACCCGGACGTTAACTCCAACCTTGGAAAGAGGACCAATAAGCACAAACATGTCCTCTCAGCTGGATGAGGCTTCTTGGTTGTCTCTGGTTTGGTGCCTAGGATTAAGCTCAGCGCAGCAGAGGGAGGCAAGGACGCCGAGGCAGGCTCCCTGCTCCTAAGGTTCCTATATTCCACTGTCTTGAGACAGAATCTTGCTTTGTGTTATAGGCAGCTGACCTTGAACTTGAGCCTAGTCTTCACCTCCTGAGTGTTGGGATTGCAACATTGTAATAAATGGCCATGCCTGGCTCGAGGTTGGTTTTTTTTTTTTTTAACCACAATTCAAAATTAGATACAAAAGTCTTATTTATAGAAATAAAAGTAGAAAACAATCTAAATAACAACAGCAGGAGAAAGTAAGTTGTGTTCTGCCAATGAAGCCGGATACCTACCTGGCATCCACAGTATCTGTTGTGGAGAAGGGTACTTAGTGAAGAAAGACAGCCGAAGGGATCTTAAGCAGGAGCAGCACTCTACGGTTCTGTATAGCATGGTGCACAGCAGCCTGGACACCCACAGAGGGACGGGTGAAAACAGGAACCACACACTCACAACTGAGCATCGTCCAGGAGGGACCCTGAAGACATCAGCTCAGGGAACTAGGCCAACCACCTGACTCCACTTACAGAAGATATCGCAGGTAATGTCAGATAGCAGGGGAATTTCAAAGGCACGGTTCTGGGACCATGAGGAGGGAGAAGGGAGGAATGAACACGCAGGCGCAAAGCTTCAGTGAAGGGGGTAGAGCACGCTCTAGAGAGCCGCCTCCTAACACTGACCCTGCAGTCGTCAGCCATGAGGCACTGTGCTCTTCAAATTCTATTTAAAAGTCCACATTAACCTTTAAAAGTTATCTTTAATTATATGTACATATGCATATATGTATATTTCTGTGCACACATGGATGGATGTGTGCATGCATGTGTATGCATTGCATGTATGTATGTATTATGTATGTATGTAGGTATGTATGTATGTGTGCACCTGAGTGCATCGGATCGCCTTGGAGTTGCTGGCAGTTGGGAAGTGCTTAACAAGGTGCTGGGAAGCTCCTCTGCAAGAACAGTACCCACCCTTAACCCCTGAGGCGACTTTCAGGTCCTGCCCACATGGTTCCTTGTTTTACTTTTACTACAATAAAACTTCTTTTAGGGGAGAACACAGGACAGGCAAGATGGCTCAGTAAGTAAGGCTTGTTACTTTCTCAAGAATGAAAACCTGAGTTCAAAGTTCCAGCAACCATGTAAAAACAAACAAACAAATCAGGTGTGGTCATGCAGGAGATGGCAACCAAAGTGCAAAGGGGGGCGTGGGGGAGGGCAGAACTTATTTGCTCCAGTCACTAGCTTTAGCAAGGGACCCTGTCTCAAAGGAATAACAAGTGACAGAGCAGGACATCTGGTGTCTTCTTTAGGCCTGGTGTGCACATGTGCCCATAACACACACACACACACACACACACACACACACACACACGGGAATAAATAGTGTGGCTGGCGGTGGGTTGGCTCCCTCAATCTCAAGCAACTGGATACTTGGTCTCTAGTTAGAGGTACAGTCTGGGGAGGTGGAGGGGCGGTGGCCTTGCTGGAGGGAGTACGTCATTACAGGCGACTCTGAGGCTTCAAAGGCTCCACACCATCTCCATTGTGTTCTCTCTGTCTCCTGCTTTGAGGTTTGAAATGTAAGCTTGGCTTTTCCTGCCTTGATGTCTGCCACCAACTGCCATCATTCCCTGCCGTGACGACTCATCTCTCTGCAACCATAAGCCCAAATAAACCCCAGGAACTCAATCAAATAAAACTAGGAACTCAACACGGGCGCTCTGCAGCAGCACCCAGTGGTTTTAACCATCGAACCATCTCTCCAGTTTCAAAGGATTTTTCTTCCCTGACTTAAAAAATAAAAATTATACAGATAACATAAAAGGACATAAAGACACCCATAATTTTCTCATCCTAACCAGTCACGGATTTTATCTTTCATTAGGCTTTTCTTGTCAAGGTCCATAATTTTTACGTAACTACAACCATAGGAGCTGTGCCATCTGGGAAGGCTGAGGAGGGGTGGCCTTGGAGGAAGCTTCCTTCTATAAGCTGCCTTTGTCATGGTGCCTTATTACAGCTACAGAATAGCAGTGAGCGCGCGCACACACACACACACACACACACACACAAGAAATTTGAAAGAGGAAAACACAATCTCAGAAATGAAAAGGTTTGTGTCTTCTTACTCATTGGCATGGGATATGCTGGTAGCTCCTTCAATTCTCTGTATCCTCCTCTATTTATTTATAAAGTTAAATCAGCACAGGATCTAGGAAGAAGGGTTGGAGCACCCTTTAAATGGAAGGCACTGCAGTTATAACAAATAGCACGGAGGCCTGGGGCCGTGACTCAGTGGCAGAACGCATGCTTAGCATGCTCAAGGCCCTGGGTGCAATCCCTAGCTCCATAAATCTCATCAATAAATAATGTAGAAATGAAAATTTTAACACAGCAGGATGTTCGCCATGCACAGTTAAATGGGAGAGAGAAAACAAGTCACAAATTAATATGTGTGCTGCGATTCTGTTTGCTTCTCTGGATATTCTCATTTGTCCTAATGAATAATTATTACCTATGTCAGGGAAAAACATTATAAACAATATTAACTCTGAAAACTCTATGGCAGCACAGAAAACTGCTAACACAGTAGAAGCCAGGACGGGGCACAGAAAGCATAGCTCCTGAGGTTGTAGTTACATAAAAATTACGGGCCTTGACAAGAAAAGCCTAATGACAGATAAAATCTGTGACTGGTTAGGATGAAAAAATTATGGGCTACTTTATGTCCTTTTATGTTATCTGTATAATTTTTATTTTTTAAGTTGGGGAAGAAAAACCTTTTGAAACTGGAGAGATGGCTCACTGGGTGCTACTGTAGAGGACCCGTGTTGAGTTCCAACACTGGTGACTCACAACCACCCGTAACTGCAATTTCAGGGGTTCTGACACCCTCTTCTAACTTTCAAGGTCACCAGGCACATACATGGTACACATAAACACACACAGGCAAAACTTCACCAAAAAAGTAAATATATTGTTTTTAAAAAAAACTTTAATAATTGTGCTTCTACTGCAGTGGTTCTCAACCCGTGGGTCGTGACCGCTTTGGGGTACAATGACTCTTTCACTGGGGTCACATATCAGCTATCCTGCATATCATGTATTTACATTATGAGTCACAACAGTAGCAAAATTACAGCTATAAATTAGCAACAGAATAGTTTCATGGTTGGGGGTCACTACAGCATAAGGAGCTGTATTAAAGGGTGGCAGCATTAGGAAGGCTGAGAAGCACTGGTCTACAGCTTCTGCCATTCTTGGGATGGTTGTAATCAAGGCTGCTTACTACAAAGAAGGCTTGCATGGCTCACAACTCCCTGCTGTGGGCCACAGAAGGGATGGCTTCTCCAGCTGTGGCTGGTTCTAGCTCGCTCTCTCATCTCCATTTCTTATCTCTCTGGCCTCTGACCCTTGACCCCAAGCATCCAGATACTGTATGCTGACCAGGCCATCCCTTCGGGTTCTCCCGAACACACAGGCCCCACTCTTTTGGCTTTCTTTGACCATGTAGATCAAATTTGTCAGCATTGAAGTTTCGTGTCTCGGGGCCTTGCTGGAATAGAATGATGAGTAATTGCCATCCACTAGTAATGGATCCTTGTGTATCCCCCTCTAAGGATCTGGCTCTCAGAAACAGCTTCAAGAGCACACTTTTTGATGGAAGGCAGCTTTGAAAGACATCCAAAGGCTTTTAGATGTTCAGGGCCTCTGATCCAGCAACTCTGATTCTAGGGTGTTATGAAACAATACAGCTATGATGTGGATACAAAGAATAGCCATCTATGACTCAAAATCGTACATTGTTATTTATTTAATGTGTATGGGAATTCATCTGCATGTATGTCTGTGCACCATATGAAAGTTTGTTGCCCTTGGAGGCTAGAAGTGGGTGTCTGGTTCCCTGGGATTGGAGTTACAGCCAGCTGTAAGGAGCCATGTGGGTGCTTGCTGGGAATTGAATGTGGGGTTCAGGAAGAACAGCAAGTGCATAGGACCCTAGATTTGACCCCCAACAATGGAGGGGGACCTGGTTATTTGAGTATTGGGATTAGGAGTAGTTTTTGGACACTTCTGATTGTGTTTTTGTTTTTGTTTTTGTTTTTTTTCAAGACAGAGTTTCTCTGTATAGCCCTGGCTGTCCTGGAACTTACTTTGTAGACCAGGCTGGCCTCGAACTCAGAAATCCACCTGCTTCTGCCTCCCAAGTGCTGGGATTAAAGGCGTGCGCCAACACCGCCCAGCTGGTTTTTGGACACTTCTAAAAGACTTTCACAATGAACTAATATAGTTATATTTTGGAAATCTATTATCTCAGATGGCATTAATACCTTAACATCATTATATTTCTGTATTTGTCATTCTTAAATCTGGGATTTACACATTTTCTGGGGGACCTAATGACATCTATACTCAAAGAGTACATTCAAACAAAATTATGTATATAGCCTCCGTCTTGTTAAGACCCCCCCCCAAAGCATAGATTCTAGAATATACTTCCATTAGTTAAGCTTATTTATAAGAGTATTTACTTCATTTCTGAATTGTCCCTTACTGTTTGTAGGTAGGGGGTGGAGAGATTCCCACCTGGCCTTTTTGTTTACATTTATTTATTTATTTGCGTGTGTGGAGGGAGGATCTATGTGGAGGTCAGAGGACAACTGGAGAAGTCAGTTCTCTCTTTTTTCCCCGTGTGGGTCTCGGGGACAGAACTTAGATCATCCAACTTGGTATCAAGAGCCTTTGCCTATTGAGACATTTCACTGGCTCCCCTGAACCAGTGACAAGCTCTCTCTCAGGACAAAAAGCACCCACATAGTCCTTACACCCACAGATAAGTGGAGTCCTCACCCTTCATGAAGGAAACTTCTCTTTGCAGCAAAGACTATTAATGAAAACCAAGCCAATCGAATTGCAGAGTTGTGGAGCCCAGTTCCAACAGATATATCTACAGTTCGAGTCCTGCACCTAGGGATCAGGGATCACTGCAGAAGAGGAGGTAGAAAAAGACTGAGAAGCCAGAGGATCAGGGAGTCTGCTGTGAGACTGTTTCCTAGAAATGTCAGAAGCTACATTCATTGAGTCTCACCACCATGGCCGTGAAACGTGAGCTGAACAGGAGTGACAGCGATGGCATGCCACAGTGGACAGGGAATGTCTGTGGGTCCTCAGTCCCAGACAAAGAACTACAGGCAACCCGGAATGCTGAGAGCAGGAGAAATAGCCTTCTTCAGGGAAGAGCATACCAATCAGTTATTCAATGCGAAATGGTCAGCCCTGAAAACATACAAGTAACATTATATCGACTGAGCAGGTTGTACTTATGTATTTATGAATATGCATTCATATATACATACACATACTGCAATAATTAATGGAAAAAGAGAACAAGGAGGGACTTATGGGAGGATTTGGAGAGAGGAGAGGGAAGAGGAAATGATGTAATTATATTATAATCTAAAAAAGTAAAAAATATTTTAAAAATAATAAATAGGAAAAAAAAGCAACCATATATTCTACATCACTGAAGGAGTTCTCTGGAGACAAGATTTGGAATTCGTGGGCAAGTCCCACAGCTTTGACTCTCACGTGACCAGCTAAGGGCCCTCAGGGCTGAACTGGATAAACATGAGCTTTGCGGAAAGGGACAAAGCCGGAGCTGCTGGACTCTAGGTCATCCCCCATGGCCCTGGCGTGCGGCAGACACTTTGAAAGTAATGTGAAGGGGTAGTGAGAAGAGAGGAACAGGGCACCCCACCTTGCCCTCCCAAAAGCACTGCTTGGGTGGGCTCTGCAGACTGGGGCCAGGATCAGTATGGAACCCGGGAGCTGGTGCCGATTGTTCCCCTGGACCTGGGCCTTTGGGTGGCTGGAGGAGGACATGGGAACGCTGCTTCAATTCCAAGCTGGCTGTCAGCCCACTTTGAAGATCTCTCGATCAGCTGTACTGGGCACCAGCCTTGTCTGTGGCCAATGGGCCTGAGTCCCCTGCCAGCTGAGAAGCCAAACGAGACTATGGGGACTTGGGGAGGAGATCGGCGGAGGTAGGAGAGGCAGCTTGGCAATAGTGACAGATGTTCAGTACAGACCCCCCAACTGTGTGGATTCCTTGGATAACTCTGGTTGTCCCTCAAGGTGGCAAGAAGAACACCTTGGGACACAGGCATCCCTGAGTAGGCAAATGCAGATGTGCTTTTCCTGGAGGGTGGGGAGGTCATGTGGGCTCCCTGGAGGGATACAGCACCCAGATCCATGGCTTCACCCACCCTGACTCTGGTCTTCAGTTCTGCTACTGGATCTGCATGTGTGTGCCAGTACAGGTGTGACTTTGAGTGTGTAGCAGTGTGAGTGAATAGTGCACATGTACCTAGGTGTTCATTTGGTGGCATAGACATGGAGCTATTAGTGTGTCGGGGCATATATGCATATGCACAGGTGTGCTTGCGGATATAGCCCAGATGCATACCTATGTACACACGTGCGCACATATTTTAAATATAAAAGCTCTTGCTGGGCCTGGTGGTAGAGTCCTGTAATCCCAGCTACTCAGGAGACTTAGGCAAGAGGATCACAAGCTTAATGTCTGCCTGAGCTACAAAGTGAGTCTGGGAAATTTAAATGAGATTCCTCCTTCCATGATCCAAAGAAATTGAGAATATAGCTCAGAGGTAGAATACTTGTCTACCAAGCATAAGGCCCTGGGTTCAAGACCCAACATTGCAAAAATACTGACACTCATTAAATTAGTATCCAGGAAGACCAGAGGGCTCACCTTACTAGCTAATGATTTTTTAACTTAAATGTTTTATTACATTTATTTATATGGGGGGGGGGAAGTGTGCGACTATGATGCAACTGTATAGGTCAAGAGATTGCCTAAGGGGAACAGTTCTCTTTTCAGTCATGATCTAACTCAGGCAGACAGGCTTGGCAGCAATTTTTTTTTAAGATTTATTTATTTATTGTATGTAAGTACACTGTAGCTGTCTTCAGACACCCCAGAAGAGGGCATCAGATCCCATTACAGATGGTTGTGAGCCACCATGTGATTGCTGAGATTTGAACTCAGGGCCTTTGGATGAGCAGTCACTGCTCTTAACCGCTGAGCCATTTCACCAGCCCAAGATCAGCTTGCTTTCTAATGGACATTTTCCATAAAATGTCTGAACTACAAGAGGAACAGCAGGCAGTTGTGTATGAAACCCCTCTCCCTAAAGTTTGCACAACTTCTCAGTGTAGACACACGGAGGCCAGAGGAGCAACATCTGTCTTTCTGGGGCCCCAGGTTTCACTTGACTCTGGGGCCACTTTAATCAGTGCACCGTCTCAGGGCAGTCCTAGCAGACATGGCTGCCTGTGGTCCTAGGAGACCGTCTAGACACCACCTGCAACCCACCTAGAGTCTGCCAGCCCCCCAGTGATGGGGGACTTCGGTCAGTTCAGGGGAGGGTGAGTGGCAGGGTCGGGCAAGAGTTAGAAGAAGAGAGCGGGTGGCCGCACATGGTGGGGACCACGTGGTGGGGAGGAGGCATGTGTTTGCCTGGCCTCTTCCTGTCCCTGGGTCGGTTTGGTGAAGAATTTGGGTTTGTGTGTATCAATCCAGCCCAAAGCCTCAGGGATAGGAGGTCATCCACCAAGGGCATGTAGAGAGACAAATGAACACACACGTGTATCACCCCATTCTCCAAAGAGTTGCTTTTCTAATAAACAGAAGTAGGTGTGACCCTAATGTGGACCTTTTAAGAATCAAGATTCCTGAGGCTTGGTAAGCGGCGAGCCAGGGCATGTGTGGAAGCAGGAAGCAAGACTGGTGTCACAGTGTCTTCTTCAGTCGCTTCTCTATCTTATCCTCTTGCGACAGGACTTTTCACTGAACCTGGAGGTCTGCATCAAGACTGGACTGCTGCACAACAAACTCCACCCCTCCCCCAGTCTGTCTGCTCCCCAGAGACACGCCGTGGCCACACCCAGTTTCAGGTGGTGATGGAGATACATACAAACTCAGATCCTCGCTGCTTGTACTGCATACACTTACCCACAAAGCCATTTCCACATTGTAGCTTTCTCTCTGTGGTGGTTCTTTCCTTTGCTTGCTTTTTGGATATTGGTTTCTGGCATCAGTAGCACAGGCTAGCACTGAACTCACAGGTAGCTCAGCTCGGCTGTGAACTCCTGATCCTCCTGCCTCTAGCCGCCTGGTGCCAAGATGGTAGGCATGCATCATCGTGCCCAGCTCTCAGAATATTTCCATTTTATTTTCTCAAATAGACTTTCAGGGTTAATGAGATGGCTCACTCGGTGGATGAAGGCGCTTGTTGCCAAGGCGGATGACCCGAGTTTGATCCTTAGGGATCACAGGATGGCAGGCAAAACCCAACTTCTATGGATTGTACTCTGATCTCTACAGAGGCACTCTGTCACATGGGAATGCATGTGCACACATAAATAAATATAGAAAATGTTAAATAAAATAAGCATTTATTATTACTGTGCACATATACATGTGTGGGATTCGAGGATGACTTTTGAGAATGGGTTCTCAATTTCCACTATGGGTTCTGGGACTCTAACTAGGTCCTCAGGCTGGCACTCTGACCTGCTGAGCCATCTACCAGCCCTATCAGAATCCTTCTGGGGGTTGTGGGCTGCAGAGGTGAGGCTGGGGCTCTGGCCAGGGTAACAGTGGACCTGAATCTCAGCTCTTCACAATGAGCAGGATGTAGAATGCCACCTGACCCTCACCACATCAGACAAGGACAGGTGGGCCCTCTCCGTAGAGGGTATCAAGAAGACGTCATGGCATAATGGCCATCAAGCACGTTAGGCCCCACGTCATCACCCAGAGCCTTTCCTGTAATCTCTCAGAACTCTGCTCTCCTGAGCAACCCCAGGCTCTCACCCTCTGCCGGGGACTCATCCCAAGGCTCTGCCCAGAAAGTGTGTTGCTGGAAAACCTCTCCGCCAGGCTGATTCCTGGGAGTCAGAACAGTCCACGGAAAACAGAGTCAGAACAGTCAAGACCAATAAGCCCCAGCCCCAGGGACTCATCCAAGACCAAGAGTCTGTGCAGAAGAAAGTTGTGAAGGGGAGAGATGAGTCAGGTCAGCAGTGTGAGCTCTAAAAGCTAAGGGTGACATGAGAGAGTGCCCAGCCGCATCAAAAGTGGCTGTAGACACTGAGGCCGAGGGCTGAGAGCTACCTGTGAGCTCTGATTCCACATGGAGGTCACCGGTTTCCTAGACTCGAGCTGTTTGGAGAAGAATGGGGACAGAATGTTGGTTGGAGGATTGAGACACGGCTCAGTTCACACAGCGCTCGCCTGAAGGGTATGCGCGAAGCTTTATGTTTGCTCCCTGGTCCCATAAAAACGTGGTGGGGTAATGCACAGCGTGAGGCAGAGGAAGGAAGATGACGAGTTCAAGGTCATTCTTCACTACATAAGGAGTTTAAAGCCAGCCTGGGCTACATGAGAGCCTGCCTCAAGACCAACGGGCAAACACAAACAAATACATAAGAGCAAATTGCTGGGGCTGGAGAGATGGCTCAGTGGTTAAGAGCACTGACTGTTCTTCCTAAGGTCCAGAGTTCAAATCCCAGTACCTACATGGTAGCTCACAACCATCCGTACTGAAATCTGATACCCTCTTCTGATATGTCTGAAGACAGCTACAATGTACTTAAAATATAACAAATAAACAAATCTTTAAAAAAAAAAAAAGAGCAAATTGCTGACTGGAATGGATTCCAGAATTATTGAAACCAGCCCAGCACACGGACAGCCTGTTCCCCCTCCTCCTGCCTTACTTCTCACCTTTCTCACCCTCCTCTTCTTTTCCTTCTCTTTTTGTTGTTGCTTCTTTGTTTGCTTATTTTATTTTATTTTACTTTACTTTACTTTATTTTGACACAGGATCTCACTATAAAGCCCTGGCTGACTCCAAACTTGCTAGGTAAACAATCAAACTGGGCTCAAATTCAGTGATCTGCCTGCTTCTGCCTCCCAAGGGTTCTGATTAAAGCTGTGCACTACCATGCCTGATCTGTCTGTCTGTCTGTCTGTCTGTTTGTTTCTGAAACAGTCTTGCTATGTAGTCCCAGCTGGCATTGAACTTCTGATGGTGTTACTTCTATCTCCCTAGTACTAGAATTACTGGTGTGTGCCACCGTAACTCACTACACAGAACTCTCTCCCAAGAGTTTTGCTGTTTCTATCCAAGGCACCTTGTCAGGAAAACAGGTCTCTGCCCCCCTGGGGCTTTGCTCCCCCATGACTCACCAGGTGCAGAGACCCCAGGAGATTAGCGGTCCTCTACCCTCAGCTCAATTTTACTGACATCTGCCATGCTTTGGCCAAACTTCCCACTTGTTCTCAATGGGAAGGCTGCTCTCGAAGACACAAATTAGTTCATCCTAGTGACAAACGGAAGGGCAAGGGCTCCACCATCAGCAATGTTCCTCCAAATCTCAGATTCGGGATCTCTGAGAACCTAGGGCCTGGTTTCATCTGCTGGACTAAAGTCCTAGCCTGGGGTGTCACAGACACTTTCCTCCCACACACATTCTGGCTCTGCCGTTATCCCGACCTGCTGCAGTGTCTCACCAAGTAAGATGCCCAATAAAGCCTCTCCCGCATCTTCACACTGGCTCCAGGATTTGGTTTATTAAATTGTTCTCTGCCACAAGGACCACTGACTTACAACAGCTGTTGCCACAGCAACCAAGCAGCCAGCCTGCTGTTCTAGCTAACAGCCATGAACCTCCTGCTGGCAATTTGGCTTAGGGACAGCAGGGGAAGACACCCTGAAGTGTGTGAGAGGCTGGGATGACAAAGAGGGAAACTTGAGAAATGACAGAGAGGGAAGGGCAAGGAATTCACCAAGTGTCCGCTCAGTTCTTGTGGAACTGCTCTACGGTTCAGGGTGGAGAAGGCTGGAAATGATTAGCACCAGGGAAGTCCCTACATCTTCTTCTAGTGGTACAGGCTGCCCCTCCTCAGATACCTGTTTTGTGAGGAAGAGCCCCCCCCCGGGGGGGGGAGGAAAAGGGTCACACAGCAAGGAAAGAGTCCCACCAGCACAGGACACTCACCAAATCCAGGGGCAGTGCCTCAAGGTGGATTTAGAGCGGCACGGTCCCTGCGCCCATTGTCCATGTCCTAGAGAAAGGCTGCTTGTGTGAATATTTACCATCTAAAGTATAGTTTGTGACTTGGTGTTGTGAAGTCCCACAGTTATGAATTCAAGTCCTGTCTTTTGCAAACTCTTTACTGAGTCATCCTACCAGCTCTGGCTATTTGATTTGTAGCCCAGGCTGGCCTTGAACTCACTTGGGTCCTCCTGCCTCTGCCTCCTGAAGGGATTATAAGACAGTGTACCAGGCCAACTCAAGGGAGCGCTTTGAATGGTGAGCTATACAGTGTGAGCGTTAAATCTCATTGAGGACGCTCTTTTTTTTAAAGCCTTGAACTACGAATCAAGGGGTATAAGAACCATCCATACCAGACCTGGTCTCCTGCAGACCCTGCCCTCAGGAGGCTGAGGCAGGAAGATCACAGGAGTTTCTAAATTTTAGACCAACCTAGGCAGAACAATGAGACCCTCCCATCTCAAACAATGTATCACCATGTAATAGTTTATACAAACTAGCACCAAAAAAAGTGTGTGTGTGTGTGTGTGTGTGTGTGTGTGTGTGTGTGTGTACCCATTCTGCTGCAGCAGCCCCGTCTTTGGATACTTATGCCAGATGAGAAAGTCTTTAGCTACTGGACGAATTGCCCATGTGAATGAGAGGCTGGAGACAGCCAAATATCTCTCAGCAGCTGGCTGACTGGTTGAATAACTTACAGTCTGGCCATATAACGAAGAAATATGTAACTATAAAGACAAATGAATAGCTGGGCAGTGGTGGCTACACCTTTAATCCCAGCACTTGGGAGGCAGGGGCAGGGAGATTTCTGAGTTCAAGGCCAGCCTGGTCTACAGAGTGAATTCTAGGACAGCCAGGGCTACACAGAGAAACTCTGTCTAAATAAATAAATAAATAAAACTTAAAAAGACAAATGAATAAGGAAAAAAATTCAAAATGGAGCCCAGGATGTAGTTCAGTGGTAGAGTACTTGCCTAACATGTGCAAATTCCTGGGTTCAATTCCTTGAGATAGAGGTGGGGAGTGGGGAGGGGGGAGATGGAGAGGGAGGTAGGGAAGAGGGAGAGGAAGAAAGAGACAGACAGACAGTTCTGTTTGGGCAATTCTCCCTTATATGCACCCCTTAAAAAGTATCCATTTCACATGCCAGTAATCCCAGCACTTGGGCGGCAGAGGCAGGTGGATTTCTGAGTTTGAGGCCGGCCTGGTCTACAGAGTGAGTTCCAGGACAGCCAGGGCTACACAGAGAAACCCTGTCTCAAAAAACAAACAAACAAACAAACAAAAGTATCCATTTCTTTAAAACCAAAAGCAAATATAAAATAATGATTTTTTTTGTCCAGGCTGGGTCTCACTGTGTAGCCCAGGCTAACCTTTACTTTTGCCTCAATCTTCCTCCGCCTTCAGCGGTTCACCATCATGGCGGCTCCCAGATCGATAGTTTCATAAGCTTCCCTGAGTATAAAGTGAGACACGGTGGCAGCTTCCCCCCCATTACTGTAATAAAATATCCGACAAGAACAGATGATGAAGGGAGGCAGAGTTCGTTTTGACCCACAGTTCAGGACATACATAGCCTGTTGTGGCGAACACATGAGCGTCTACTCACTCCTCTCTCCACTTCACACAGCCCCGGATGCTCTCTGGCTTCACATCATTAGCATAATCAAAACAATCCCCACAGGCATGCCCCTCGACATCTCCCAGGTGCTCTAGATTTGTCAGGTTGAAAAGAACACCATCCACCATCACAGGCAATATGTTCATACCTTTTATTACTTCTCTGTTTTTTGGCTTTTTTTTTTTTTTTTTTTTTTTTTTTTTTTTTTTTTGGTTTTTCGAGACAGGGTTTCTCTCTGTGTAGCTCTGGCTGTCCTGGAACTCACTCTGTAGACCAGGCTGGTCATGAACTCAGAGATCCACCCACCTCTGCCTCCCAAGTGCTGGGACTAAAGGTGTGTACTACCACCACACAGCATGTTCATATTGTCTGATTTGTGGGTAAAGTGATTCTGGAAGATGACTCAGAACAGCAGTAGGATAACAGCTGAGCAGTTAGAGGATGAGCCTTTCTGCCATGAGACCTTGTACCTTGCTGTGCTCTCTGGTCTTAGAACCTTGTTAGCACATCACATACTCAACACTAAATAGAAACTCACATACTTAAAAAAGAAGCTAAGAGCTCAATGCAATAGCTGAGGTTTGTTTTAAAATACTTCAGGAGGAAAGGTGTGAGCGTTCATGAAGTGACAGTGGTAGAATGCTCATGGTATACGCTGGTTTAAATATTTCATAACCTTTTACAATTTCACAAGATCTTCAAAAGGGTCAAGCCAGGTACAGAAACAATTCAAATGTCCATTATCCATCGAATGACAATGTGTTGGGGTGAGAGATGGCTCAGCAGTGATGTGCTTGCTTCGTAAGCCTGACAACTGCATTCAGATCTCCAGAGCCCATGTAAAATCCTGGTGGGCCCAGAGCACCCAGAGGACCCAAAGGACTGTGTGTACTCACATGCAGGATGGAGACAGAGCGCCCAGAGCAAGCCATCTAGCTAGCAGCTCAAGTGGTGAGACTTTGGTTCAGCAAAAGGCCCTGCTTCAACAACCAAGTGGACAGTGATTGGGAAGGACACCTGCTATCAACTCCAGACATCCACACACATGCACCCACACACATGCACCCACACATATACACACCAATACACAAAGGCAAGAAAAGTAATATGTGGTGTAACCACACAATGGAATTCATCAGTAGAAAGAAATAATCCAACACTGAGGATGATGCTGAGGCAGGAGGATGGGAAATTTGAGGCCAGCTTGAGCTACATACTGAATACTGAGACCCTGGTGTTTGTTTTAAAGTGGCCTGGGGAGACGGCTCAGCAGTTAAGGGCAATGGCTGCTCTTTCACAGGGCCCAGGCTTGATTTCCAGCACCCACGTGGCGTCTCACACCTGTAACACAGTTCCAGGGGACCCAGTACCTTCCTCTGGCCTCAGTGGGCATCAGGCACACAGACACACGGTGCACAGACATATATGCAGGCAAAGCACCCATGCACATAAAATAGATATAAATCTTTTTGAAGTGCAGAAATGGTGGTGCACACCTTCATCCCAGCATGGGGATCAGGATTTCAAGGCCAGCCTCAGCTACTGGGTGAGTTTAAGGCTATCCTGGACTGCATGATACCCTGTGTCAAACAACAAAACAAAGGATCAAACTAATAGCATAAAACTACAGGATGGGTGAACTGTATGGCATTCCGAGATCTGGAAGAAGCTAATCAGAAAAGACCACAATGTAGGTGTCCATTAATCAGGAGCTCTCCAGAAGCCATCCAGAGATAGTGCATGAACACAGTGCATGGGTCTGGGGCTGAGTGAGGCTGGGAACCGGCAGTGAGCGGGCAGGGGAAGTCCTCACGCTAGACATGTTCAATTACAGTGATGGTTGGGTATCTGAATTTAATGAAAGCCACCAAATTGTACCAAAGCATGATGGTATACCCCTGTGATCCCAGTTGAAAAACTGAGGCAGGAAGATCACAAGTTTGACTTCGGGGTGAGATAAAGGGAGACAGTGTCTCAAAAAACACAGATGGCTCATGGGTTGAAGATACTCTCCATGTCTCCATGACATTCCCGGAACCCACATGGTGGAAGGAAAGAAATTACTTCCATGAGAGCCCTGCACCCCAATAAACAAACAAATAGGGGGAAAGGAAGAAAACCAAGATCCCTGGAGTGTTGGTATGAGAGAGGCTGGGAACGTCATGATGTAAATTACACCTCAATATAAGTCATTCTGTTTTCTTGTGTGTATGGTGTGTTTGAACGCATATGATTTGGGGGTGACCATGTAAGGGGTGCGCATGTGTGGGGTGCATGTATGTGCTCAAGGCTGATGCCAGGTGTCTTCTTTGATTACTCTCCACCTTATCTCACCTGGCCTCAGTGGCTGATGCCAGGTGTCTTCTTTGATTACTCTCTACCTTATCCACCCAGGCAAAGCCACCGATATGGCAGGCTGGCTCCTTGTGATCAGGCAGCAAGTGCTTGAACCACAGAGACATTCCCACAACCCTTGGTGGGTGGTCGTTTCTTTCTTTCTCTCTCTCTCTCTCTCTCTCTCTCTCTCTCTCTCTCTCTCTCTCTCTGTGTGTGTGTGTGTGTGTGTGTGTGTGTGTGTGTGAGAGAGAGAGAGAGAGAGAGAGAGAGAGAGAGAGAGAGAGAAACTCTTGACAATCCTCCTGCTTCAGCCTTTGGAGTGCTGCCATTACAGGCATAAGCTAAGCAGTTTAGGGGGGCTGTTTTGGCTTTTTCTATGTTAAGGAATGAGGCTTCTAAGAGTTGATAATAGTTAAGAACACAAACTAAAGCCGGGTGTGGTGGCGCACGCCTTTAATCCCAGCACTTGGGAGGCAGAGGCAGGCGGATTTCTGAGTTCGAGGCCAGCCTGGTCTACAGAGTGAGTTCCAGGACAGCCAGGACTACACAGAGAAACCCTGTCTCGAAAAACCAAAAAAAAAAAAAAAAAAGAACACAAACTGTGGCCTTGGACTCAATGGGTTAAAATTCCATCTCTCCTTATGTAGCTAGCTGGGCAAGCTACAGAATGACCCTACCCTGGAATATCCTGATGATAATTAATGTTTATCCTAATGCAGGCACTGTTCCAGGTACTTTGCATATGACAGCCTAGCTAAGCCTTACAAATCTTTGGTTATAGAGGGGTTAGAAGACTGGCTATCCCCTGGTCACACAAGTCACCAACTAGCCAGCGGTAGGGTAAGTGGCCACCAGATTTTAGGAGCTAAGTGCTTCAGCACAGGACAGCATTTATCTCCTAGTGGCATCTGGCATCACCTAACACAGGCTGTTGAGAAGAGATTCTCACAACGTGCGGACACACTAAGTATTGCTGAGGTGTGCTGACACACAATCAATGTGCCCCCACCCCCTACCCCCAAATGAGGGTCAGGGAGAAGCCACTCTTAATGGATTCCCATGGCTTCGGTTTGTCTGATTGTATTGGAAGTGTTCAGGGAGAAAAAAGCCAAGCCTGGTTTGGAAATAGTGTGGAAGAAAAGGGCTCAATTCCACTGAGCAGCTGTAACAAATCCCTTTCTTCTAAGGGATGGACATTGAAGGATGGGATTGTACACTGAAGTCAACACAATTCTCAGTGGACTCGCTTCTCTGGCAGCCAGGAAGGCAGGGACTGAAGACTTGGGTTCTGAGCTGCTCTAGCTGCTTGACCAGTCAGTGAACAGGCGCCTGCCTTCTGCTGAGACTAGACTTCCATGTTTGTAAAATATGTAACTATGTTTGGCAAAGCAACAAACGGAGAACAAACAAACAGCTCCGTCTCCGGTGTCTTGAGGATTTCCTGTGGCAGCAGGAGCAGACTCACCAGAGGTTTATGGATACACTTAGGCCCTGTGAATGGGTGGCATCACCTCCTGGCTCATTCTCCTCTCACTCATTGAGGAAACAGAGCGCTTTGCAGAGGGAGATGTCCCGACTCTCCGCAGGAGAATAAGCTGCCATCTCCCTTGGCCAAGAGGAGGATGCGGCATTCAGGCACACAGAAGATCTGCGTTTAGTATAAGAAGGGTTATTAGCCCCGGGCGTGGTGGTGCACGCCTTTAATCCCAGCACTTGGGAGGCAGAGGCAGGCAGATTTCTGAGTTCGAGGCCAGCCTGGTCTACAAAGTGAGTTCCAGGACAGCCAGGACTACAGAGAAACCCTGTCTCGAAAAACCAAAAAATAAGAAAAAAGAAAAGGGTTATTTGGTATAAAACTCATCATTCTCCATCTCCCCGGAGAACAGAGAAGACACAGGGGCTAAGTCTGGGAGGGAGGCTGGCTATCTGGATTAGGCAGAGAGAAACACCTGCCATAGGCCACCGCTAAAGGCATGGAGGGAGTCTGTCCTTGTGTCTTCAGGAATGAATGAATGAATGAATGAATGGGGATGAATCCAGAAGCAATCAGGGTCTCTGGGATGGCACTCCCACCCCCTGCTCTCCCTTCACTGGCCTTAGTCTCTTCCCCCAGAAGGCACAGAGCCTAGTGGAGCAGCACCCTAATACAGGAGAGTTGCTTTTAACTTGACTCAGACCGGGCGTGGTGGCGCATGCCTGTAATCCCAGCACTTGGGAGGCAGAGGCAGGCGGATTTCTGAGTTCGAGGCCAGCCTGGTCTACAGAGTGAGTTCCAGGACAGCCAGGACTACACAGAGAAACCCTGTCTCGAAAAACAAAAAAACAAAAACAAAAACTTGACTCAGGACGAGTGTCATTGGGACTAAAAGCCTAACTCAGAAATAAGACGACTTGAGTGGGGTGCCCAGCTCTGCCTCATACACGCTGTGTGAGCCAGGGCAGATTCTTTAACCTCTCTGTGCTCCAGAACCTACCCTACAGAGGTGAGGGAGAAGAAAATGAGAGCCTGTGTATAAAATGCTTACCATGCCTGGGTACACAGTGAACCTTCCCTAACTCACAACCACTACTCAGCTAGTGTTTTTGAGGCAGAGACAAAGTCACCCACAGGTCGTGCAGCTCTTGTCTTGAGTGAGGACAGATCCAGGAGTGTGCCCAGCAGGGAGATCTGACTCCCTCCCAAATCAGCAGAGCCTATGAGATCACACCCACCACAGAAACTCAGGGAGCCTTCAACAGGAAGGGCATGGCTTCTTCAGCTTCTGCAGCACCCAGTTTGCTTGGAAAGCAACTTCATGCACACATCTCAACATGAGCTCTTGATAGACAACCACAATACCTACTCTACAGATGAAGGGGGCGAGGGGGGAGCTAGTGAAAGAGAAAGGTTGTCTAATCCATGTCCCACATGACCTTGAGCCTTCCTGGCAAGGATGAGGCTGGTCCCGTCTAGCACTTACTCTCCTAAGCTTCTCGCTCCACAGTTGGCAGGCACAGGAGAGAGGCCTACAGCTTGAGGTGTGTCGGACCCAGATCAGAACAGCTGGGGTTACGTCTACACAGCTGGTTTTCTTGGGTCACCCCAGCATAGATACACAGAAAGGTCAGAGCTGAGATGTCATATCAGGCTTGGAGACCAACTTCAAATGTTCCTGTACAGGGCACCTAAGTGGATCGGTTGGTAGAGTATTTACCTACCATGCTCCAAGCCCCGGGTTCACTCTCCAGTACCAGATAAACCATGCCTAGTGGTGCAGAGCTATAGTCATGGAGGCAGGAAGATCAGAAGTTCCAGATTATCCTTGGCTACGTAGAGAGTTCAAGGCCAGTCTGTGCTACATGAGACCCTGGGGAAAAAAAAAAGAAAGAAACAAAAGAAAGCTCCTACATAAAATGTGAAAGACTAGTTAAAAGGACTCAGACTCATCTCCCA
The DNA here is from genome assembly GCA_964023405.1 of Apodemus agrarius. Taxonomy (NCBI): domain Eukaryota; kingdom Metazoa; phylum Chordata; class Mammalia; order Rodentia; family Muridae; genus Apodemus; species Apodemus agrarius. Next base: position 42,777,524 of record OZ030011.1, read on the forward strand.
AAAACCATATTCCTCCTGTGCAAGCCCTCTATTGAGGACTACCTTTGCTGAGGGATTAGGTGTAAAGATGACCCCTGTATCAGCAGATCCAAAAGCCTCCTGCTCACGAGGCTCTATGCCTCCCTGTCCCCAGGGTCACAATGTCCCTGGTACCACGGGCATGTACAAGGAGTGTATGGGTCCCAAATGCTATGGGTTTTTTTTCTCCAGTGATGTTAACTCCCTCTAACACAATTGAATTGTCACCTGTCAAAGGACCCGAGTGGGGGGGGCGGGGGGGGGGGGCTGGTGTTTAACTCTCCAGTGAGGTCTCCAGCCTCACTGCCAAGGCCTGGGATTTTCTGAGACCATTTCCATTCAGGCGGAGGCTTTGCTGTGAGCCCAGAGCTGCAGCATTAGGGAATTTTCTTGAGCCAGATCGAGCAGTTGAAGTTGCCTTTTCTTTTCTTCCTTTCTTCCTTTCTTCCTTTCTTCCTTCCTTCCTTTCTTTTTTTTTTTTTTTTTTTTTTTTTTTTAGGTATTTTATGTGTTTGGATGCTTTGCCTGGATGTATATCTGTGCACCATGAGTGTGGTGTGCCTGTGGACACCAGAAGGTGTCAAATCTGTGGGATCTAGAGTTACAAACAGCTGTGAGCCATTATATGGATGCTGAGATCTGAACCTGGATCCTCTGGAAGAGCATCCAGTGCTCCTGACCGCCGAGCCATCCCTCCAGCTCCTAGACGTTCCTTTGAAGAGTTATGTTCTTAATTAAGTCTGTTGCTCTGCAGCAAGCATCCTGGATCAGGGAGAGCCTTCCAATTTCTGCAACCTTTGAATTTGCCTTTCAGCAACCCCCACCAACAGATGGTTCTAGAGTCCGACCTTCAGAGCTGGCCCAGTGGAGGGCAGCCTGGATTCAGGTATCACAGATCCAGAGGCCTTTATCTTCCTGCCCTTCCTATTTCCTGTAGAGCCAAGCAGGATGGTGAGAGGCAGAGGGTCCCTCTCCTGGGAGTGCAGAATTCAGAGATCAGCTGCCTCCCAGGAGCCCACCCGAAAAGCTGCAGGTCAAAGTGCAAGCTCCAGGTGTCTCCAAACAGCACATGAAGGTGCCCTCGTGGGAGTCACTCCTTTTACCATACGGATCTCGGGGATCAAACTCAGGTGGGTAGTCAGGCTTGGCAGCAGGGGCCTCTGCTTCAACCTCCGAGCAGGCTGACAATGGGATCTCATGTAGCCAGGGTGGCCTCAAGCTCACGATGCAGGTGAGGATGACCTTGGACTCATAGACCTTTCTGCCTCCATCTCTCGAGGGCTGGAATTACAGATGTGCACCACCACATCTGCCTTCACTCTTTAAACCGTTATACATTAAGTCCCTAATTGATCAAGAAAATGTGTTCACCTTCAGTCAGTTATCAAAAATGACTGAGAACGACTGACCCCTGAGGGTGGGCAAGCCTTAGAGCCATCCCCTATGCTGCCAGCACTAACTTTCTTACAGGTATCCCTGAGGACAACATCACTAGGAAATTAAGAACAGGAGTCAGCTACCACTATGGAAGTCTCTGGCAACTACAGGACAGCATGCTCTGGTCCTTTTCTAGGTATCAACTTCCCACACCCAAACCTATTGAGGTTTTAAAAAACTGATGCCAGAGAAACCAAGTGTTGTCCCCTCTGTGGTGTTCTGGTTGGTCAAACTCTACTAGCACCTCTGGTCCATGGAGATGTGACGGTGGAGGGCTCTCACGTCTACTTATATCAGGGTAATTGCAGGCGCTAACTAGCACTGTCTGGGCCCTGCTCCCAGACATGTAGGTATTTACGCCATGCAAAAGGAATGAAGGCCACACCACCAGCCAGCCCAGGGACACACTGTGCTGGGGTTCCTGGCAGGAAGGCTTCTCACGGCGCACAGCGTATGCAGGGGTAGGATGGTGGGTGGTGTCCCTGCTAAAATTTACCTACCACCAATTTCGTCAGAGGCTTCTCTGTAGCTGGGGCTGAGCCTGCTCCAAATGCTTCTGCTTCGCCTTCATGTGGAACAAATGTACTGTGGCTTTTTAGAGAGGTAGCAGTGTACAGGGGGGGTGGGGAGGGTGAAGTCAGGGTGGGCTGGGGTGGGGGCTAGATTCAGAACTCTTCTGCTCAAGGGAGCAGTGTTCTTTCAAACAATGGCTACTTGTACTGGCTGACTTTGTGTGTCAACTTGACACAAGCTGGAGTTATCACAGAAAAAGGAGCTTTCGGTGAGGAAATGCCTCCATGAGACCCAACTGTAAAGCATTTTCTTGGTTGTTGATTAAGGGCCCCTTGTGGGTGGTGCCATCCCTGGGCTGGTAGTCTTGGGTTCTATAAGAAAGCAAGCTGAGCAAGCCAGGGGAAGCAAGCCAGTAAGTAACCTCCCTTCATGTCCATGGCCTCTGAATCAGCTCCTGCTTCCTGACCTGCTTGAGTTCCAGTCCTGACTTCCTTTAGTGATGAACAGCAATGTGGAAGTATAAGCTGAATAAACCCTTTCCTCCCCAACTTGCTTCTTGGTCATGATGTTTGTGCAGGAATAGAAACCCTGACTAAGACACTACTCCTACCTGAAGTCCCTGCCCCATCCATCTGGTCACCAGACAGATGTTTAGACCGTTCACCTGCTGGATCCTGTTGGGTAGCAGTGGATAGGACTCTCCGGGAGCTAGAGGCAGCCCCACAATTAATGCACCCCTGACCAGGCAGTTCACCAATCCTAGGGAATATTTTAGCTTCCTAGAACCAGGCTTGGAGAATTCAGAAAGATTTCAGAACCTTTGGTGCTAAGTGGGGCTTTCTCTGAGTCCTCAGAATATCATTGAACACCCAGATCTGACAACACGGAAAAACTCCCTACAGGGCGGTGGGCCTGAGCTGAGGGTCTCTGGTTAGCATTTCTCGGAAGCAGCTTTGTCATTTTCGAGCTGTAGTTTCACCTCAGATTGGAACACAAGCTCAATGTGACCCAAGAGAAAGACATATGGTGACAGGAAGGCAGGCTCAGGGTTGGCCAGCTGCCTGGCACACTGCTATTTGCCCTTGGGCAAGTCACTTCACCTCTCTGATCCAGCTCTCCTGCCAACAGAAAATAATTCCTGTTTGTGCGCTTGTGTGATTCTTATGTATTCTTAGTATTAGATACAAGAAAGACAAAAAAAAAAAAAAAATCTGAGCTCATGAGAAGTAAGGAATGGGTGCCCCTCCCCTCCAGAGGAGCCCAGCGTCCCTGAGCAGTGGTGATGGCTACCTTAGACTTCTAGCTACACCACTGGGGAACACCCTGCCCTCCTGCAGCAGAAAGGCTAGCAATGCCAGTGCGACTGGACAAAGGGCCCCATAAGAACAAAGGAGGCACATGGACAATCACAGATCCCTTCTAGAAGACCCCCGGTGGGATATGAGGACTTAGGGAAGCCAAGAGCTGTGAGTGACACTTAACGTCCTAGACACTCAGCTATTCCTAGAGTCTTTTTGGCTTTTGACAGGAGTTAGACCTGAGCCAGATGCCTGGGATTCTGCAGAGGTCTGGGCACAAACATTCTGGGCTCAGAGCTGGGAAAATGGCTAACCGTTGTGAGATGCTGGCCAACCCTGCTTATTCAGTCCTTTCCTTTATTTATAAACTATTAGTGTGTGTGTGTGTGTGTGTGTGTGTGTGTGTGTGTGTAGGCCACAGGAAAATAAAAAGCCCTGCCTACCCTTTTCAATAGTCACAACTATCATAACCCATCTTGCAGTAAATAGAAGGAGGTTCTGCTAGATTCTCAACCTTTGGTCAAGGGGAGGGGAGGGGAGGATGGGGAAACTTCACAAGGTCCCGGAAGAGTCTGGCTCTCCAGGTTGCTTGTTCTGCTGGTGAAGGGACTTTGATCCTGAGGTTGTTTACTGCATTCAAATCTTGATCTGCACGTGCCAACCATAGGATCTTGGGAAAGTTACTTAGAAGGTTGTTCTTCAGTGGAGGGGCAGAAGATAGTAAAGAGGTAGGAAAGCTGGGATCCGGTGATCCTGCACATGTCCTCCGTACATCGGAGCCCCAGGGAAAGTCTTGTATCAGCCTGACTCTCCACAACTGAGTATCTAGCTTGCTGAAGCTTATTGTATGTCTGTTAGGAACAGGCACAAACGGGATGCCCTGGCCCCTCATCTGGTAAAAACAATAAAAAGAAGAGTAGGGCTGGGCAGTGGTGGCTCAGGCCTTTAATCCCAGTGCTTGGGAGACAGAGGCAGTCGGATTTCTGAGTTCGGGGGCCAGCCGAACTACAGAGTGAGTTCCAGGACACCCAGGGTTACACAGAGAAACCCTGCCTCAAAAAGCCAAAAACAACAACAAAAAAAAAGAGTAAGATGATCCTCAAAGAAAACTAAAAAGAGGGCTGGAGAGATGGCTCAGGGGTTCTGTGCTTGCTGTACAGAGACCCCACAACCTAAGTTCTAAGCTCACATAACAGTGGCAAGATTGATTCCACTGAGATGTCCTCTGACTCCACACATGCCCCCCCACACCTTAGTTATATATAAAATTTGTTTTAAGCATTTTAACTTATAGTAATGTGTAACACTAGAGCATCTTGTTCTATAGTTGAGGTGTGCCTCCTTGGCCCCCCACCCTGCTACCTCTTAACACCATGTGGGGAGGTTTTTATTTAGTTAGTTTTTTGAGACAGGGTCTCACAGAGCCCGGGCTGGCCTTGAACTCCCTAGAGCGCTGAGAATGACCTTGAACTGCTGGTCTTCATGCTTTTTCCACGCCCCAAGCTAGGACTGCTGGCATGTACCACTATGAAACAGTGTGGTTTAGAGCTCATCTGTATTACTGTGTTGAACTATGTCCATTGCTTTGCTTCTGCATGGTATCCCATCCCAGATGGAAGCCTGCTCCTTCTGTGCAGAACTTTCTGAGGTTTGAGGGATAGAGAGAGTTTTTCTGCCATTGTCAGGGGCTGGATGTTTGGAGAGGCTGAGCAGCAACAGAGCTCTGGCCATCTCACATCCCTGCAGGCCCTAAGTCCTGTCAGCCTTGCCAGTCCTACCGCCCCACTGCCTGAACACCTGCCAAGTTCACTCCTCACCTTATTCCTTCATTTGTGCCATGAAGCACTTCCCTGCACCCATCCTGACTTCAACAGACAGGGTTCATTCTCCCCTGTGAGTTATGACATCACAGGGCAGCCATCTTGACATGTAGGGGTCTCCACAGGCTTGAAGCAGGGGACTTCAGCTGAGTCCAGCTTCTGTTGGCAGATAACCAGCCATCTCTGACTCAGGCGCTTTATCTGAGAAATGGGGAAGAAGCAGCTCACAGGCCTGCTGTGAGGGCTGAAAGCGATGTACCAGGTGCACCCTGGGAAGTCAAAAGTGCTCTGTCCCTGCCCTTCCTCGGTTATTCTTAAAGTGGCAGCTCCCAGTGACCCCCTAGCATCCCAGCACCAACATACAAGCCAAGCAAGAAAGACACGAACAACTGATGATTGTCTGAAGCCTCTGAGTCTGGGAGCGATGTGTAAGGTGACATTAGATAATGAATACACAAGTTAACAAGTTATAACTTACGATCACCAATAGCTCGCACAGGAGTGCGCTTATGGAGCCCACTACTTACAGTCTGGACTGTTTACATAAATGAACCCACTCAATCACGCAGCTGCACGCTGAAGCAGGGCCTGCTAGCATCCCCACTCTGCAGGTGAGAAAACTGAGGCACAGAATGTTTAAACAGCTGTCTACGCTGCACAGCTGGAGCACATGCTAGCCCCGGCCTCCAGGGTCTGTGCTCAGAGGCCCTCTGCGGGACTGTATCTTCCTCAGAGCCCTAAGAAAGCCCCAAATGTTCTTACAGCCATAGCACCTGCTTCCATGGAAGAGAGAAGAGGGCAAGAAGAAAACGGGGCTTTCCTTTCTTCCCGAACTTTGAAGGTTTCTGCCCTCCTTGGAATCCATGTCCTGATGACATGGCTTCAATTCCCAGAACCCACGGGGTAGGAGAACACTCTCAAAAGTTGTCCTTCAGCTGCCACATGTGTGCTGTGGCAATCATCATCATCATCATCACACACACACACACACACACACACACACACCTCTCTCTCTTTCACACACACACACACACACACACACACACACACACTGATAATCATATATAAAATACATTGGCCAGTGTATGAAAGCATATCCATCCAGTCTGTAAAGTGGAGATGACTCACTCAATAAAGGCCACCTCACACAACACCAGACTGGATCCCGCAAAGCCCATGTTCACCAGCCCCTTTCCAAGTCCTTTCAGACACAGCCAAGCAGCCCTTTTCCCATTTGGCTTGACTTCAGCCTCAGAGTCCTCAGCACAGCGCCAGAGCTGGAGCCAGAATTACAGCTGAAGCCTCTCTGTCATTCTCTCTAACAGGACAAAGACAGAACACCACAGGCAGCAGACTGGGAGGGAGGGGGGGAAGGTAAAGGGCTTCCCGCCTCCACTGCTCCCCCCTCTGCAAAACCCATTTTTGTCACAGTGAGAACTTAGAAGGCACTGAAAGGAAACGCTGGTTTTAATGATGGTGTGAGGGCCGGGGCCATGCTGAGAGGAGCCCTGTAGCCACGGATGAGGGCAGCGAGAGGCAAGAGCTCAGCAGCACCTGGGCAGAGAGGATTCGCCCTGTGGTGATGTAAGCAATGACACAGGCCACGCCCCTCCCTCCATGCACCTCCTTCCTTAGACAACCTGCCAGCCAAGAGTGTCATGAACCGATGCAAGCCCCAGGACTTTCCAGTGGGAACAGGACAGGACAATTTGAACTTCTCTAGTAGCCATTAAAAAAAGGAGGTTAAAAAAGGAACAAGTAAAATTAATTTTAATAGCAGACTGGGGTCTGGGGACACCATTTATGATAGGCCATGCTTGGCATGCAGAAGGCCTTGGGTTCAATCCCAGGAATTTAGTACCAAGAAGCCAAATTCCTAAGATAGATGTGTGTGTGTGTGTGTGTGTGTGTGTGTGTGTTGTATCTTACCCCAACAGCTCCAAACAGAATCATTTCAATACAGAAAAAAAAGATTAGTGAGGTTATTTGAGTTTCTTTTTTTAAATGTTATCTTTGAAATCCAATATATATTTTTATAGTATGTTTCGATTTAGATACAAAGATTTCATTAAAAATAGTCTGTCTTGAGAAGTCATAAAAATTATAGTTAAAAATGTAGATTCCACATATAGATATGCTTTTCAGATTTTCCCAGAAGTTTTCCAACAACCAAAATCAGTGTCTGTTTTAAAGTTTAAATCAATAAAAATGAAATAAAACAAAAGATTCAGTTCCTCCGTTGCAGTAGCTACATTTTAAGTGCCCAAGTGACACAGGTGCCCGGTGGTGACTTTGCGGTCTGGATGAGGGTGAGCGTGTGGGTCTGCTGAAGGCAGCTCTGCCTGCCTGCACAGAAGTCTTGGCCTCCATGCTGGCCCTGTAAACACTCTCAGACCCTTGGGGTTGGCTCCTCCTTGTATTCTCGTCCAGGCCTGTTGACCCTGTCTAGGCCATTTCTTGTCCCCCTCCCCCTTGCCCAGTGTTGGCTTCCATTTCCCTTGGGCTCTGTATGTACTCTGAGACTTCAAACAGGCCACTCCCAACTTCACTCTGAACCCCAGCCCAGGTGTGGTTCCCCGTCCATGTGTGGTTCCCCATCCAGGTGTGGTTCAGGGACTCTACCTATTTGGAAGGGTTATTCAAGAGATGTTGTGTTCTCAGCTAAACGAAGAAGAGAAGACTGCCAATCCTGGGGTGCACCCAGGATTGAGCCATCATCTCCTTCTCGTGTTCTGGGGGAACGCTCCGGCAATTTTCACATGCTTATGAGGTGGTACCAAGACACCATTTTGGTTGTCTGAAATCCCTTACAGCTCACTGCTTCACAGTGCCGTCCAGGAGCAGAAGGGCGTGGCCCCGTTGCTTGGTTCCTTCTTTATCTGCTCTCTTAGTTTGGTGAATTATTTGAGTACTGTGCTTGGTCCTAACCACTCACTCCTCCAAGCCACCAAAACCACAACAGACATCACTGATTGATCACATGGTCTTTCTCCATGAACCTTTCTACCCCTCAACCCCTGGGACACTGCCCCATAACCCAATCCCAGAAAGAGAAAGGAAGGGGAAAAAAGATGACTCCACACAAAGAAGCAGGTCCCCAGATTTCATAGATAGAAATGAATAAATCAACAAACAAAACCTATCAACACACAAACACCAGCTCCCCATCCACCCCTGTGCCCAGAGCTGACTGACTGGGCTTTGTTAGAGAGTAACCCGGGCTGCTCACGGCTGCAGCAGCCCCGCAGGCCACAGCTTCAGAACGCCTTGCAGCAGAAGGCCCCAGACATCAGCCTGCCCCAGCTGCATTGAGAAAGTAGGGAGCCAGAACTGCCCGGTAGAAGCTTTGTTGTGAAGGGCACCTCTGACTGTCCCTGGTCTGCAGTTGACCGGTGTGAGCGGACCCACAAAGAGGAGGCCTTGCAGGGAGCCAGCAACAGGAAGCCCATCTCCCATCACTTCCGGTGCCGAGGAAGCCACTTGGACTTCAAGGGATACAGCAGCCCCGGAAAACAGCTGAGTGGGCTGCCCCTGAGCAAGTGCCACCTCTCCAACTTGGGGCAGCCTCAAGCCTCGGAGTCTCCAGCAAAAGAAAGGGGAAAGACTCCCAAGGTCCTGTATTGCCAGGAAATGGGATTCCAGAGTCTGGCTGTACCTGAGGAGAATACAACCAACCAAACAAGGAAACAAAGGAGGGCTTGATCAGATACCCAGTCACAGCACTCTCCCGCCCACACAGAGCACTCTCTAGAGACAGGCCTCCCATCTCCCCCACTCCGGCACTTCAACAAGGGCTCCATTCTCCCGTGCCATTTACAGGCACCAGCACCCTCCCTTCCTCCTCACCAGGCCCACGCCACACATATCAAACACACAAGACATAACATACAACATACGACCCCCTCCCACACAGGACATAGACACAGGTCACATCACATACAAGCACACGTATATTGCGCTTGAAACATATGCCACCCACATGCCCACACACTGTACGCAAGTATTTCACTGATCCCACATTCTAAGGACAAAATGTTCCGAGCCACAGAACATTAAGAAACAACACTGACAAATAGATTTGATCATCTTGCTGGAAAATGAAATGAACGACACAGTTTCCTGACTTACCAAGCCTGCATGCTGAATATAATTTATCACCTCTTGGAGATTCAGTAATGTATCTCTGAGCCTGTCTTTACCAGGGCCCTCAGAGCCTAATGACCTGGCCTCTCCCTCTGCCTGCTTCCCCACCCCCCCCACCCCAGCCACAGGCTGCCCTGGCCACGGGCTGCCAGGGACACCAGGCATTACAACACTTGGCTGCCTGGAGCATGCTCTCCCTACATGTCTGCATGGCTCAGTCTCTTTCCATTGGGGCCTCTGCTCCAATGCCAGCTTACCAGAGAGACCCTTCCTGGCCCTGTTCACTCACTAGTCTGCCCTCTCACACTGCTTTACTTCATTTTCACGTATCACGTATTTCTGTCTAATAAATTATGTTCATATGTTTACTGCCTGTGCTACCCCCCGGAACCCAAGTTCCTCGAAAGCAGAGACTATGCCTGTTTTCTTAATACTTGTAACGGTCTTGGAGCATGGTAAGTGCTCAGGTGAACTGACCAGGCAGTGACTGGGGGAAGCATCTGGCTTTCTGACCAGTGAGTGCATTGAACAGCCACATCTCCTATTTCTGGCTGATCTTTTGCCGTTGGTTGTCTGTCACTTTGCAGGATGTCTGCAGCTCCGGGGGATTCCAGTCTTGTTCCTCCTCTGATCTGCTGTATTTGTAACCAAGGAATAGCTAAAGGTTGCCAAGCGATGACCAACCTGCTGACTTCCTTAACTGATTTTTCTAAACAATGTTTCTTCCCAGGCTGTGGCCTCAGGGCAATTGAAAGCCTGCCTTCCGCTATCAGCGGTCTGAGAACAGGTCTTTGTAGCTTCCTTTTGGTTGTGAACTGTTACAAGATCTAAGTCTACCTAGAGACACTTCTACAAGCACATCCCAGGCGCACTCAGACACCTTCAACCAGAGTGTCTGTGTACGCCTGGCAGTCTGTGGGAAGAGTGTCCTCCTGTGGAGATGGCAATGTTGCCAGCACTTGAGTAGCTGGCTTTTCATACACCTTGTGCTCTGGCCTTAGTCTCATTCAGTAAAGCACTGTGAGGCCTTGAGCCCTGACCTAGGGCTCCCTTGTTTTTGCAGTGTGAGCTGGGAGGGATGGCCTAGATCTTGCCTAGAGAGTCGAAGTGACTCACCCAAGGCTGTAAGCCCCTCGGCTACAGGGCTGGCCCTTGCAGTGGCCCCTGGACATTCATTCATTCATTCATTCATATCCTCTCTACACCCCCACACCATACACTACCTTGTCAAAAGCCAGGCTCTGTTTCTGTCCTGGACCAATCCCATTGCAGGGCCCTCAAGGAGCCATGGAGAGCCCAGGATGGCAGGTCCCACAACTGTGAGCATACTAAGAGTTGTCACCCCTCTCTAAGCTCTCTGTGACAATGTTTATTTTTGATTTTTTTTTGGGGGGGGGCAGCTACACTGCACTCTATGAAACAGCAAGAGGTGGCTTTTCCTGGAGCTGACTTTCTTCCATGCCAACCGCATGCCGCCCAAAAGAGCCTTGCATACAGCATTTTACACACACACACACACACACACACACACACACAAGGTTCTTCTGTTCGTCCACTTATCCAAAGTACCCCCAATCTCCTAACCATTCCTGGTTCAAGATGTTCTGCAGGTCCTTTGAATGGCCCTGCATATCTGGCCAGACTGCTCCTGGGTGTGGCTGAACTGTAAGGTAAGGACACAGGCAGGCCTGGGCTACAGCCTCTTCCATAAGCCAAGGTTCAGAGGGTGTTACCAGCTCGCATTGCCCTGAAAGGTAAAGGCCAAGACCCTGGGAAAAAGAACAGACAATTTGCCAGTGGTACTCTGGATCAGGAAACTGAAGTGGGACGGATGCATGAAACTCTGCCCTGCAAAAACACCGAAGGAGGCACTAACGTCTGGGGGCGGGACATTTGCTGAAGCCCCGCCCCTGGCTATTCAGCTCCTCCCGGGACTAGTGGACCTCCCCTCTCCCTTCCTGCAGGGCTGCTCTGAAGGAACAGAGGGGAGGAGCGCACAGCAGCTGGAGATTCCTCCTCCCCCTTAGCCTCGAAAGCTGGGCCAGCCCTGCCTCTCAGGAAGCCAGGTCTCCCGCTGTGCAATAATTGGACCCTATTTCGTGAAAGTGAGTCTTTTTTTCCCCTCCTACCTGCTGCTTTTGGAAGCATTTATCTGCTGACTTGAGCGGGTGGAGAGACACCCTGGTGAGCCTCAACTATTCCAGCGCAGACTAGTCTTGCATGGAGACCTTTCCTGCTGCAGCAAAGAAACCTCTTTTCTTGCAACTGCACTCATTGGCTCTTTCCAGTCTCCTGGACCCCAGTCTCCAAAGGGACTTGGTTCTAGAACCACCTCTAGGTGGCAAGGAGACAAATACCTCCAAAGCAAAACTGGGCCTCAAAGTGGCCACTGGACATCCATTTGCATCTTGCATATGAGCAAGTACACACACACACACACACACACACACACGGAAACACACACACACACACACACACACACACGGAAACACACACACACACACACACACACACACACGGAAACACACATGCCATCCTCCACACCCACATTTTCAATAGCTAGCCTCTATTTCCATCCGGGGTTGATCTTCTCGCCAGTCTATCAAAGAGCCCAAATTCAGAGATGCTCAAATTTCTTATATAAAGTAGGAAAGTACACTGTGTATGCAATCCCAGCCCTCAGGGAGGCTGAATCAGGAGGACATCTGTGAATTCCAGGTCAGCCTAGGCTACAAAAGAAGAACATGTCTCAAAAATAAAACAAAATGGCCAAGTGCATAACCTTCTGAATACTTTATATTATGCCTAGTTTCTTTTTCATATTTTATTCTTGATTATACGCATGTGTGTGTGTCTCTGAATGTGGGTTTGTGCAATTTGGGTGTAGTGCCCACAGAGGCCAGAAGAGGTCGCTGGATCTGGAGTCACAAGCAGGTGTGAGATGACAAATACGGGTGCTAGAAATCAAACTTGGTTCCTCTGGAAGAGTGGCACATGCCCCTAACCGCTGAGCCATTCCCTTCCCCCCACTCCCCCCCTTCCGCCTTGCCCCAGTTCCATGTCTGGATTCTTATACAGTGGCTACAATGTAAATGTGAGTAGTCCTTCTAGAGTATCATTTACAAACTAACGAGGTGGAGGTGCAGAGGTTAAGCCGCCACATGCTCAGCACTGATGCAATTCCCCCCTCCCCCATTATTTTGACTTGTGATAGTGAATGCAAGAGTGTGGAACCTGAAGAGAAGGGAGGTGGGGAAGCCAATCAGGATCTTGCTAGGGGGAAAAAAAAACCAGCTCGGCAGATCTAGAGTCTTTGTTTTTTAGTTAATTAGATTTTAGTTTTCACACTCCATATTTTATTCCCCCTCCCTGTCCACCCTTCGAATGTTCCACATCCCATACCTCCTCCCCACCCCCTGTCTCCACGTGGATGTCCCTACCCCCCCCCCCAAATTCCCTGGGGCCTCGGGTCTCTTGAAGGTTAGATGCATCACCTCTGAAGGAACACAGACCCGGCAGTCCGCTACAGTATATGTGTTGGGGACCGCATGTCAGCTGGTGTATGTTGCCTGGTTGGTGGTCCAGTGTTTGAGGAATCTCGTGGGTCCAGACTAATTAGACTGCTGGTCCTCCTACACAGCCGCCCTTCTCAGCTTCTTTCAGGCTTCTCTAGTTCTACAACAGGAGTCAGCTGCTTCTGTCCATTGGTTGGGTGCACTCTTTCAGCTGCTTGTTGGGTAGATCTAGTCTTAAACACCTCATACTGAACACATGCACTCACCGGTCAGATCATGGATAAGCTTCCATCGACTCCTGTGTAAACTTGCAAATGAGGCACACAAGGTTGTTTGAGGGAGGGAACACTGATCTAAAGCTTGGGAAATACTTGCCCTGTGTCAAAAGTTATCAAATGAATGTGGCCACCATCAATGTAACACAGAACAGGCAGCTACTACAGAGGCCGGACGAAGTGGCGTGAACCAGTCCTCAGAACAGGCAGGGCACAGTATGAGACTGTCCAGAGCAAGCCCGATGTCTAAGTGAATCAAATTTAGTGCCCCAGAGGTCATTAATTGACCCCACCTGAAAGCTTGTCACCCCCTGTTCATTTCTGGAAGGCTTGAGTCTGTCTAGTCTCCCGTGACTTTGCTCTGCTGCTTATGGGGAGGTGTTCTGGCGTCCCTGAAGAATAAGGGCAGGCACAAATCTCCAATCTTCTAACTCTAATGAACTCCTCAGTTGGAGCCTCCTCTCTGACCTCAAGGTGGCTTCTTCCATTACAACATGACAGTCCCTGGGCAGCTTAGACAGCCTTGCCCCGAGCTCCCTCTATATCCACCCTAAATGGTTTTTTTTTTTTTTCCACCTCAGAGTTTCCTCTGCTTGCTAAACTGAGAACAACCACCACAGAAGAAAGCCACGTCCTTCAGGCCTCCCAGCATGGAGCAGGGTATCACAGGCTGGTGGCAGGCTGCTGCTACAACATAGAAATAAAGGGGTTGCTGGGAAATGAGCAACACCCCAAGACATCCTGTGCCTCTGGGCCTCCCTGGCATCCCTGTGAGAACTCCCTCCAGCTTGGGTGCCTCGGAGCCCAGGAATAGACCCCCCCCCACCATGAATACTTTACATCTGAACATGTTAGGAAAGGGAATTGTGGGTATTCGTGCTTTTCTCTCCCTAACCTCTTTCTCACATACAATAAATTAAATACAAAATCATTTTCTATCATTTAGGCAAATCTTATTCCCGCAGCTCCGAAATGCACACATTATAAATAAAATATAAATCCATTCAATTGTGATTGAACCTTAGTCCTCAGAGAACAGTCCTAGAAAAGTCGACATCAGTGTCCCCTTCTATAGTGAAGTTCCCTAAAGGACCTAAAAGGCTACTATGAGACCTGACAGGTCATGTTGTCTATAGCTCTGTAGGTCAGGTGTCCTCACAGCACCTGACAGAACTTCCAAAGCTATTTTCTGCCTTCTAGAAATCTACCATCTGTTTATCAAGGCACTAACAAACCTGGCCAATTATTTAACCCAAACTGAACAAAGACTAAGGAAGGTCCACAGGGGGTAGGAGTCCCGTCCAGTCCATGGTTACTCAGCTCTGTCTCGATCTCAGGACAAAAAACTCCAGTTGAGGCCAGGTGTAGAGATGCTTATCCACAATCCTAATACTCAGGGGACTGAGGCAGGAAGATTTTAAGTTTAGGGCCAACCTGGGCTTTTCTGTCTCAAAGAACAACAAATGAAGAAAAAGAGAGGGGGAAGGGAGGGAGGGAGGAGGGAGGGAGGAAGGGAAAGAAGGAGGGAGAGGAGGGAGAGGGAGGGAGGGAGAAGAGAGGGGGGAAAGGGAAGGAAAGAGGGAAGAAGAGAGCGAGGGAGGGAGGGAGGGAGGGAAGAAGGAAGGGAGGGAGAGGAAGGGAAGAAGGGAGGGAGGGAGAGAGAGAGGAAAGGAGGGAGAGGGAGAGAGAGGTGGAGAGAGAGGGGGAGAGACGGAGGGAAGAAGGGAGGGAGGGAGGGAAGAAGGGAGGGAGGGAGGGAAGAAGGGAGGGAGAGGGAGGGAGAGAGAGAGGGAGCAGTTCCAGTTCAGAAAATTCATGCCTAAACCTTTCATGTGTTTAGACAGGAAATGGCTATCTTAATTGAGTATGTCCCTACTGAGAACACCAAAAATAGTTTTGTTTTGTTTTCAAATAATGTAAAGTGAAATTCCATGTAAGACTCTAGCCTCTTACTCAAGCCTGTTTAGGGAATTAGCATATAGAAAACCTGAAACCAGAACCAACCAACCACCTACTCCAGCCCGGGTCACTCTGCATCCTGCCTCAGCGAGCGAGCATTGCTCACAGAGCAGTGTGGCTTCAAAGGGATATTTCCAAATAAGCTCGCGGCTGCCTTGCCCAGCACGCTGAAGCAAGGCAAAGTGTCAACGCTAGCCATGTGGTAGAGCTGCCAGAGGAATGGAGTCAGCTTCTCCCTTGAATCCAGATTCCACCACCAAATCGTCACATCACACAGGCTAAGAGTAGGGCCTCTCTGAGAAATTTGGCCATAGGGTTGCCATGCCGACATCCCACAATGCCAAGCAAGCTCCCCAAGGTCCAGAAGCAACTTGGCTGGCTTTGAGCAGGCCAGACGACAGGGGGAGGGCAGAGCTGCCTCCAGGACCGGCCGGCCGCTCACAGGGACCCTCCCTTTCTGGTTTCAGCTCTCTGGTTCCCAGGGGGAGTAATGATGATGCCTGTCTAAATTTGCTCAGCCTCTGACAACAGGGCTGGCCACCTCATTCTCTAAGAATCTGAAGTTATGGCCCAGCTCAACAGAGATGTTTGGAAATGGTGGACGGTGGGGAGTTATCAAAACTTTTAGAGAGAAATCAACAACGGCACCTGCCCCCTTTTACACTGAACACGGGGCCCACCTCCTGCAGGTGCCAAAGCCTGCGTCTGTCGCCTTACCTTTATACCGAGGTAAGGTTGGAGCTGTGCACAAGGAATAAGGGGATCTAAAGCTGGAGCTGTTCACTGCTCCTAGTGAGCAAAAACCCCTTTGCACTCCTTTATCAAAGAGGTACTTATTAAGTCTTGCCGTGTGTATCCGTGTGATCCCTGCACGCACAGCTTATAAGCAGCTGAGAGCAACGTGGGAAGTGAATCACTCAAGACAGGAACACTGCAAAGCAACATCAAGTGCAGCCCGCAGCCAGGCGGTCAGCAGAGCCATCCCAGGCTAAAGCCTAAGGACAGAGAGGGATCTGGCTGTGTACCCAAGTGGTAGGGGAAGTCTCTGCCACTCAGCTCCCTGAGACTTTCAGCCTTGCCTTTCTTCCTGGCTCCCAGGTAGCTCCCTAATCCCCCTGCACACTCTACAACCGAGTTTCCAGTCTTAGCAGCATACCAGTAACAAATCAACATCTGCAGGAATGGGGGCGGGGCAGACAGGGAAGTGTTCACTAGGGTGGTACCCCTCCCATAACTTCTAAATCTCATCCCTCAAAACTTATACTGTATCCCACCAACAGTGTCCCCAGTATATGCACACACCTCATTCTGAGACTCTCATCTGGGAGACATAGAAGATAGGTATCCCAACCAAAGTCAGGGTTCAGGCTGCTGGATCGGAGGCAGCAGAAGCCTGTCTGGTCTCTGTTCTCTTTCCCCACCCACCCATCCCTAGCATCCTCTTCTAGATGAAGACCACCAACCAGCAGGCCATCAGAGAGAGGGATGCACCGTGCTGGCCTGAGACTGTGATCCCTGAGACCTGGGCTGAACTGATCCAGGACTAAGAATAGGGTAGCTAGCACACATGGCGGGGGAAGTCCCTGGAGTCTAGAACCATCAATGTCTGTGGTGTTCTTCCTCTGACCTGTCTGTCCACATAGATCTCAGTGTCCTAGAGTGTTCAGGTTTTTTTTTTCCCCCTCCATATGTTCAGACATTGACAAGGTTTTTGGAAGTCATGTCCTAGGAACAGGACAGTGGCCCTGCTAAGCACATCTGCAGCGATGCAC
The DNA here is from genome assembly GCA_964023405.1 of Apodemus agrarius. Taxonomy (NCBI): domain Eukaryota; kingdom Metazoa; phylum Chordata; class Mammalia; order Rodentia; family Muridae; genus Apodemus; species Apodemus agrarius. The sequence continues at coordinate 42,794,274 of OZ030011.1, forward strand.
AACTTGGAACCCTGGTTAAAGCACAAACCTTAGGGCCTAAGGTGCCCTCTCACCAGGCCCAGAAACTGATAACTATCGGTGAGTTTTTACCTCTTTACAAACAGGTGATGTGAGGGGATCTGGGCAGGGTGGGGCTGTGAGAGGGCAGCTATAGAACCATCCTCATATTCTTGGACTTCACTACACATACCCTGCTTTCTGCTGGACACGGGTGTCAGCACTCCTCCTGACCTGGCACCTATGGGGGTGGGAGGAGCTCTGGTCCCCTCTTCCCTCGGGTCAGAATCACACCCTCCCCTACCCCCCACCACACACACACACACAAAACCTCCCTGGTTCTTTGCTCTTCTTTCTGGTCCTGATGGACGTCCCAAGCTGTCTCTGACCAGCAGTGTGTCCCAAGAGGTTACCTGTCCCCATCGGAAGAATGCTCCCAACCTAGCGTTCTCTCAAAGGGTCTCCTAGACTCCTTCCTCAACAGGTGCTGCTGGGCCTGACCACACGAAGCCATCACCAGCTGACCAGGCGAAAGTGTAGACAGGACGCCCCCTACAGGCTCAGCTTGCCCCCACCGGGGTCTACTGTGCAGCTTAATCCGCCCCCCAACCTCTCGCCCCAGCTCTGCTGGAGCTCCTGGAGTGCTAACTCCGCTTTTGTTTCTCTGACTCGCTCAGATGTCTGGAGGGTGATCTCATGAAGGGGAATGGCCCAGCCCAGATGCAGACCCAGTCCCTTTCAACTGCAGACCCTAGTGCTAGAGGCAAAGAGCGCTTAGGAGGCAAGCCTTCTCCCCGCCCCTGGGGAGCCAGAAAACACCTCTGGGGAAGGGAGGGGTCAAAGCCTAAAAAACTGGTTCAAGTTGATTTGGGATGGAGGCGCTAAGCCAAGGGCAGCGCTCAGAGACCCTTCCCTACCCACGCCGTCGCCCGGCGTCCTTTACCCAGAGGCTGGAGACCCGGTGCGCACCACCACCTACGCGATCTTGCTGAGCTCTGCTCCCACCACCCGCTCGCTGCACTCCAGGGCCAGCCGCCTTCTGGGGATGGCGAGACGCCCGTAGCCCCCTAGTCCCCAGCCCCGGTGGCGCGGGGCCGCGAGAGCCGCCACGTTCCCAGTCGCGCGCGCACGCCGGGCCCACCAAACTTGCAGCACTTTCTCCCTGCCCCCACATGCTGTCACCCTTCTTGCATCCAAGCACCCTGGCCCCTCCGGGCCCCGCACAGGTTGCCATAACAACGAGCAGGAATTCTCCAACATATACAAAGCCTGAACGGCTCTCGGGGCACGCAGCCCCCGGGCGGGCCCCGCGAACCTCCGCTAACAGCGGGGGTGGGGGGGCAGGACGCGCGCCGAGGCTCCCCGGCCCGCCGCTCACCCGGTGCGCAGAGCGTACTCACAATGAGCGGAATGGTGCGGTCCTCGCGGAGCTGCTCAGGTCTCCCGCCGGCCCTCTGCGCGCCGCGGCCGCCGGAGGATGCTGCATGGGCTCGGTTGTCCTGCCATAAGTAGTAGAAAGTGCCCAGGATCCAGGCTACGGTCAGGATGGCGATGGCATTAGCGCGGATCTTCCTCATGGTGGGCGGACGGGCGCCCCGCGTGGGGCCCGGGGCCGGCGTGCTCTCAGAGCCGGGGCAAGGGAGCTTGCTGCCCCAGCCGTTTGTTATCGCTTGCGCCGGGCTGCTCAGTCCTGCAGAGCAGAAAAAGGAGAGAGGTGGTGGTGGTGGTGGTGGTGGTGGTGGTTGGGGAGGGGGGGGTGATAGGAAGAGACAGGAGCGCAGAGCGATCCTCACGGTCCTAATGCCCTTCAGCCCCGAGCGCGCGCGGCCCCGGGCGCTCATTCATTCGCGCGCCTAAGCTAGCTCGGTGCTCCAGACGCCGCGGGCAGCCCGGGCCGCTGCGCACCGGCCAAAGAGCGCGCCCGCTGGGAAGAGGCGCGGGCCTTCCTCCCGCATCCCAGGTCTCGTCGAGACAGGCGCCGGGCGGAATGGCGATGGACCAGAGCTGGTCTCTGCTCCCAACGCTCGGCTACCCCTCTCCCGTCCGCTGCCCCCGCGCCGCCCTGGTCTGTCTCTCCGCCCACACCTACCCCACCGCCGGGCGACCCTGAGTCACCAGCGAAGACGCGCGACCCCTGGCCTCGGCCCGAGTCGCGTAGATGCAGTTCCGGGCAGCGCTGAGAACTGAGCTCTGGCGCGGGTGTCAAGGTGTGTTCAGAGAGTCCTTCGGAGGGGGCAAGGCTAGGGAGGAGGCAGTCTTGACTTTGCAGCAGAATCTTTCTCGGAGACCCAGGATTCCATCCGCCCCGGTGGCCCGAGGGGGTGGGGAGTTGGAAGCTGATGCACTTGACACTCTGGAGAGCGAGGTGAAGCTGCGCTGCCACACAACCAATGCAAGCCCGGGGATGCAGGCGCTGGGCGTCTTTCTTTACCCTGGGGCTCCTGGTTTTCTCGTAGCTCCCATCCATCCCGGCTTCGCGGTTCCCTGAACTGTCCTGAGGCGTCGTCGCCGGTCCATGAGAATGAAGGAAGGCCACAGAGGCCAGGCCAAAGGGTTCGATTAGTGGGCAGAACCCTGTCTAAAAGCCTCTGACACTTTTCCGACAAAGTGCAAAATAAGGTGGTGAGAGACAGGACAGACATCATTGAGATTCTGATTCTGCGGAGGCCCTGGAGTCCGTGAGAGGTGAGAAGCAGGTGTGAATAATTCAGGCTCCAGGCAGAAGGCAGGGCGGGCTAGGGCCTGTCAGGCAAAAGAAGAAGACACTCTGAGCTGTGAAATACCAAAGTAGGTGCTGCGGAGGGAGAAATAATTTATTGCAAACCGGTCTTCAGTAACGAACTACAGAAATGATTCCTGGAAGTATAGTTTTGCAAAGTGGTCTTTAGGAAGGCTTCCCAGAGAAGATAGATAAATCTGGAGGATAGGAGAGAAATCCTAAAAAGGCAAAGAAGAATAGGGGAAAGGCAGGGACAGCAAGGTCCTCAGGATAATACCTCATGAGAGAGAGCGTGCTGGGTACTGGCAAAGACCTGGTGTGAGCTGAGACTGGGCAAGTCTGGCTTCTGAAGGATCTTGAACGCCAGGAACAGAGTGGACAGGATGATGCTTTTTGGATGATGTCAGGTTGGCTCTTGGGAAAATCCAAGACAGGTCAGGCTTGCGAATGAAGCCATCTGGGGAATGAGGCAACTATCACAGCAGCGTGTTCTGCCTCTCACATCAACATCAGCATCACCCAGAGACACACATGTGAAATGAGAGGATGTTTTTCTGTAGTTCCAGAACCCTAATTCAAGCTTGATATATTTCTACTGAAATGAAAAACAAAAAAACAAACAAAACTCCAGTGTTTTGTTTAGGAAAACAGAAAGAGGAAGAGGAGAAGCTAGAATTTAGCAGAGTTTCTACTAGTGTTACCACTTACTCTTCAGGATTCACAAGACAAAGGGACAGGGAAGGCTGTCCCTACACCAGCACCACCACAGAGAAGCAGTGATGGATAGTCTTTCTAGGACGGCCAGTCCTCCCTTAGGTGGGCACTGCCCTGGACTTGGAGGTAATGATTTCACTTGACAGGAAATTGACATAAAGGTTGACTGTATCCTCCTCACCATGGGCACCGTAGACATGGAGGGGACCCAGGCTGCCTCCTCAGCTACAGCTTCTAATCTTCTTCCAGGATCAAGTCCAGAATGGCTAAGAAGTGAGCCCAGCCTTCCCTGGAGTAGATCTGAGCAGCAGAGAGTTAAAGCCACTCTGGGAGACTTGCAGGTTCCGAATAGTCCCTGAACTCTGAAAACCCTGGGAGTAACCATGCACCGGCCACGGGTTATTTGAGGCTTCCAAGTGGTGCCCTGTGCCAGCCCTCCATCTATGCCCTGTAGAGCCCCCACATACTGAGATGAGCTATGCGGGCAGATGAGGGCACTCAGCCCTCAGGAGGCCTGCAGGTGCCACGGATCCAGCAACCAGCGAAGGGCTGTTTGTACAGGGACCTCATTTCCACCCCCAGGCTGCTTTCTCCTGGGTGAAGGGAGGGATGGGTCTACTCCTGCAGAGCCATTTCCAGCTCCTGGTACCTTAGATGTCTTGCACCATTTGGCCCTCCTCTCAGACATGGTTCACCTCTTCTACAGATGCCAAAGCCGGTACTCAGAGTGAGCCGGGCAAAATGTCACCTCCGAGGGTTCACAAGGACCTCAGAGCTCTCTCCAGCTGTGCGTCTGGGTGGGGACTGGGGTAAGTGGGCAACAGAGGGGTCTGGATCAGCACAAGCCCTTGCTTGCTGGGGCAGGACAGGTAAATTCAGTGTGAACGGTTACCGATGCGGTGGCCGCAGCCAGTTCTCAGCTTTGGTTTTCTCAACTGGGCAGTGAGGGTGCTGACCACTTGCAGCACTGCTGAGAAAGATGGGATGAAATACCAGGAGATAGAGAGCCACACCCACAGGCATATGCTCTTCTCACCTCAGAGGAGTGGGGCTGAAAGGGGACTCCCTAAAGCCTGCCCAAAGCACATGCCAAAGGGGCTTCCCACTACTGCCAAGAACAGACCCCGGAATGGCTTCTCCAGCCATATCAAACATTGCAAGGACAGAGTGCCTCACCCCACAGCTGAATGGCTGCCCCTTCCAGGGCTTCTGCTAAGCTGGCCACTCTAGGCTCGTTACCTTTAAGAGGCAGGCCCTTTCAGAAGCCTCTTCTCCAGTCTGCTTTAGTGTGAGAAGTCCAGAAGCTAGGTGAGAGAACCTGGTTCACACACACCCCCTTCCCACCGTACCTGTCTGCTCTGAGAGGGAAAGAGAAAGCTGGAAGCACAGACGGTCTGTATGTGAGCACAGAACACACAGTGCCAACACGGAATCTCGGAATCCCTATCCCTTGAGAAGGCTACGTCATCACCCCTCCACAGTGATGAGCCGCATACAAAGGTCAGCAGCCACCCACTGTCAGAAAGCCAGCCTCAACATACCAATAGTTTCCAAGGCAAAGGCGGGTGCTGAGCTTCTGGAAACCACTGCAGATGGGAAGATCTGGCTCTGTGAAAGGGTTCCAGGCAATCTCTGTCTCTGTCTCTCTTTTTGTATGTGACACAAGCATACACACACACACACACACACACACACACACACGCGCGCGCGCGTGCGCCATGCATGCAACACCATGGTGCATATGTGGGGACCAGAGGACAACTTTTTGTGAGTCAGTTTGCACATCCCACTTTTTGACTTAGACTCCAGGTTACTGGACTTGTTCAGTAAGTCCTTTGACCAACTGAGTCCCTCAGTCTTATGTTCCTCTGATTTTTTGTTTGTTTGTTTGTTTGTTTTCGTTTTCACACGTATTAATTTGGCTGGGGGTGGGCCCCCCCCCCCCCCCGCGCATGCCGTGGTGCACATGTGGAAGTCAGAAGACAACATGTAGGAGTTGGTTCTCTTCCCACCGTGTGAGTTCTGAGGATGGAACCCCGACTGTCCGTTGTGGTGGCAAGGGTCCATACTCACCGTGCCATCTTGCCTCATAGAGTCTTATGTATTCATCATTGCTTGCCCAGGCATCAGAACAGTGCATACAGGAATGGCTCACAAAACATGCTTATCAGATAGTTGTCAGTGAAAAAAAAAACGGAGTGAAAAAAGCATGAACGGCTGGTATATCTCCCTCCCTATGTCAAACACTTGAAGAAGGAGCTCAGGACTGAGTCCAGAGGGAACTCACTGTAGGGACAGGGGCAAGTCAAGGTAATGGGTCCCCTAACTGCTTCTCTTGGAGCGGCTGGCTCTGTCCTCTACTCAAGAGTGAGAGGTTAAACTCTGCTGACCCAGGAGGAGGGAATAAGAAAACTTTCAGGGTCTTGGAGTTTGCTACCAGGAGAGTGGGGTATCGCTGTAACAGACCTGACCATGTTGGGGAGGATTGTGAAGAATTTGGAACTTTGGACTAGAAAACCATTGAGGGTTGACTTGTCTCCAGGGGCTTGGAGGGTGAGAATGTTGAGAGCAGTGCAGACGATGGAGGCTTGGCTTTGTGAGGTTTCAGAGGGAAGCAGAGACTCTGTGGGTCCATTTGCATGATGAATCGATGGTTCTGGTCAGCTGGAGCTAAAGAATCAGCTACGGTGAGCAAAAGGGACCTGAATGGTGGTAAAGTAAAGCCGTTGTTTTCCTGGGCCAATGACTGCTGCTCAGCTAGGGCTCAAGAACCCGCTGTGATTAACAAGAGGCCAGCATCACTGGGGTGAGGTCTTTCTGGGGAGTGTTACCTCGGGGTCAGCACACAGAAGCTGTGTTCCAGACTTCCTACTGGTGCCCAAACTGGGTAGTGTAAGAGTCTCCCAGGCGGTACTGGTTCTGAAGGCATGAAGGAGTCAGGGAGAGGAGTTGAGGCTTGGCACTATGAAGTCAGAGAAACTACTGGTGAAGGTGTAGCCTCAGTGGCAGTGGAAACCCAGAACTGAAGGGGTCACAAAGAGAAGATGAAGTTTGACACAGTGAAGGGAGACCAAGAGAGGTTATTGGTCGAGGTGCAGCCCAGTTGCAGCAGAAGACCACAGCATTTCGAAGACGCCAGTATCATAAGATGGCCACCGAGAATAGCAACAGCTATGGCAGGGAGACCCTGGAGCCTAGAGGAGACAAGCTGTGTGCTGTAGAAGGGGAGCTGGAGAACCAGCCCAAGGCCCTCGGAGGAGCCCAGACGGTCGTGAGTGGATGGCATTGGCCATCGAGTTATTTACATGGTTGGGGTGTGGCTTTTCTTTGTTCAGATTCTGACTGTGCCCTGGTTCTTCCCTCTTGAAGTTAGAGCGTATTTAGTTTATTTTCTTATTTTATATGAGCCCACAGTTGAGAAACTTTGAGTTTTTAAAGGAGATTTTTAGATTTTTAAAAAGAGACTTTGGATTTTTTTTTTTTTTTTTTTTTTTTACAGAGACTGGACTTTCAAAGTGTTTGAATTAGTAAAGACTGTAGGACATTTAAGTTTGTAATATGTTTTTACATTTGTGATATTTACTAATCTGAGGTCTTGGGGATGAACCAAGAACAAGAAAGGTTAGGTCTTAAAAAGTATTTCGTGTCAAGCTGACAAGGAACAATTGTGTTAGTTAATTTGATGTCAACTTGACGCAGGTTAGTCATCTGAAAGCAGGAAACCCCAACTGGAAAAAAAGATGCTTCTGTGAGATCAGAGCTGTAGGCAAGCCAGGAGAGCATTTTCTTAATTATGATTGAAGGGGGAGAGGCCAGCCCACTGTGGGCGAGACCATCCCTGGGCTGGTCCTTTGGGGTTCTTTCTCTAAGAAAGCAGAGTGGGCAAGCCACGAGGAAGAAGCCAGTAAGCAGTGCCCAGCCATGGCCTCTGCATCAGCTCCCGCCTCCAGGTTCCCGCCCTGTTTGAGTTCCTGTCCTGACTGCCTTCAGTGATGAACAGTGAGTGACGTGGAAGTGGAAGCTGAATAAACCCTCTCCTCCCCAGGTTGCTTTAGTCATGTTGTTTGGTCATAGCAATAGTGACGCATTCGAAGACGGGTCTAATCAAAGTTAGAGGAAGAATGACCTCCATCCTGGTGGGCAACTCGTGGAACAATAAAATAATTGTGAAATGAGTCAGTTGTTGCATTGGGATTAATTTTGCTGTAGAGGCTTTGAGCCAATTAGAAATGTGTCAAATGTTCCTTAGTAACAGCAAAGAATGCATTTGATAAAGAAATGCATTAATAAAGCCAGTAGTCAGTAGAACCGGTCCTAGAGACAAAGTCCTTCTCAAAGCCCCTCAACACACATAACTCTACCACCTTCTCCTTTGCCTCTTTTCCACAGCCTGTAGAAGACTAAGTGGCCAAGATCCTCACAGGAGACCACATGACTCATCAGGATGCCCAGCCAGGAGCTTTCTGTAACATATAGAAACAGGAGTTTCACCGGGTTGTGGTGGCACACGCCTGTAATCCCAGCACTCTGGGAGGCAGAGGCAGGTGGATTTCTGAGTTTGAGGCCAGCCTGGTCTACAGAATGAGTTCCAGGACAGCCAGAGCTATACAGAGAAACCCTGTCTCGAAAAAACCAAATCCACCCCCCCCAAAAGAAAAGAAACAGGAGTTTCGAGGCTGGAGCGATGGATGCCTCAACCGTTAAGAGCACTGACTGCTCTTCTGAAAGTCCTGAGTTCAAATCCCAGCAACCACACGGTTGCTCACAATCATCTTTAATGAGCTCTGATGCCCTCTTCTGGTGTGTCTGAAGACAGCTACAGTGTACTTACATATAATAATAAATAAATCCTATAAAAAAAAGAAAGAAACAGGAGTTTCTAGTACAGTGCTGACCCTCTTCAACATATGTACTGAATATCTAGGTTTGGTAATTGAGCGAATAAAAGAATAGGGGCAGTCTGGCTAGTCACATGCCACTATTTTCTGTCTCATAACAATGTTGAGTAGCCTTTTGAGATAGTGTATCCAGTGCCTCCTTGCCTGTTGGGGTGGTATCTCTAGACTCTTCCTTTCTTTCTTGAGTACTTACCATGCCAATCCTATCTAGGTACTAGAGAATACAAAAGTGAATAAAATTTGTTTCTAGCCTCTGAGAGGTCCTGAAATGAACAGCAGGAAAAGGCATATAATCATAGGATGATGATACGGATCAATAAAAGCACAGAGGAGCACCGTCACCATCCTGAAGTCATTTGGGAGCTGAGCCTTGGATGACAAACTCGCTGTGTCTAGGAGCACAGGAAATGACATTTTACCTTACAGTAAAGGACAGCAGTGGTGATGCTGTGGGTGTCAGACAAACCTTTGTGTCCTAATAAAAAACTCTGTACTTGTTCAGGAAAGACAAACAGACACACCAGTGTGGCATTATCAGCTATGAGGTGCAGCGAGTAGGCTGAAGTCTACTGATGGAGGATCATAGTAACACTGTAGCCTTCCCAGCAATGAATCCAGCCTGGATTAGGGCAGTGACTGTGACTAGAGCAGGAAAGAAAGAAGGGAGATGCAAAAGATTTGCCCATGGGTTGTGGTTAAGAGAGAGGATTTCAGAATAATATAAATTTCCTGCCTAGTAGAGACATTCTTTAGCTTAAGGGATCATGAACTGAAATGAGTCCAGGAGGGAGGTCTGAGAAATACGGTCTATTGACCCTGAGCTCCCTGGGGCGATCAGACCTCTGGAAGAATTTGTGAACCAGTCAGGTAGAGATGAAAAATCAAAAGCACAGGAGGCAAACTCCGCACAGGGCGGCTGTCACGCACCCAGCGCTCAGGCAGGAGCAGAGGCCACACACATCACACATTGCACACACTGGGTGTTTACCATATACCCAGGCATGAAGAAAAGCCCTGCACATTACAAGTGATGGCTTCTGGATCCCTCAGTGAGGATGAAGAACTGTCTTTTTTTTCCCCCATGTCTGCCATGGCTCTGGATGCAGGTTCTTGGAAACGCTTATTTCTTTCTCAGGGCTCTTATCAGCTGGAACATAGGAATAAGCCCCTAGCCTTAGGCCTTACAAACTTTGGCTCAGGGTCCAAGGGATCAGGCCCAAGACGGAAGTGAATGCAAGGTGAAGAGGCCCACACTCCTGGCCTGCACTCATGTAGTGCAATGGTGCCTGTAATCAGTGTCTCACTTGTCTTTGTAAAGCTTCGAAGTGGAAATTAAGGGAATACTCTGGGGTTGGTATGTACTTTGGAGCTCTCATCCAGCCAAGATCACCAAGGTATTCTGAAGTATAAATTCTATTCCCTTACAGGAAGATGATGTTAATGCGGGAGGCATGTAGCACCAGACCCACACTGCCTGGGAATCCACCATTCAGAGAAATTGAGGGTTTTACAAGCCGGTGTTTACAGTGGTACATTTCCTCTCTCACTGAAACCACCTCCAAAGCCATCAAAAGGCTCATCAATCTGGTTTGGATGCTGAAATTGCTCACTGTGTCTGGAGCTGATGCCAGATCAAAAAGACTTTTTAAAAGCATCATGCCATTTTATCAGCATATAAATAGTTATAAATCGCGGGGCGTTTCCTCGGGGTTGATGGTGGTAAACAGCTGGCTGGACTGTCTGGCAGGGCTCAGGGCATGGAGTTCAGAAGCAGCAGCGGCTGGTATTCCTGCTCATGTCCTCTCATCTCTCTTGGCATCACTGTCCTGGGTCCATTCTCAGGCTGTCCTCTTAGTCCAGATGGACATTTCTACCTCATCCCCAGCAAGAAAATGCCTGCCTCTGCTTCCCACACCCACAGGCTGTAGTCCTTCGTGGAGGTGGAGGTGCTGTGCTTGGCCCCAGATCTCAGCCTGCAGTCCAGCAGGAGAGGCAGACAACAGTCTGTGGCTGTTGGAGCTGTTGCCTCTGTCCCCTCCAAGCACCTGTGTGTATGGACACATGTGCAGGAATATATGCGGTCTGTTTACTAACATTGGACTTCATACTTTTCCTTAAATAACTGATTTCTTTCCTGTAATTATTAGTTATTAGTGACACACGATTGTTCACTAGAGAAAACTAAAATAAAATCTGTGTCTAATTGTCTTTCCTTCTAGCTCTGAATCATTTATTTTACAAAGACCACTACCTAAAAATGGAGGGGCTGTGGTGATCGGAGGTGGGATACCTGCCATCACCAACCTCATGATCCTGGACAAGTACCGCCCGGGCCTCTGGCATTTAAAATGGGACTTCACTGGTGAGTGTTAATGCACACTGGTGATCTTGAGAGGCTGAAACAGGAGGACAGCTGTGACTCTAAAACTAGCCCCCACTCCCACCCCTACCCTCCAAAAGGGAAGGTTTGGAAAGATGGCTCACCAGTTAGGAGTGGCATTGTTCTTGCAAAGGACCCAGGTTCAAATCCCAGCACCCACCACCATCTGTGGTATACATTCATATATAAAGTAAATCTTTAAAAGAAGAGTAGTGCTTTGTCTCAAGTGCACTTAGAATGGCCTTTCTAGGACTGGCATTCTAAGGTTTCACTTGCCTAATATTTAAACTATTTCCTGTCCTGGAAAGAATTACTAGCACTAAAATAGAATGTAATTTTCTTTGTCCTTTGATTTTTCCCAACATCTTGCGCGCGCGCGCACACACACACACACACACACACATCTGAATGATTTATAATATTGTACTTGATCAAGAATCTGGAACCTGAGGTGGGAAGATGGCTCAGTGGTTAAAGTGCTTGCCATGCAATCAAGAGGACTGGGTTTCAGAGCTCCAGATTCCACATAAATGCCAGATGGGGCGTGGCAGCTTGCCTGTAAGTCTAGCCTTGGAAGAAGGAGATGGGATCCCTGGAGCAAGCCCTGGAGGTCTGGGTTTGAGAGACTCTGCCTCAAAGAAGAAGGCAGAGCAATTGAGGAAGAGCCCCAGTGTCAACCTCAGACCTCCACATCCATGTGCGCCTGCACATATGTGAACCCGTGTCTGCCCCCACACAAATATCATGAAAAAGAGGAAAAATAAGATCCCGAAATCTTTCAGGTTTAACCAGACCTAGAAAGGAGATACTGGAAAAAAGTCATTCAAGAAATTGGACTGTTCAGGGATGGCTCTGAGGAGGGCGCCTGGGACAGGAATGGGAGCAAGTCTTTCACTGCACACCCTTTTGTGTCATGTGCATTTTTTTCCCTTTCAGTTCCCGGAGAAGAGGAGAACAGTGATGGGACTGGACCCCCGCTGGGCCAGCCCCACTCTCCAGCCTGGAGTCGGCCTGGAGATGGGTGGATGTGATGGATGCACACTGCTACTGGCTACTTGGCTGCAGGCACACTGCTGGGCTATCCTGCCTCACAGGAACTCTACTGAGGTGCTCCAGCAAAGGGCTGCTTCTCCACAGCTCCTGGACGAGCAGAGTCAGCAAAGGAGAAGTAGACTCAACCTTACATTCCCTGGCACCCACACGAAGGCAGATTGCCTCTCTTTTGCTTTGTTTTCTGGTGATATGACATGAAGACATAAGAGAAAAAGAGGTCCTGGAGCTCGAGGGACTGGCTTACCCTGTAGTGCAGGCCTCTGCTGCACGGCAAAGCCAGGTTGCTGCATCTCAGGCCAACTTCTGTGCCCGTCTCCCCAGCCCTGTGCTAGCTTGCCATCAGTTTTCCTAATTACCTTGAGCCCTTACCCAGCCTCCTCCCTCTGTCTCCTTCCCTTACCCCAGCCTCCTCCTTCTGTCTTCTTTCCTTACCCAGCCTCCTCCCTCTGTCTTCTTCCCTTACCCAGCCTCCTCCCTCTGTCTCCTTTCCTTACCCAGCCTCCTCCTTCTGTCTTCTTTCCTTACCCAGCCTCCTCCCTCTGTCTTCTTCCCTTACCCAGCCTCCTCCCTCTGTCTCCTTTTCTTACCCAGCCTCCTCCCTCTGTCTTCTTCCCTTACCCAGCCTCCTCCTTCTGTCTCCTTCCCCTACCCAGCCTCCTCCCTCTGTCTCCTTCCCTTACCCAGCCTCCTCCCTCTGTCTTCTTTCCTGACTATAGCCTTGGATGGCACTGGCCATCACTTTTCTGTCCTTGTCTTCCTTTGTCCTACTCTGATTCCTTTGATGCCTCCTATGGCACTGGCACGTGGCCAAGAAACAGCTGCCATCTCAGAGGTCCACTTCCCAGTCTGGAGCTGTCACTGTTCCACCGCTGAGACTGTTCAAGGTGGGTAATTCCACTTTAACTATATCCCCACAGACAATCACCTGCGCTGTAAGTTAAAGATGTCAGCTTCCCTATAAATTAGTTCTTACTAGGAACCCAGAGAGCAAAGTTTAAACACTCCGAGTTACTTCTATGTCTTGTAAATGGCCTTCTAAACACGGCCCAGCATCCACACTCAATCTGGAGTGTCCTGGAAGTAATGGGCCCACTGGCTCCCAAGCCTGTCACTGCAGTGAGTGGACTCCCGACTGTCTCACCAGCTGCACAGGAGCCAGAGAATGCTAGGCTGACCCCCAGGAGGCTGGAAGTAAGGGCAGGAAGACAAAAAGCTATGACAATCAGACAAGCGGCAGCAGACAGATGAGTATGTGCCAACGCAGGCGCAGATGCAGACCACAGGAGATGGAAAGATAGAGAACACAGGAAAAACAGCTCCAGGGAAAGACAAAGCAGAGAGCAAAACCCAATAAAGGTGTAACGAACACGAAAGCCAGACAAGCCTGGGGAGAGACCATCCAGAGAGGCCGCTAACGTCAGTGGAGTCGGGTCAGCGAGGAGGGCAGGAGGCTTTGGAGTGGCGCTGGAGGCAAGAGCACTGGAGCAACATAAATCTCTTGGGAAGGGTCACTCACCTTCCAAGCTGTTGTGCCTATTGGCTACAGCAAGCAGAATCTATTTAAAACAGACCAGGCGCTTTGCCTCATTCTGTTTCTCTGCCCAGAAAAGGCTGGAGCCAAAGGAAGGGAACCAGCCCATCAGCCATCGCGGGCTGAGTGGGAGGAGCCCACCCTATCTCCAGTGACCCCTCCTTTCATCTCACTGCCACCCCTAAGCCCCCAGGACACTCAACTGTTAGCTTACTGAACACAGCCTCCAGGCCTCCAAAACTTCCTTCAAGCTTGTCAGAGGGCAGCGGCCGCTCCAGTGTCTGAAGGCTGTTGTAAGGGCACAGTCAGCAGAGCTGTCCCACAGCAGGCACGGTGTAGAGGTTGGGGTGGGGGTGGGGGTGGGGTAGTCACACAGAGGAGAGGATGTCAGAGAGAGGGGGAAGACACAGTGGTGCCACGCCCTCCCCTGGACTGTGCGTGTCTTTGGACGTGTCAACTTGGAGCTGAGTCCTAACCACCCACAGCAGAGGAAGTGCAAAGGCTATGAGGCAGAAATGGCCACAGAAAGCCGTACCTGCTTCCTTCCCTCCTGGGGGAGGTGGGAAGAGACACACCCCCTTCCTCCGTGACCTGAGAGCTGGGACTACTGCTCAATAGGGCTGTATGGGATTTATGTACGTAAACCTTACTGTACAAATGAGTTTGCCAGAGAAACTGGCTTTTCAAAATAAATGTGAGGTCAATCCTATGTTCAAAGAGAAGAAAGGCTTGGGAAAGTGGAGTTATCCCAGTTTGTGTTTGTAATTTTTTCTTTTCTTTTCTTTTCTTTTTTTTTCTTTTTTTTCTTTTTTTTTTTCTTTTTTGTTTTTTCCAAGACAGGATTTCTCTGTGTGGTCCTGGCTAATCTGGACCTCACTACTCACTGTGTAGACCAGGTTGGCTTCAAACTCAGAGATCTGCCTACCTCTCTGCCTTCCAGGTGCTGGGATTAAGGGCGTGAACCACCACCATTTAGCGTGTTCATAAATTTTGAATCAGAGCGTCTAGTGTTGAGGGCAAGGAGAGGACCCTGTGGAGACTCTTCTGTACCTTGCTTTGGGGTTAGCAGGGCTAAGCATTCTTAGCAGGAATGCAGTGGATGTGCTGTGGGAGCCACTACTGAAGAATTTGGAAAATTTAGTGGGAAATTTCAAACATATACAGAATAAGGAGCTGGAGAGATGTTTCATGGTTAAGAGCATCGACTGTTCCAGAAGACCTGGGTTCCATTCTCAGCACTCACATGGTGGCTCATGACTTTCCAGTTCCCAGGGACCCGAAGCCCTCTTCTCTCCTCTGAAGGTACTAGGCATATACATGGCACACATGCATATATGTAGGAAAACGCCCATACACATTATCAAGAAACAATTCTATGTGCCTATTTGTTAACTGACTTACTAAAATCAAACTTCGCTGAAATGTTCTGTAATCCCTAAGCGTGGAGAAATTCTTAGGTCCCAATTACCAAATCTTTAGCAATTCTGACTTGCACTTACTGTTTCAGTTTCCTCAGCTTGGTGAATATACGACCTTCTAGTCCCTAGAAGTTTATAACACAAGGATGGTTAAAACTCCAGCCTTCTTGTCCCCTTTAAAACACCACTCTAGGGATTGAACCCAGGGCCTCTAGCACGTGTGCTAGGCACGAACTCTGTCCCTCAGCTATGTTGCCAGTCTCTATTATTTTTTAGATTCTTTTAAGAGAGGGTCTTGGTAGGTGGCCCTGGCTGGCTTGGGACTTGCTTATTAGCAGACAAGGGGATGGTCCTGATTTGCATGAATCATCCTGCCTCAGCATCCCAAATGCTGGGATTACAGACATACACCAGGCTATGCTGGGATTACAGACATACACCAGGCTATGCTGGGATTACAGACATACACCAGGCTGGGCTTAAATCCTAGCCCTTGTCAGTTATACGGACATACACACCTGTCAAAATTCACCAAGCTATATCCTTCAAATGTATGTATTCTTCAAATATATATAGGGCAACTACACTTTGCTTCAATAGGGCAACAACAACCCCCAGTTCTGTGTACAAACAAGCCAAAACATCGCCAGTTTGAGGTGTGCTGGGCATTTCAGAGAAAGCTGCTGTTTTGAGAGAACAATGCTCTTTGGGCTTTTGCAAAACTTGTTCTTTGGATCCTGCCACCACAGCATGTGCTTTTGGTTAAGCATTCCACAGCTGAAACGCAATTCTATGCTTAAATGCCAAGAGGATGAGGCAAAATCTTGGCCAAGGTCAAGCTCTACTGATGGCTGGAGAGGGGGCGGCAGCCAAGGGCTCTGCACTTGTGTAACATCTTAAGAAGAAAAGCCAACCCCAAGTCAGCATCTGCTCATTTTCTGAGCCAACTCTGGTCCTGCTCATTTTGTCCAAGAGCTTAGAGGAATCCATATGTGCTGTGGCGTGGGCTTACACACCTCGGGGCCAAACACTGCTGTCTTGGTTTGAAAGACATAGAGCCAGACCAAGGCTTTCAGTGAGATCTAGCAGAAGATGCCAGAATTTTAGATGCAGTAAGAGACCCTCTATAAGAGCGGGCAGGACAATATACTCGATGCTTTTTGGTAGAAACTTGAGGCTTCTATCTTTTTCCAGGTGACTGTGAAAAAGTTTCAAGTTGAGCATATTAGTACAAATCTGTGTTTTGCCAAGAAAAAAACAGTATACTCTTTGGGACTGGAATGAAGCACAGAGACGGATTAGGAAATAAATTTTCTACAAAGTCAGAAGGAATGACATTCACAGAGGAGTCTACACAATTAATAATGCAAACATTACCTTATCCATGTCTGTGCAGCTGATGCCCAAGTAAGTGCAAACGTGAGCTGGAAAAGGTCACCAACATGGCCAGGGACTCACCCCAGGACGAGGTCACCAGTATAGCCAGAGACTATTTTTACCTATTTGGTTTAATGCCCTCCTTTTAAAGTACTCAATTTGGTGGGTGGTGGCATACACCTTTAATCCCAGCACTTGGGAGGAAGAGGTAGGTGGATCTCTGTTGAGTTTGAGGCCAGCCTGGTCTACAGACCTAGTTCCAAGACAGCTGGGAGGAAACCTCTCTCAAAACTAACTGTTTTAGTTAGGGTTTTACTGCTGTGAACAGACACCATGACCAAGTCAACTCTTACAAAGACAACATTTAATTGGGGCTGGCTTACAGGTTCAGAGATTCAGTCCATTATCATCAAGGTGGGAATTGACCATGTCCAGGCAGGCCTGGTACAGGAGGAGCTGAGAATTCTACATCTTCATCTGAAGGCTGCTAGGAGAAGATTGGCTCTCACATGGTTAGAAGGAGGGTCTCACTGCCCATGCCCACAGTGACAGATTTCTTCCAAGGCCACACCTACTCCAACAAGGCCACACCTGCTAGTGGCACCACTCCTTGGATCAAGCATATTCAAACCACATACATAAATAAGAAAATAAGTAAATAAGTAAATAAATAAATAAATGTGCCCAATGCCTTTAATCATAACACTTAGGGGATAGAAGCAGCTAGACCTATGAGTCCAAGGTCAGCCTAGTCTACACAGAGTTCCAAGCTAGCCAGAACTATATAGTGAAACCTTGCTTTAATGAAAATGGTGGATGTACTACAGAATGCTTGGAACAGGGGGCTTCTCCCTTCGCACATTAATCTAAATCTTGTCAGTACAAAAAGTTGATTAGTACAAAGAGAGCAGGCAAATGGGACAAGAATAAGGTCCTCAGCTCACTCCTGAGCCTCTAATATATGATAAACTGAGTATATAGAAAAAAGCAAACTTCATAGTTAAGTCTGTAAGTGAACCTTTCATGCCCACCACCTTTAAGACCACATATGGAAAATCTCCAACCCTCTCAGCCCCATTGTCTTACTACTAAACTCAAATCTCTTATTGTTGTTTTCTGGTTTTTGTTTTAAAAAAAAAATTTTTTTTTTTTTTTTTTGGTTTTTTGTATTTGGTTTTTCAAGACAGGGTTTCTCTGTGTAGCCATGGCTGTCCTGGAACTCACTCTGTATACCAGGCTGGCCTCGAACTCAGAAATCCACCTGCCTCTGCCTCCCAAGTGCTGGGATTACAGGCGTGCGCCACCACCGCCCGACTTAAAACTTTTTTTTAAAAAAATGTGTACCAGCCGGGCGTGGTGGCGCATGCCTGTAATCCCAGCACTTGGGAGGCAGAGGCAGGTGGATTTCTGAGTTCGAGGCCAGCCTGGTCTACAGAGTGAGTTCCAGGACAGCCCGGACTACACAGAGAAACCCTGTCTCGAAAAACCAAAAAAAAAAAAAAATGTGTACCAGTGTTTTACTTCCATGTATGTCCGTGTATCACTTGTGTGCTGGGTACACAGAGAACAGAACGCACTGGAGTTCCTGTGTGAACTCCCACACAGATGATAGGAATAGAACCCAGGTCTTCTAGAAGAGCAGGCAGTGCTCTTAACTGCTGAGTCACCTCTCTAGACCCCTTCTTTTGTTTTTCTGAGAGAGGGTGTCATTTTGGAGCCCAAGCTGACCTCAAACTTGTAGTGATTCTCCTGCCCAGTCTCCCAAGTTCCAAAAGACAGGTATGGACTACCTACCACTTCTGACTTTTTTTTTTTTTTTTTTCTCGAGACAGGGTTTCTCTGTGTAGTCCTGGCTGTACTGGAACTCACTCTGTAGACCAGGCTGGCCTCGAACTCAGAAATCCGCCTGCCTCTGCCTCCCAAGTGCTGGGATTACAGGCGTGCGCCACCACGCCCGGCTGACTTATTTTAATTACTGGTATTTTCAATAGTGAGGTTCTGTGCTGGGGAACGAACCTGGGCCTTATTGTATGCTAGTAAGCACTCTTCTACTGAGCTGTATCTTTAGCTCTGGTTTCTGATTCTTATCCAGGGCTTAATAACCTGGTGACCTGAAGAGTCAGAATCCCAACTGTGCCCCAACATGATGCAGCCTGACAAGGGAGACCTTTGAGAAGCAAAATATAGGAAAGCACTCCAACTCAAAATTATTCTCAGTCACCCATTGTGCTTGTAATAATGCTGACTATAAACTCAGCAGATTCTTATTTTTAAAGGGAGATAGGGTTTATTTGGCCTATAATTCCAGGGCATGGTCCATTAGTATAGGGATGTTAAATCAGGAACTGAAAGCAACTACTTGTATCTAAAGTCCAAGCAGACAGAGTATGTGCAAGAAGCTCCTTTGTGCTTGTCTTGCTTTTCTTCATTTTTAAGTAGTCCAGGATCGCAAAACCAGGGAGTGGAGCTGCCCTTAGTGTGCACTGTTCTTCCTACACCGAGTGTCATCATCACAATTATCCCCACCACCCCGACCACAGGCCAACCTGATCTAGACAAACTCTCACTGAGATGCTTCCCAGGCTGTGTCTAATTGACAATGACAACTGTCACACTCACCATGTCACTTTTTCTTTGAATTCTGACTAACTGGTATCAAACTGATGCTACACCTGTCCCTGACCCCTTCCCACCTGTCTGGTTCCCAGCCACCATGAGGAAAACAGATTTTACATACCCTCTCTGCTATGGTGTTCTGCCTCACGGAAGGCCCAAAGCAAGGGTGATATTGAGAGAAAGGTGGCAAGCCACCTTTTCATCAAGGGAGAGAAATTCCAAGATTAATCACAAGGAAATGAAATGTTTTAGGTTCAGTCTGGAGGATATATGACTAACTACACTACTGCCTATCAAAATAAAAAGAGACCGTGAAGGCAACATATACATCAGCCAAGCCACAGCCTATGTCACAAAAACTAAGGTATAGAAGCATTCCTTAGTTCCTTAGGAAGTCAGGTCTTGATTATCTCTAAAACAATGATCCATCTGGTGCAGTTACCCATAGCATTGGGGCCACCAATCAGACGGCCATGAAGTAACAAGGAAATGTGATCAGTGCCTTTCCCACCATGTCAAGTGACATGCGGCCTCAGCGGGTCACTACTGCATCCCCTCGCAGGAGGCAGGAGAGGGGGCTGACTATGTGGGTCACCAGTTGTGTTCCAGGACTGGGATGGGAAGAAAGTCCACCATAGGGGAACTTAATGTGTTTATATTACTCATGTTGTGCTGTCTTAGCAAGATTTACCCCTTTCTCCCCTTTTTGCTCATTTCTCTCTAGAAAATGGATTCTGTTTTTTAAGATCTAAAAATTACCCCTGTACATTTTTTGAAAACAAACAAACAAACAAACAGGAGGGGAGGATGTGGGACTATTTCTCTCTCTCTCTCTCTCTCTCTCTCTCTCTCTCTCTCTCCTCTCTCTCTCTCTCTCTCCTCTCTTCTCTTCTGATGCAAAAGCAAGAGGTTTATTTTCCAGTGCACTGGGGTTGACATTCAATTAGTCCCTCAAGGAGAATGATTAGAAAGGGACCCCGAGGATTCATTTCAAATACATAATTAGTAAACTAACCAACCTTTGGGAGAAAATGCCCCCCAGCTCCATTTGCTCACTCTCATTCTTGGGGAGCTTCCCTTAATAAACCTGAGAAGGCTCAGTGGATAAAGGAAACTTAGCACCATGCCAGCTGATCCTAGGACCTCTCATGGCAGGAGAGACCTATCCTGAGCTTGTCTTTTGTCCTCACCGCATCCACCCTATCACACATGAACCCATACACATACAAACAGCCCATATACAAAAATGTAAAGTACATTTTTTTTTGTTTTGTTTTTTGTTTTCCTTTTCCGAGATAGGGTTTCTCTGTGTGGTCCTGGCTGTCCTGGAACTCACTCTGTAGACCAGGCTGGCCTCGAACTCAGAAATCTGCCTGCCTCTGCCTCCCAAGTGCTGGGATTACAGGCATGCGCCACCACGCCTGGCAGTAAAGTACATTTTTAATGATATCTAAAAAAAAAAGAGAGACCTAATGAAGAAAACTAAAAGATAAACAAATGAATAAAAATCCTGGAAGCAAGGTAAGTCAAAATTCAATGATTAAAGAGGCCAAATAAGGAGCTAAGCTGAAGTAGTCTCTGCCTGCTGGGTGCCTAAGAGCTAAGAACAGGGGATTAAGCCGGCTTTATTTCAACAAAACGCATTTTGTCATCTGATCTGTCCGTGACACGGGTAAGAATAAGTAACTTATGGCTGTGTTCTTAAATGGCAGCAAATCCCTGGATGTGTGCTTTATTCACTTTACAATGGCAAGTTATTGAACACAGATCTATTTTCAAAAAGGAATCCATCTATAACCTTATTTTAAAATAAAAATGTTTTTAATTGGAAAAATTACATTTAAAACATTTTTTAAAAAAGATATATTTATTTTTATATGTAAGTACACTGTACCTGTCTTCAGACACCCCAGAAGAGGGCGTCAGATCTCATTACGGATGGTTGTGAGCCACCATGTGGTTGCTGGGATTTGAGCTCAGGATCTTCAGAAGAGCAGTCAGTGCTCTTAGCCGTTGAGCCATCTCTCTAGCCCCACATTTAAAACATTTTAAATAAACTACTTCCAAAAAAAAACACCACTAACTGCAGAGGGAGAGAAGGATCATAGCAAGGAAGAACTGTAGACATGAGGAAGCACGGAGGGGTCCAAAGCCATTACCACGAGAGCCAGGGCAGGCAGGGCCACTCCCACTCCCAGACTGCTCATCCATGTGCAGGCCACTTGGAGCTGAAGGATTAAAAGATGAATTCCCTAATGTGCACCCTACTCCCAAGCTGACATTAATCAGTACCCACTGCAACAGTGACACCCCCAATCCAGTTTTTAGGGTTCTATCCTAAAGAAATTACCAAGAAGAGAGTGAAGAATATACAAGAAAGTTTATCTCCATAACTGGCAATGAAGGATTCAAACACCCATGCTTTTGTGTGAGTGTGAGGCTACACAACCAAAGGAGAGCTAATGGAAACATTCTAACATTGGTTTTCACTGGTTCATTGGTTTTCCTGTTGTTTTGTTTTGTTCTGAGACAAGGGTTCATGGAGCTCAAATAGTCTTCAAACTCACTATGTAGCAGGAGAGAACCTTAAACTTCTGATCTTCCTGTCTCCACTTCCCAAGGGCTAAGATTATAGCCATGAGCCAGCACATCTTAGAACTTTATTTTCAAAGATAGAGTAAATTCCTTGGTGATGTCATATTAGTGAAGGGGAAAAAAATCAGGATGCATACAAACATCAGACACACGCACATGCATGCACACACATCTGACAATTTTAACTTTAAATTTAAATATACATATACATATTTTAAAATACTGATTTTTTTTTTTCTTTTGAGACAGGCTCTCTTTATATACCTCTGACTGTCTTGGAACTCATTATGCCTTGAACTCAGAGATCTGCCTGCCTCTGCTTCCCAGTACTGGGCTGCTGAGATACTGGGATGGTGGGATTAAAGGTGTGTGTGCCACCACACCTGGCTGAATGAAGAGTCTTACTCACATCACCAAAGCCTAGCTCTGCTCCAAACAGAAGGAAGATGGACCATTGTTTCTTTAGGTTCTTCTCTAATAAGCATGTCCTCATTGTGTAATCCAGGCTAGCATAAATCTGACATTCTCCTTTTTCCTCCTGCATAGAGACTACAGAAAAGTACTATTCACACCTTGCTCTGTGTGTTTTTATATCAGAAAAATAGGTTTACTCTAAAATTTCTCATTGAAGATGGCATCTTTCACTCTTAGGGAAAAGCTCAAAATCTCTCGATAGACTCAGACTATAGATTCTAACCCACACTGCAATGCTCTTCTGAAAGCGATAGAAGGACCTGTGTTGGGCAGACTGGCTTTCTCCTCTGTTTGCTGACGGCTCTCTCGCACTGGACCTTGTGGGGCCCACTGGAAAGCTTACTCTTTGCGTAGCAGCCAGTATACCTTAATTGACCTTCACAGTATTTCTCACTTCTTCCTATGCAAATTAGGAGGCCTGGGAAAATCCATCTCTCTTGTTCCAGAAAAAGTTTTCTTATAAAGCTATGGAAGTGACTCAAAATTAGCCACAAATATTTTGAAACATAGGTCACAAGTTATATTCAATGACTGTGTATACAAAGTTGCTTATTTCTCAAGAATGGATATAAAAACAAATCTAGGAGTGCCATCTTGTGGGAAGCCTGGCAACTACCATGACCAAAAACCAAGCTGGCCTCTCACTCCTCTCTGGGCTTTTTCACTGAGTGCCCACAGCCAGGAGGCACGGGCTTTGTGGTAACCTACTACATTAAACATAAATTCCCCCAAAGGAGCTGGTACTATTTGTTTATAAGGGTGTCTAGTCCTGATCCAGAAATGCCTGAGAGGACAGGTGGGACTGCAGGGCAGAGGGGCAGAGTGTAGAACCCACATGAGTTGTGGACTGCAAACCCATTCCAAAGGCTCGTGGTGCAGTGTGTATGGTAAGTCCGCACATAAGTGTACATGAGGCAGGGACTCTGCAGAATAAATAGTAACACTCCCCAAAATACTTGTGATTTTATGACGGTAGTAAGAAAAGTTTCATTTACAATCGCTGAGCTTTGTGCTTTGAAGTTGTTTTATTTATCAATGTCAGATCAGTTATAAGCAACTTGGGTACAATTCCAAAATAGAACTCTTGTTGGATTCTGGGCATAAAATTCTTTTCAAGCTTGTTAAGATCTTATAAAATAAGAAAGTTTTCCTAATAGTTTAGAAAAAATACTAATTGCTAATAAATTGATTTCATACTCAAAGTAGTAGTCTAACATTTTGAAAGGTGAACCATTCATTACCCTTTTAAACTTCTATTGTATCAGATAATTTCAGTGTCTCAGGCTCCAGGAGAGGTGAAGTCCTCACACTGAAACCTGGCCAAATGGCTCTGGGAGTGAATTAAGTAATAAGGAGAGGTCAGTACTGCAAATGCAATGGAACATGAACACTGAAGGGAGTGGGTGCTGACTCTGAGAAAGGATGGTCCTCAGAAGCAGGACAGACATGCAACTAGGAGAGGCTGAGCACTCTATCAAAGCTCTCCTGGGAAAGGGTCAGTGCTCGTCAGCCCAGCCAGCTGAACACTCACTGCCAGAGAAGGACTTCCCTGTGGCAGGGAAGAAGCCCTTAGCAAGCTGGACTTTGGTCCTGTATGCGTTGAGTGGGAACATTTTCAAGCATGTAAAATAAATCCAAGTAATACAGTTGGAATGGACCCCAAACAAATGCACATGGGAGAGCAAGAAAGGCTAAAATCGTGAGGCTGAACTGGGAATATGAACATGACTCTTGGGTCACTTCTTCAACTCTGGAAAAAGTTCTCCCTGGCCTGGAAAAACCAAAGCAACAAAGAGAATTTACAAACATCTTCCCAGGGCCTGACAAGTTATTTCAGAGAAGATTTCTCCCTCGTAGGAAAAGGAGAGAGAGAGAGAGAGAGAGAGAGAGAGAGAGAGAGAGAGAGAGAGAGAGAGAGAGAGAGAGAGAGAGAGAGAAGAAAGGAGAGAGGAGAGAGGAGAGAGGAGGGAGAGAGAGAGAGAGAGAGAGAGAGAGAGAGAGAGAGAGAGAGAGAACGAAGACCAAGCTTCTTTTGCACACAAAAATAGGAGAGAAAGAAGGAGAAAAGAATAAACTCCTCAACTAAAACTCAAAACCATAAGCTCCCCTTCAAACAACAGCCTTGCCCCATCGGAAGCACCTGGGGATCAGGGCAGGTTAGCATTCTGAGCCGAGTTACCAGGGCTTAGACCATCAAGAACATTGAACAGTAGGAGGTGATTTTGACCTTGACTCCTGCTTCCCGCCTGTCCTGACCTGCAGGAAGCAGCAATCATGATAGCTTGATGGGAAGGTCATTCCCATACTTTCGGAGCAGCTTCTGATGGTTGTGGTCCACTGACCACTGCTGGGGCAGGTGCTTAGGCTGCATGGAGTCCAGGAAGTGCTGACGCCAGCGGCTCTCCAGCTGCATGAGGGAGCGCAGCCCACCCTCGGTGTGACGCTGTACCACCTTTAGCCCATGAGGAATATAACTTTCATTGTATATCCTGCCAAAATATGAAGTTGTAAAGGGTCTGAGCAAAACAAGCACTGGACAATCTCATAGGCAGATAAACAGATAGACCCCAAAGGACACATCATTTTAAATGTTTTCAAAATATATATTTTTTAACCTCTATTTTTTTCTTAATATATAGGATACAGGCTCAAACTGGAGGCATTTGGGGTTTTGAGTTACATTTATAAGAAGGCCACATACACTCATCCCTATAGGAAAATCTTGCCTGGCTGATGACGGGTCAGAAATACTGATCTTATATTTGTTGGTTCAAGACTACTCAGGGAACAACTTACTTCTCTGTAAGCCATCAACTATTACTCTTAAACCATCAGTATTAAATTGAAGCTGTTAAATCAGTGCACACAGCCTGGTTTCTCAGAACCTGGCAGACCTGGGTGTAAACGTCAGGGTGATCCACTTCTTTAGAGCCTTCTTCTTCACCTAAAGCGGCTCAGATCACACAGGCAAAGGGTGTGTTGGTCACAGTGAGATAAATAGTGCACAGCAGAAGACGACCCTCCCCCATGCCCACCTAGCCCCCAGCTAGGCAGGAAGCTATGAAAACTGCTGGTGCTGTGTCAACAGGGCCTCCCAGAACTCCCCTCCACCTCCTTCCAGAACTGAAATCACCTTTCTCAAGAAAGCACCTGCTCCCCAGCCTCCTTCCTCTCCAGATATCTGTTTCCAAGCAGCTGGGGCTTGCCCGACATGTGCAGGTGTTTCCTATTTCCCACTGTTTTTATTTTTGGTCTTAGTTTTGGTTTTTGAGACACGGTCTCTCTAGGTAGCCCTGTCTGTCCAGGAGCTCGTTATGTAAGCCAGGCTGGGCTTGAACTCACACACATCCCCCTGCCTCTGCCTCCCAAATACCACCAACCCCGCTGTTTCAATCTGTCCCCAAACAGCCTGTTCTCACTCTCAATATATCCTCTAACTCTGCAACTGACTTACTAGAAAGGTCTATGGTTAGCTGGGCATGGTGTTGTACTCCTGTAATCCCAACACTTGGGAGGCAGAGGCAGGGGGATTTCTGAGTTCGAGGCCAGCCTGATTCACAGAGTGAGTTTCAGGACAGCCAGAGTAACACAGAGACACCCTGTCTTGAAAAACCAAATAAATAATTTTCAGAAGAAAGGGCTGTGGTTGAAGGGGAGAGGGCCAGCTGTTCTGCGTGCACCTGGGGGTCACTGAGATGGCTTACAGACAGGAGCACCAGCTGCACAAGCTGACAGTAGAGCTGGCTCCCAGGTGGGTCTGTGGTGAAAGGAAACAAAAATTTCTAAAAGTTGTTCTTTGACCTCCACACATGCTATGGGACCCCTGTGTACCCAAACACAAGCATTCATGGATATATACATACTAACAAATGGAAAAGATCTAAGAAGTTCATTTGGGAATTGGTCAGAGCAGTATCCTTAATGTAATGTGATCTTGACAAGTTACTTAACTTTAACCTCACAGCATTTAATTAAAATAATTAAAATAATTATTTTACACTATGACTACATCAAATAGAAATAAAATTTAAGACCGGGCAGTGGTGGTGCACTCCTGTAATCCCAGCACTCTGGGAGGCAGAGGCAGGCAGATTTCTGAGTTCGAGGCCAGCCTGGTCTACAGAGTGAGTTCCAGGATAGCCAGGGCTACACAGAGAAACACTGTCTCAAAAAACCAAAAAAAAAAAAAAAAAAAAAAAAAGAAATAAAATTTAAAAATACATTTTTTAAAACTTTGAACAATTAAAAATACAAGGTATAAATGAAAAGTCATTACGTTGCTATCAGAAATAAAAACGCAACTTATAGAGCCTGTTGGTGCGGTGCTGAGGACCTCAGTGTCTGTGCGTCTCTGCTCAGGAGATACTTGCTGTCGGAGCTGTAGGAGCTCGGAAGCATGAGTGAGATAGGCACTTTTGGAATAAAGAAATAATTATGGGCCGGAGAGATGGCTCAGCAGTTAAGAGCACCGACTGCTCTTCCAAAGGTCCTAAGTTCAAATCCCAGTAACCACATGGTGGCTCACAACCATCCATAATGAGATCTGACACCCTCTTCTGGTATGTCTGAAAACAGCTACAGTGTACTTACATATAATACAGAAAGAAGTTTTTAAAAAGAAAGAAAGAATTACTTGCTGCTATACATTTTAAGTTTTACTTTTTTTTTTTTTTTTTTTTTTTTTTGGTTTTTTGGATTTGGTTTTTTTTTTCAAGACAGGGTTTCTCTGTATACCCCTGGCTGTCCTGGAACTCGCTCTGTAGACCAGGCTGGCCTTGAACTCAGAAATCCGCCTGCCTCTGCCTCCCAGAGTGCTGGGATAACAGGCGGGCGCCACCACCGCCCGACTACATTTTTTATTATTGATAACAAAGCACTGTAGGCCTTCAGCCTCATTACCAGACTTTTATAGACCTTGAACCCTATTGGCTGGATAACTGTCTACACTGAGAGCTGCAGGATCACCCACAATTCTTATTGCTAGACCCATGTACCTGTTTGTGCCCCAGGGTCGTAAACTTCTTGTTTAGGAATATTGAGTTATGTCATATGAATTCAACTATATACTCACAGAGAAGGAGGGGAAAGAATAAAGAAAAGAAAAAAATAAATAGGAAAGCTGTTTGCTCAAAATTCTATTCAGTGGGACAATCAGTGCAGTGAGACAGGAAATATGAATGAATGCACTGGTCAAAAGTCTCACAAACTGAGAGGTGAGAGGTGAGGGGTGAGGGGTGAGAGATGAGGGGTGAGGGGTGAGAGGTGAGGGGTGAGAGGTGAGAGGTGAGGGGTGAGAGGTGAGGGGTGAGAGGTGAGGGGTGAGAGATGAGGGGTGAGGAGTGAGAGATGAGGGGTGAGAGGTGAGGGGTGAGAGGTGAGAGGTGAAAGGTGAGGGGTGAAGGGTGACAGATGAGGGGTGAGAGATGAGGGGTGAGGGGTGAGAGATGAGGGGTGAGAGGTGAGGGATGAGAGATGAGAGGTGAGGGGTAAGGGGTGAGGGGTGAGAGGTGAGGGGTGAGACACAAAACCAAATATGCTCTACCTCATGGCAATTCAGAGATTTCAAGGTAATAATATGCTATTATTTTCATCTTATGTGCCAATTTTAGGATTCACCTCTACAAAAAAAAAGATCGTTAGCCCCAACTCCATTTATTTGACATATGATCGTATAGAGTCAACAACAGATACCTCACAATTAGCAAATCTCTTTAAAAAAAATCACGGGGCTGGAGAGATAGCTCAGAGGTTAAGAGCACTGGCTGCTCTTCCAGTCCTGGTTTAATTCCCAGCCCCCACATGGTGGCTCACACCTATCTGTAATGAGATCTGGTGCCCTCTTCTGGTATGCATGCAGACAGAACTCTGTATACATAATAAATAAATCTTGAAAAAAATCACTCTTTCTTCAGGTATGTGTGTGTGTGTGTGTGTTGGTGTGTAGTGTGCAAGTGCGTGCGAGCATGCACAAGCATGCCATGGCATGTGTGGAGTTCGAGGACAGCTTTTAGAAATTAATTCTCTTGATCTACCATGTAGGTCCGAGGGCTCCGAGTCAAGTTGTCAGTCTTGGCAACAAGTGCCTTAACCTGCTGAGCCATCTCACCATCTCTTACAGAAAGGAAATTCTCAGATTGTTTGATTCTACGCCTCAGAATCTTAGACAGACAGACAGACAGACAGACAGACAGACAGTGGGTTAATAAGCATGTGGCTAAGCATTGTGACTGTGGCAAGCATTCTCATGAAGCAGTGAAGGTTGCTGTCACTGGGACACCCCATTCTTTCTCCAAACACTATGTTGTACCTGGTCTCCAGACTGGCGGCCTCTTGAAGCATCTCCTCTGTAACAGTGTCTGTGTTATAAAACTCCCTGAGTGCATGCAGGAGCTCTTCTTTCCGATGGGCAGGTAGGCTTTCTGCATTGAGCAGGGCTCTGGCTCCAGAACGCACCTGCCTACGCTTTAGATCTTCCAGCAGACGCAGGCCCTCCTCTGAGCCAATGGGAGCCTGGAACTCCTTGGCCAACTGTTGCTTCAGATGGTTGTCATAGTAGTTAGAGATGGCATGGCAGGAGGTGCAGAGCAACAGCACATCATGGGAGTTGTGGTCCTTCATCTCAATGGGGAAATGCTTGCGGTACTCGTGTGGAATTATGTTTTTCCTGGAATGAGCCCACCCCAAAAGCAATGTTCATTACCTTATGATACAGAGCATATATGGGGCCAGCAAGTGAGATCCTACAAGGCTTGGGCAGCACAACTCAACAGAGGTACATGAAGGCAATACTCCCTCTGTGACTCTCAGGCCCACCTGCTTGCCTTATCTACTTGCGCTTTAGGGTCTTCTCCCTTAACGTTAAGTACAGACTACATGCTGGCAGGCTTCAGCGGCAGAGGCTGGTAACAACTACCATGTTTCCAGAAAGGAGACACTCAGAGAAATGAGATGGTATTATACTGACTTTTGATACCTGCACAATAAATCTTAAAGAAGTCTGGTGGGCTAGGCGAACCAATCTCCTTTATCTGAGGGCTCCATTACTGACATTACTTCCTGGCTCACCAAGGTCTGTCATCATTTCCTAAGTAGAACTACGTTCTAAGGAGAAACTCCCAGTGGCAACGGCTGCCTCACATAGCAGAGAAACGGGGAGGGAAGTGAAAGAGTGACGTGGTGGCTCATGCCTCTGAGGCCAGCTTGGAAGGCTAAGTGAGGCAGCCACACCCAACTCTACAGCATTACCGTCTCAGCCAGGCGGTGGTGGTGCACGCCTTTAGTCCTAGTGCTGGAGAGGCAGAGCAAGCAGATCTCTGAGTTTCTGGCCAGTCTGACCTATAGAGTGAGGAGTTCCAAGACAGCCAGGGCTACACAGAGAAACACTGCCTCTAAGAAATACGTAAGTAAATAAAATAAAAGAGGAAATATTCTGCCTCAAAATGAGAAAAAGTAATCTCTGAAAAAAAATTAAGATTAAAAAAAGAAAGCAACACCACCAGAAAATAACAAAATAGAAAAAGAAGAAAAAAAGAGAATAACAAAACACACCAAAATGGCGGAAGGAAGAGAAGGCCTGGGGAAGCAAGGAGGGAGGGAAGCCGGGCGGGAAGGAGAGATGACTGTACAGGGCCGGGCAGAAAGCTATGCAACCCCAGTGCTCAGCCTCACACCCACTGTGGGAACTCAGCCTTGGTATGGCTCAGAAATCTCGAGGGCTTCGGGGAGGGACCCAGGGATACATCTTTCAAGTCTGCTTTAAGAGGGACAGAGGTGGCAGCTAGAATGCTGAGGCTGTTGGGGACACTGGCATTTGTAGAGTAAGTCTCTCTGCCATTGCGGGAAAACTCAACCAAGGCATCAGCGGGTGCAGCATGTGACTACACAGGCAACTGCCACAGGGGGCAGGTTACTTAGTCTAATGCTATACTCACCGGATGTAGGTATCTGTCTTGCCACAGACAACACACAGGTTCTCTTTAACCATCAAGTAATAATCTCCTGGGGATTCAGGTCTTCCTGCAGGTTCAAACTGTAGCCTGACCACAAAAGGTTCTTTACTCACCAGCTCTTAGGAAAAAGAGAACACATCAGTGCTGGCTGCTCCCACTTCTCTCCCAAGAAGCACTCTCAACTACTGTTCTTTGTGTGCAAGCAGAGAACTCCAGGTTATGGCTACCCCGCCCCAAACATCTCAAGGTCTCTGTGTCTTCCTCCAGTCACTCTCTTCCACACCCTACTCACGAGACCCCATTTGCACACAAACATGGCAGATGGCCTCACACCTCCAATGCCTTTGTCCAGGTACCACTGAGCTTTCCTCCGGTCACAGGTGCACAAGGGCTGTCCATCAGGAGCTTGGAGAAAGCAGTTATCATAGAGAGGTGATTTTCTGCAGGGAAGAGAGATCTCATGCTGAAAGCTGCTGGTCAAGCTTCCCAAGCCCTTTCCACACTCATTTCTGAATGACTCAAGTTATCCTCAACATCAGAATCAAATATACTACATGTAGAATAAACAGATGGGCAAGAAACCACACTCTACTCTCAATCTGTATTGGCTAGGAAGCAGAGCTGCAAATGAGGCCTCTAATTCTTATACTTATGAACTGAAACACTGGGAAGTGAATGAGGTGGTATTCACAGGGTTCTGCTGTGAATATAAACAGGAACAGATCACCAATAAACTGCCAAGTCACTGAATTAAACACTAAATTAAAATGGTAAGAGTTCAATATAAAGAAATGAGGACCACGTGGGTTGATTTCTGGCTCACATGCAATGTTTCCTTCAACTTAATCATCTAATTCCTAAAGGTGCCATGTTCCAAGGATCACACTTCCACTCAAAGCATCCTCCTCGAGAGGTGTCAGTCACAGGGGAGATTCTCACTAGCTACACAATAAAGTTGGTGTGAGGCTGAAACCACTCTAAATTAATAAGAAATCTTAAGCTGCACTTCTCCTGGTAAGTATGAGGACTTCATGTTATTCATGTTCATAGCTGTCTGAAACATAAAATTTACATCCCCTTAAAATATTTTATTGTAACTTGTTTAGTCCGGAGGAAAGGCACACACATGCATGTGGCTATCAGAAAACAACTTTGAGAGTCAGTTCTGTCCTTCTACCTTGCGGGTCCTGAAGACTGAACTCGGGTCATTAGGCTTGGCAGCAAGTGCCTCTACCTGGTGAGCCACTGAAGCTACAGGCCTAAGGCTGCACTAGGGCTGGTGACAAAGCATGGGTGTATTCTCTTCATCTCTATTCCAATGACAAACGGGAAAGTGGGTGAAGGGGGGAAAGAAGAACACAAAGAGAAGCACAGTGCAAATGTCACTGAAGGCAGGGCAGGCCATTAACCCTGGAGTCTCTGCTGCCTGCTCAGGGTAGAGCTGGGCTCTAACTCTTCGACATCAGGGAACATACGGTTACCTGGCAGAATAGCCCACCCCCAGGGGCTTCCTCTTATGCTTCCTGGGGTCTCTTCCTTGGCTGTTGCCTGACACCATTCCATCCATCTTAGCCTTCCTGTTTCTTGGCCTCTGCTGCAATTCCGGTGCTTCCCCATTAAGCTCTTCAGCCAACCGGCCAAATCCTTTGCTTCGAAATGGGATGTCTACCATATTCCTGCATTTCTCCAAGACTTTTTGCCAGTTGATTTGGTCACTGTTTTCCTCTTCATAAGCATTTCTAGAGAAGGGGTATCCAAGGAGATGGAGAAAGAGAGCCACTGAAATCTGTGCATCCCTGGCAGCATAAGTTACCTAAAGAGAAAAGCCAGAGGTCAGTGGGATATGGAAGACAAGCCAGGCAGAGAACCTTCAAAGTCAATTACAAATGCCTTGGAATACCTCTCAGGGTAGCATTTGCTTAGTAGCATAAAACCCTGGCTTCAGCCAAACCGTGATGGTGGCCTTTAATCCCAGCACTTGGGAGGCAGAGGCAAGCAGATCGCTGAGTTCAAGGTCAGCCTGGTCTACAGACTGAGTTCCAGGACAGCCAGGGCTCCATAAAGAAACCCTCACTCCACAAAAAAAAAGAAAAAGAAAAAAAAGGAAAACACCAGATTCAAACCCCACTCCCTCTCTCTCATTTTTGACTTTAATCCCAGCACTTGGGGAAACTGAGTCAGGAGGACTATTAGACTGCATTGAGCATTAAATTTAAGGCCACCAAGAGCTTACGATGTGAAGCTCTATCTCTAATATAAAACCAAAGAAAAATAAAAGTCTATTTTGGCATTTGGATAGATAGTTCAGTCAGTACCTGGAAAAGTACCTGCCTTGCAAATGAGAAGACATGAGTTTGAGCCTCAGAAACCATGTGAAAAAGCGGGGCATCGTGACATTTGCCAGCAATTCCAGAATTGGTAAAACAGATGAGGGCTAGAAAGATGGCTCAGCAGTTAAGAGCACTGACTGCTCTTCCAAAGGTCCCGAGTTCAAATCCCAGAAACCACATGGTGGCTCACAACCACCTGTAATGAGGTCTGATGCCCTTTTCTGGTGTGTCTAAAGGCAGCTACAGTGTACTTATATAATAATAAATATATCTTTGGACCAGAGTGAGCAGGGCCAGAATGAGCAGGGCTGGAGTGAGCAGAGGTCCTGAGTTCAATTCCCAGCAACCATCTGGGAATTGATGGCTCACAACTATCTGTACAGTTACAGTGTACTTATATACATAAAATAAATAAATAAATCTTTAAAAAAACCAAAAAAACAGACGAATCCCTGGAGCTCCTAATCCTATCTGGGATTAGCAGAACGGTCAGCTTTCTCCTTTTTGAGACAGGCTCTAGCTATATAGGTTGGGATGGCCTTGAGCTAAAGACATTCCTGACTCCAGTTCCCAACGATACTATTAGAAGTATGTGTTACCATGCTTGACTTTTTTAAATAGGTGAATTTTATTATACAAAAATTAGTCATTAAGATTTATTCATTTCATTTACAAAGTACACTATAGCTGTCTTCAGACACACCAGAAGAGGGCATCAGATCCCATTACAGATGGTTGTGAACCATGGATGTACAAGTGGTTGCTGGGATTTGAACTCAGGACCTCTGGAAGAACAGTCAGTGAGCCATCTCAACAGCCCCTAGAAATTAATCTTAATAAAGCCATTTTTTCATTCACTACCACCACTAAAAAGAAAAAAAAAAAAAAAAGAAAAAAAAAAAAAAACAAGTTCAGTGGCACACACATGTAATCCCAACAGAGGCAGGCAGATCTCTGAGTTTGAGGCTGGTCTACATACATTTCCAAGTCAGCTAAGACTACATACCAAGATCTGTCTGTTTCAAGGTACAAAGAAGTAACTTAGTCAGGGTTACAAAAACAAAATGAAACAAAACAGAAACTGCTATGGAAAACAAATTAGATAATCAATGCCTAGAATTGTGCCACAGGTTTATATTAACCTGAAACACAAATTTTGCTAAAATTTCCCTAACATTTTGAAAGGATGAACTAGTAACTGGCTTGAAGACAACTGAAGGTTGAGACCTAGAATTAGACAGGAAATCTGTGAAAGGTCAATGATAAAGTGGAAATGACCTGGAAAAAAAACAAAATCAAAACAAAAAAACCCCAACTCTCAACACCTATCAACTTGTCTGCAAACAGGGCCAAGAAATACCTTTTCTGGTATCAAAATAGTAAAGATTTAAATCACAGGGGCTGGAGAGATGGCTCAGTGGTTTAAGAGCACTGGCTGCTCTACCAAAGGATCCAAGTTCCATTCCCAGCACTCAGATGGCAGCTCACAGCTGTCTGTAACTCCAGTTCTAGAGAGCTGACACTCACACAGACAGACAGACTGGCAAAACACCAGTGCACATAAAATAAAAATAAATATATCTTTTCAAAAAAATTAAATCACATAATGGCTAAACTGAAATCCTACATATAGCCATACAAAATACTAAAGGTTACCCCAAGGGTAAAAGCTTAAAGGATTCATTTCTGGAGAAACCAAGCAGCCAGAGGGACGATACTGAGAGCTTCTAAGACAGTGTTTGAAGGTCTAGGAAGGTATTTTGATGTTGATAAATGCAAATTATGAAGGATTTATATTTCTGTAAACTTAAAAAGATTTTTGTAAGCTTCAGGGAAGACAGTGAATCAACTGGATTAGAGATAAGTACTGCAATTAGCAGCCTGTTTCCCTCCTACCTGCCTGGGAACCCCCCAACCAGCCCCCAATTACTAATACCATGGGCCCAAGAGTTTCAAAATGTACACCCAAGAAAAAGTTTTTCTCCTAAACTCCTTAACTTTATCTTCTGCCCCCAACACCTAGATGTTCCCTGAGAACCTGCACCCAGGAAAGTTCTAAATCAGTTACTCACAGTTGCTCTGGCCCAGCCTCACAGACTGCCTTCAATTGGAGCTGCACAGCCCTTTCCCCAGACCGTCCACAACCTGGACAGCAGTGAAACAACCAGTTCTTCCTGGACTTGGCCAACATCCCAGCTTTTTGCCCACACCCCATAATGGTGCCCCAGGAAGTAGACATAGACGATTACATTGCTCCTTATTTATTTATAATCAATAAAAGGCTGGGATGTTTGGTTTAGGAACCCCCCCACACACACACACACATCCTTGGAGCCTGTGAACTTGCCAGAGAGCAGTTTCCCAATCAACCTGCACTTAATACATTCCAATCTGTCTTGCATTGGCTCATTTCACCTGGATGGAGAAATAACTTATCAGACACACAATTACTGACACTTGACCAATCACAGCTACAGGAAAGGAGCCCACCAGCCCCCGAAGTCCTGCTGTGTACTCAACCCACTACTTTTGTTTGTTGGTTCATTTTTGTCTTACCAAAACAGGGTTTCTCTGTATAGCCCTGTCCTGGAACTTGAGCTATAGACCAGGCTGGCCTCCAACTCAAGAGATTCACCTGTCTCTGCCTCCCAAGTGCTGGGATTAAAGGTGTGTGCCACCACTGTTCAGCTCAATCCACTCAAGATTTTTTTTAAACATTAATTATTGCATGGCAGTGATACCCTGATCCCAGCACTCTGGAGGCAAAGGCAGGCAGATTGGATCGCTGTGAGCTGGAGGCCAGCCTAGTCTTGTTTGATGATAACTGACACCACAAAGTCAGGTCTTTGTGCTCAGAGAGCTCTCCCTAATTGGTCCCCACCTTTCCTCCCAATTTACTAGCCAACCGGGATTACTTTTTTTGTTCCTCATTTAAAAAGGCAACCCTGGGGTCCGGAGAGATGGTTCAGCAATTAAGAGCACTGACTACTACTACTCTTCTAAGGGTCCTGAATTCAATTCCTAGAAACTGCATGGTGGCTCACAACCATCTGTAATAGGATCCAATGCCCTCTTCTAGTATGTCTAAAAACAGCTACCATGTATTCATATACATAAAATAAATAACTAAATCTTGGCTACCAAGAGCTGCTTTTATTTTCATTAAATATATCCTCTACCTTCTGTTTACTAATTGTGTACCTCCATCTTGGTCAGGAGAGAAGAACCAGACAGGAAGAACACTTCCAACAGTTACAGGTGTGAGCCACCATGTCCTGCCTGCTTCAGGTGACATGATTCTATCAATACTCATCCATGTTAAAGCTGAGAAGCTGGCACATGTGTGAAATGCCAGCACTTGGAAGGCCAAGGCAAGAGGAGCACATGTTTATAGCATGTTCCTTTTTACTTGTTGAGTAATATGCCACTGTGTGCCTACATTTTATTTACTCACCAGCTGATGCAACCTTATCAGATTATTTATTTATTTTTGAGATGGGGTTTTTCTCTATAGCCCTGGCTACTTTAGAACTCAATCTGCAGACCGGGCTGGCCTCAAACCCAGGAATCTGACTGCCTCTGCTGGGATTAAAGACATATGTCATCACACCTGGCTTTTCTTACCAGTTTTTATGTCCGTTTTTTTAAATTTGTTTGTCTGTTTTTTGTGTGACACTGAAAATCGAGTCTAGGCCCTGAACATGTCATGGAAGCTACATCCTTAACCCTGTGTCTCCTTCTTAAATATGAATGGACGACCAAGGTTTAAACATCTGGAAAAATCCCTCACGTGAAAGCCAAGGACAATCATTTATGAGAAGGAACTCTGAGGAAAAAGAGTTGATGCAGGGAATGGAAGGAAAGCAGAAACCCTTGCCACCCTGTGTGAAGAGACTGCATCCTAAGCAGAGACAAGGCTTTCTCGACAGAGCGTGCTCAGGGCTGCTGGGAAAGTGCTGGCTCTGCGGCTTGACTACTGAGTTCCAGCCAGACCAGTGTAAAAAGCCAGCTGCAGCTAGCACAAATCTGTACTCCTGAAACTCCTACCCCAAGACAGGAGACAGACATGGGACAATATGAGACTGTCTCAAGAAAAAGAAAATTAGGGCTGGAGAGATGGCTCAGTGGTTAAGAGCACTTGACTGCTCTTCTAGAGGTCCTGAGTTCAATTCCCAGCAACCACATGGTGGCTCCCAACCATCTGTAATGAGATCTGACGCCCTCTTCTGGCATGAAGGCAGGCAGAATGTTGTACACATGATAAATAAATCTTTAAAAACAATAAAAAGAAAAGGATAATTAAAGGATCAATTTGGGGGATCCAATGATCCAAAAAATTCTTAAAAAATAAAAAATAAAAAGGCGAGTAGTAAATGTCAATCTGAGGATTCTTTCCTGAACTGGAAGACAAGAACATCCGGACAGAAAGGGTCCATGAAATCCTACTACTGTGCATAAAACATGGCCTCTACTCATGTTTATCATCAA
Source organism: Apodemus agrarius (assembly GCA_964023405.1). Lineage (NCBI taxonomy): Eukaryota > Metazoa > Chordata > Mammalia > Rodentia > Muridae > Apodemus > Apodemus agrarius. The sequence continues at coordinate 42,830,813 of OZ030011.1, forward strand.
GGATTTCAAACAAGGAAGGAAAAAGAACTTCCAGAAAAAAACAGTCACACGTTCAAAACGTTAAAAGCTGGAATACAAGGAGCACAGCCTTCAAAATTCTGCAAGACAATGGCTTCTGCCCTAAACTGCTAATAGGCATGCCACTGGCTAAGAGAGGAGATCACCTGTCCTTCAGACATGCAGATAACAAAAGGACAAAGCCATGGGATCAAGACACAGGGGTTCTAGTCAGTATACAAGAGAAGTGGAGGGAGCTGCAGATAGAAGCAAATTTCAGACTGCAGTGGGCAGCAGGCCTGCAGAGCCAACATTCCTGAGCAGAGCAGAGGGCCACAGAGGGACAGTGGAGGGCACAGAAGACGGCAGCGGGCAGAGCCACAGGGGAGTAGCAGAGGGACGTGAGGACAAGACCACAGGAAACTGAGCAGTGTGTTCAGTCTCTCAGTGCATCCGAGACAGCCACGAGCTACAGTTCTGGGGTTAAGTCAATAGTGTGCAGAAAACTAAGAAAACAAAAGTACAAATCCTATATCCTGGGAAAACAAAGTATTGTTCCTGATCAAAGTGAAGTATCTATTTATACTGGGGAGATGGGATAGGGAACAAATTCTTATTTGGGACCCAGGAACTGGAAGAACCCTAAGTCATAACTTATGTATAAGAAGTCAAAACATACTATGCAAAAATAAGAATGATACATGCATATAATCTAAAAGTACAATGGTAATTACCAAAAAGAAATTAAAATGGTCAGCTCTGGGTAGAAGAGCAAAAGAAGAAATGGGGTGGCAAAGGCAGAGAACTGCTTACTGTTTCTTATAGTGAGATTTATAGCACTTTAAAAAATGTTTATGCATTTGTATTTCTGGAAAAAGCACAGTTTCTGAAGTGCCGGCACATTCAAAAGTAATGGGGACTCTAATGTCATTTAAGCATGAACATTACTGTCTTGAGTGTCACTTTACAGTAAGTCTATTTTAAGGCCTCTCTGCCTGGTGATAGCGTTGAAGACTAGAACCAACTCCTCTGATCACAAGTACCTGGTCTTCAGTAAGATTTTCAGCATCCCAGTTGCTGCACCGAAGTAGAAGGGACTTGTCAAGTGGGAAGTTCAAAATAGTCTCAGCAAGTGATTTCAGGCTAAGCCCATTACAGAGTATATTGTTTCTACAAGAAATAAATAAAACCATGTATCAAAACCAGGTAAATGGCATGCACAGGAAAAACTTTAAATGACCAATAGAGGGCAAATAAACAGGAAAAATCAAAGAAAACAGTGATTTGCTATCAGATTGCAGTGTTTTGTTTTAAACAAGTACATCTAGTATCAATAGAACATAAAACTCAATTAGGCTCATACATAATGTGTAAACCAGACATCTTTATGATGGTTATGAAACAGGTTAACAATAATTAACTATCAAAAACTCAAATACAAATATTCTCTGATCTAGCAATTGCTTTTCTGGGAGTTTATCTAAAGGACAAAGATACTTAAGTGGCTATTCACTGCAGCACTACTATAGCAAGAACTGTGAACAGACTAAATGTCCTTCGATGGTGCTCACACCTAACATTCTTATGTCTGAAGAAAAATGGCGAGGCTGCTTTCATTGGGGAGGTGAGAGTATAAAAACAAGGAATTGTTTCTGTTCTTCAAAACTTCCTGATTGACACTGCTGCAGGGTGTTGGAGAGACGGCCGAGGTCCCAGGTTGGTTCCCAGAACTCACATGGCAGCTCATAGCCATCTGTCATTCCAGCCCAGGGAGCCTGAGGCCCTCTCTGGCCTCCTTAGGCACTGCACGTATGTGGAGCACTTACACGGGTGCAGGGAAGACACTCACACACATAAAATAAACATAAATAAATCCTTTTAAAAATTGCTGCGAGGTAATAACAAAAAGGAGCTTCTTGGTCTTCTGAGATTAGAGACAAACAGAGATTTAAGTGGAATTCAGAAAACATCAGTGTGCCAGGGAGATGGCACTGGGCAAAGGCATCTCCCACTAACCCTGACAACCTCAGTGTAATCCCCAATAACTGCATAAGGATGTTAATGGACAAGTAGGTAACAGGTAGGTAACAGACACACCAGAAGAGGGCATCGGATCCCATTACAGATGGTTGTGAGCCACCCTGTGGTTGCTGGGAATTGACTGAACTCAGGACTTCTGGAAGAGAAAACAGTAAGTGCTCTTAACCACTGAGCTGTCTCTCTACATGTCCTCGGGACACACACTCTCTCATACTCAGAGAAACTAAATTGTAAGTAAATAGAATGAGATACACATACACACAGAAAACATTAAGAGGGAGTGTGGTGGTACATGTTTATAATTCCCAGACCAAGATCATGCTTAGCTACATGGAGTTTGAGACCAGCAGGGATGTGAGACCTTAGTCATTAATTTATTTAAAATGTTTAAATCGTTGGACATGTATGTGTGTGTGTGTGTATATTCATTTGAATGCGAGAGAGACAGCTTAGAGACTTAAGTGAGAGAGTACTTGCCTACCATGCACAAGGCTTTGGATTCGATCCCTGGTACCCAAATAATAAGAAAAATCAGTACATAAAAGCAGACAATGTATGACAGTGGTCCAGAGTGAGCATTTGGAAGGCACAGAGCAGCAAGCTGGCAGGCAGAGGCTCCTGTCAGTGTTACAGCATAGTTTCCTCAGGGATTGCAGGAGCCAAAACCGCTGTGATGAGGAAGAACAGGAAGCTTTCCCTTGCCAAACAAGCAGTCAACAGTCACATCTCATGGCCCGAGACCAAAACCCACAAAAAAGCCCAGGCACACTTGAATGAAATAAATTGGTCTTGGTTAAATTCATGGAAGTTAAGGATATTGGGGAAGATATTAATTTTATTTAGTTTTATTAATAACCACAAACGTAGAGCGAGAGTGTAGCTCAGTGGTGAAGCACATTCTTAGTATGTACAAAGGCCCAACAGTAAAATGAAATAAAATAGGGGCTGGGGAATGCCAATAATGGTTAATAATTTCTTAATTATAAAAAATTTTCATTTAAAATGAAGGGTCTTGGGCCAGAAATACAGTTCAATGATATAACACATTCCTAATTCAAGCACTGAAGCTCAATTCTCAGTACTGAAAACATTAGGGAAAAAAAGGAAATCCAAATAAAATTAAAGGTCTGACACAGTTTCACTCCTGTTCTGGAGGAATGACCCAATCAGTAAAGTACTTATTATGTAAGCGGAAGAAGCTTGATCTCCCGGAACCCATGAAAAAGGCCAGCTGGGGCAGAACACACCTGTGATCCCAGCGCTAAGAGGCAGACGCAAAGGCATGAGGGCCAGCGAGTCTAGTCAAATCCGTCAACTCCAGATTCAGTGAGAGACTCTGAAAGTGGAAGGCTGGAGATGGTGGTACATGACTTCAATCCCAGTACCCAAGAGGCTGACAGGCATGTAGGTCAAGGCCAGCCTGGTCCACATAGTGAGTTCCAGACCAGCTATGGCTATATGCTAAGATCGTGTCCCACAAAAATGAAATGAAAAACAATTGAAGAATGCACTCCAATGACCTCTGGCCTCCACACGTGGACACATATGTGTGCACCTGAACACATGCACAAATTCATTTTTATTTATTTTTTTTTCATTTTTTTTTCATTTTTTTTCATTTTTATTTTTAACCACAACTTGTATACTTATAATTTCATGATAATATTAATCTTTGGCCTAATTCTTTTGGGGAATGTTTTTGAGACAGGGACCCATGATCTAGCCCAGGCTGGCCTCAAATTTGTGGCCCTCCTGCCTAAGCCTCTTAAGTGCTGATATTATAGAAATTAACCACCATACCCAGCCCATTTTTAACCAAACTGACAGTTATTCTGCATTTACTCATAGAACTCAATGCACTTTCAATTTACGTACATTCAAGTGTCTACAAATGCATACAATGATATCAGAAAATCAATCAAATGACTATGCTAAAATTATAGTGATATGATTATAATGGTAATTAACATTAAAATTCATATAGTGCTGTATATAACATATAATATTCCTCAATTTTTTATATGACTTAATCATTTAATCCTCACACCAACCCTATAAGGTAAGATTATTATCTCTTAGGTTGAGTACTTTATAAAGGTCACACAGCTGGTACCAACAGCACTAGCAATCCAGACATGCTGTGTGCTCCTGACTCAGCTCCTTACCCACTATATACCGAAGAATGCATAGGGGCCCAGTGAAATGCAGCTTTTGGCCCAGGTGGCGGTGGCACATGCCTTTAACCCCAGCACTCCAGAGGCTGAGGCAGATAGATCTCTGTGAATTAGAAGCCAGCCTGGTCTACAACCTGGTGAGCTCCAGGACAGCCAGAGCTGTTCGGTTACATAGAGAAACCCTGTTTCAAAATATAAACCAACCAACAAGCAAAAAACAAATAATGCAGCTTTCTTCTTTAGTTCAAACTTTGAAGAGTTGGTTTTTTTTGTTTTTGTTTTTAAAGACAGGGTTTCTCTGTATAGCCCTGGCTGTCCTGGAACTCACTCTGTAGATCAGGCTGGCCTCTAACTCAGAAATCTGCCTGCCTCTGCCTCCCAAGTGCTGGGATTAAAGGTGTGAGCCACTGCTGCCCAGCCCAAGAGTTTTAATTTTTACAATATTTTCATATAATACTAGGAAAAAATATACTTCTTTTAAAAAGTTAAAAAAAGATAGTAGACCAAAATAAAAATTCACTTATGCTCAAAAATTCAGACAAGCACAGGTTTTAATTAAGCCTTCTCTGAGATTATGATACTCTCCTACCTTACAGTAACAGTATCATTTAAGACAGGACAAAAGGCTGGTTCAGTTCCCATCAGTATAAATGAGGATTGTGGTTTCTGGAGAGATGATCCAACAGTTAAGAGCATTTGATGCTCTTGCAGAGAACCAACATTTAGTTCCCAACTCCCACACAGTCACTCACACCACTCTGAAATGCCAGTCCCAAGTGATCCGACGTCCTCTTCTGGCCTCCATAAATATACATGCAGGCAAAACTCACAAATACATAAAAAGAAATAAGTAAATTTTAAGGATATAAATAAATAATAGATAGATGAGAACTGTGTGTGTACAAAGAATTCCCCAGAAAGATGAGGTGAAATTGGTCCCCTAGAAGGAAAAGTTAAAATGGGAAGCCTCTCTCTCCAAGTCAAGGCCAACGCTGACCATTATTTGGGCCTAAAGCAGAGTTTGCAAACTTATATGCTGACTAGAAGTTAGGTTTACCAAAGAGTGGTGAGAACTTAGGAAGTTAAATTGCGCATGCACAGGTCTAGAGAGATGGCTCAGCAGGTAGGAGTACTGACTGCTTTTCCAGAGGGCCTGGGTTCAATTCCCAGAACCTACTGGCAGCTCACAACTGTCTGTAACTCCAAAGATCTGACATCCTCACACAAACATACATACAGGCAAAGCACCAATACACATAAGATAAAAATAATTAAATTATTTTTTAAAAATTGAGTATGCACATCAAAAAGGGAAAGACCAAACCTGGCCCACTGTTGCCACCTACAACTCTGGACTCTGAGGTCAGGTCATGTAATTTCTGAAAAGTTATACAAGTATAGATTCTTATATCTAGTCTTCTAGGTTTAAAACAGATTTCACACGGGGAAAAAAATAAATAAACAAAGCTTACAGCGCTAACTTAGTAGGCCACTGGTTTATAACCTCCACTTTACAGGTTATTAGTTTCATCAAAAAAGAAATTCTAGCCAACTAAACTTTCTCAGACACTGGTAAGTTCCTCACAAATTAAATATGCATTTCCAAAGCCTTTAGGTTTCTAACAATTTTAAATGCTTCATTATTGATCTCTAGTTAACTACAGCCCACAAACAACGCTCGCCCCATGGGAACCCTGGCATGCATGCAAAGCGTACCCCGGCTTCAAGGCTAGGTAGCGGAGGTCCAGACATCCCCTGACAATGAGGCCATAATCTTGCAGAAGCTTGTTGGCATCTTCTGAGCATCCCACTCCTACTTTCAAGATAGCGCCATCTGCCAATATGTCCAAAAGTGTTCTGGGTAGCGTTTTGCCTCCGTATATCAGCCTGGGCAAGCGAACCAACGCACAGAAGCCACTTGGGGAAGCCATCTGTAGGAGTGACAAAGGACTGGCTTTGCCTTCCAAATTCACCTGTAAAAGAACAAGACATAGTTCGCATCCTTGCACAGCAGCATGACAAAAGGAAACTCTGGCAACAACAAAACAATATAAGAGATCCATCCTTAGCTTACCAAAGGGAGCAGCAGAATGGATTTGAAGTTAAATGCAATGAGAGCCTGTTCTAAGAAATGGGGCCTTATAAAGCAGCAGTCTGAATAAGCTTCACAGGGCCAACTCCAGGTCCTGAAATCTGATCAGTCTATAAACAGTGACCGGCTGACTCAGGAGCTCTGGGACTCACGCTTTCAGTCAGAGGAAACATGCTGGGTTTAAAAGGCTAAGAAAAAAGACTAAGAGCAGAGTGCCAACTGGCACCATATCCAGACGCTCTACGTCACATGCTAGTAACTGTCCTCATTTGCCTTATCAGCACTGCCGCAAGAGGCAAATTTCAAAAGGAAAGAGAGGCTGGGCATGGCCTTTGCTTTTAGTCCCAGCATAGAATGCGGAGTAATCTGTGAGTTTAAGGCCAGCCTGATCTACATATTAGCTCCACGCCAGCCAAAGCTATATAGCGGGGCCCGGTTTCAAAAACACAAAGCAAGTGTCAGTGGAGAGTATAGCTCTGCCAGTTTAACAGATCCTGGTGGGACGAGGTCAAATGGAGTTCATCAAAACCCAAAACAAAGCATAAATGCTGAATATAGGTAGGGCCTTTATATCTTAAGAGAAGAAAATCATTATGTATATTATCTATATATTTACATCAATCTTTTACCTTTTGGAGGGTCCATAGATAAGCTTAATAAAATGCTGAAAAAATGGTATCCCAGAAAAACATACATACAAAATTTGTTCCTATTTTAAAGGATTCCTTTTAAGGGTCTAAGGATTCTGGAAGCAATCCACAAAACAGATGAAACCCAATAATTCCTTTCCATTTTTCAGGAAAAGAACATTTCAGCTTATGCGTGAAACGACTTTCCAAATACAATGGGATGACAGCTTTATAACTCAAACTACCCAGTGTCTACAATAGTACTAAAGAGAGAGTGATTTCACCCCTGAAGGGAAATCTCAGTCTGGAGAAATTCCAGTCATCACAATGGCAGAAGAGCCTATGCAGGAATGTAGCAGGGAGAATACAGATGCTGTTGGGCATCCAACAGTACGCATCCTGCAGGCTACTCATAACACAGTCACCTGACAACCATGTCCATAGTGGGGAGGTTGAGGAAGCCTGCCTGCTCTAGCCTGTGTTTGAGGCTCACACAATGCCTACAGAATTATGGATAGTATGGCCCTTAGCCTGAGGGAACCTTTCAGGAAAAGGAGACATACAGACCAAGCTCTCACACACAGAAAACAACATGATAACTACTTTCAGGGCCCTAAGTTCCTGTAGAAGAAATATATTATACTTGCGACAATCAAGATTACTGAGAAAACAGTAAACACCACAAAGAATTGCTACTAAAGACAAAATGTAAGAGTCTTTGCCCTTAAATTCTACCTCTCTATTCAGCACAGCACAGTTAAACTTGGCGAGTTAACTCACCAAAGCCTTAGAATTTCCTTTTAGGAACTGTTTTACCAAGTGGGCCATTTGTATATATCCGCAGGAGGAAGATGGTGCCACCTGTGGTAACACACCTTTGATTCCCAGCACTTGGGAGGTTTAGGCAGGTGGATCTCTGTGATTGTGAGGACAACCTGAACTATAGAGCAAGTGCCAAGCCAACTGGGGCTATGTAATAAAAAACTGTGTGTGTGTGTGTGTGTGTGTGTGTGTGTACACATACACACACCACAAAAGAAAATAAATAGCATAAAATATCTTAACATTTCAAAATGATAAAAAAAAAAATGTTCTTATATCCAGACAGTTTTCTGAATCCCAAGCTGAATCTAGACTCAACTTAGCACATCTTCAGAGTTATTAAAAAAAAAAAAATCATAGCCAGGCGGTGGTGGCACATGCCTGTAATCCCAGCACTCTGGGAGGCAGAGGCAGGCGAATTTCTGAGTTTGAGGCCAGCCTGGTTTACAGAGTGAGTTCCAGGACAGCCAGGGCTATACAGAGAAACCCTGTCTTGAAAAAACAACAACAACAAAAAATCATATTACCTGCAAAGAATCAATAAAATAGAGTGGCAATTATCTTCAACAGCAACAATGGAATACAATCTTGAAAATGACAAAGCTAAAATACTACACTCAGAGAAAATATTTTTACAAGACTTTGAAAAATGGCATTTTTAGAACAATGAGTATTTTATTATCAATAGGTACCAGAAATAATTTCTAAAAAATTTGGCATGAGGGTTAGGCATAGTATGTGTGACTATCATCCCAACACTTAGGAGGTTGAGGCAGGAGGACTGCTGCAAGTTCCAGACAAGCCTTAACAATGTATTAAGTACTAGGCCAGTCATAGCAATAGACAACATTGGGTATCAAAAGAACAAACCTACACCCAAAAGCAAGAATGACTTTAAAAGTCAGGAACAAGAAAGAGAGCTGACTCCGTGGCTAAAAGCACTCGCTGCTCCTGAACAGGACCCGAGCTGTGTTCCCAAGTGGGACTGTTCACGGCTGATCCAGGGGATCCAAAGCCCTCTTCAGACCACTGCTGGTACCTGCACACACACAGATACACATAAAATAATATAAATTTCTTAAAAAAAAAAAAAAAAAAGGAGGACTAGAGGAGTATATAATCCTAATACTCAGAAATGGAAGGAGTCAGGAGGATCTAGACATTTTAGCTTGCGTAGGCTACACAATGAAACCCAGCCTCAAAAAAACAAAACAACAATAAAAACAAAAACAACAACAACAACAACAACAAAAAAAAACCAGTTACCAGGAGCTGGGAGATGGCCCAGAAGGTAAAAGTACTAGAAAAGAAAATGTAACACCCAGAGTTTGATCTCTGGAACCCATGCAAAAAGCCAATGCAGTGTTTCATATCTGTCCTCCCAGCGCTCCACAGAGATGAAAGGCAGAGACAGGAGGACCACTTGGAAACGTTTAGTATAATTCTTTGTAATATTACCTATTTTTTCTTTATAGTCTTGGTTACCTCGAGTATAAAATATCCCTCCTCCTCTTACTTGTGACACTGTGTTTGATAAATACCTTTCGAGACATGGTAGTCACCATGTCATTTTTCTACATGCATGAACTTGGTCTGTATGCCTTCTCCTGCAAGGTTCTAAGTCCTTAAGGCCAGGACCATGCCTTCCCTATCCGCAAAGTTATCCTCTGACCTTCACATGTATAGCACAGCACTGGCATGGATATATATGTGTGTGTGTATATATATGTGTGTGTGTATATATATATACACACACACACATATATATATGCATATGCATATAAATATATACATATATACGAGAACACACAAACCACAAAAACACAAACTTAAGAAAAACAAACTCAAAAAAAGAAAAAAAAATCTGAAGAGGTGAGGCTGTAGCTCAGTTGGGCATGTGTGAATCCCTGGGCCTGACCCATAGTGTGGCATACAGAGCACATGGTGGCACACACATACCCATAAATAATCTTTTTTTAAAAGTATTAACAAACCAGTGGGGTAGTAAACCCCTTTGAACCTAGTACTTAGGAGGTAAGGTTAGTCTCAGCTACATATCAAGTTCAAGGCCAGCCTAGAATCTGCCTTCAAAAACAAACCGAAAACAAAAACTAAAATAGGTAAGTAGTGTGGTGGTGGGTTTTGTCTGTTTGTGTTTGAAGCCTGAGCCTTACTTTATAACCCAGGTCAGCCTCAGATTCACAATGTAGTGCAGCATAGCCTTGAACTTGCTCTGATCCTCTTCCAGGGTGCTAGGATCACAGGAGGGCATCACCACACCTAGCTAGGAGCTGGTAGTTGATGAACACTTGCTGTAAGTTAAAACTGTACTTAACCTTTATAGGGATTATCTACTTGAGTACTTAGAGTCTGTCACTAGAAGTAGGTGTCCTTACACTCCTATTACAAATAAGTACAAAAGGTTTGGAAAAGCTAATTAATTAGCTTGTCCAGTTCAGTAAAAGTAAAACTCATGAAGGCGCACCAGACTCCAGAATAACTCTAATGTCACCCTTACCAGGAGGACAGCAGCAGCATCTGCTAAGGCACTCACAAGCAAGTCGAGAACAAAGTCATTCTCTTTGAGCTCAGTCTATTCTTGACCACCCCTGGTCCAAATGAGATTCTTTTTCAGCTTTTTAATGCATGCTTTTTAACTCACCCATTCACAGTCAATTCCAAGTACTGGGAAATCTTCCAACTCTCTTTTAAAAAAGGGCTGGATTTGATTCCACTCTGCCTCCTGAGATATTGTCACCACCTCTGCCCGGAGTATCCTCTCCTCCCATGAGGCTCTGGGTGCTCTGAGAGCACCATAGGGCAGCTGGTCATCTTCTGGAGGGGGCCACTCCCTCCCACCAGGCACTTGCTGCTTCTGCTGCTGCTGTTGTGGCTGCTGCTGTGGCTGTGGCTGCTGAGGCGGCGGTGGTGGTGGCTGCTGCGGCTGCTGCTGCGGCTGCTGCTGCTGCTGCTGCTGCATCACTCTGCTTGTCTTACTCCATCTACGCTGGATGCCTTTCCACAGGACAAATCCCCCCATGGCCACACCCAGAAGGGTGGTCACTGTCAAAGCCACTAAATTTTGTCTGGACATCTTTAGCCTTTCACTGTTTAGGAAAGCATTTCACTGATCCCACAATCTGCAAAACAAATTTCAAAAATATATTTATAAACAGAACACAAATTTAGACAGACAAATTTTTCCCTAAAAAGTCCAAATCTCTGTGCCCACAAACTAGACAAAAAAACAAAAAACAAACAAACAAACAAATTTTGACACAAAAGGGTTAAGACTTAGATTCTTCCCCCATTTTTATACTTTTGTATTTTATTTTATTTTATTTTATTTTATTTTATTTTAGAGACAGGGTCTCACGCAGTCCAGGCTGACTTTGAACTTATTATAATAACTAGTGATAACCAGTAAGAATACTTCATAGAAGCTAGGCACACACCTGTAATCCCAGAATTATTATGTCTGAGAAAGGACAGCAAGTTTGAAGCCTGGGTTACCTACCAAATTCTAGACTAGTCAGGTCTTTGGACACAGAGAGCCTTTCTCAAAACAAAACAAAGGAAAAAAAAAGAAAAAGGTTGGTAAAGGAGTCAAGTCTCCAAGATTACCTTCCCATACCCCAGATGACCTAAGGACACCCACAGACCCCACCTTCCACAGGTCAAACCAGCCCCCAATAGTGCCATACTGGGGTACACTCCTTTACCACATCCAAATTACAGTAGCTATTTTTTAAATATTCAAAATAAAACACAAATTCAACATATACCTCATTTTTAAAAACTTTTTTTTTTAGTAAATTGGCAGCTGGGTGGTAGTGGTGCACACCTTTCGTCCTAGTATTTGGTAGGCAGAGGCAGGTGGGTCTCTGTAAGTTTCAGGTCAGCCTGGTCTACAGAGCTAGTTCTACGGCAACCAAGGCTACACAGAGAAACTAGGTCTCAAAAACAACAACAACAACAAACAATAACAAAACAAAACAAAACAAAACAAAAAGAAAAGAAAGTAGCTACCTAGACATCCCCAACAAACCCTGACGAATTGGAGAAAATATTTGCAGGCCATGTATCTGTTAAGGTCATGTGTTTAGAATATAAACTCTTAAAACTCAATAATAAAAAGACAAATCAACCAATTAAAAAACCTCATTTGAGATTATGAGTAGAGATCTGAAAGACAACTAAGCAATGGCCAAAGAGCACATGAAAAGCTCTTCAACATCATTAGCTATTAGGAAAAATGCTACTCAAAACCACAATGACAATGTTTCAAAACCACTACCACAACTCTCAAAAAGACAAATAAAAAGAACTGGCAATATTGTGGAGAAATAAGAAACTCACGCACTGTCAGTGGGAATGCCAAATGGTGCAGCTGCTTTGGAAAACAGCCTGGCAGGTCCTCGACAGTTAGGCATGAAGACACCACAGGGTTCGCAGTTCCATTACAGCCACACGTGGAAGGGAACGAAAACACATCCACAGAAAGTGTCTGTAACACACTGACTGTAGCACAACATTGTCTGTAACAGCCCCAAGGTGGAAATAACCCAAAGCCTATTAACTGGTAAGACACATAAAACAGCTTATGCTACAAGTTGGGAGTTGAGCTGTGTCTTCCAAAAAGGTATGTTAAAGTTCTAGGCCCCAGAACCTGTGCCTATGCCTTTATTAGGAAATAGGGTCTTTCATGTGTTATCAAGAGAAGACAAGGTCATACAGGTGTACAGTGGGCCTTAATCCAGTGTGACTGGCATCCTACTGCAAAAGAAAGAGAGTCAAAAGTGACAAACACATGGGGAAGAAGACTAAAGTCATGCAAAGGAAAGCCACTGGTCTTTACCACTAGAAGCTAGAAGACAAGGAACAACTCTCCCATCCCCAACTCCCCACCAAAAAGACAGTATAGTCTTCCTAACACCTTAATCCTTAAATATGCACCTCTAATTTCCAGAAGAGTGGGAGAATCCATTTCCATTTTTTTTTTTTTTGGTTTTTTTTTTTTTTTTTTTGGTTTTTTGTCGAGACAGGGTTTCTCTGTGTAGTTCGGGCTGTCCTGGAACTCACTTTGTAGACCAGGCTGGCCTCGAACTCAGAAATCCACCTGCCTCTGCCTCCCAAGTGCTGGGATTAAAGGCGTGCGCCACCACCGCCCGGCCCATTTCCATTATTTTAACCCATCCGGCTTGTGGTACATTAACACAGCCTTAGGGATGGAAAGGTGCTCAGTGGTTAAGAGCACCTGCTGCTCTTTCAGAGGTTCTGAGTTTGATCTCCATCATCCCTATCAGGTGGTCCACAACTGCCTGCAAGTCCAGCTCCAGGTGGTACAGGGATCCAATACTCTCTTCTGGTATTTTCAAGAGTGCACACCCAAAACACACAAAACAATTAAAATTTTTTTAAAGAAAGAAATACACCATAGAATAGACTTTTATTCAGTAATACAGTCCTGATATATATTCTACTAGGCACAAACCTTGGAAACATGTTAAATAAAAGAAGCTAGTCACAAAAGACAAGACAGAGAGATGAGAAGTTGCCTACAAATGACGCATAGGAACTTGGGGACTTGGGAATGACTTTTAAATAGATCAGGTTTTATGAGGAGGTAATAAAGGTGTTCTAAAACTAAAATGTGGTGAGGGTGACAATTCTATGACTATACTAAATATCAGTTTGTATACAATTGGTATGAATTATACTGCAATAAAGCCATTAAAATACTATTTTGACAAATTGGTTCTAAAATTAAATCTGAAAAAGTAACCAAAAATAACCCACTTATAAAATACGGCCATGGGGCTGGAGAGCTGCCTCAGCAGGGACAGTGCTTCCTGCTCCTCCACAGAACCGGAGTTCAGTTCCGAGACCCTGTGTTGGGCCGCTTACAACTGCTTTTAACTCCAGGGCCTGCACACAGGCACGTGCGTGTGTGTACACACACACACACACACACACACACACACACACGTCAAAAAAAAAAGTAAAAGAACATGTGAGCAGATGAAGTAGGCTTTTCAGTAATATATGATAATCATAGAATTTACCTTACCAGATATCAAAAAGCATTAACATCAAGTTTGACAGGGATGTTGTAGTATTAGTTCAGCAAATAGAAAACAGGCCAAAGAATAATACAGAGTCCAGAAACAGATTTTGCATGTCTATAAAAAATTAATAAATGATAAATATGGAGTTTCAGATTTATGCCTCAAAAATAGACTAAAAACTTACAGAAACACTGTAAAGCAGTAACACACACTACACACCAATTCTAGAGACAGTAAAGAAAAAGTAAAACATCTAAAAAATTTTAGGAGAGTTGAACCTGATGTTGTAGACCTGTAATCCCAGCACTCAAGAGGGTAAGGTGGATCTGAGTTCAAGGCTTGCCTGGGATACACAATGATACACTATCATGTTTGTTTGTTTGTTTGTTTGTTTGTTTGTTTGTTTTTCGAGACAGGGTTTCTCTATATAGCCCTGGCTGTCCTGAACTCACTCTGTAGACCAGGCTGGCCTCGAACTCAGAGATCCGCCTGCCTCTGCCTCCCAAGTGCTGGGATTAAAGGCGTGCGCCACCACCGCCTGGCGAGACACTATCTTTTATATTAAAAAAAAAAAAAAGTCGGACATGGTAATGCACGCCTTTAATCCAAGCACTCAGGAGGCAGAGGCAGGTGGAACTCGAGTTCAAGGCCAGCCTAGTCTACAGAGAGAGCCCAGGACAGCCAGGGCTACACAGAGAAGTGTGTCTCAAAAACAAAAAAAATTTCAAAAGAATGTCTTCTCAACACATCATAGCCCTTGCATTCACAGGATGAGAACAGGAAGGAAAATAAAATGAGCCAAATTCAGGATGGAGAGGTGGCTCAGCGGTTAAGAGCAACTGCTCTTCCAGAGGTCCTGAGTTCAATTCCCAGCAACCACAGGATGGCTTACAACCACCTGTAATGGGATCCGGTGCCCTCTTTTGGTGTGTTTGAAGATAGCTACAGTGTACTCATACATAAAATGAATTGATAACATTTTTTTTAAAAGAGTCAAATTTGTTAATTCATTATACAAATGTATGAAACTGTAACATTTAAACATCCTTTTTAAAACATTCTTAAAAATAAACTACGGGGAGCATTCAGCAGTTAAGAGAACTATCTACTTTTTCAGAGGTCCTGAGTTCAATTCCCAGCAACTACATGGTGGCTCACAACCATCTGTAATGGGACTGATGGCCTCTTCTGTTGTGTCTGAAGAGAGCAAAGGTGTACTCATATACATAAAATAAATAAGTCTTTGAAACTGGAGAGATGGCTCAGTGGTTAAGAGTACTGACTGCTCTTTCAGAGGTCCTGAGTTCAATTCCCAGCAACCACATGGTGGTTCACAACCATCTGTAATGGAATCTGGTGCCCTCTTCTGGTGTGTCTGAAGAGAGTAACAGTGTACTCACATAAATAAAGCAAACAAACAAACAAACAAACAAACAAACTACCGGGGAAAGAGCTTTCTCTGTCCATAGAATGTTTCATCCTCAGCAGAGCAGACATTTAGGGCTGGAAGAACTGTTTTGGGGGAGGGGGCTATCCTGGGGACTGCAAAAATGTTCAGCACCACAATCCCTGGTACCTCCTCACTGAGGCCAATGGCAGCACCACTTCAGTTAACCCAAACTCTCTGGATGTTGTCCAGTGGTCTCTGGGAGTCAAACATCTCCCAGCTGAGAACCACTAGGGTAGAGACCAATAGCCACACAGCACAAATACACACAGCAAACATCAATAAAGGAAAATAAAATGGAAAACTTTGTTTTTATGACTATTCAACATGGTTAAAGGACAAGCCTTAACTTTAAAAAAATAGTGTGTTCAGAGTAAATATTTAAAACATACATATCTGGGGAACTAGAGATGGCTCAGTAGTTAAGACTGTGTGTTGCCCTTCCAGAGGACCTGAGTTCAGTTCCTAGCACCCACGTCCAGTGGCTCAAAGTCATCTGTAACTTCAGCTCTAAGGGATTCCATGCCTCCTCCAGTCCTCTCCAGGAATCTACTTATGTACAGAAACACACACATATACTAAAAATATAATAAATATAAAAATAAAGCTAGATATAGTAGTGTAACCCTTTAATTCCAGTAATCTGGAGGCAGAGGCAGACATATCTCTGTGAGTTCAAGACTCTATAGCAAGTTCTAGACCAGCAAGAACTACATAGGAAGATCTATCTCAAAAATACAATAAAATAAGGGCCTAGAGAGATGGTTCAGCAGTTAAGAGTTTGCACTGCTCTGGCAGAAGACATGTTTGGTTCCCAGAATGCATGTCTGGTGACTCACAACCTACCGTAAATCCAGCTCAAGAGCATCCTATGTCTTTGGGTTCCTTGTATACCTGCACTCATGTTCAAATACCCACACATGAACACACAAATACATGGATAAAAATAAAACAAATCTAAAAATATAAAAATTTAAAATAAAGTAAAATAAAATGCACACAGCTACATACCTGTAATCACAGCATTGGCAGTAAAGCTAGGAAGATAATGAGTTTTAGACCAGCCTGAGCTGAGATTCTGTTTCAAAAATGCAAAGTAGTAGTTCTCCAAAAAAAAAAAAAAAAAAGAAAAGAAAAGAAAAGAAAAGAAAAGAAAGAAAGAAAGAAAGAAAGAAAGAAAGAAAAGAAAAGAAATACAAATAGTTGGAGCCGGGCGTGGTGGCGCACACCTTTAATCCCAGCACTTGGGAGGCAGAGGCAGGCGGATTTCTGAGCTCGAGGCCAGCCTGGTCTACAGAGTGAGTTCTAGGACAGCTGGAATCCCACTAGTAATTGAGATTATAAAGCAAGCCAGCAATGAGAAATCATTTTTCATCCTTCAGACTGACAAGGAACAATGATACCAGCATGCATGGTGGCGCATGCCTTTGATCTCAGCACTTAGGAGGCAGAAGCAGGAGGATCTCTGTGAGTTCAAAGCCCGTCTAGTCTATATAGCATGAGTTCCAGAACAGCCAGGACTACACAGAGAAACCCTGTCTCAAAAAACAAAAAAAAAACCATACAAACAACAAGAACAACAACAACAACAACAAAAAACCAAAAGGCAAAAGCCTAGGAGAAGCAGGTATGTTGACAACGATTTGAAGGCACTATGGTTATTAGACGCCCACAGCCTCCCATCCAACAACTTTACCTACCAGGATCTATTCCAAAAATGCTCATATGGGCAAACAGAAACCTGTAGAAGGGTGCTTCTTGGCAAGCCGGGTGTGGTGGCACACGCCTGCAATCCCAGCACTTGGGAGGCAGAGGCAGGCGGATTTCTGAGCTCGAGACCAGCCTGGTCTACAGAGTGAGTTCTAGTACATCCAGGGCTACACAGAGAAACCCTGTCTTGAAAATCCAAAAAAAAAAAAGGATGCTTCTGGCACCAGGTAAGCGAGAGTGGAAAAACAAGAAACCTAGTGAATCTCACATGCTATAGGATGTCAACATGATGTGGTGGTAAAAGAACAAATAGAATGAGTGGGCTTGTCCCTGCAGATGGGCGAAATCATTTTAGTACCCATCTTTAAAAATAACTCAAGTTACAGAGTATGTACAATATGTTGTATTTATAAAAGTACACATTTGTAAGTCTAATATGATGGTTTCTTTTCCACTTTTTTATTAGTTCTTAGAGACGTTCATATAATGTGCTTTGATCCCACTCCCTCCCTCCTTCATCGTCTCCCAGATCCAACCCCTTTCATATAAACTCTTACAAATATATACATGCAGGCTGGGCATGGTGGCACATTTCTATATTCCCAACACTCCGGAAGCAGAGGCAGAGATCTCTGTAAGCTGAAGGCCAGCCTGGTCTACATAGTTCCAAGGCAGCCAGGGAGACATAGAGGAGATCCTGTCTTAAAAACAACCAAGAGAAACAACAATGTGTGCAGCATCTGAGGAGGCCAGAGAGGGACTGGAGTTACAGATGACTGAGCGTGTGCTTGGAATCCTGTGTGGATCCTCCAGAAAAGCACTGAGTTCTCTAACCTCCCACCTGACTTTGTGAGACAGGATCCCACTGTGTAGCCCCCACTGCCCTGGAACTGAGAGACCCACATGCTTCTGCATGTGGATTAAAGGTATGTGCTGCCATGTCCAGCCAGAAATTCGATTTTTTTATTTAAAAAAATTAAAAATAAGAGCATTTATTCCAGAACTAGGGAGGCAAAAGCGGGTGGATCTCTGTGAGTTCCAGGATAGCTAGAGCTGTTACACAAAAGACCCTACTCAAAAAACAAACAACAAAAGAATTTAAAACAGAGCTGGAAAAATGACTTAGTACTTAAGAAACTTGCTGCTTGGACTAGAGAGATGGCTCAGCGGTGAAGAGCACAGGCAGCTCTTCCAAAGGACCCTGGTTCAATTCCCAGCACCCACATGGCAGCTTACAACCACCTGTAACTCTAACTCCAAGGGATCCAATACCCTATTCTGGCTTTCCAGATATGTATGCAGACAAAATACACATATACATAAATAATAAAATTAAAATTAAAAAAAGAGAGATTTGCTGCTTTTTCAAAGGATTCAAGTTCAGTTCCTGTCTACACTGAGAACCTTACAACAGCTGTAACTCCAACTTCTGGAGATCATGTGCTCTGTTCTGTCCTCTGAGCTTGAGTGCTTAGGCATGCTCTCTCTCTCTCTCTCTCTCTCTCTCTCTCACACACACACACACACACACACACACACATACACATACACACCAAGGTGTGTATGTAAAAGAATAAAAATTAAAAAAAGAACCACAAGCCAGCTGGGCATGGTGGTTGGTGGTTCAGGCCTTTTCCCAGGAGGCAGAGATAGGCCATCCAGGACTGTACAACATCCCTTTCTTTTAAAGTAAAGATAAAGATGGGAAGAGGTTATTCCAAGAGGATGTTTTGTTTAAATATTTTACATAGTTATAGATGGATGAGGGGACTGGAACAGGAGAATCAAGTGGGAATAGGGAAGGAATATGGGGGAGACAGCTAAAATTAAGGGCCATTTCCAGGGGAGTATGGAAACTAATACAATAGACACTTCCTACAATAAATAAGTAAATATATAAAGATGATCTAAATGTAATGGCCATATAATAGGGAGACAAAGTCCCAGCCAGATATCTTGTCACCAAATGAAGCTTCCATCCTAGGACTGGGTTAGACCTAACTGAATTGTTGGCCAAAGAGGTCTCATCCCCAAACAACTGAGTCTGCTGTCAAGACTATGGGTTGCTCTCCACACCCAACCATGAAGCCCCACTGCTGAACCCAATGAACCTGGAGAAACAAGCTAGCACCTATGTAGGGCCTTCACCCCTATGGTCTAGTGTCTTTGGTACAGGAAGGAAGGAACTCTGCATGTTACCAAAAGAGAAACACCAAGCCAGCCACAAATCCTCTGATCTACGATGGGGTCCTGCCTCCAAAATATGCTAGGGTAGTGGTGGCACAAAACTCAGTGGAGTAACCGACCAATATGAGATGGAACCTATACCCAACATTGCTTGTAGTGATCAAGAGTCAGAAACTAGATAATCCAGGGACCTGGGTAAAAACAAATACCACTGTTCGTGAAGCGGGGAGGCAATAAAATGACTCCTCCTGACATACTGCTATACTCATCGATCCGAGTCTTGTTCAGCCATCATCAGTTTTCTCCTGTAGCAGAATGTGAATACAGATACTCACAGCCACACATTCATTATGCAGAGTGAGAAACCTTGGAACACTCAGCTCTAAATGTGGTGTGTCCATCAAATCCTTCCCCTCAGGGCTTAGGGACCCTCCACCCACACCCCCAAGAGGAGAAGGAAATAGTTTAAGAGCCAGAGGGGATGAGGGACACTAAAACACAAGGCCTTCTAACTGACCTGAACAAAGCTCATGTGAGCTCACAGGCTTCATGAACAGGGGCAGTGCTGGTGTTCAACAGGTCTGCTATGTTACAGCTTCCAGTTTAAGTGTTTTTATGGGATTTCTGAGTATTCAAACAAGTAGACTCTGACTCCTATGCCTGCTCTTGGTGTCTTTGTCTTCTGTTTGTCTTGTCCAATTTTGATTTGATGGTTTTTTTGTTTTATCTTATATTTTTTGTTCTATTTGATTATAATCCCTTAGAAGCCTGTTTGTTTTCTAATGAGACAGAAACGGAGTGGATCCAGATGGGAGGGAGGTGGGAAGGAATTGGAAGGGGTATAGAAAGTGGATACCATACTCAGAATATATTATGTTAAGAGAAAAAGATGTATTTTCAATAAAATAAACCAATAGCACCAGCTGCTTTTCCAAAGGACGCAAATTCAGCTCCTGGCACTCCCTCCCACCAGGCGGCTCTAACTCCCGGCTCCAGATAACGCACACACACAAACAAAAATAAATCTTGACGGGTGGGTGGTACAAGCTTTTCATCCCAGCCCTTGGCAGAGGCTAACAGATCTGAGTTCCAGGCCAGAAAGGGGAGGGACGAGGGACCCTCCCCACCCCCTACCCCGTCTTTAAAAAAAAAAAAAAAGTTACTAAAAACAAAACAGTTTTGCATTTCCAAGGAAGAATTACATAAGGGAATTTGCGTCCAATCGTGTACCAAAGCCTATAAAAACTTGAGTTGTCCGAATTTTGATGAACAGATGTCCATTTTTAATAAATAAGATTTAAAGTTCTAGTTTGATCTGCCCCGCGAATGTGAAAAGCCAAAGCCAGAGATGGTTCCCAGCAAATCGCTGGGCAGTGAGCGGTGTTCCCCGGCAGGTACCCGGGCGGGGCGGGTCCCCCGAAGCCCGGAGGGATCGCGGTGGGGGCTGCTTTTTAACTGACTAGGTCAGGAAGCCTTGAAGGGTTGGTGGATGCTCCTGACAAGAAGCCGGGAAGGAAAGGGGCGGCCCGGGAAAGCTTGGGGACCAATGGCGGGGCGAGTCGTCCCCGAACCAGAGGGCTCAACCGCCCACACCGAGTGAGGGGCCAGGAGGCCGCGCCTCAGGGCGGGGAGAAGGGCAGTGCCAACAACGCCTGGGCGCCTCTGCAGCCCAACAGTCGCCCACGCGCAAAGTGGTCCCTTCAGCACCACGACCCTCTCGAGCCACGCTGGAAACCCCTCTGCCCGGCACACAAGCCCAGAGAAGACTTTGCCAACCCGAGCTTCACTTACCTGCGGCCTCCAGCCTCGACCGAACACCTGCGGCACCCCACGCTGACAAGCTGGAACCCCCGCGGCGGTCCGGACGCACCTACCCGGATGCATAAAAGCCGTAGCCACTTCCGGCCCAGTGGCTGGTCAGGAGGATATAACCCCCGCGGTGTGGGCCTATGGGCCGCGCCATTTTGTACGGAAGCCGCTAGGGCAGCTGTTCCCTCCCCAGGTTCCCTGTTAAAGGATGGGTTATAATTGCGAAGGCTTAATGTCTTCAGAAAAGTGGTGTTTTCTGAGGCGGCGCTTCGTCTTTTGGTTTTTGGCTTTGAAAGAAGCCTACTGAACTTTCGCTCACAAATGCAAATAAGACACATAATTTTCTCTTTTACCCGGTATAGCGTTCCTCTACTACATTAATTTTCTTATATTCGAACGGAAAATAAGGATACTGTTTACAGAATGCACTCTTCATTAGCATTATATATTATGACCATTAATAATTTAATAATTGATATTCTCTCTCGCTCTCGCTCTCGGTTTGCCTCCATTGTATGCCTGTGCACCAAGTGCATGCCTGAAGATGCCAGAAGAGGGCGTTGAGCCCCTGGAACTAGAATTATAAAAAGTTATGGGCTATTGTGTGGGGACTGGTAATTGAACCTGGGTCCTCTGGAAGAGCAGTCGGTGCTCTTAACTGTTAAGTCACAGTTAAGCCACAACATTGTCTATGTATGAAACCATTCATTTAGGACTGATTTTTAAAGGGGGTTAAAGCAGGAAGCTGTGTAGCACAATCTGGCTCCCAACTCTCAATATGTAACCAAGGTGACCTTAGATTCCTGATCTTCCAGCTTCTGTCTTCCAAGTGTTAGGATTACTGGCGAGTTTGGGCCACCACACCCAGTTTATGCAGTGGTAGGATAAATTTGAGTCGAACCTGGGTTACATGAGACCCAATGTCAAAGAGAAGTAAGTTTTTTTTCTGTGAATTTTCATCTTTTTTCCTGTCCACTCAAGAAGCTTAGAAGCTAGTTGGAAACATCCACAGGAACACACACACACACACACACACACACACACAATGTTAGAAGTAAGAGGATATCTTCTTTTGAAGATACAGAAATTTGGGGGAAATGGCTAAAATAATTTTAGAACTCCACAAAGTCCTCTTAGACATGGTGGTATTCTCATACACCACACAAAGGGATAAGTCATTGAACAATCCACAGATTAAATCTGAATTCTCTTTGTTTCGGAGGGAGTCACTAAGAGACTGAACTGAAGATGATGAGACAAGAAACACTAAGGCTTTATATAAAGTAAGTGGCACATACCTATGACCTCAGCATTTTATAGAAAGTGGCACCTGCCTATAACTCCAGCACTTGGGAGGAGGAAGCCTGAAGATCAGAAGTTCAAGGCCATGGCCCATGCAAGTAGTGAGCTTGAGACTGGCTTGGCTGACATTGGAGACTTAGTTTTAAAGGAAAAAGAGAGAGGAGGGAGGGGAAAATAGAAAATCAGAAAAGAATCAGCAAGGCTCTAAAGTTCTTGGAAGGAGAGTACATCTATAGAAGAGAATTATTAAGGAAAAGAGAAAAGTTTAAGGTGTTTGATCTGCCAGAGACAAAGTTCAGTCAAGTCTGTCATTCTGTGCTGCTTTTGTTCTGGGTGGATTCTTTGGAGGAGTTAAAATAGATAAAGAATTCTGAATCCAGCTTTGCAAGAAGGCAACACAAGGCTCGTCCAGGATCTGCTGGGGCTGGAGGACAAAGAGTGGCCAGATGGCATGTAGGCCACAGACATGTAGGCCACAGAAGAAATATCACCGCAAGAGAGTTAACAGTGACAGATTGAAGCTGGGTGGCGGGGCACAAGCCTGTGATTCCAGCCCTTGGGAGATGGAGGCAAGAAGACCGAGTTCAGCCAGCCTCAGCTCTATGAGAGAGGCCCATCCTAAAACACACACACACACACACAGAGAGAGAGAGAGAGAGAGAGAGAGAGAGAGAGAGAGAGGGAGGAGAGGACAGGTACTGTGGTACATACCTATAACTCCAGCATGGGGGGGGGGAGGTACAGGGCTGAAGCAGAAATATTACTACAAATTGAAGGCCACTCTGATTTATATATCAAGTTCCAGACCAGCCAGGGCTACATAAGCAAGACTTTATCCCAACCATGCCCCCACGAAGTACACTAAGTATATAAAACTTCAAGGCAGTGTGGCTGGAGGGATGACTCAATGATTGTGAGCATTTGCCGCCCTGGCAGAGGATCCTGGTTCGGTTTTTTGAGCACCCACATGGCAGCTCATAAGCATATGAAACTCCAGTCCCCAAATCCTCCTCTGGCCAGCAAGCCCCACTCCAGTGATTCTCCTGTCTTAACCTTTCACAGGGCTGGGGTTGCAGGTGTAGCCACACAGTGGTTGTAGATTTGCATTCAAGCCCCGATGTTTTCACAGTAAGTACTCTTAACCCACTGAGCCACCTCTCCAGCCCAGAGGTCATTGCCAAGGGGCTCCTGCTGTTGGATTAACGATGAGACTGGCTTTTTCTATGGTTGATTTGGTTTTCTCTGGTTTGTCTCTAAATGGAAGTGTCAGTAAAATGTAGGGATGCTAACTCATTGACCAAGTCCCGACCATGCTGGCTGATCGATGCAGAGCTTGTGAGTCAGAGGTCTGCCCTCATACACGGTCTGGGTAGTTGTCTGCTGTAAACTCAGCCTTTCCTAGAAAAGGAGATCAAACCACTGATGGCCTGAAAGCTAGAAAACAGGAGAACCAATTTAGCAAACTTGTCATTTTTAAAGGAGACAAACACGAGCAAGCTTGAGAGTCAGGAATGGTGGCGCATGTCTTCAATACCAGCACATAGAAGACTGAGGCAGGAGGATCAAAAAAGTCCCAGACTAGCCAGAAATAAGACTCTCTTTCAAAACAAAATAAAAACAAAATTCAGCCAACCTATGGTAGCACACACCTTTCATCTCAGCACTCTGGAAGCAGAGGCAGATGGATCTCTGAGTTCAAGGCCAGTCTGGTCCACACAGCAAGTTCTAGTACAGCCAGGACTACACAGCAAAACCATGTTTAAGTGGAAACTTCTAGTTCTTTGGAAAGTTAGTTATGCCAAATGATGCTTTGCTGGAGCACACAAGTGAAAGGATGTTTTGCTAAAGCAAACACATCAAAGACTGTTTTCCTGAAGCAGACACAGGTGAAAGGATGTTTGGATATAGCAGACACGTGAAAGAACTCTTGATGAAGGAGAATAAATATGACCCCACAGACAGGGGGAGACGGGCACTGAGTTTTGGTTTTGGTTTGCTAAAGACACACACACACACACACACACACACACACACGTATTGGTTCGCCTTACATAGCATTGTTGAGTTCAACTTGTGATAATGCTGCCATTGAGAGAAACTCACCCAAGAACTGCTCATGAGGCTCCTGCTTGCCACTTCTGTGGCCTCACCTCAGGGTGGTTGGAGAGCCTGGCGATTTCTTCAGGATTGAACTACAGCTGCCTGGTGTCTGTTTGCTGAAAGAACCGGACCGTAGTTGCTGGTTCCTGCCTGTTGTCTGCCTGCCTAGAGGCCTGGTCTGCAGCTGCTAAGTCGTGTTTAGTGTTTGCTATGGAACTGAACTACTGTCCAAGAAGATCAAGTGCACCCCCAAAGAACTATTGTGAACAGGTCCACTTCCCCTGCATCCTAATAACTTTTTCTCTCACTACCTCTGCTAGGTGGTGGGCTAAGGAGAGGTTGAACCCTTTATTAAAAGTAGGTTGTCCAGCCTGGTCTACAGAGTGAGTTCCAGGACAGCCAGGGCTACACAGAGAAACCCTGTCTCAAAAAACTAAAAAAAAAAAAAGTAGGTTGTAAGCTGGGGGTGGTGGCGCATGCCTGTAATCCCAGCACTTGGGAGGCAGAGGCAGGCGGATTTCTGAGTTCGAGGCCAGCCTGGTCTACAGAGTGAGTTCCAGGTCAGCCAGGACTACACAGAGAAACCCTGTCTTGAAACCCACCCCCCAAAAAAGAAGAAGAAAAAAAAGAAAAAGTAGGTTGTAAAATATTTATGCCTACACCATGTCTCAAAATCAAAACCAACCAGCCGAACAAAAACTCCAAACAAAAAGGAAGCTTAGTTTGTTCCCAAACAAATTTCTGAAGACTTAAAAGTTGGTAAAATTGCGACAGAAATTAGGATAATTTGGTTCTACCAAGTTAAAAAGTACAGGCCGGGCAGTGGTGGCACACGCCTGTAATCCCAGCACTGGGAGGCAGAGGCAGGCGGATTTCTGAGTTCGAGGCCAGCCTGGTCTACAGAGTGAGTTCCAGGACAGCCCAAACTACACAGAGAAACCCTGTCTCGAAAAACAAAAACAAAAACAAAAACAAAAACAAAAACAAAACAAAAAAAAAAAAAAAAAAAAAAAAAAAAACAATAAGAACCGGGTGATGGTGGTGCACGCCTGTAATCCCAGCACTTGGGGAGGCAGAGGCAGGCAGATTTCTGAGTTCGAGGCCAGCCTGGTCTACAGAGTGAGTTCCAGGACAGCCAGGACTACACAGAGAAACCCTGTCTCGGAAAAAAAAACCCAACAACAACAACAAAAAAACAAACAAAAACACCAAAAACAACAACAACAAAACAAAACAAAACAACAACAACAACAACAAAACCTATAATAAATTTAGTATGAACTGAATTGACTTTTACTTGGGGCTCCCACTAGGAAATGGAAGAATGGTAGATTTTATATAGCAAGAACAAGAAAATAGCAGTAAAAATAAGACCCAGAGCCCTGATGTCAGGTTACCTGGGTCTGCTCTGCTCTAAGTGCTACAACACAGAGGACTTCCTTAGTAACAGTGTCCCCTGTTATCCATAAACTGGAATCCAACAAATCAGGAAGAAACAATCTGTTTGGAGAATCTGTCTTAAGTCCTTGCAATTTCCATTTGCTCTGTGGCATTTAGCACTCGTGACTCCACCTTGGTCTGTTTGGATTGGGTTCGGGAACTCACTCTAAAACAGTGGCCTCCTGAGCTGGGCATGGTGCCACATGCCTCTGTCACTCAGGAGGCAGAAGCAGGTGGATCTCTGTAAGTTCAAAGCCAGCCTGGTTTACATAGTAAGTTCTAGGCCAGCCAGGCTATGTAAAGGAACTTTATCTCAAAAGAAAACAAAACAAAAAACCAAGTGGCCTCCCATGGTTTAGCAGTTCAGTGTGTTTCAGAAGCATTAGACCACCATACTTCCTCCACAGCTCCAGATCACCGTCCCTCCTGCCCCTGCAGAAGTCTCCAGTTTCCTGGAGAAGACAGGAAATCCAATCTAGTTAACAGTGGGATACTATACTGAGAAATGAGGGTTCAGTAAAAATCACTTTTTTGGTTTCTGCCTGACTCAGCATCAGCAGGCAGTGTCAGAGATCAAATAGTAAAGGGCAAGGAAATCCTTTGGATTTGGAAAGGATTACAGGCTTATGTCAGTTTCACCTTTTTTAGTATGGTGTGTGTATGTAGGTATGCACATGGGGAAACCAGAGTAGGATGGGTGTCTTTCTCTTCGTATTATTAGAAGTAGAAGTAGCGTGTGCACATAAGGCACATGTATGAAAGTCAGTGCTCGGGCCAGGCAGTGGTGGTGTACGCCTTTAATCCCAGCACTTGGGAGGCAGAGGCAGGTGGATTTCTGAGTTAGAGGCCAGCCTGGTCTACAGAGTGAGTTCCAGGACAGCCAGGGCTACACAGAGAAACCCTGTCTTGAAAAATCAAAAAAGAAAAAAAGGAAAGAAAGAAAGGAAGGAAGGAAGGAAAGAAGGAAGGAAGGAAGGAAGGAAGGAAGGAAGGAAGGAAGGAAGGGTTAAGAGCACTGACTGCTCATCCAGAGGTGCTGAGTTCAATTCCTAGTAACCACATGGTGGCTCACAACCATCTGTAATAGGATCAGATGCCCTCTTCTGGTGGGTCTGAAGACAGCAACAGTGTACTCACATACATTTAAAAATAAATAATTTTTTTGTTTTTTAAAGAAAGTCAGTGGGTTAAATGGGTTAAATGGGTTAAATGGGTTCTGAGAATCAGACTCAGGTCATCAGGTTTACCTTTCAGCCCCTGGACGACCTTGTCAATCTCTCTCTACCTTAGTGCCTTGAGACACAATTTCTCACCGACTCTGAAGCTCACCTCTGTAGCAAGGCTGCCTGCTTAGGAAGCTCTTGGGAGCCACCCGCCTCTGGCCTTCAGTGCTGTGGTCATGACATAGGCACATCTGGATTTAGCCACCTCTGGATTTGTGGTTTTTTTTTTTTTTTTTTTTTTGGTTTTTCGAGACAGGGTTTCTCTGTGTAGCCCTGGCTGTCCTGGAACTCACTTTGTAGACCAGGCTGGCCTCGAACTCAGAAATCCACCTGCCTCTGCCTCCCAAGTGCTGGGATTACAGGCGTGCGCCACCGCGCCCGGCCTGGTTTTTTTTTTTTTTTTTTTTTTTTTTTTTGAGACAGAGTCTCACTATGCAGCGCTGAATGGCCTGAAGCTCACTATGTAGACCAGGCTGGAACCGAGGTCCGCTTGCCTCTACCTCCCAAATGCTGGGATTAAAAGTATTCACCAAAAAAGCCAGGCTTCATGCCTGGCACGTGAATACTGGGGATTCTAATCCAAGTCCTTGCTTCCACAGCAAGCTCCTTACCAACTGAGATATCTCCTCCAGGCCCATATTATGTTTGTTTGGGTTTTTTGGGGGTGGGGTGGGGTGGGGTGGGGGAGGGTAGGATGACCAGTTCTCAAATGTCCCAGACTGGCTTTGAACTCATGTAGCTGGGGTTGGCCTTAGACTCCCTATTCACTTGCATTCACCTACCAGGTGCTAATATTATAGGTACGTGTCACCATACCTGATATATTAGTTACTTTTTGTAACTGTTAAAAAAAAATCCATAACCAAAAGCAACTTGTGGAGTTTATTTTGATTTATAGTTCCAGCAGGAGAGTCCATAGAGGAGGGTAGGGAGAGGCATGAGACAGCAGTTGGCACATGTCACATGTCCAACCGCACGCAGGTGTATACCTCCATCCTCAGCGCACATCAGACTTGGCTATGAATCTTATGTTAAAATTCCATCACCGTTTTGCAGCAAAGAAGAAGGTGCATGGTGGGGCACAGTAGAAAGTGTAAGTGTGAAGGGCTTTTTATTGATAAAATGTCATTTTAAATTCTATTATGGGGCTGGAGAGATGACTCAGTCATTAAGAGCATTTGCTGCACAAAGGACCCCAGTTTGATTCGCAGAATCCAGAGGTGGGTCACAACCCTCTGTAACTCCAGTTCTAGGGGATCTGATGCTCCTTTCTGACCTCTGCAGATACCACACACACAGGATGCACATCTACACAAGCAGGCAAAACATGCATAAAATAAAATGAATAAATCTGATAAAAATTTAACTTCAATATTAAAAAGTTGCAAGTGAAAAAAAAATCAGAGAAATTAACCAGATCCAAAGTCTATACATAACGTGGTGAGCTTCTATACAGTCAGGGTAGCCATTTGGAATGGAAGCTGTGAATCACTGTCAAATACATTTTTATGTACTAATGTGTCACCAGAAGCAAAATATCCATGCCATGACTAGAAAATAATTAGCTTTAGATCCACTTTCATAACTTGTGTTCATTGTCTGCATTCAGCCCTTCCTCATGCCCTATGTTTAGCCTTTTTTGTTCTTTTTATGTTACACTGTACTAATGTACAATTGGTCACTTATGTTATTGGCTAGATTTCATATATAAGCAAGAAATGTGTTTCTTCCCTCTCACTCCCCCAAGCTGTGTGACCACAGTTAATATATTTTTGTTTGTTTGTTTTGTTTTTTGAGACAGGGTCTATCTGCGTAGCCGTTGCTATCTGTGGTGGTTTGAATATGCTTGGCCCTTGGGAAGTGGCACTATTAGGGGGTGTGGCCTTGTTGAAAGAAGTGTGCCACTGTGTAGGTGGGCTTTATGGCTCCCAGTGCTCAAGCTCCACCCAGCATGGAAAGAGAGCCTCCTCCTGGCTGCCTACGGATGACAGTCTCTTCTGCTGCCTTTGGATCAAGATGTAGAACTCTTGGTTCCTCCAGCACCATGTCTGCCTGCATGCTGCCATGCTTCCTGCCATGATGATAATGGACTGAACCTCTGAACCTGTAAGCCAGCCCCAATCAAATGTTTTTCTTTATAAGATTTGCCTTGGTCATGGTGCCTCTTCATAGCAATGAAACCCTAATTAGTCCATGAAGTCACTCTGTAGACCAGACTGGCCTCCAACTCAGAGATTGACCTGCTCCTGCCTCCCAAGTGTTGGGATTAAAGGTGTGACCCACCACTGCCCCACTACCATTATACATTCTAAGTCTGTCCATTTTCCTGCTAAGTTTTGTGATTTCATTTTTCGCCGGGGACTGAATAATATTCCATTTTTATATACACACCAAATTTTCATTACCCAATCATCTGTTGACTGACAGCTAGGTTGATTCCAATTCTTTGCAACAATAAACCCAGGGTGCAATTATAGCTACAGGAGAAGCTCCTGGGCATATGCCCAGGAGGGAAATATCTGGGTCATATGGTAACCTTAGTTTTATTAAGAAATCTAAAAACTGGGGGCTGGAGAGATGGCTCAGAGGTTAGCAGCACTGACTGCTCTTCCACAGGTCCTGAGTTCAATTCCCAGCAACCACATGGTGACTCTCAACCATCTGTAATGGGATCGAATGCGTTCTTCTGCTGTGTCTGAAAACAGTGACAGTGTATTCACATACATAAAATAATAAATCTTAAAAAAAAAGAAAAATCTAAAAACTGATTTTTACAACGACTATTAAATTGCACCACACCAATAGAAAATAAGGGAATTCCATTGTTTTCATGTTCTCTCGTCATCAATTTATTGAGGAGCCCCATTCTGCTGGGGTGAGGTGGGATCTCAAGAGGCTCTAATTTGCATTTCCCTGAAGGCTAGGGATGGGAGTGACTTGGAGGTAGAAAACTACTTTCCCCTCCTCTGCCCCTGTTTATCAGGTTCTATGGGACCTATATTTTTCTTGGAGCTGTTGAAAAATTCTGACAATATAGATTCTTGGGAAGCTGATATTAAAACAAATAGTTTTCTTCTTCTTCTTTTTTTTTTTTTTTTTTTTTTTTTGGTTTTTAGAGGCAGGGTTTCTCTGTGTAGCCCTGGCTGTCCTAGAACTCACTCTGTTGACCAGGCTGGCCTCGAACTCAGAAATCCACCTGCCTCTGCCTCCCAAGTGCTGGGATTAAAGGCCTGCGCCACCACTGCCCAGCTACAAATAGTTATTTTCAGACATGCAAATAACCTCCATTTGGTGAGTTTCTGATGGCTTCCCTCTCTCCTCTGTGCAATAGGCCAGTTTGGATCAACAAAGAGAATCGATTTCCTCTCCGGGGCTGTAGCTAAGGAAGCAGACCACTTGCTTCCTTTAAATGATGTCCGAGATGCAGTCTCCACGTTGCCGAAGGAAAGCAGGTGTGGGGGAGACAGGAAAGGTAAGGAAAGGGGAGGAAAGGGACGACAGGAGGAGGGGAAACTGAGCGCAGCATTGCTGCGTGGCTTTGGACATCCCCTCGGCATATCTCCTGGTTCCCTCATTCATGAGAGAATTAAATAAAAGTCTTTGAGGCATATTCATTCTGTGTCTGCATGAGAGTCATGATTTTACCATTTAAAATTTCATTTCCCTTTTTTTTTTTTTTTTTTTTTTTTTTGGTTTTGGTTTTGGTTTTTCAAGACAGGGTTTCTCTGTGTAGTCCTGGCTGTCCTGGAACTCACGCTGTAAACCAGGCTGGCCTCGAACTCAGAAATCCGCCTGCCTCTGCCTCCCAAGTGCTGGGATTACAGGCGTGCACCACCACGCCTGGCTCAAAGTGAATTTTTAAACTATTCACTTATTAAAGGGAAAAGAAGCCGGGCGGTGGTGGCGCACGCCTGTAACCCCAGCACTTGGGAGGCAGAGGCAGGCGGATTTCTGAGTTCGAGGCCAGCCTGGTCTACAGAGTGAGTTCCAGGACAGCCAGGACTACACAGAGAAACCCTGTCTCGAAAAACCAAAACCAATAAATAAATAAATAAGTAAATTTCACTTTGGTAGAATTTGTTTTGTTTTGTTTTGTTTTTTTTACCAAAAATATGTCTTTTTATTTATCACCATAAATCTGAATTTCAGTCCTAGAGAGATGACTCAGTGACTGCTCGTCCAGCGCGCACACTCATGTGTACACACCACCTACAGGGATGCACTCATACACAAAATTTAAAAATAAAACTTTAAAAACATCAAAATCTGTTTTTTAAACCACTTCTTGGGCTAGCGTCACAGCTCATTCAACTTTAGCACCTGTGTTTGAAGAGAGACCTCGGCAGCTGAGAGCCCCGGCTGCTCTCAACTGTCCAGAGTCACTTCCCTGCATCCACAAGGCCCTTTACAGCTCTCTAACGCCAGCGCCGCCTCCTGGCCCCTGCAGGTACTGCATGCATGCACCTACCTACATGCAGGCGGAACACTTATATTATACATAAGATAAAAATAATAAACCTTAAAAATAACCAAAGCTTTAGCACCCGTCTTAGCTTTTCCAGCGCAGCGTTTCCTGAGCTGTCACGTGCACGCTGAAGCGCCAGGAGTCTTCTCCAGCTGCCCAGCTTCGGCACTTACTTTTCTAGAGAAAACAAAGTGAAGAGATACACCTGGCGGCCCTCTTCGGTCTTCCTCAGTGCTGTCTGCAATCAGTTTATTAGCCATTCTTTGAAGCCATTTGTGCCTCTGGGGTCAGGATTTTCATCATTTGCTGGATCTGGCAGACCTGCTTTTGCTGTACACTGGGGTCTCTAGTAGACATTATTGTTGGCTTGTCCGTTTTTAGTAAAACCAACAGAACAGATGAAGGAAAAGGAATTAGTTGTCTTGCCATCCACAGGAGATTCCATTATAGGCTGCTATTTTCTGACCATGAATCATATTTAGTCCCCTGTAGTGGGTTGGCCGAATGCTGCTTGCATTTCTAATGCTAATTTGGGGGCTCCAGGACGGGTGCCTCAGAAGGGTCTGAATGTAAGACACTGAGGGACCCTGCCCCCAGTTAATTGTGATTGATAAAGATGCCAATAGTCAGTAGCTGGGCAGAAGAGACATAGGTGGGGTTGGGGATTTGTGGGCGTGGCTGAGAGAGGACCGTGAGGCGGAGGAAGAAGCCAGCAGCCAATGGGGTAGAACATCATGCAGGAAGGAGAAAGGAAGCCATCGTGGGATGAGGGTCAAGAGAGCTTGGCCCTGGGCCTGCCCGGCTGGAGTGCAGAGCAGCCCAAATGGAACACAGTAAACGGTAAGCAATAATTCCGGGTTAGTGGTAGGAAAGAAGAGTCTACCAGCACCGAGGCTAGGCCGTCGCCCAGCTCTCATGCTGCTTTAGGCTGGATTTTTAATATTTTCTTCTACAGTCCCAGGAATACAAGATCCACGTTGTGGGAGCCAATAACACTGGATTTACCCTGAATGAGTTCAAATTTGTATTTCTTTTCTTTTCTTTTCTTTTTTTTTTTTTTTTTGTTTTTTTGTTTTATTGTTTTTTGTTTTGGTTTTTCGAGACAGGGTTTCTCTGTGTAGCCCTGGCTGTCCTGGAACTCACTCTGTAGACCAGGCTGGCCTCAAACTCAAAAATCCGCCTGCCTCTGCCTCCCAAGTGCTGGGATTACAGGCGTGCGCCACCACGCCCGGCTCTTGTATTTCTATTTTTAAAAGATGTATTTGTTTATGTATATGGACAGAAGCGAGCCATCATGTGGTTGCTGCGAATTGAACTTAGGACTTCCGGAAGAGCAACCATCTCTCCAGGCATAGCCTGGATTGTCCCTTTTTCTTTTTGCTGTTGTTTTGTTTATTTCTTTGTTTTAAAGATTTATTTATTTTATCTGAGTACACTGTAGCTGTCTTCAGACACACCAGAAGAGGGCATCAGATCCCATTACAGATGGTTGTGAGCCACCATGTGGTTGCTGGGATTTGAACTCAGGACCTTTGGAAGAGCAGTCAGTGCTCATATCCGCTGAGCCATCTCTCCAGCCCCGTGTGTGTGTGTGTGTGTGTGTGAGAGAGAGAGAGAGAGAGAGAGAGAGAGAGAGTGAGAGAGAGTGTGAGAGAGAGAGAGTGTGAGAGAGAGAGAGAGAGAGAGAAAGAGAGAAAAAAAGAAAGGGAGAGAGAAAGGGTTTCTTTGTGTGGTCCTGGCCGTCCTGGAACTCACTCTACAGACAAGGCTGGCTTTGAACTAACAGGAGCACCATACCTCTGCCTCTCAGTGCTGGGATTCAAGGCATGAGCCACCACCACCGTCCAGCCCCAGCCTGAATTTTTTTTATTTTCTATATTCTTTGTTTACATTCCAAATGCTTTCCCCTCTCCCGGTTTCCCCCCTCCCCATAAGTTCCATAAGCCCTCTTCCTTCCGCCCACTCCCCAATCACCCCCTCCCATTTCTCTGTCCTGGTACTCCCCTACAATGCTGGATCAAGCCTTTCCAGGACCAGGGCCCTCTCCTTCCTTCCTTCTTGGGAATCATTTGATATGTTAATTGTGTCTTGAGTATTCAGAACTTCTGGGCTAATTAATATCCACTTATCAGTGATTTATTCCATGTGTATTCTTTTGTGATTGGGTTACCTCACTTAGGATGATATTTTCCAGTTCCAACCATTTGCCTAAAAAGTTCATGAATTCATTGTTTTTAATTGCTGAGTAGTATTCCATTGTGTAAATGTACCACATTTTCTGTATCCATTCCTCCATTGAAGGACATCTGGGTTCTTTCCAGCTTCTGGCTATTATAAATAAGGCTGCTATGAACATAGTGGAGCATGTGTCCTTATTGCATGCCGGGGAATCCTCTGGGTATATGCCCAGGTCCTCTGAAAGTGTCATGCCCAGTTTTCTGAGGAACCGCAAGACTGATTTCCAGAGTGGTTGTACCAGCTTGCAATCCCACCAGCAGTGGAGGAGTGTTCCTCTTTCTCCAGCTTGAATTTTCTAAATGTAACTTCACCATTCTGTAGGTCAGGCACACGCCCTCTGAGGCCATCAGATACTATATTGGTGCCTCGTGCACTTGTTTTTTCAGGAGTTCTAATATCAGACACAGCCAGCACTTTGATAGCATGCCAGTCTTTCTTGGAAAATTGATCAACCACTGTCATCCTGGCTCCCCTGTCGCTGCCTTCCCCCAGGCACTTGCTCCTGCCTACCCGGGCGGAAGTGAGTGGCAGGAAACATCACAGCTTGATTAGCTACCAGAAGGGAAGAGTGCATGCCAGCTGTCACTGACTACAGTGGTAACGGGAGGTAAGTGGACAGCAACTAGTTTCTTAGAATTTTGTTTTGTTTTGTTTTTTTGTTTTGTTTTTCTGTTTTTGTCTGTGTAGCCCTGGCTGTCCTGGAACTCACTCTGTAGACCAGGCTGGCCTTGAACTCAGAAATCCGCCTGCCTCTGCCTCCCAAGTGCTGGGATTACAGGCGAGTGCCACCACTGCCTGGCGTTTCTTAGAAATTTTAACCCCATTAGTTTATTAGAAATTTGTAGCGGGATTTTATGAGAAATTTCTATTTCTTTCTAGAAGAAAGCTATCAGCCACATCCTGTGATAAAATTGCATCCTGGTTCATATTTGGATTTTCTTTTTCATTTTATAGGAGGATGACCCTGAGTCTCCAGTTCAAGGCTGATGCTCTAGATGATTATTAGGATAAGGCTGCCCAAAGAGCCCCGGGGAGAAAAATCTCCCACGGCGCTTTTGCTGAAGGCTGGGTGAAGTGGTGTGCACCTATAAACCCAGCATTTAGAGGGCAGCAGGAGGACTTGACGGTCAAGGTCGACTTGGGCCGCGTGGTGTCCTACCTTCCCTGCCAGCCTTCCCTGGGGCCATGTCACTCAATTCCAGTTAGCTCTTTGGCAGTCTTGACCCCTTCATGTCTCCATGGTGACAACTGGAACAACATATATTGGTTCTACTTGGTGAGGTTTCCGCTATAAAATCTACTTAAATCTTGCTCCATACCAGACATGGAAGTATTATCTTTTAACCTCAGCAGGTAAAGGCAGAAAGGATGGGGTCTCTGATCTCTGTGAGTTGGAGGCCAGCCTGGTCTACATAGTGAATTCTAAGCCATGTCTGGCTTCATAGCAAGTACCTTTTTTTGGGGGGGGGAGGGGGGAGCAAATTAACATACCAGATACAATACCTCAGGCCTGTAATCCTAGTACTCTGTAGACTGATCATTGTGCTTTGTAGGCTAGCCTGGGCTACATAGTGAGTTCCGGACAAAAACAACAACCAAAAACTAGTGTTAAAAGGGAAACACAATGGGCTCAGTGGGTAGGAGCACTGACCGTGCTGCCACAGTACCAAGTATCGGGCGTAGGCCTGGGGGATTGACAGAAAACACAGACTCACTCAGTAAGGAGAATGACAAAGCTATACTGAGGGACCAGCAATCTATACTAAAGGCCAGGAAGAAAAACAGGAAAAAAGAATTCTAGCCATAGGTTTGGCACCTGGGCGGTCCCTACCACACCGGGTGGGAAAACAGGAATCAAATTAAGCCGCAGGATGTTTCTTGTGCAAACAGCTCAGCTGGGGGCGTTGAGCTAAGCTCACGGATGCCCAACATGACTGCTCTTTCAGAGGTCATGAGTTCAAATCTCAGCAACCACATGGTGGTTCACAACCATCTGTAGTGAGATCTTCTGGTGTCTGAAAACAGCTACAGTGTACTCCTCATATAAAATAAAATAAATAAATCTTTTTAAAAGGGGGGGGGGCGGGGGAAACACAAGCTGGAGAGAAGGCTCAGTAGTTAAGAGCACTGGCTACTCTTCCAGAGGTCCTGAGTTCGATACCCAGGACCCATATGATGTTAATCTGATGCCCTCTTCTGGCATGCTGGTGTATATGCAGCAAACCCTCATATGCTGAATAAATTAAAGTAAAATTATTTTAAGGGAAATATGACACACATATATGTATGTTATGTATGTGTGTGTATATATATATATGTGTATATATATATGTGTGTGTGTATATATATATATATATATATATATATATATATATATATTACCATCAAGGAGAACTTTTTCTTTCTGGGATTAAGCAACCTCCCTTTAAAATAGATATTCTAAGCCTATTACTGGCATAAAAACAGGTATACCAATGCAACAGACTAGAGGGCTCAAAAATAAATAGAGAAAGCTAACACACACACACACATACACAAAAAGAGAGAGGGGGAGGTAGGAAGAGGGAGAGAGAGGGAGAGGGAGATACAGAGACAAGACAGAGCGATCACTATTACTTAGATCTAGACTGTCCCCCAAAGGTTCATATATTGACTGTTTAGTCTTCAGCCTGGTGCCAAGACAGAATGTGTTAGAGACAGAGCTAGTGAGTGGAAGTTAGGCCCACTGGTGACATCTCTTTGAAAGGGATATTGGGAATCCCCTCTTTCCCCCACTGTCATGAGGTAAACAGGCTTCAGATACATGTTCTCTACTTCACAAAGGCCCCAAAGCAGTGGATATGGTTGACAGAAACTGGTCCCAGGAACTAAAAGAGACTTTTCTGTTTGTTTTTTTTTAACATGAAAATTACTTTTTATTGTGATGAAATCACAAATTAAAACATCACACGACTAGATGAACTAACCATTCCAACCAACACGTTCCCTGCCCCAAACTCTGTCCATCTCAGTGAATTTCTATAAAGTTATGACTGCCACTCTGAAGCCAGGGAGCTTTACCTAAGTAAAGGTGTTACACTTTCAGTATCAGTTACATTTTTATGAACTTATCCAACACATACACACACACACACCAGACTTAAAGCTACAAAAACAATAGGCCTTATTCCTCTTCACAGTCCCTGTCTTTTCCCCATGTGGTCCTCCTCCAGCACCCAGCATCCCTCCTTGCTCTCCTCTCCAAGTGCTTTTAGTATGCATTAGTTTACATGTGTACATTATAGGCTCAGATCCATGTATGAAGCCCACATGTGCTTTTTCATGTATACCATTATAGGCACAGATCCATGTATGAAAGCCCACACGTGCTTTCTCTTTCTGAGATCAGGTGAATTCACTTTATAGTGTATACATGCACTCAAACTGATCAACCTTAGCAGATCTTCTATACACTAGAAACTACCCCCTTGCTACTCTCCACGTCGTAAACATTGCTCCCTATGCCCCCACCCCTCCACTATTCATCTAGCTATTAAGACAGAACCTGCCCAGACAGGCATGGTGGCTCGTGACTGTAGAGGCAGGAGGGTCAAGGGTTCAAGGTCATCATCCTTGGCTACAAAGGGAGATCCAGTTTAGACTGGTTTTGTAGTTGCTGTTGTTTTTGGTTTTTCAAGGGAGGGTTTCTCCTATATCCCTGACTGTCCTGGAACTGGACAGTCCTGGAATTGGAACTGACTGTCCTGAAGACCAGGCTGGCCTTGTACTCACAGAGATATGCCTGTCTCTACCTCCCAAGTGCTTGGATTAAAGACATGTACCACCACTGCTTGGTGAGACACTGTCTCTAAAAAAATAAAATAAAGCAAGATAGAGCCATGTAAACTGTCCTAAATTGCTGTCTCTCTCTCTCTCTCTTTTTTTTTTTTTTTGGTTTTTCGAGACAGGGTTTCTCTGTGTAGTCCTGGCTGTCCTGGAACTCACTCTGTAGACCAGGCTGGCCTCGAACTCAGAAATCCGCCTGCCTCTGCCTCCCAAGTGCTGGGATTACAGGAGTATACCACCACTGCCCGGCTTCCATGCTCAACTCTTAATCAACTTTTGTAGGTAATCAGAAGGTTGGTTGCCTATGAAGGAATCATTCCTTCAAAGCCATCTTCTGAGGTCTGCTATGTGGAGCTGGACCAGGACTGCTGCAGTTCTCCTTGGCTGCTGGCTCTGGTAGGGGCTGTCCACACTGGAAGGCCTGAAGGGATAAGGAAAAGAGAAAAGTCTCACTCCTTCTGGTTGCTTCCTGCTCCTATTCCTGTCACCAAGGCAACAACTCTTCACACATGCTGGGACTTCCCTAAACCCTCATCACATTCCTTCTGAGATACCTCCACCTGTCACCTTGCAGCTCTCAAGGGTCACAACAATGTAGGGACCTTCCTCTGAACTACTTGGGGTACCACTATAGAGAGGACATCCGACTCCTCTCTGGGTCTGGGCTTCTGCAATCTAAGCTTCCTCTTTGAAGCTGTTTGGTTTCAATTATCTCAGTTTTAACCTTTTATTTCCCCATCTAATTCTCTCTTTAAAAAAAATATTTTTAAGTGTGTGTTGTAACCTTAATTTTTTTTCAAAGCCTGTTTTTTTTTTTTTTTTTGTTTTTTTTTGGTTTTTGGAGACAGGGTTTCTCTGTATAGCCCTGGCTGTCCTGGAACTCACTCTGTAGACCAGGCTGGCCTCGAACTCAGAGATCTGCCTGCCTCTGCCTCCCACGTGCTGGGACTACAGGCGTGTGCCACCACCGCCCGGCTTCAAAGCCTGTTTTAAAAGATGGTTTAACTTCCCTTTTAGCCCACCACCCACCACAGGTAGTGAGAAAGGCTACAGGGGAGGGAAGTGGGGGTTGGGGAGGCAGGTAAAGGAAAGGTAATGAAAGATTCTTCGGAGCAACCCCCATCTGTGCTGTCTGGAAATCAGCAGTTCAGTTCACAGGTTAGCAGCGGCAGCTTGATCCACTTGCAAACACTTCATAGATACACCAGCAGTCCAGTTCTATAGGGTCAGGATAGCAGCCAGGAATCAGCAGGGCTGGCACAACCTAGTGGAGACAGCCAGGCCTCAGCCTTGGCTTGAGTCAGCAGGAGGGACCCAGGGGGGACTAAGGGAAGCAGAGATCAGGGAAGACTTGAGACCCACAAGCCTCGCACAACAGCTAGCTGCTCTAAGAGCAAGCCGAGTTCAGCAGTGTCTTGTCTCAGCACATCTTGTCGCAGTTCATCTGTCTCAGCTGATATCACTCTGCCAATCAGCCCAAGTCCTCAGAAGCGGCAACACAGTGCGGCACACCACCAGAAGCTTTGGGTGCATTTCTCTCTGTGGCGTCCTGACAAATGCAGCTCAACTACGCAGTGTAAGGTGGACCGATATATGCATGTTGTTAGCGAAGCCTCCTTCAGCACCTGTCCTTTCACATGCTTTAGCAGAATACCCTTCCTTCTGTGTCTGCCTCAGTGAAACGTTCCTTCAGAAATCTTAATCTTTCCTCTGTGTCCACTTCAGGGAAACACTCCTTCACGTGTTTGCCCCAACAAAACACCTTCCAACACAACTGACTTTTCAAAAAACCCTTAAGTTTCCACTTGTGTGTGTGTGTGTGTGTGTGTGTCGGTCGGGGGTTGCTATATACATGTGAGTACATGCACTCTCGGAAGCCAGAGGTGTTAAGCTCCTGAAGCGAGTTACAGATGTTTGTGAGCTGCTCATGAGCCACCTCTCCAACCCCCACCTATCCCTTGATTTCTTTTTCTTTAAATAGATTTATTTATTATCATATCTAACTACATTGTAGCTGTCTTCATATGCACCAGAAGATTTCTTTTACAGATGGTTGTGAGCCACCATGTGGTTGCTGGGATTTGAACTCAGGATCTTCAGAAGAGCAGTCAGTGCTCTTAATCACTGAGCCATCTCTCCAGCCCTATCCCTTGATTTCTTACAGTTACTACCTCTCTCTCCTTACTTCCCATTTTTAGTTCTCCTTTATTATATCTTCAACAACTTACCCTCTCTGTATTGGGATTGAACCCAGGGCCTTGTACCTGCTAGACAAACACTCTACCACTGAGTTATATCCCCAACCCTGTATTCTAAGTTGAGATTTCAAGTTGATTTACTCATACCTGTCTGTGGGGGTGGGGGTTCCCTGCAAGCCATACTGTCAGCAGGGAAATAACCAGGGTGACATAAAGAGGAAAAACATTCAACACAACTTAGTTAGCTAGGCTGGCTCAAACTTCTGGAGTCTGACTCCCGGCAGTTTATTTTAGACATATTTAAGTGCAGTATAATTTTGGGAAAAAAATCCTAATCCCATGTGCACAATAAAGCTTAGGGTGTGACTACATCAGTTTTGCAAAGTACATGTGACTTTGAAAATAGGTTCTACAGCCTAAGAACGTATGATCTGGTGTGATTTCTGACCAAGAAAGCATAGAGGTCACCAGGCTATAAAGTACATATGATATCTCCCCTACTGGTGGGTTCTGTTGTCTGTGAAACAGGCTTAAAATAAATATCCAGACCAAGAAAGCATAGAGGTCACCAGGCTATAAAGTACATATGATATCTCCCCTACTGGTGGGTTCTGTTGTCTGTGAAACAGGCTTAAAATAAATATCCAGGGAGGGAGAGTCTGGGCTATTCTGGGGGATTTGGGTGATGTCTGGCTCTATGGATGGCAAAGGTCTCCAGCTCATTAACAACCATCACTCCTAGCCCTCTGGGTAGAAAACAGGTATTCATTTCCTCGACTGAAGAGACAACCCTCTGCTATTGACATTTCTGGTTTCTCCGATGCCTTCTACACATACCCTTTCACTCAAATGCAGTGCGGAGTGGCTTAGCAGTGGGAAATGGAATAGACAAGTGTCACAAGCAACCGACTCCTCACCTTTAGTCACCTGCATTGAAGTGTCTATTTAAAAAAAAGTGCTTTGCAGCAACATTTGAGTTATCATAATAGTTTCTACAATGGTAAGTTGGAGGTGGCTTCATATAAACACACTGAAGACTTGAAGAAATGAGACATGCAGGTGATTAAGCATTCAGTTTAAGTCAAAGAAGACAAAGACTTCCATGGCAGGACTAAGACAATCCCTGATTTTCATCCCTATCAATGAATCTTTTTTGAAAGCTCAAACAAAACTTATGTATGCATCTCTCAGAATAGCAAAACAACCTTCACAGTCTTGTTAAGTCTCTCTACTGAAAGACAGGGCATGGACTGACAGTATAACCCTAGAGCTTGGACTGAGGATAGTGGGTCAGTTCAGTTAGGATCCACTGACAACCAAATCTCTTCACAAACTTCCAGCGCCAATGAAAGTGGCTTTCTTCTTGTTCACAGAGGCACTATTACTATTGCCAGCATTGAAGGAAAACAAACAAACAAAAAAACAAACATCCTCAGCTTTATAAACATTAAATTCATACCAGGCTGTGGTGCTGCACACCTTTAATCCCAGCAATTAGGAGGCTGAGGCAGGTGGATCTCTGTGAGGCCAGCCTGATCTATAGAGCAAGTTATAGGACATCAGGACTACACAGAGAAATCCTGCCTCAAAAAACAAAAGGTAGAAGCCGGGCGTGGTGGTGCACGCCTTTAATCCCAGCACTTGGGAGGCAGAGGCAGGCGGATTTCTGAGTTCGAGGCCAGCCTGGTCTACCGAGTGAGTTCCAGGACAGCCGGAGCTACACAGAGAAACCCTGTCTCGAAAAACCAAAAAACAAAACAAAACAAAACAAAAAGGTAAAGCATAGGTTATGGTGCATCTTTGGGGAAGGAGGAAGAGGAGGAGGGAGTAGGAAGGACAGGCAGATGAGACTGGGGGAAAGATTTGTAATACGCTTGCATCTGCAGAACTCATTCATGTGTACATATACGTCATCACCCAGAATCTGCTGAGGACTGACCTAGCTGACTGCTATCTATGGTTTTAATGCCAGTGCTAGAGAGAAATAGCACCCTGAGTGGCTGGGGTTCTTAAAATTCATAACTGTCTATTAAGGACATGTTTTCATGTATGTTGCTGCTTCTCCACAGGCAGAATACATGGATCCAGGGAGTAGGGGTTAAAGATGGAAATGAATTCTAATAGCCAGTTCCAGAATGTCCACGTCCATTTCTGCCACTTTGAGTCCTTCTGCTTTGTAGGTCTTTGTTTTCAATAGAGAAATGCTGATGCCTTGAAACACAGCAGTTATCTTGAATAAGAAATTGAGATGCTACCCAGCCAGTTTGGCTCGCCCTGAACCAATAGCCACAAAGAAAATGCTTGGTTGCTGAGGTGACTGATCCTAATTATAATGTGGAAATTGGATCTCTTTTTTTAAATACTGTGTGTGCTTGCGCCTGCGTTTATATGTGTGAATGTAAGAATGCAGGCACCTGCTGAGATCAGAAGAGGGCCTTGGAGTCCCTGGAGCCGGATTTACAGGTCGATGAGAGCTGCCTATGATAGTATAGGTGCTAGAGACAGAACTTGAGCCAAAAATGGCATGGAGACCTTATTTATGAAAGCTTTGAGCCGTAGCTTACTCTTGTTCCCAAACTCTTACAACTTAAATTAACCCCTTATATTAACCTATATTCTATCATGTGGCTTGTTACCGCTCTTCAGTTTCATACATCTGACTTGCTCCACATCTCACTTGACAAGTCTTTTCTCTGTGTCTCCTGATGAATCTCCCCCCTCAGACTCTTTCCCAACGTTCCTAACTCTCCCAGAAATCCCTCTCTCTTGCTTTGCTATAAGCCATTCAGCTCTTTAAGAAACCATCCAGGAAGTGTTTACAAAACACTAAGACTGGTGATACTTAGCAGTATCTAAAAAATAAGGCCAGAGATTAAAATTGTGCACCACCACCACCCAGATACAGTAGGTTTTAAATATAAGAAAAAGACAAAATAAACTCAGCTTTGATATTTACTATATAGATGTTTTCATCTCTATTTTGACTAGATGGTTATAAGTCATTTTGGAATCTCAAAAGATCTGAGTTTTATAGTACAGATGGGAGCTAGTGCTTCCCAAGTAATATTTTTTTGGGGGGGGGGCAAGAAATTATGTCAAATTTTTTTGTTTTGTTTTTTGAGATAGGGTTTCTCTGTGTAGCCCCAGC
Source organism: Apodemus agrarius (assembly GCA_964023405.1). NCBI lineage: Eukaryota > Metazoa > Chordata > Mammalia > Rodentia > Muridae > Apodemus > Apodemus agrarius. The sequence continues at coordinate 42,873,727 of OZ030011.1, forward strand.
TGTCCTGGAACTCACTCTGTAGTCCAGGCTGGCCTGAACTCAGAAATCAACCTGCCTCTGCCTCCCAAGTGCTGGGATTAAAGGTGTGCACCACCACGCCCAGCTAATTATATCAATTTTTATAGACACATATATTACATAGTAGGATTTTTCTTTCTTCCTAAGAAGATTTTATTTTTAACTATGTGTGTATTTAGGTATGTGCACATTATTGCAGTGCCTTCAGAGTCCAGAAGAGGGTGTTGGGTCCCCTGGGGGTTGAGAGCCATTCAAAATATTGCATGCTAAGAAAGGACAATGTGTACTCTTTTTTTTTTTTTTGGTTTTTTTTTTTTTTTTTTTTTTTGGTTTTTCGAGGCAGGGTTTCTCTTTGTAGTCCTGGCTGTCCTGGAACTCACTCTGTAGACCAGGCTGGCCTCGAACTCTGCCTGCCTCTGCCTCTCAAGTGCTGGGATTACAGGCGTGCGCCACCACGCCTGGCTGACAATGTGTACTCTTAACCTCTGAGCCATCTCTCTAGTCCCCCACAGCAAGATCTTTACAATAGTAGAGGTTCTCAATATGTGGGTCTCCACTCCTTTGTGGTTCAGATATTGAATATCTTGTGTATCACATATTTACAGTACGATTCATAATAGTATTACAGTTATGCAGTAGCAATGAAATAATTTTATGGTTGGGGGTCAGCACAACACGAGGAGCTGCATTAGAGGGTTGCAGTAGTAGGAAGGCTGAGAACCGAGGCAATGCAGTTGTCTACGGTGAGATACAGGTTGGTCACGAAGGCATTAGTTTTATCCATGGCTGTGATAGATGTTTCTCGTCCAGTATTAAGATAGTTGTCAGAATCTATAAATAACTTGTGCTTTTACAAAAAAATCAAGCATTAACAGTCTGCTGACTTTGTCAATGATAATAAGGCAGCTGTCAGTTGTACACTACTTTGCAGATACTAAGAAACAATATTTTTAAATTCTGTTCCAATGTAGGGTTGGCATTTTGACAAGTGAGAAAACAACTGCTTCTCAAAAGCTGTTCCAAAGGATATTTTGAAAAAATGATATTTAGAAGTATTTCCATTATAATATGTTTTCTGTTTTATTTATTTATTCTGTGAGGGTCTCTGTGTTGTCCTGGCTGGTCTGAAACTGACTACATAGAATATACTGGCCCCGAACTTCTTTCTTCAGACACACACCAGAAGAGGGCATCAGATCCCATTACAGATGGTTGTGAGCCACCATGTGGTTGCTGGGAATTGAACTCAGGACCTCTGGAAGAGCAGTCAGTGAGTGCTCTTAACCACTGAGCCATCTCTCCAGCCCCCTCCTGAACTTCTTTCAATCCTCCTGTCTCCACTTCTGTAGTGCTGGGATTATAATTGAAGTCATTTTTTCTTTTTGACAAATATGTCATCAGACATGTTGACATCACATCTGTAAACTGTGACACTTCAAGTTCAGCTTAGGTTTCATAGTGTCTCAAAAATGCCCCAAACTCAAAAAAACCAATATACATTGTTAATAGCCTTACGTAACCCTATATAGTGGTAATCTTTCAATGGCTGTATTTAGCACTGGGGTATAGCCTTCCATGCGGGCGGCCTTGGGTTGAACCCTCAGCACCAGAGCAGGGTGTGGTGCCTTACTCAGTTCCTCTTAAAGACCAGTGTGTCAAAGGCTCGGGAGTTATGGACACACTGACAAGTGGGCCCTAGGGGGTGTCTGTCAGGGGTTCTCTGTGTAGTCCTGACTGTCCTAGAATTCACTTTGTAGATCAGGCTAGCTTTAAACTCAGAGATATGTCTGTCTCTGCCTCCAGAGTGCTGGGAATAAAGGCATGCACCACCACACCTGGCTAAAAATAAATTTAAAAAAACAAAAAACAAAAGAAACAACTGGGCTCTTGAGATAGCTCAACAAGTAAAGGCACTTTTCCGTAGAGGACATCAGGTCCTTGGAACTGTAGCTACAGTGGGTTGTTAGTGGCAACGTGGGTGATGAGAATTAGTTGTGGGTCCTCTGCAAGAGCAACTAATGTTCTGAACTTCGGAGACATCTCTCCAGCCCCCTAAATTCTTTTTTTTAAAATCTATTTATTTATTTGATATATATGAGTACACTGTCTCTCTCTTGAGACACACCAGAAAAGGGCATTGGACCATTACAGATGGTTGTGAGCCCCCGTGCTGGGAATTGAACACAGGACCTCTGGAAGAGCAGCCAGTGATCTTAACCGCTGAGTCATCTCTCCAGCCCCACATTCTTTTTTTTTTTTTTTTTTTTTTTTTTTTTTGGTTTTTTTTTCGAGACAGGGTTTATCTGTATAGCCCTGGCTGTCCTGGAACTCACTCTGTAGACCAGACTGGCCTTGAACTCAGAAATCCACCTGCCTCTGCCTCCCAGAGTGCTGGGATTACAGGCATGTGCCACCACCGCCTGGCACACATTCTTAATATAAGCAAATAATGTGGTGCTTTACCTCCTGAAGTTAACTGTTTCAATAGAGTTAATTTGGCAAATAATTATAGGATACTCAATGAGTCTGAATTTCATATGAACAATGAATAATTTAAAAGTGTATGCCTGACAGTTCATGGATATATTAATACTAAAATGCAACTCACCATTCATCTGAAATTCATACTGAACTAAATGAATGCTTTTTAATTTTTCTCTGGAAACCCTATTTATAGAAATACAGATGATCCAGAGAAGCTGAGGATATAGTTCAGTGGTAGAGCACTTGCCTAGCATGCCCAGGCTCTAAATCCAATCCCTAGATTTGTCTAAATGAAATAATAAAATCGATCCAGAATAACTGTGGATAAAGACTAGGTGGTCCTACATCTTTGCTCTAGTTGATTACTGAACAGGGAACTTCCCACAAAAGCCCTAGAATTGAGCCAGCTTTTGACCAGATCCTGAATGATTTTTAGGCTGAGGTTTTCCAGGGATTTGGGGGGGAAAAAAGTCATATTTAAAATTTTGTATTAACGTATATACTTAAGAGGAGAGAAGAGTCTGTCATATGTTGACACACAGTAGGCCACTTCAGACACATCATTACTAGGCCTCTCTCTCCTACCCTAAGCAAATAAGGCAGGGATAAATAATGGTTTATTAATACCAAGGAGCCAAAGGGCCCTTTGTAAGTGTGTAGTTGGGCATGTCAGACAAAAGACCTGAGATGGGAGAAAACCTTGCAATAAGTGAACAAAACTTACTGTGTTGTTTAATTTTTGAGACAGGGTTTCTCTGTAGTTCTGGCTGTCCTGGAACTAGCTCTATAGACTCAGAGACTTGCCTGCCTCTTGCTGGGTTTAAGGTATGAGCCACCACCACTCAGCTGCTGTTATTTGAGACCAGGGTCTTTTATAGCCTACAGGCGACCTTGAGGTCCTGATGCTCCTACCTTCAAGTCCCAAGCCCTTGGATTACATGCACAAGATAAATTTTTTTTTTTAAAAAAAGCATTACTTATTTTTATAAATAAGGGATTATATTCCATTTGAATTCTCATTTTTGGGTTTGGTGTCCTTCTAGTAAGTTTAGAAAATGTTGTAATATATTAAATTGACTACTTACAAAAAGATAATTTTGCTTGACAGGTGAACCTCTTCCTTCTTCCTCATCTTTACTAAAGAATTTCTTTAGTTCATCATTCATCAATGGTTGTATTTAATCACTCCTGTGCCATCTCTAGTCCTGAGGATGTAATTCCTGTTAAGCTGAAAGGGCAAACCCGATACCTGCCTATTTCAGGTTAATTACCACTAATGATAGAGGATAGATTTTTGGAAAAGCACTCCATTGAAAAGGGGACTTTCAACTTTACCTGGTAAAATTCCAGTGCACTTACCCAGTTTCCTCACTGAGGTCAACTTGGGGACTCTTGCACTACTGAAAGGCAGCTAGTTCTGGCCTATGCTGTGGCCGCTGGTTACCAGCTGTGCATCCTCAGGCCTTCATTCTCAAGACCTTTGGCCTCACCCCTTCCAATGAAATAAGATACTGCTATGTTCCCATAATGTTTCTTGTGGCTTGCAAATGCATCTGGAACCAATGGACAGAGGACTTTCTCAATTTAATTTTGGCAATTTTCTTCTCACTTTCTTTTGAGAGTGGGGGGTGGGGATTGTTAGAGCTAGAGGCTGAACCCAGAGCTTGAATCATACTAAAACCGTATGCTTTACTACAGGGCTACGATATCAGCTCTTTCCTCTTTTCACCTTCCTCCAACCCCCCATACCTGTATACCAAGTGTCCTATCAGCTTGAACAAGTCTGCTTTTTTTTTTTAACCGATAGGTTGGGGGGGGGGCGAGGGTCAATTGGAAAATTGAATTGGAGAATAGAATGGTAGTGATACATTTTTGGAGGGGGGCAGGTGCACTGACAAAAACCCACAGACAACCTCCTTCCAGACATCCAGTCCAATCATGGGTTCCCTCACTCGGACAGGGAACTGGGCGCCCGGGAGGGAGCGAGCAGCGCTGGGCGAGCCGCTGTCCCTCCAGGGAAAGGAGGGTGAGCCCGCAGGCCGGCTGCCACTCCTGATTGTTACGCGTGTCCAACTTCACAGAGTGCGGCGCGCCGGGGTGCATCGGGGCCGCCATCCTGAGCCAACCGTGGTTCTGCGCGGGCAGCGGCCGCTGCAAGCCTCCGCCCGCCGTCTCCGGGCAGCCGTCCGCGGGGGAGGGGCAGCTGGCGCCCGCGTTCTCCGGCCCGGCGGCCGGCGGAAGAGCCCCGCACCGCGGAAGCGCGACCGCAGCTGGGGATCAGCTGCTGGAGGCGGCGGAGAGGCGGAGCCTAGGGGGGAAGGGGAGGGAGGGACGCGACCGTGAGGAAGCCGCGAACGCCGCCGACCGTCTGCACACCTCGCTCCGTCTGCCATGGCTGGTTAAAGAAGCCTCCGGCTCGCCGCGCGCGGGGAGGGACGGGAGGGGAGCGGTGGCCCGGCGTGCGGCCGAGGGAGGGGCGGCGGCGCGAGCTGCGGCGGCGGCGGCGGCGGTTCCAGCATGAAGAGGAGAGCTGGCCTGGGGGGCAGCATGAGGTCAGTGGTGGGCTTCTTGTCCCAGCGGGGCTTGCATGGGGACCCCCTGCTCACTCAGGACTTTCAGAGGAGACGACTGCGGGGCTGCAGAAACCTCTACAAGAAGGACCTTCTCGGCCACTTCGGCTGTGTCAATGCCATTGAATTCTCCAACAATGGAGGCCAGTGGCTGGTCTCAGGTAAATCAACCCCCTTCCTTCCCCTCCCCGCGCCTCCCGCTCCCTTTCCAGCTGCCCCTAGCCCTTCCCCGCCACCCTCCTGCTGCCCTGCGTCCCCCCACCCCCGCTCTTTTCAACCCCTCTCCAGCGGTGGGAAGATTTGGTGTGAAATTAATACCATTGCAGGGGGAGGGAGGGAGGGGGAGGGAAGGAAGAAGGGGAAGGAGAGGATGTCTTCTAAAAAAAAAAAAAAACCTAAAATGGTTGACAGGTCGTAAATGCGCTTTATCCCAAGTGGAAAGTGGTCCCTCCAGACGCCTGCCCCACAAGTGTGGGTCGTGGAGGGGGACGAGGTTACGGTTTGACTAAGTTGGATGGCAAACTCTTCCTCTGCGTAGTTTAAAAGGTGCGGGGGGCACCGGGGGGAGGGCTCGCAGGGGTCGGGGAAGGCCGAGGCGCGCCAGAGGCCAGGGGAAGCTCGAGCTCTAGTCCTCGGTGTCGTGGAGAAAAGGGGCCTCGGAGCCGGAGGCCGGCAGTGACAGAGCCGGACGCCGTGGGGCCAGCGGGCTCGGGCGGGTGGTGACGGGTAGAAGAGAGGCGTCCCCTCCCCCGGGCTCTCTTAGGGCCCAATCCCGTCTCCCAGCACGCAGGGGTAGCCTCTTCCGCGTCTTGTTTTTATTATGGTTCCGAGAGTGGCGAGGGCTCTGGAGACCCAGGGATTGAACTTGGATGCGCTGTTCAGGAGGCAGGGGTTCGGGACGACCCCCGGGAGACGTACTGGCGGGAGGCGGGCTCCAGGACCTTCTTCAACCGCGGCTCCTGTTGCAGGGCTGCTCGCCTCCTCCCCCACTCGGTTCAGCTAGGCCTACTTGCCTCCAGGGTCTCCCCACTGGGGTCGGGAAAGTGGTGCAATCGAGGCCGGGGCTCCGGCCGGGCGGTGTAGGCCTTGCTCTCTCGAGGCTCCTAGCGACAGGCAGCTGAATCGATAGCCTATTGCTCCGGGGGAGGCCGGAGCGGCGGCGGCGGTGGCGGTGGTGGCGCCTGCGTACGCCGCGGCCGGGGTCGCTGGCTGCCGCCCGCTCCTCCCCTGGGGTCGCGGCCCCAGGTGAGGGCGGGTGGGGCTGGGCTCTCGCCGGGGAAGGGGCGGCTCCCTGAAACCGGGCTGCGCTGCAAAGGGCCTAGACCAGATCGGGCGTTCCCGCTCGCCTCCTTCCTCCGCTCTTTTTCCTATACTGGGAGGGTTGAAGGGGAGCCCAGCACTGGACGTGGCGCTTAACTTACCCAGGTGGATCCCCGAATGGCTTTCTAATTTGCGTCAGTGGCAGCTCTCCAGAAACTTCGGCGGTTATGGCAAAGCATTTGTCTTTGGAAGCATCAGGCGGAAGTGCTACCTTGAGTATGGTCCAGTTTGAGGGTAGCAGGGATAAGAGGTCTGTGATTATTTTATGATAAACTGGGGATTTCTCTAGAACTGAGCCCCATCTTTTCCACACCAGATCATTTTCCCCTTGCATAAAGTTTGGACCCTGCACCAAGAAACCTGATATACTATTTCAAGGCAGGTCCTACATTAAAAAGCTTTTCTTTCACACACCGTGGTGTAGAATTTTACCTAACAAAATTCAAGTGCAAAAATGGAGAGAAAGAACCCTTCTTTGAAGGCAGTTCCTGTGTTTGTAATACAACTCTCTCTTGAGATTAGTGTATTACAACTGAGAGGCTCCCCCAAACAAGTCACTTTACCTACGAAATGAGGGACTGTGAGGATACTCTTAGAACGAACTAATTAATCATTACTAATCACACATTGGCCCAGCTTACATTTTAGACATAAACTTGAAATATGCAAGTACCATAAAGTTCTCCCATTTAAAATTAATGAATTTTTCTTTCTCTTTATTTTTCTTTCTTTCTTTTTTCTTTCTTTCTCTTTCTTTTTTTTTTTTTTTTGAGACGAGGTTTCTCTGTCTAGTCCTTGCTGGCTTTGATCTGCCTGTCGTCTCTGCTGGGATGAAAGGTGTGCTCCGGCACTGCCCTGTAGATTTTTCACTTAATCTTAGTCAGAAGCAGAGGAGTAAGAGTTAATACTTTTTTTTTTTTTTTTTTTTTTTTTTTGGTTTTTCGAGACAGGGTTTCTCTGTGTAGCCCTGGCTGTCCTGGAACTCACTCTGTAAACCAGGCTGGCCTCGAACTCAGAAATCCACCTGCCTCTGCCTCCCAAGTGCTGGGATTACAAGCGTGCGCCACCACCACCCGGCAATGAGTTAATACATTTTTAAAAGCATCAGAAGGGCCACTGAGCTGACTGTACTACAAGCATCATTCTGTGCTCCTTCCCTTAGGATCTTTTGTTTTTGTTTTGGGTCAGGGTCTTGCTATGTAGGTGCCTCTACATCCTCTGAATCTTACTTGAGTTCTGTTCCCGCTAGTCTTGGCCAGTTTCTTTTAATCTCAGAGAGTGAGTCTGTGTAGCTCAGGAAGGCCAGAACTCCATATGCCTCCAAGGATGACCTTGACCTCCTCACCCTGCTGTCTCCACCTCACAAGCTTACTTTGCTTTATCTCTTTTTACTTGTAGGAGACAGGACCTCACACTGTTCTCCTAGGCTATTGTGGAACTCACACTGAGGTTCTGGCTGGCCCCAGGTGCCTCAGCCTCCAGAGTGCTGGGACTGTAGCTGTGAGTCAGGAAGCCAGACCCTTCAGTTCATGCTGTATAGGAAAGGAGGACTGAGTGCATGGCTCAGGTTCTGGTTAGGTGTTCACTTCCTTCTCTAGTCCCGAATTATCCATCTCCCTCAGTCAGTGCTTCCTGGGTTCCAGCCCACTTGCCTTCCCCCACCAGGCCTCCTAGTCCCTTCTTTCTTCCTGTTTTGTTTTTGTTTTCTTCATTTCTGTCTACTCCTGCTCTTAGTCCTTCCAGCAGGCAGCTCCATTGGGCCATCCAGTTGGATTTAGGTATTATTTATTCCCAGAATACAAGTTTTTGTTAAAAGCAGTTCACCTTGTATTTTAAGTACTGCTTGTGTTAACGAAACATTCTTGCTTGCTTTTGACAAGAAAGCCACATTAGGGATTCATAATACATCATAACTTGTTAAAGCTAATTAAAAAAATATGAGCCGGGCGGTGGTGGCGCACGCCTATAATCCCAGCACTTGGGAGGCAGAGGCAGGTGGATTTCTGAGTTCGAGGCCAGCCTGGTCTACAGAGTGAGTTCCAGGACAGCCAGGGCTACACAGAGAAACCCTGTCTCGAAAACAACAACAACAACAACAACAACAACAACAAAAAACAAAAAATATGTTTTCCCTTGAGAAGTCCTTCAGTGATCTTTCCAAGTTTAACAGTATTTGAAGTGTCATATTTACATGCTTTTTTCCTTTGGTTTATTCAGACAGGGTCTCATAGCCCAGGCTAGTATGGAACTCAGTACGTAACTGAGGTTGGCTAATGAACTCCTTGATTCCACCTCACAGATGCTTAGATTACAGTCATGAGAGCCCCTCCCCTTTGTCATTTTTCCCCTACTGGGCACTGTCCTTTATTAACAGTTGTCACCTGAGGGTAATCATAAACTATCGTGAGACTGATGGGTGCATCTTTCCCCAGTAAGGCGGGTATCAGACGCTGGGATGGTAGTTTTCTGCATTTTGTTGTCTTTGTGTCTTCTTCTGGATTAGTGAAAGCCTTAGAGAGATGTGATACTCTGACAGACTGTCTCTAGTTAGTTGTTTATATTTACTAATAGTTTAGGCAGGTCCACATTTTTTTTTAACTAATACACAGGACTTGATAGAATTAAGACCTGGAACAAAAATTTCTCTGTGACTTCCGTGGCCATATAAAGCCTTCCCGCCTAAAGATACATCACTTTCCTGTCAGCTTGTCTGAGAGTAGAGTGAAGTCAGCAAGGGAGAGGATGTTTGATACTTTAAGGTGTTTGGCCCTTCACTTTTTATTTATTAAATTTTATTTGTATTATGTGTATGGTTGGTTTGTGTGCATGTATGTCTATATACCGTGTCTTTGTCTGGTGCCTTTGGAGCTCCTTGGGGTTGGAGTCACTGATGGTTTCAAGCCACCACATGCTACTGGGAATTGAACCTAGGTCTCCTGGAAGAGCAGCCAGTACTCTTTTTTTGTTGTTGTTGTTTTTTGTTTTGTTTGTTTGTTTGTTTGTTTTTTGGGTTTTTTCGAGACAGGGTTTCTCTGTGTAGCCTTGGCTGTCCTGGAACTCACTCTGTAGACCAGGCTGGCCTTGAACTCAGAAATCCACCTGCCTCTGCCTCCAAGTGCTGGGATTAAAGGCGTGCGCCACCACCACCCGGCTGCAGCCAGTACTCTTAACTGCTGAGACATGCTCTAGTCTTGATACTTTCAAGTTGTGAAAACTGGCCATGGTGACACACATTTGAAATTTCATCTGCTTGAGAGATTAAAGCAGTTAGAAAGTAGCCAGTATAAGTAAATTAGCAAGAGCTTTTACTTAAAGAGGAAAAAAAAAGCCGGAAGTGGTGGCGCAGGCCTGTAATCCAGCACTTGGGAGGCAGAGGCAGGCGGATTTCTGAGTTCGAGGCCAGCCTGGTCTACAGAGTGAGTTCCAGGACAGCCAGGGCTACACAGAAAAACCCTGTCTCGAAAAAACCAAAAAAAAAAAAAAAAAAAAAAAATGCTTAGCTACATGTACACATGTAGTGATTGGCCTAGTTTTCAGGGCTCCCTGTTCAGTTCTCCCAGTCTGGGATTTATACTCGTTCTCCTCTTGTCTCCACTTCCCCAGTGACAGGATTATAGGTGTGTGCTTCAACCATGAATGGTTTTAAGGAATATTAAAATATTTTCACCAAAGAAGTTACCTTTACTATTATTATTTTTATTGACTAGAAAGCAGTATCACCGTGGTACCATGCAAGCAGTGTGGTACTGTGGCATGATATGTAGTTAAACCATTGCTGGGCCACATAAGCCTGCACATCACAGAGCCCCTTGGTGCTGTTTTTCCTGGTCTGTTCAGTGGGAATTCCAGGCCTACCTAAAGGATTGTTGTGAGATTTTTGTTGGGTGCTTTACAGAATCATAATAAAAACCTGTTTGCTTTCTTAACTTTTTGTTGCTTCTATGGTGTCCCTCATAGTTGCCTAACACTGTTGGTCATAGACCTCTGTGAACTGGGCAGACAGTATGGTTTGTGACTTTGCTGTTGCCATGCTAGGGACTGAACTCAGTTCCGGGCACTCTCGGCAAGTGAGCTATAGCCTTAGTCTTTAGCATTTGTTTTGTTTTGTTTTGTTTGAGACAGGGTCTCACTGTGTAGCCTTGGCTGGCCTTGGCTGTGTAGCCTTGGCTGGCCTTGAACTCAGGCTGATCTTGAACTCACAAAGATCTACCACCCTCTGTCTGCTAAGTGCTGGTAAAGGTTTTCATCCCTATGCCCAGCAGCCCGTAGTTTTTTTGAGATACCTCATTCCCACTCTGGCCTTAAACTCTGGATCCTTCTGCCTTGAGGCCAAAGTGCTGGGATTACACATGTAGCTAGTGTTATTTATGACTTTGTGACATGAAGAGGCAACGTTATATGGAGAGGGTGACATGTGATTTGAAGTTGAAATCTTAGCTGTAGTCACAGATTGAATTTAGTTAAATGCTTCATTATCTATTCATAAAATAAGGTAATAGATTGCCCTAAGTACAAGACAGATGTAATGAATGGTCAGTGAAGTTGCTGTTCATGAAAGTGCTGAGGCTAGGGATATAGTTGAGTTGACAGAGGGCTTGCATAGCAGGCACAAAGCCCGGGACCCTGGCACTAGCACCACATGAACCTGGCACAGGGCAAAGCTGTCAGGGGAGTTTGTGATCCTAGCACCTGAGATGCAGAGGCAAGAGGTTCAGAAATCCAAGGCCATCATTGGCTATACAGTGAAACTGAGGCCAGTCTAGATTCATGTTTCCAAAGAAGAGCAAACCTATAAAAAAAGAGCACACAATAGGAAAAAGGAAGAACTGAAGGGGTAGTGAAAATGTACATACTGGAACGTGGAATGTAGTTAAGTGGTAGAGCACTTGCCTAGCAGGTGTGAGGCCAAAAGTTCAAGCTCCTCAACTGCTAGTGCGTAAGCTACACCGAGCGCGTCCATGTAGCCAACGGGTTAAACCCAGGGTGTCCCCACGGATATGGAGTGCTAATCTTATTAATATCACTAGGATTCTTTGCAAGAAACACTCATCCCTTGAATAATAATGCAATATATATTTATTTAAATTTATATAATTTACAAATACACACAAGAAGCTGATCAAAAGCATAAACTAGACTTTAAAAAGTAAGCTTTACACAGCTGGAGAAATGGCTCAGTGACTAAAAGCACTGGTTGCTCTTTCAGAAAACCCAGGTTCAGTTCCTACCAGTCACATGGCTACTTAGAATCTATAAGTATCTATAATCTATAATCACTCTTTGGGTGATTGTGAGTACCCTCCAAGTTGAACATCTTTGAGATGTGTAGAAGACCAATCAGAAATAGTTCTGTAGGTATCAGACATGGATTATAAATTGCCTTCTTACACCTTATTTTATGTGTATGGATGTTTTGTTGCATGTATAAGTTTGTACCACTAACGCCTGGTGCCCAGAGGCCAGAAGAGGGAGTCAGATCTCCTGAACTGAAGTTACTGAGGGGTACGAGCTACCCTGTAGATGCTGGGAAAAAACACAGGTCCTCTGTAAGATCAGCCAGGGTTCTTAACTGCTGAGCCACCACTCCAGCACCTCTTACAGTTTATAAGTATAAAGGTTTGCATAGATAGAATCTTAGCAGTTGAATTAAAGGGGTTTCTGCTCTTTAGTAATGAGAGTTTGCTGTAATATTATTTCTCCTTCATTGAGGTCTCAGGCATTAGTTTCTGTAGAGCTAGTAGAATAATGGCATATATAAAGTTTTATATTTCAGTGAAATTATTATATCATTCTGGTGCTTATGACTCAATGTTAAGAAAAGTACTTTTGGAATCTTTTCAGGTAGCAGCTATGCTGTTCCAAAGTGAAGAATTGTGAATGGGGAAAGACTTTATTTTATAAAGAGAGATAGCTATCCAGACTGTTATATTCACATGGATCACCAGCGTTGTTGCTGTAGGGATCCATAGTTATAAGAGACCGAGATTCTCCACTCTTGCTTAGTTGCTTTGACACGTCATTCATCCTGTGTTTCCTCATCCATGTAGTAAGGTCAGCGTGTCTCCTGGGTTGGGAGGAGACAGATGAGCTGACACAGTGGCTTAGTCCTAGCCCTGGTCTAGAGGTCCTACTGCTGCTAAGTTGCTGTTTCATATGAACCTCACAAATGAACCTCGGAAATAATGACCTGCTCAAGTAGTGGCAAGCCGTCTGAGTGGGCGACTCTGCCAGTGTAACCATCTGTAGTTTTGCTGTCCTGTGCACTGTTTTTTGTGTTAAATTGATGGTGTCCCATAAGGGGAGATTTTGCAGAAGTGGAGTTGGGCACTCTCTCCTGCTGAGTCTCCAGTGTGAAGCTGAGCTATATATCTTACTTTGGAGGTCTTTGTTTCTTTCCTAGAATATTGGTCAAGAAGAGGAATTTATTTTTCATTCTTTCTTTTTTAGTTTTTTGTTTTTGTTTTTTTCAAAATGGGGTTTCTCCGTGTAGCCCTGGCTCTCCTGGAACTTAGTCTGTAGACCAGGCTGGCCTCAAACTCAGAAATCCGCCTGCCTCTGCCTCCCAAGTGCTGGGCTTAAAGGCGTGTGCCACCACTGCCTGGCTGTTTTTCATTAAGATTGGTTTTATGGTGGGAATGCAAGCTGGTACAACCACTCTGGAAATCAGTATGGCGGTTCCTCAGAAAACTGGGCGTGATACTTCCGGAGGACCCAGCCATACCACTCCTGGGAATATACCCAGAAGATTCACCAGCATGCAATAAGGATACATGCATGCTCCACTATTTTCATAGCAGCCTTATATATAATAGCCAGAAGCTGGAAAGAACCCAGATGTCCCTCAACAGAGGAATGGATACAAAAAATGTGGTATATATACACAATGGAGTACTATTCAGCCATTAGAAACAATGAATTCATGAAATTCTTAGAGAAATGGATGGAGCTGGAGAATGTCATACTAAGTGAGGTGACCCAGTCTCAAAAGAATACCCATGGTATACAGTCACTGATAAGTGGATATTAGCCTAGAAGCTTGGAACACCAAAGACACAAATCACATATCAAGTGATGTCTCACAAGAAGAAAGGAGTGGACACTGGTGCTAGAATGGACCAAAACATCATTGTGGGAGAGTACAAGAACAGTAAAGTGGGAGGGGGTGGATGCGGGAGCAGGGGGAGGAAAAAGGACATGTGGGACCTTTGGGGGTGGGGAACCAGAAAGAGGGAAATGAATTGTAAATATAGAATATATACAATAAAAGAAAAAAGAAAAAGAAAAAAAAAAGAAAAAAAAAGATTGGTTTTTATGAAGTTCAGGTAGGCTTTGAACTGATTTTGTAGCTGAGAATGACCTTGAATTGATGACTCTCTTAACTCCTGTGCTGGAGCCACCCCACACTGCTTAGGAGGAGCCTGTCAAAACTGCTAACATAGCTTCCTTTATTCTGAATTCCCATTCAAGTCTTATCTAAATTCTAGTTGTACCACTTGGCCTTACTAATTTTGAACCTCTGAGGATAGTCTTTCTTAGTGTTAGATAAGTTGACTGTGTTTGATGGCTTGGTAAAAATACTTTAAAAGTTATTTTCTGTGCATGCATACATGTGCCCCCTCTACAGGCATGATGCTTGAGTGTAGGGCCCAGAATATGTGTCAGATGAGAGGGAAATTTTCGTGGAGTTGCTTTTCTCCTCCCACCTCTGTGTGGCTCCCAGGAATAGAACTCAGGTCTCCAGGCTTGTGCAGCAAGTGTCTTTACCTACAGAAGTAATGTTATGGAGGGCTCTGCCCCACTCTTTTCTGTTTAGCTCTCTAGTAAACAACACAGAGACATCAAAATTTAACAAGCTACAATCCTAAACTGGGCAGGTTCTGAGACATAATTATAACCCGGCTAGGCTATTAATAACCAGATAAATGCTGCGTTACTCGCCAGCTGAGTTGTTCTCTGTTTCATGTGTGTTCTCAGTGTGAGCTGCTTTTGGCCATGTACTCATGGCCCTTCCTGCTCATGCCAACCTCCTCCTTCCTCTAGCTTTCCTTCTCCTTGTGGTGCTACCTTAGACCCCCTACTTGAGCTCAAGTCCTGCCTCTCTCTCCTGCCCTGGCATAGTCTCTAGCCTTTTATTGTCCAGTCAGTGATAATTGGAATGTGTTCTTTATAGCACATTGGTCAATACAATGCTCATGTCCAGATTGCGACCTGATCTTGGGGCACAGAACACAGGATCTGAATACCCAGCGGACGAGACCACCCCCAACATTTATACTCTGTTCCCTCTCAATAGCCCGCTTTATAATGGGCTGTGGGAAGAACAACTAAGATTTGGATGTTTGGCACCTTTGGTTTAGTCTTTGAGTGCTGGTGGGTGGGTAGTGGCAGGTGATTCATTCTTAGGATTGTTAAAACATAAGTTTTGCTGGGGCAGTGGTGGCACACGCCTTTAATCCCAGCACTTGGGAGACAGAGGCAGGCGGATTTCTGAGTTCGAGGCCAGCCTGGTCTACAGAGTGAGTTCCAGGACAGCCAGGGGCTACACAGAGAAACCCTGTCTCAAAAAGAAAAACAAAAAAACGAGAGAGAGAGAGAGAGAGAGAGAAGCAAGAAGCTTTATGGTGTTAATTTGTTCTTGTTCTTTGCAAAAAGTTTTGTAAATGTGTAGGCAATAATCTTACATACAAAAATGATATCATAAACTGCTCATAAGGTGTGGATGGAATATCTGGTGTAATTAGAAGAACTTATAGTTTCCTATGTTAGAAGAGTTGAGACTAGAAAGAATAGTGGCCTTGTGGTCTGGGAATATTTACATTGCAACAGGTACTATCTTAATAACTCATATGGATCCTTACTGTTTAGGTACTGAAAAAACTTTTCGGTATCTAGTTCTATTCTAATTCTTTTTTTTTCTTTCTGAATAAAACGTTCACAGTAGTTATCAGAATATGACAGTTATAAGAATCTTCCCACCCATTTGTTATTTTTATTTTGTTTGTTTTGAAACAAAGTGTTACTTTGTTCCTGGGCTGGTCTTGAACTCACAGATAGCCAGCTGCCTCTGCCTTTTGAATTCTGGACTAATGCTTTGTGCATCAAACAAAATTATTTATGGGGTTGGAGAAATGGGTCAGTGGTTAAGAGCAATGGCCGCTTTAACAGAGAACCCTGGTTCAGTTCCCGGCACCCACATGGCAGCTCACAACTGTCTGTAACTCCAGTTCCAGGAGATCTGGCACCCTCACACAGGGTCCCATGTAGACAAAACACCAATCAGTGCACATAAAAATAAATAATTTTAAAAATTGTCCATTTGTGTGCCTATGTGAATGTGGCCCTCAAGTATCATGGTGTGCAGGTGGAGGGCAGAAAACACTTTTGGAAGTCAGTTCTTTCCTGCCACCTTGGAGGGTCTGAGGATTGAACTCAGTCATCAGGTTTCTGTGCAAGTAGTTCTACTTTCCGGACCATCTTGCCCATCCGTTTTGTGGTTTTTGTTTTTTGGTTTTTTTTTTTGTGTGTGTGTGTGTGTGTGTGTGTGTGTGTACGTGTGTGTACACATACGTACACATGTATGTACATACATGTGCACATGTGCATGTTAGAGATTGAAACCAGTCTCATGCCTTCCAGGAAAGCATTCTTTTTTTGTTGTTGTTTTGTTTTGTTTTGTTTTTTGTTTTTTGAGACAGGGTTTCTCTGTGTAGTCCTGGCTGTCCTGGAACTCACTTTGTAGACCAGGCTGGCCTCGAACTCAGAAATCCGCCTGCCTCTGCCTCCCAGGTGCTGGGATTACAGGTGTGCGCCACCACTGCCCGGCCAGGAAAGCATTCTTTCATTGAGTGATATCCCCAGCTTCTAGTTATAATTTTTGCAAATATTTGCTAATGATAGGAAATTTGATTTCAAGAAAAAGTAATTTTAGGGGCTGGGTGGCAAAATGGCTCAGTGATTAAGAGTGCCTGGTACTCTTCCACTGGACCTTCTAGAGGACCAATGTTCAGTTCCCAGCACCTACATCAGGTATCTTCCAACTGCCTCTAACTCCATCGCAGGGGGATCCTTTCTGGCTCCTCTAGCACCTGTACCAATATGGCATACAAATGCACAAACACACTTAAAGAATAAAAAAATAAAGGAAAAATAATTCTTCCTATTTTGGATGACTATTGTTAATAACTGGATCCTATTTTTAGCATTTTAGTATGTGTATATACTTATTTTTGTTTTGTTTCTTTTTTTTTAAACCAGTGTCTCATGTAGCCCAGGCTGGCTTCAGATTATCTTTGTAGCTGAGGCTGCCTTTAAGTTCCTGGTCCTCCTGTCTCCATCTCCTGAGTGCTAGGTGTGGATTGTATATTGGTTTGAATAAGAATAGTCCCCGTAGCTCCTCATATATTTGAATATTTGGTTCCTGGTTAGTAGAAGTGTTTGTGAAGGATGAGCGGGCTGGCCTTGTTGGAGGGGTGTGTCACTGCAGGTAGGTTTTGAGGCTTCAAAAGATTTGTGTGATTCCCAGTCTTACTCTTTCTGCCTTGTGGTTGTGGATCAAGATGTGAGCTCTCTGTTATTTTTTGCTCTCTTGTCCTGTACGGAAACCTTCTGGAACTGTAAGTCAAATCAGAAGCAATTTTATAAATTGCCGTGGTCATGGTGTTTATCAAGCAGTAGAGAAGTAACTAGGACACTGTGTTTACAGGTGGGCAGCACCATTGCCTCCTAAGCCCTTTGTGTGGGGGCAGGGACTCATTAAGTGGCCCAGGCTGGCCTTGTACTCTGCTCTTTCTTGTCAGCCTTCCTAGTGTTCATGTTATAGGTGTGTGCTACCATGCCAGCTCTATTTTTTAATTTTACTTTTTATTTTAATTTTTAGGTGAGGTCTTAGGAAACTTGGGCTGATTCTGAGCTTACTATATAACTAAGGCTGGGTGTTGAACTGATGTTCTGTCTCTACTTTTTTTTTTAAAATTTATTATATATATATGAGTATACTGTGGATGTTTATAAATACACCAGAAGAGGGCATCAGATCCCATTACAGATGGTTGTGAGCCACCATGTGGTTCTGGGAATTGAACTCAGGACCTCTGGAAGAACAGTCACTTCTCTTAACCACTGAACCATCTCTCCAGCCCTTGTCTCTACTTCTTGAATGCTGGGATTGCAGGCATATATCACCATGCCCAGATTTATGTATGTGTTTTAGAAATAAAATTGGAATGAGGTCATCTCCACTACTTTGCAACATTGTTTAATTAAAGTGAATATTTTCTTCATGTTATTGACCATTCCAAAGAATATTTTTCTTTCAACTTAGCAATGTTGCTGTTTTGGGGCTGAATGTTTCATTATGGTGGGCTATTCTGTGCAAAGTAGTAGCCTCCCTTGGCTTCACTCAGTATTCCTATGGTGACTGTAGTTCCCATTTTGTAACAATCAAAAAATGTCTGTAGACATGTCCAGTGCCGGGGGTGGGGAATGAGGGGTTAGGGTGGAGGAATGACTTGGATTTTAAAAAGTTGCTGTAAAACAAAATTCTCAAAACCTTTTTGGTTACAAGACATTTTTACATTGAAATCATTGAAGGTCTCAGGAAAACTACAGTTTGAGTTATCTTTATGATTTTATTGCACTAGAATTAAAGTTAAAAATGAGAAAGTTTAAGTACTCATTTGGTTTATATTGAAGATAAGGTCTCAGTGTATAGCCCAGGCTAGTCTAAAACTTACTGTTTATTCCCAAAAGCTGGCCTTAAATCAAGGTCCTCTTACTTTAGCCTCTGGACACACGTCTAGAGCAAGCAGGGCCAGAGTGAGCCAGGCAGAAGCAAGCAGGCAGAGAAAAAAAAAAAATTAAAAAGAAAATTGGCTGGTGAGGTGGCTCAGTGGCTAGAAGGGCTTGCAGTGCAAGCCTGATATCCTTAGTGTGGTTCCTGGAATCCACAGTGGTTAGAGGAAAGCCCAACCCTAAAGGCTGTCCCCTGACCTTGTGGTAGTTTGAATGAGAATGGCTCTCTTAGGCTCACATCTTTGAGTGTTTGGTTCCTAGTTGATGGACTGTTCAGGAAGGATTAGGAGGCGTGGCCTTGTTGGAAGAGTGTACCAATGGGAGTGGCCTTTCAAAAACTGATACCAGCTCTCAGCTACCCTCTAACGCCACACATCTGCCTGCCTCCAGGCCCTCTGCCATTATGGTCTTAAACTTACCCTCTGAAACTGTAAGCCAGCCCCAAATTAAATGCTTTCTTTTATAAGTTGCCTTGGTCATGGTGTCTTCACAGCAATAGAACTGTAACTAAGACAGAGTTGATACTAGGGAGTTGTACCTGTTGCTGTGACAGGCCTGACTGTACTGCTTGTTGGAATGTTAGGAAAGTGATTTAATGCAGTGAGCATAGGAAGATGGTAGTTCTGAGAGCAATGTGGACTAGGAAGTAGGAAGGCTAACTCACGATTTCTTAGTGGGATGATATTAGCAGTTAAACTAGAGAACATTCTTGTGATGATTTGACAAAGAATATGGCTGTTTTGCCATTGTCCTGCTAGATGTTAAATTGAAGGGTTTTTGGTCTAATGTCATCATTGGCAGAGGATATTTGAAGAAAGCCTAGTATGAACTATGTCATGTGGTTATTAGTAATCACTCTTATGTAGATCTGTAACAAAAAAGAGCAAGCTGGGCCCAAAAAAATTCTAAATATATAGTTTAGGAGGAAAAGAGCATCAGGAAATGTAGTGGTGGAGCCTGGGCTCAAGGAGATGAGATATTTAAAAAATGGCCAATTAAATGGGATAAAAGGAAGTGGTACCCAAGACCCCACCTAGCTAAGCTTCCAAGGTGTTAAATACTTAAAGAATCTTCTAAAGGAAAGGAAAATTATTCCCCGAGGGAAAGAATCAACAAGTCAAATCTATGCAAATTAATTCCTCAAGTGGGCCAGATTGTGTTCCATGAGAACTTGGTGCTTTGACCAAAGTGATTCTGGCTTTAAAGCCAAGGATACTGGACTAAAGAAGTTGTGGAATTCCCTCCACAGTTCAGGAGAGCTGCTGAGGCCAGGTGTATGGGAGGGGTGTCTCTGTGTAGAGGGCCCAGAGAGGCCCTGAGTGAAGCCGGGAAGGTGACGCCTCGGTTTCACTGGAGACCCCAGGATGTTGGAGATGCCAGAGCCATGAGATATCTGCCAAGAAAAGCTGCAGACAGGGTGTGGAGCCAGCTCAAGAGAGAAGTGTGTCAGAGTCAAGAAAGCAGAAAGGAGTGGGAGATTCAAAGAACCATATAAGCCCTTTGATATCAGGCATGGACTTTGAGGATTTGGGGTTTGACCTGACGGGTTTCGGTCTTGCTTTGGTCCCTTTCCTTCTTTTTGGAATGGTAATGTATATTCTGTGCCACTATATGTTGGAAGTATGTAATTTGTTTTTTGATTTTTCTCCCCCAGGAGTTACAGTTAAGCGTTTGCCTTGATGCCAGGGGAGGCAGAGGCAAGCAGATCTCTGTGACTTTGAGGCCAGCCTGGTCTACAGAGAGAGTTTCAGGACAGCCAGGTCTACACAGAGAAACCCTGTCTTAAAAAAACAAAACAACAAAAAAACCAAAAACCAACCAAACAAAAAAAAGTATGGTGGCGCATGCCTGTAATCCCAGCACTTGGGAGGCAGAGGCAGGCGGATTTCTGAGTTTGAGGCCAGCCTTGTCTACAGAGTGAGTTCCAGAACAGCCAGGGCTACACAAAGAAACCCTGACTCAAAAAAACAAACAAAAAAAAATGAAAAAAGAAACAACAACACAACAAAATCAACAACAACAGCAACAACAACAGTTTGCCTTCCATCTTAGAAGACACTTAGGACTTTTAAACAGTCTTGAGACTGAAAGACTGAATTGTGGAGTTAGACTGAATGTGTTTTATATTACAGTATGGCTGTAGGGAATGGTCCTTATAGGCTCATATATTTGTATGTTTGGTTCCAGTTGGTGGACTATTTAGGAAGGATTAGGAGGTGGGGCCTTGTTGGAGGAGGTATCTTTGGGAAGTAGGCTTTGGGTTTCCAAAAGCTCAGGCCAGGCCCAGTCTCTCTGTCTCCCTGGCTCAGGTTTGAGGATCAGATGTCAGCTTTCAGCTTCTGCCCGAGAGCCATGCCTGCCTGCTTGTTCCGCCTTCCCCAACACTGATGGGCAAGGGTTCACCCTCTCACACTGTACTCATGCCCCACTTAAATACTTTCCTTTTATAAGAAGCCTTGGTCACGGTGCCTCGTCAGCCGTTAAATAGTAACTAAGACAGCTCTCTGCATTCTCTTGAATGCCTACTCACGATTTTTTTTTTTTTAAGCAAATAAAAATTAGTCAGGCTTATTGAGACATTCTTATAATACCAGCTATTTGATAGGGCAAGGCAGGAAGATTTATTTTTTTTTTAAGATTTACTTATTATATTTAGTACACTGTCTTCAGACACTCCAGAAGAGGGAGATCTTGGTACAGATCGTTGTGAGCCACCATGTGGTTGCTGGGATTTGATCTCAGGATCTTTGGAAGAGCAGTCAGTGCTGTAAATAGCTGAGCCATCTTTTTAGCCCTGCAGGAAGATTTCTAAGACCAGTCATGTTACTGAGACCCTGTCAAGTACAAAGAGGCTAGTGCTTTAGCTTATTGGTGAGTGTTTGCCTAACACCTTCAGTCCCTGGGTTCAACCCTTAGTACACAAAAGGAAAAAAAAAAAAAAAACATTGTTCTGGCTTTGCAGACTTTCTGAAGTCTACCCCAACACACTTGGAGACCAGATAGATGTCCTGGAGTCCATTATGATAACATCATATGTTGTTAAACATCTGTGTTAAATGTAACCAACTTTTGTTATACTTAACTTTTGCTTTTTTCATACTCATTGTTGCTAGATCATCTTGGAAATTAATTTTTCCTTTAGAACAAATCTTTAAGAATGTAATTTTGAACCAGTGAGTGAATAATTTTTGTATTTTAAAAATATGTGTAGGTTGGTTAAGGTGTTATGTATGTATATATACACATGGGGGAGCCTGTGTGCGTGCGCCCCCCCATGTGCACACAGGCCTATAATCCTTGCTCTTGACAGATGGAGGCAGGAGGCTTAGGAGTCTCAAGTATGTAGCTTCACATCGCTACATACCAAGTTTGAGGCTTGTAACTGTTTGGGTTTTCTATGTCCACCCCAGTTCCTGAATTCTGACACGGAGGTTTATTTATGAATCATGCCTAGGCCTTAAACTAGGCTTGTTCCCAACTAGCTTTTGTAACTCACTTATTCTGTTTATATTAATCTAAGGTCTGCCACATGGCTGGTTACCTCTTCTCGGTTTCATAGTCCAACTTCCTCCATCTCATGACGAATCTTTCCTCGTCTGAGTCTTTTTTAGAGTTCCTCTCTGTCTGGATGTCCCACCTCACTATTCTGCCTTATGCTATAGGCCATAACCAATCAGTAGACAAAACATCACTCTAGCAGAAGCTAGTCTGGGATACATGAGATTCCATCTCTTAAGAACCAGGGGGGAAAAAAATTACCAATAACGTCTACTGATCATTATTTTGTCATCTTTTAACTTTGTTAAAATAGTTTTCCTGTCCCTTCTGAGATTACTCTGCACTTACAGTGTTTGCGTTTGGGAGTGTCTGCCTCATAGAGGCTCTCTCGGAGGCAGGGAAGCTGAGCGGTAATTTTTCATCGTATTTAAAGGATATGATCATATTTAAAGGTCATTCATGCTGTTTAGCTTTCTTTTTCTTCAAAATTTACTGTTTATCCTACTTGTGTACATGCATGTGCGCTCAAGTGCACATGCATATATGGAGCTGCAGTTGTTGATTGCCCATGCCTGTAGAAGTAGCACAGTTCTTCCAGCCACATGAATTAAGACTCAGACTCAAAATATATTTACAGATACCTTGGCCATATAGCTAGGCCCTTCTCTGACTAGATCTTAACTAACGATAACCCAGTATTCTAATCTGCATCCTCCATGTGGCAGCTCACCTGTGCTCAGGGACCATGAGTCTGTCTCTTCACATCTTCCCGTGAACCTCTCACCTGGTACTCTCCCAGAATCCTTTCTGCCTCCCTGATGTCCCACCTCCTAATTCCTGCCTAAGCTATAGGCCATCAGATTTATTATTGACAGGTGCCACATACATAGAGACACAAGATATTCTTTGAACATGTGCCTGTGGCAACCAGAAGTCCATGTTGGGTGTCTTTAGTCAGTCTCCATCTTAATGTTTGAGAGAAATCTCCTACTAAACTCAAGCTCACCAATTTGGCTATGCTGGGCTGACCAGCAAACTCCAGGACCCTCCTGACTCCACCTGCTAGGCACCGGGATTACAATATATGCCGCTGTACCTGCTCTTAAGCCGATCCCCACAGGAAGCCTGTGGTGATATAAATAGTGCAAATTTAGAACCAAGCTGTTCTAAAAAAAAAAAAAATCCACTTTTTCTTCTTTTCTTTTTTTTTCTTTTACTGTGTGTCCCAGTCTTTAAGAACAAATAATCCTGATCAACAGCATCACTGAACTTTATTCCCCCCCCCCCATTGTGCTTTTAATCCCTCCTCAGTAAAAGATTTAATCCCAAAGCTCCAGGGTCTCTTTGTCTACCTCCTTTCCCGGCCTTGGCTCAAGTCCCTGTCTAACCCCCCCCACCCCCCACCCCCCCAGGGCTGGTGCCTCAGTTTGAATGCATGGGAGAGCTCAGAACAGTGACAGAGGAACAGGGTAAGGCCTCACATTCAGGAAAAGGGAGTGTGGTGAAGGGGGCAGGGGCAGCTCCCATACCCTGGGGCACCATAGTGGTGATCCCCCCTCTCCCCGGAAAGGAGTCCCTGTAGCCTCACACTGTTCTTGTTGGGAATAATACACAGTACTTGATCTTTCGCCCTTCTGCCGCTGGTTACAGAACCACACTCAAACCATATCCTTCTCCAGCCCAGGCTGCTTGGCCATGGTAGTGATCTGCTGCAGGGAGGGCTTCAGGCACTTCAGAAACAGGTTCTCCGGGTTCCACTTCACACAGATCTCAATGCTTGTCCACCTGTCCTCCTGTCCGCCTGTCGGCTGGGGTCTCTGATTTGTCTATCTCCTGAAGGTTCTCAGTGTGGGCTGCTGCTTCTCCCAGCAGGGGCCGCAGCTTACACTTGTTCTTAAGGCTGAGCTGCAGGGCCTCAAAGCTGCACATGTTTGTCTAGCTAAACACTTTTCCAAAGAGAACTCCCAGGGGGAGTCCCAGGGGGAGTCCCACGGCGGCCTGGGTGAACCCCACGGTGATCCTCTGCTGCTTCAGCAGCTTGGCAGATTGCTCTAGCTCCTGCAGGCCTTTCATGGCCTGAGACTCCTCTGGCGGCACAGGGCCCAGAGGAGGCTCCCTCTGAGTTCTCCACTTGTGCTCCTGACTGACCCTCAGACTGTAAAGTCTCCACACAATTTGGGGGACTAGGCCCAGTACAACGTGAGGTCCACAGTATGCCATTCCTCCACAGAACTCATGTCGGGGGACATGGGGAGATTCTCAATACCTCTGAGCCTGATCCAATTCCAGGCCCACATGGAGGCCCTTGGAAGCTTAGCCAGGTTCGAGGGTCCACCCAGCCCGGCCCCACCTAGTGGGGGTAAGAAGGCCCACTTTTTTTTTTCTTGACAGGGTCTCATTGTGTAGCACTGGTTGGTCTGGAACACAGGGTTGTAGACCAGGCTAGCCTTGAATGCAGAGATCCATCTGTCTCTGCCTTCCCAGTGCTGGATCAGCGGCATATGCCATTTTGGCTTGTAGTTTCCCTTTTGAAATGTGGAACAGAAGCGTCCTTGTTTTTAGACAGTCACAAAGTCAGCTCCATAATAACATTTACAGGGCCACCACTGTTGGCCTTCAGGGCTCCACGACCTTTGTGTGCAACACCTTTACATGTGACTTGACCAAGTCTATGTATTTAACTTGCATACCTGTTACAGCAACCCCTTTCTCTTCTTGTGCAGTTGAATCTATTTTCCTGAATGTTCAAAGTACTTTCACCTTGTTTCTCAGCAGTTGCAAACTATGTGTGCTGAGGTAAGTCTTCAGTGTTGGCTTTGCACAAAACTATGCAGGCGTCTGAGCTGGGCTCCTGTACACATCAGGTTTTGTGATGACCAGAGGGTGTTCTTAGGTTTCTGAGTACTGCTTCTAGCAGTCCCTGGGATCTGCCCACCCCTTTGTTATGCTGCCTTCCTTCCCTTCTGTCACTCACCTGTTTGTGGGGTGTGTGTGTGTGTGTGGTGTGTGAGACTCTCAATAGCTCTGCTAATCATCACTGTGAGATTCAGCCCAAACCTCGCCTCAACATGAGGCTGTGGTTTCTGTGGCTTTTCTGTGGTTTCTATGTGGAGAACATGGGCCTAAAATGGAGGCAGGAAGAGAGCAAGCCCTTGACTGATGCTTTTTTAAATTTAAAAAATTTTTATTTTAATTTTATTTATCAATATCAATTTGCAGAACACCAATTGCTTATGCTCTAAGAGCAAGAATAGACAAATGGGACCTCATAAAACTACAAAGTTTCTGTAAGGCAAAAGACACTGTCAAAAGGATAAATCGGCAACCAACAAATTGGGAAAAAATCTTCACCAACCCCACATCCGACAGAGGGCTAATCTCCAATGTATACAAAGAACTCAAGAGGTTAGACCCCAGAAAACCAAATAACCCTATCCAAAAATGGGGTACAGAGCTAAACAGAGTCTTTTCACCTGAAGAAATTAGGATGGCTGAGAAACACCTTAAAAAATGTTCAACATCACTAGTCATTAGGGAAATGCAAATTAAAACAACCCTGAGATTTCACCTCACACCAGTCAGAATGGCTAAGATTAAAAACTCAGAAGACATCAGGTGTTGGCGAGGATGTGGAGAAAGAGCAACACTCCTCCACTGCTGGTGGGAATGCAAGCTGGTACAACCACTCTGGAAATCAGTATGGCGGTTCCTCAGAAAACTGGGCGTGATACTTCCGGAGGACCCAGCCATACCACTCCTGGGAATATACCCAGAAGATTCACCAGCATGCAATAAGGATACATGCTCCACTATGTTCATAGCAGCTTTATATATAATAGCCAGAAGCTGGAAAGAACTCAGATGTCCCTCAACAGAAGAATGGATACAAAAAATGTGGTATATATACACAATGGAGTACTATACAGCCATTAGAAACAATGAATTCATGAAATTCTTAGAGAAATGGATGGAGCTGGAGAATGTCATACTAAGTGAGGTGACCCAGTCTCAAAAGAATACCCATGGTATACAGTCACTGATAAGTGGATATTAGCCTAGAAGCTTAGAACACCAAAGACACAAATCACATATCAAGTGATGTCTCACAAGAAGAAAGGAGTGGATACTGGTGCTAGAATGGACCAAAACATCATTGTGGGAGAGTACAAGAACAGTAAAGTGGGAGGGGGTGGATGCGGGAGCAGGGGGAGGGAAAAGGACATGTGGGACCTTTGGGGGTGGGGAACCAGAAAAAGGGAAATGAATTGTAAATATAGAATATATACAATAAAAAAAAAATCAAAAAAAAAAAAAAAGAAAATTCTCAGATACAAGGATAAGCATTCAAATATAATAAGAATGTAATTGAAAAAAAAATATCAATTTGGCTTTTCAAGACAGGGTTTAGCTGTGTAGCCCTGGATGCCCTATATAGACTAGGTTAGCCTTAAACTCAGAGATTTTTCTGTACCACCCCTCAGCTATTGTCTGTTTTTATTATTATTATTATTATTATTATTATTATTTTTTTTTTTTTTTGGTTTTTTGAGACAGGGTTTCTCTGTATAGCCCTGGCTATCCTGGAGCTCACTCTGTAGACCAGACTGGCCTCGAACTCAGAGATCCACCTGCCTCTGCCTCCCAAGTGCTGGGATTACAGGCGTGTGCCACCACCGCCCAGCTTGTTTTTATTCTTTTAATGTAGGTGCTCAGGTCTTCCTGTTGGCAAGCCTTCTACTGACAGAACCATCTCTCTAGCCTCTCTAATAAGTTTATTCTTTTAAAAACAGTATTTGAAAGGAAATTTTCTGTTACTATAATGTCTGTGAAGTTGTGGGTTTTATTGTGCTGTTTTGTTTGTTTGTTCAGTTTTAAATATCCATTAAACTATAAAGAACATTTCTCCAATGTCCAGAACCATCCATTGGTACTTAGGAAGACCAAGGACATGTAGGATTCTAATTTCCCTGTTCCTCTAGTTGATGGCAGCACCTCAGGACTAGTGAGCTTAGTCTCTTTATGTCTATTTCCTCATGGGTAGAATGGGACCATTGGAGAAATGATCCCCCACGGTGGTTGAGTGAGTGGCTGGTGTGAGGAGAAAGGACACTTGAACATGGTAGATTTCATCTGTTTCTGCCCAGGAATTAGAGACATTGTCTAGGACTGACTGGATTGAGTTTCGATTTTGAAGCTATAACTTTATTATATTTCAACACAATAGTTACCTGGTTCTAGAGAAACCACTTTATTTCACAGGGTTCCAGGTATCCAGTGATGCTTTGATACCCACTACCTGTTTAATGTAGAGTGTTCCTAGGAACCACGGCAAGTCAGACTTCATTTTCTTTTCCCTCCTTCCCGAGCAGGATCTCATTCTATAGCCCAGGCTGGTTTCAAATTTACCTCAGTTCTCCTGCCTCAAATCCCAAATACTGGGATTACAGGTGTAGGCCACCATGCCTAGCCCTTACTTTTGACCCCTTTAAAATAGGAATAACTGCTCTCTGATCAGGTTGGAGGTGTGAAATAAAATTAGATAAACAGATTTATCTTTCAAAAGATAAGTACTCAGTAAAGATAGGGTGCTAGCAGATAACCTGTAGCTGTTATTCCACCTCTGGTTTAGTCTGTAGCCTAGGAATGCTTTGAATTTTTTATCTTCCTGTCTCAGCCTCCCGAGTAGTTTTAATTACAGGATTGTGCAACAAGGCTTGGTTCTGTGTCTGGCAACTTCTGCAGTGAGGGTCAAAGTCTGGATGAAACCCTTATCTCTTCAGACTTGCCTGTGCTGCCATTGGATTCCCTTACCCATAGCCCTGATTTAAGAAGTGTCATTAAAGTCAGGCTAGTACCTTGGCAGTTCACCCAACCTCGCTTACCTGTGGACAGAATGCAGCCATCAGAGTGTTTGCTTAACATTTAGGACTGCCTGGGGCCTAACCACACAGAACCTGATGTCTTATGGATTGTCTGTAATGGAGGAAGAAAGAGGACCAAGGTTCGGGTCATTTTAGCTACACTGAAGCTTTTGCACCAAGCTGAACTATTTAAGTCTGTCTTTTTAAAACGTTTTCAACCTGGCCATTGATCTGCTTGGTTTCAGTAGCTCTTCACTGACAATGGGCTGGATTGGGTAGACTAAGGAGCAATCTCTGGAGCCAGATCACTTGCATTCAGATCATTGTTGCTCCCCCGCCCCACTGGTCTCCTGTAGGCCAGGTTGAACTGCTTTGAAGTCCTGATCCCCCGCCTCTACTTACCAAGTGCTAGGATGGGTTTCATGTGATTCTTAGTCTTATATTACCTAAAAGAATCTGAAAGGAAAGGGTAGATTCAGAGATGATGTTTTGTAGAAATTAGGGTGTTTTGAGGTGTGTACACTTTATTTATTACTACTACTACTATTATTATTATATTATTGTTGTTATTATTATTATGAATAATAGGGTCTCTCTACATTGCTCTGGCTAACCAAGAACTCACTATGTAGACTAGGTTGCCCTCAAAGTCACAGTCTTCTGCCTCCCAAGTACTAGTGCTACCATGCTTGGTTCAGTATAGTTTATATGTGTTTTTAAGTG
Source organism: Apodemus agrarius (assembly GCA_964023405.1). Taxonomy (NCBI): domain Eukaryota; kingdom Metazoa; phylum Chordata; class Mammalia; order Rodentia; family Muridae; genus Apodemus; species Apodemus agrarius. The sequence continues at coordinate 42,901,991 of OZ030011.1, forward strand.
TGCCTGCTGCAGTACCCACAGAGACCAGAAGAGAGCATCAGATCCCCTAGAGTTACAAGAGGCTGTAAACCACCTGAAATGGTCGTGGGAAACCAAACCTACGTTCTCTGGAAGAGAAGCAATTGCTTTTAGTTGCTGAGCTCTCGCTCCAGCCTCTATTTTGGCTTTTTGAAATAAGTTCTCATTCTGTACCCCAGGTTGGCCTGGAACTCAGTATTCATATCCCAGGCTGGTCTCAAATTTGTGGTAATCCTCCTTCCTCAGTCTCCTGAATGTCGGGAGTCCTTCAGCACCCCTGGTCTTAATACTTTTAACCAGACTTCAGTTGCTAGGCATCTAGATGGTTTTCAGTCTTACCTATTGCCTACAGGCTCCCGGTCCTCCCTGTCTTGGCCTGTGCTTCCTAGTTTTTTAAGGAAACTCAAAGCAGATGGTTTCCTTCTGTGTTGAGCTGTTCTGGACCATAAAGTAAGAATGCCAGATGACTGCTTTAGTCCTGGCATCCCTATCCACAGTCTGCTTAGTGCTCAGGACCCTCTGGGAAAGGATACTCTTCTGTAACTTCAAAGCTACTTCTTCTTCTTCTGCTTCTTCTTCTTCTTCTTCTTCTTCTTCTTCTTCTTCTTCTTATTATTATTATTATTATTATTAATTAGTGATCTTAGTTCAACGTGAAATGAACCTGAAGAATCCAGACTCAGTAGCTGTACTTTCTTCTGGTTCTCAGAGAAGCTGAAGCTGTGTAGTGTCTGAGGAAACATCCTCGGAAGCCTGGCCTTTGCTGCGGCTGTTGCTTGGTGGTAGAACACTTTTGTAGTATGTGGAGGCTGAGGGTTGGACCCCTAGTGCCAACCAGAACGAGCAAGCAACTAAGGAGAGATGGGGCCTCTGTGACCCTGAGTGGCTGGGGACTTGCCCCTGATTGGGTGATATGGAAAGGAAGAAAGGACAAGCACACACATAGGACAATTGGGACCCAGTGGGCTGTGCTTACTCCTCAGAGCAGCACCAAAGTGCAACAACCTGGAGCCTCCTTATACCTATGCACAGCACAGCACAGCACAGCACAACCCTGCACAGCACAACACAACACAGCACAGCACAGCACAGCACAACCCTGCACAGCACAACACAACACAGCACAGCACAGCACAACCCTGCACAGCACAATACAACACAGCACAGCACAGCACAGCACAACCCTGCACAGCACAGCACAGCACAGCATAGCACAACCCTGCACAGCACAACACAACACAGCACAGCACAGCACAGCACAACACAGCACAACACAACACAACACAGCACAACACAGCACAACCCTGCACAGCACAACCCTGCACAGCACAGCACAGCACAGCACAGCACAGCACAGCACAACCCTGCACAGCACAGCACAGCACAGCACAACCCTGCACAGCACAGCACAGCATAGCCCTGTACAGCACAGTGCAGCCCTGTACAGCACAGCACAGCACAACCCTGCACAGCACAGCACAGCACAGCACAATACAACACAGCACAGCACAACCCTGCACAGCACAGCACAACCCTGCACAGCACAGCACAACCCTGCACAGCACAGCACAGCACAACCCTGCACAGCACAACCCTACACAGCACAACACAGCACAGCACAGCACAGCACAGCACAGCACAGCACAGCACAGCACAGCACAACCCTGCATAGCACAGCACAGCACAGCACAGCACAGCACAGCACAGCACAACCCTGCACAGCACAACCCTGCACAGCACAGCACAACCCTGCACAGCACAGCACAACCCTGCACAGCACAGCACAGCACAGCACAGCATAGCCCTGCACAGCACAGCACAGCATAGCCCTGCACAGCACAGCACAGCACAACCCTGCACAGCACAGCACAGCCCTGCACAACACAGCATAGCCCTGCACAGCACAGCGCAGCACAGCACAGCACAGCGCAGCCCTATACAGCGCAGCCCTGCACAGCACAGCACAGCGCAGCCCTGTACAGCACAGCACAGCACAGCACAGCACAGCACAGCACAGCACAGCACAGCACAGCCCTGCACAGCCCTGCACAGCCCTGCACAGCACAGCACAGCACAGCCCTGCACAGCACAGCCCTGCACAGCACAGCCCTGCACAGCACAGCCCTGCATAGCACAGCCCTGCATAGCACAGCACAGGGGTTAGCTCTCCTGAGGAGGTCTTTGTAGGGAGCAGTTTCAGATTACAGTCATCCAGGAGGAAGCAACAGCTAAGGGTTTTGTTTGGTTAATTTTATCTGTCTGTCTGTCTGTCTGTCTGTCTATCTATACCTGCATATATGTTTTATACCATGTACATGCCTGATGCCCACAACAGAGGCCAGAAGAGGGGGCTCCATATGCCTTGAAACTGGAGTTACAGGCAGTTGTGAGCTGCCATGTGGGTGCTGAGATTTGAACTAGTGCAGCCAGCGCTTTTAGGGGCCGTCGTCTCCAGCTCCCAGTTGCTAGTTTTTGCATAAACTGGCCAGCCATTCTTAAGCACTGTGCATGCTGCCAGTGTTACCAGAAGGAAGGCTTTGCCATCCTCTCTGCCTCCCTGGGGAAAAGCTTTGCCACTCCCATGGATTGAGACATTGGGATCCTTGACATGGCAGTGCCTATGTCCACAATACACATTCAACAAGGACTTCATCTGCTCTGTACACAGCTTCTCTTGGTGTCCTCGGCTCTTCATACCTGGTCTAGACTCTCTACTGAGGCTGAACCTATAAGCAGCCCCATGCCGGGCTCACGAGCTGCCTTACATGATCATAGTTTTCACTTGGACTGTTTTTAGGTCGGACATTCTTTCTGTGTAGAACTGTACAATAAATTTCTACCTCTTGAAATTGATTAGATGAGGGGGTTAGAGACTAGATGAGGGGGGTCCTTTGCAAGCATAAGGATCCCTAGTATCCACCAAAAGCTAGTCCTGGCAACATTTGTGGTAATCCCAGTGCTGCGGTTTGTAGCCAGCCTGGTCTACAGAGTTCTAGGATATCCAGGGCTACACAGAGAAACCCTGTCTCAACAAAACAATGAAACAAAACAAAACATACAGGTATATATATATACCTTATCACCTATCTTAGTTTATATTCTTTACTGATTAAGACTTTCTGAAAAATATAACCATAGCATCATTATTTTCTTTTTTTTCTTTTTTCTTTTGGTTTTTCAAGACAGAGTTTCTCTGTATAGCCCTGGCTGTCCTGGAACTCACTCTGTAGACTAGGCTGGCCTCAAACTCAGAAATCCACCTGCCTCTGCCTCCCAGAGTGCTGGGATTACAGGCGTGTGCCACCACTGCCCGGCTGCATCATTATTTTCTATAAAACATTAAACAATTAAACAATTTCTTATTTAAATATAAGGGAATCAGATTTGACAAATGTTGATAACTTGTTTAATATACTTTTAATCACGTTTGTTTGTGTTTTTGTTTTCCTTTTATTGAAAATGGATTCTTATGAATATTCTGATTATAGTACCTCTCCCTTTATTCCTCCCAGTTCATGATCTCTCCCTGCCTTCTGCCTCTCATTAAGAAAGAATTGGCTTTTAAAAGATAACAACCAAACATGGTACAATAAAATACATTAAGATGAAGCAAAAACTAGCATATGGGAGTTGGACACATCAACTCAATAGGAGGAAAAGAGTCCCAGGAACAAGCACAAGAGTCAGAGACCCCCCTCATTCTCACAGTCAGAAGTGCCATAGAACTACTAGTATAAAAAGTTATGATATATACAGAGAGGACCTGGGCGGACCCGTGCAGGCCCTGCTCTTGCTGCACCAGTCTCTGTGAGCTCACATGTACTCAGTTTAGGTGATTCCGAGGGCCTTACTGTCCTGGTGTCTTGTCCTCCATCTCTTCTGGCTCTTAACGAACTCTGAGGGATTCCCTGAGCTGAGGGGAGGGATTTAATGGAGACTCCCACTTAGACTGTATCTCCACATAATGTCTGCCTGTGGCTCTCCATGTCTGTCCCCATCTGCTGCCAGAGGAAGCCCTGACTACGAGTATAGCACTCTGCAGGCCCCTTCATAGCCATCGTTAGGAGGCACTTTATGGATACTTTTTTTTGTTTTTGTTTTTGTTTTTGACCAGTAGTGTTTGGATTTACCCTGGGTCTCTGGGCCTAGTCTCTGGTCCTTGGTTACTGAAGCAGTGCTGTTTATGGGTTCCTTCTCATGGAGAGGGTCTTAGGTCAACTCAGACCTGGTCGACTGCCTCCATAAGTTTTGTGCCACATTACCTTAGCATATTTTGTAGGTAAACAAATGGTAGGTTAGAGGTTTTGTGGCTGAATTGGTGTCTTGTGTTTCTCTTGTGGTAGCCTGCAGAGTAGTACCTCATTGCACCCAAACCATGAAAACATAGGGGTGAAAGCTCCGTGTAGGCTCCAGTTCAGCTTCTCCATTGACAGTGAGCTGTGAGGGTTTATCCGCCGCAGTGGCCCAATGTCACTTTGCAGAGCAAACTGTCATTGTCTTAGCAGTGGAGGTTGTTTGGGGGATTTCTCTGGAAACCCTCTTGACTAACAACTAAATTGAATGTGACCCAGTTCCACCTCTGGGAACTTCACCTGGCAGTAAAAGATGGCCAGTTGAGATTCCATAACCCCCCTTACTCGGAGTCCTCTTGGGGTCACATTCATAGATTTCCCTGCACTAGATTTCAACAAGCCCACCAGTTCCAGCCCTCTCTGCCTGCACTCCTTCCCTCCACCTCATCCCCTCCCCTCTTGATATTGCAGCTTAGGGTAAATTCAGAACACAGCGTTCTGGGTTGCATAATGAAAGTGTCTTTACTTCTGTGAGAAGCCACCTCAGTGTCTTCCCAAGTGGCTGTCCTGTCCCATTTACCCTCCATCAGTAGAAGCTCAGCAGTTGCTGTCATTGTTATCCGGATTTGCCCTCTTCAGTATACACAAAGAGAACCGGATTGTTTTCTTTCATTTCCCTGACCAGGAGTTGCCGATTTCCTTTGCTGTCTTTCTTGATGAAGTATTTGCCATTTTAAACTCAGGTTGATTTTTTTTTAATTTTTTTAATTTTTTTAGGGGAGCAGTGAGTTTATTTAGGTTCAAAGTTCAAGGATACAGTCCTTCATGGAGGGGAAGTCAGGGAGGCTGCACCCATAGTCAGGAACTGAGCAGTGAGTGTGTGTTCTGCACCCGCCCCTTCAAAGATTATTTCTCATTGTCCAGTTTCAGTGGCCCTTTATATAATTTGAATAATTTATCAGACATTGTCTGCAAATTTATCCCTGTAGTTCTTTTCCTTTTTTATCTCATCAAGTGTCCCAGCACCAGCCCAACAGTTATAGTAGGCACTGTAACAACTTCCCATATAATCACCAGGGCACGGCTAGGCAGGTGTAGGCAAAATCTGCTCTATAATCATGTTCAGTGCTTGTGTGTGTGTGTGTGTGTGTGTGTGTGTGTGTGTGTGTGTGTGTGTGTGTTTGAGACAGGGTTCTTTGTGTAGCCCTGGCTGTTGTAGAACTCACTCTGTAGACCAGGCTGGCCTCGAACTCAGAAATCGGCCTGCCTCTGCCTCCCATTGCTAGATTAAAGGCATGCGACACTACTGCCTGACCAATGCTTACTTTTTTGAAAAGATTTTTATCTTTAATTGTGTGTGTGTGTGTGTGTGTGTATGTGTGTGTGTTACATGAGTTCAGTGCCCTGAGAGGCCACAAGAGGGTGGTGGGTCTCTTGGAACTGGAGTTACATGTGATCCTGACCCACATGATGTAAGTGCTAGCACTGAACTCTGTTCCTCCGTGAGAACAGTGCCTACTCTTCACTGCTGGGGCATCTCTCCAGCTCTGGCACTTACTTTTTGGTTCATTCATTTAGATCCCAGCATTTCTACAAAACTTCCAAAATCCCTGCTGTCATGTAACTTAAAAAAATATTGTACACAAATGGATGTTGGAGCCCACACTTTTTTACACCCAATTGTTCCCCAGCAAAGACCTCTGGGTGCTTCTGCGTAGGCTCTTATAAACCACTGACTTCATGCTCTGTGGCATGATCTTGTTTGTATAGGTGTGCTAAAAAGTGGTGCTAAGTGCACTGTTTACCTGGAACAGCATAGCTTCACCACCAGCTCCGCCATTCCATTCCTTGTATTTTTAACCTTGGGTAGGTGGAGAGCCAGAGGCTCAGAGCTACTGTTAATTGCTGCTCATGTAGCTTATCTTTTTATTTTTAGTTTTTGGAAAAGAGTATGTTACTGGCTTGTTATAAAAGTCAAACAGATGTGAGATAAATAGCACAGCAGTTAAGAACATTGGCTGCTCTTCAAAGGACCTGAGTCCAGTTCTCAGCACCTGTGTCAGGCAGCTCACAGCTCTCTGTAACTCCAGCTCCAGGGGATCCAACATCTCTGCCACTGCAGTGCGCAAAATGTGAAATGCAATCTCTTTCCTACTTCTGTTTCCTAGAAGTAATCTTCGTTAGTCGTTTGTTCCTCTCTCAAGACACTTTTTAACACATCAGCAAATATGTAGAACACACATATTCTCATTCTCTAGGAGCTAGTTCATACAGTATGCTACTGCTTTTACAGTTCAGACCACTAAAAATTACAGAGGTAAGAGCCAGGCTCCCGTGAGAACTGCATTTTAACAACTCTAATAGGGGTATTAGTTGTTGTCTGTATTCTGTCCCATAGTCATCAAGACTGCATCAAAGATTGCTTTGCTAGAAATAAAGATTGCTTCGCTAGAAACATCAAAAATTGTTGTGCTAGAAATACTAGAGTTCTTTAGTTGCAAGCAGTAGAAACTAGTTCAGGTTCTATTGGCTATTTCCTGCTCCCCTCCCAAAAAACCTTACTAGAAAGATTCCAAATAATAAGCAAATAAATATTTAAATGCTAAGTCTCAAGAAAGGCAGGCAGAACAAAGTGGTGCTGGGTGAGGAGCGTCTCAGTGTCAGTGCTTGTCCAATTTAATTTCTGTATTATCCATTAAGAGTCATTACTTTGGGGCCTGGACATATGGCTTAGCAGTTAAGAGCACTGACTGCTCTTCCAGAGGTCCTGAGTTCAATTCCAAGCAACCACATGATAACTCACAACCATCTGCAATGAGATCTGAGGCCCTCTTCTGGTGTGCTTGAAGACAGGGAGTGTACTCATATACATCAAATCCATCCATCCATCCATCCATACATCCATCCATCCATCCATCCATACATACATACATACATACATACATCTTTAAAAAAAGAGTTAGAATTTGAACAGGGCTGAGACTTACTTAGCATAGAGGTAGAGTACTTGCCTAGTGTGCACAAGGCTCTGGGTTCCATCTCTATTACTACTAACATCAAACAGTCAACCAAACAAGTCCTGGGAAAATATGGGTGCTTTAGAGTTCATGTGTCTCATGGGAAAAAAAATCCTAGATTTATGTGCCCTTTCAAGAGTCTTCCATAGTTGGAAAGGTGTAGATTCAGAAAGGATAGGAGTTGAGGTGGCAAAACCAAATGTTAGCCTTGCAATATCAATTGTTTTAACCCTAGATTCTTGCTCCCTGCTAAAGGAGGAGACGACCGCCGAGTTCTGCTATGGCACATGGAACAAGCTATCCATTCCAGGGTCAAACCCATACAGCTGAAGGGGGAACACCATTCCAACATTTTCTGCCTGGCTTTCAACAGTGGAAACACCAAAGTATTCTCTGGAGGTAAGAAGACAGATTCTACCTTGGGAAATTAGTGAAAAGAGTGGTAAGAAGGTAGTTTTCTTTCCATATCGTACTGAGCTGTGAAATTACTGGCTTTGTATAATTTTTCCTTCTACTGCATTACAGCAGTTTAGACATGTGAATTAGGGATCTGTCATCCTTTCTCCATGCCCCCCTCCCCACTTCCTGCCTTGGCTGAAAGTATGCTGATTTGTTGTGCACACAAGAAGCAATAACCTTACTACATACAGTGCATGCTTCCTGTTCTGTCCTGTGTCTGTTGGTATCTCGTTTTTTGTTCTATTGTACTTATTTTTTATTATTATTGGTGTGTAGGTATGTGCACGCCTTATATCTTTACATAGCTTCTAGGAATCAGACTTGAGTCACCAGGTTTGTACAACAAGTTCCTTTGCTTCTCTTGACCCATCTTTCCCGCTTTAAATTTTCATCTGGAAAGATGTGACCATACTGTTTTTTGAGACAGTACAGGTCAAGGATGACCTTGTCCTCTGACCTGCTGTGTCTGCCTCCCGAGTGCTGGGATGTTAGGCATTTCCTGCCTTCCCTGCTTTCCATCTGGGCTGCTGTTTCTGCTGTTTGGTAGGTTGATGGCAGAGGGTATCATAGCCCAGGTTGGCCTTAAACTCCTACTTCAGGCACTGGGATTATAGGCCCATTTCGAACATTAAGCTTGATGTAAACAACAACAACAACAAAAAAAAAAAAACCTTTTTTCTTTTAATTGCATTTACTCAGTTATTCAGTAGTGCATGCCATGTCAAGCTAGCATGGAGGTCAAAGGACACTTTGTTAAAGTCGGTTCTCTCCTTCCACCTGCCCTGGTCACACCTTTTCAAGTCATTGCTTACACAAGTTTTCATTCGTCTATGTATTTTAGAATGACTTCTTAAACACTGCTGAAGCTTCTTACTCTTTTTGGTTTTTTTGAGACAAGGTTTCTCTGTGTAGCCCTAGTTGTCCTGGAACTTACTCTGTAGACCAGGCTGGCCTCGAACTCAGCAATCCACCTGCCTCTGCCTTGTCTCAAGTGCTGGGACTAAAGGCGTCCACCACCGCCCAGCCCGGAAGCTTCTTAAGTTCTTAATTTATTGTATGTGCATGATATGTGTGAGCACATTGTGCATACAGAGGTAAAAGGACGTCTCTGTGGAGTTGGTTTTCTCATTCTACCTTAAGTGAGTTCAGGGATCAACACAGGCCATCAGGATTGTGTGGCTAGCCTGAGCCATCTCTCTTTGGCCATAAATTATCATTTAAAAAAAATTGACCCTATTTTTGTAGAGGAATTTTAATGCACAGCATGGCTGCCCTGGCCAGGGATCACATCCAGAGACCTGCTGGGTCCGTGTGGTCTGGCTGGAACAGAGATCTTTAATCCCTCTGGTTGGAATATAGACTCAGCCTTAGTATATACCTTTAATCCCAAACAGTAGTGTCTGTTGAGGGACACATAAAGTGATAAATAAGAAAAAGATTTGACGAAATGAGTCAGAGATAGGATAAGCCCAACTCTCAGGAGAATAACACAGGAAAGAGAAGCTATCAAGAGCATCAGAGGGAGAGGGAGTCAGATGGGAGTCAGTACAGTGCAGTGGGGTTGTTTGTTCATGAGTTTATGCAAGTCAGCAGAGGCAGTTGAAGCCAGAAAATAAGGCAGAGCCAGAAGATTAGAACAAATTGACCAGAGTTAGTTTAAGGCCAAGCAGAGCAATTTGGGAGAAGCTGAGAAAAGCCAGATTAAATCATCCTGGAGAGGAGGGTGAGCCAGAATAGCTGAGTTGAATCAGCCAGCTAGAGCTCAGAAAGAACTAGGAAGGGTGAGCTTATTCAGCAGTAAGCAGATAAAAGATACTTTTACAGGTTTCCTTTAACCCTTAGGGTCCAAAGAATCAGGTCTAATCCAGCTGACCTGTCCAGCCTCAGTCCCCTTGCCAACCAAACAACTTGATGTCTTAGGTGGCATGGGGCTGCTTTATTTATCTCTTGTACCCTCCTACTTTTTCAGAATTTCCTGAGGCAGGGTCTTGTTGGGTCCCAGGTTGGCCTGCCTGGCCCACTGCCTGCCCACTATGTAGCTCCAGCTGGCCTTGAACAAGAGGTAATCTCCCTGCCTCTGCTTCCTGAGTACTGGGTTTATAGTTCCCAGCCACACATTCAGCCTATCCTTGTCCCACAGCTGGAGTTCACTGTTGCTCAAGTGTCTTTGATGTCTGATTCTTTTTTTTTTTTTTTTTGGTTTTTTTTTTTTTTTTTTTCGAGACAGGGTTTCTCTGTGTAGTTCGGGCTGTCCTGGAACTCACTTTGTAGACCAGGCTGGCCTCGAACTCAGAAATCCACCTGCCTCTGCCTCCCAAGTGCTGGGATTAAAGGCGTGCGCCACCACCGCCCGGCTGATGTCTGATTCTTTGTCTCTGAACATGAAGGGTATAATTGTCCCTGAAGCTAAAAGTCCCACTTTCCCACAGTTCACCCTCCTCCTCCTCTTAGTTTGTGTTGTTGGACTCTCAATCCTTTTTTTTTTTTTTAAGGTTTATTTATTATTATATCTACATACACTGTAACTGTCTTCAGACACACCAGAAGAGGGCATAAGATCCCATTACGGATGGTTGTGAGCCACCATTTGGTTTCTGGGATTTGAACTTAGTACCTTATGAAGAGCAGTCAGGGCTCTTAATTGTTGAGCCGTCTCTCAATTCTTAAAGAACTGGACAGAATCTTTTTTCCAGTTCCCCACCGCATTTGGTAACTGGCAGGTATTAGCATGAGTTCGTCTATGCTATTAGTATACACCCACAGGAGAATTTACAGCTAGGGCTTGGAAAGTTGAGATGACTTAGACCTTACTGCTGTTTTTGCCTTGTATTTATACGGCATTGGACTATGCATTTGAGAGTGGGATATGTCTTTGTCTCACACATGGATGCTTTAGTTGTTTTTGGCTTTATAAGCCATTTGAAGACATATCATGAATATAGTGTTTTAGGTTCTTAGAATAAGAAGTAAGAAGAAGCTGTGGAAGAAAGCTTTGCTATTGTTGAGGATCAGACTCTAATGCTATGAAGGATGAGGTAGAACCAGCAGATGTTACCAGGGCCGCCTAAGTGCTCAGCCCTATTCTGAATGCTTTTACGGGCTCTCGTCCTTGGAATACCCCAGTAAAGTACACAGTTGTTATCCTATGTTCACATGGATATATGAAGAGATTTTATTCCAGGTCTTATAATTGCTGGTTGCTTTGCTGGACATGGGTGGGTTAGCTGGCTGAGTGAGCCGTTTGGCCATTCACCTTTCCTGGATGACAGTTTATTTTGGTCTGATCCCCTGAATAATGCATTCCAAGAACTGTTACCAGGTTATGCTTTATTGCTTTAAAAAAAAAAAAAACTCTGTAAAGACGGCTCTGTTAATTATTTTTTAAAAGACAGAATATGTGGCTTTTTGAAACAGGTTCTCATGTATCCTCGATTGGCCCTGAGCTGCCTGATCCTTCTGCCTCTACCTCCCCTAAGGGTAGGGATTACATACAAGCAGGTACCATTGTGCCTGACTTCTTAGGTTGTCTTCATAGTCTTTCTTTATTTAATACCCCTGTTTTGTATTATGTTGTATTTTGAGTGTGTTGATACTTAGTTGGTGTGTGTGTGTACACATGTGCACATGTGGGAACAACTTTGAGTAATTCAGTAACTAGTTTTCTCCTTCTACCATGGGTTCTGGGAATCAAGCTCAGGAATTCAGACTTTAAGACTTCTACTGACTGAGCTAACTTACCAATTTATGATTTTTTTCTTGGAAACGTTAAAATTCCATATTGTTGGGTAGAAGGGATCACTTGTAGGAATTATAAAATGTTTTTTTTTCCTTTGTAGGAAATGATGAGCAAGTTATCCTCCATGATGTTGAAAGGTAAATAGATTATTGGTGTGTGAAAGTGACTGATTTTTTTAGATGAACAGTGGCAAATATCTTTTTAGACATAGATTTTAGGTTCTGAGGGAAATAACATGGAACCAACATTAGTTTTCTGAAACAAACAGATTCCTATAATAGTTTCAATTTTATTTAAAGAAAAAAAGATTTGCAAAGTTGGCATATAGTTAGAAATAAGAGAGAAGTTTTTCCTCTTTATATATTATATATATATGTAATAAAAATTAATAGTTAATAACTAGTATTTACTGAGTTTTTACTGTCATGTGCCAGACATTGTTCTAAGGGATTTTTATGTCCCCCATTTAACCACGACCATTTAGTGAGGGATACTGTTGATATCCATGACAAGAGGGAACAAAGGCCCAGAGCTCTTAGGTAACTTAAAGTCAGGTGATGATAGGACTTTGCACCAGGTCCTGCTGGCTGTGAGCTGTGCTGCCAATCCATATGCTAGTCTCCTGGGAGGCCCTCTACCTCTGCTGCTTTAAAACCTCCCCTTTGTTTTTGGAAATCTAGTACCACCCTCAAAGATCCATACAAGTGATAAATGAAAACACAAAATTCAGCTACTAGGTCACTTTTAAATATGTTTAGTGTGAAAATTATGAAATTCATGCAAGAAATATCTTTAAATATACATATATACTTCATGCACACATATTAGATACTTATGTTTTTCACTTGAACATTCATTGCCCATTACCTCAGTTTAGCATCTTGTTGGTTTACCTGAGATAAATTTCTCCTGGGAATGAAAGAAACTGACCCCTAGTTAGGCACAATAGGGCTGGGCCTCTGTACAATGTTTGTGGGTATATGTATCTATATGCTTTTCTCTTGCTCTCTGTTTCTCAGCAGTGAGACCCTGGATGTGTTTGCTCATGAAGATGCAGTATATGGCTTGTCAGTGAGCCCAGTGAATGACAACATTTTTGCCAGCTCTTCAGATGATGGCCGGGTTCTCATTTGGGATATCCGGGAGTCTCCCCATGGAGGTAGATATCTCTATGGACAGTTTAGGATTGTGCTGAACAGTCTGATTACAGTCAGTGTATGAGTAACATCCATCCAGAGGAAAGATTCTCACATGCAGCCCAGATACATGACACTAGAGGTCCATCCCGCCCTCAGTGGTCACAAGGAGGATAAGTTTACCAGTCATTCTACAGCTACCTGTCACTGTACAGAAACAAAATCTGAGTCTAGCTGTGTAACTCAGACTGGCCTTGAACTCATAGTCCTTTTCCTTCAATTACAGAAAAGAGCACCAGGCAGGGGTTTTGTTGTTTTTTGTTTTTGTTTTGTTTTTTGATGCTGGAAAACAAACACAGTTCTGCCCTGACCCTTCAGGGAGCATCATGAACCAGAAGGAAACTGTACCGCTGTGTGGCCTTGTCTTCATTTTTTACTGTTTCACCTTGTCTTCATTAAATCTATATGTGTTTAAAACTTGCAATTTTATAAGCATTAAAAATATAATAACTTGGAGGGCTGGAGCGATGGCTCAGAGGTTAAAAACACTGACAGCTCGTCCACAAGCACTGAGTTCAATTCCCAGCAACCACATGGTGGCTCACAACCATCTGTAATGGGATATTATGCTCTCTTCTGGTGTGTCTGAAGACAGCTACAGTGTACTCATACATAAAATAAATAAATAAATCTTTAAAAAAATATGATAAGTGTATCAGGAGTGGGTTGTGAAAGTTTTTAGGGAATTCATTTTTACTTCTGTAGACACAACTCACTTTCCCCTTTGAACTGGGGTCTGAGTGTTTAAGTTTGGCTTAAATGGGTTTGATTGGTCTTAGGGTTCAGGGGGACATGAAGGTTGGTGCCTCCTGGGGTGTGTATTACATGGGAGCGGTGCCACCTTTTAGGTGGCAGTTAAGAGCCTACCCTTGCTGTGTTCTGCCTGCCCCCGATTGAGCAGTACCTACGATTGCCATTTCTGTTTTCACAGAGCCGTTCTGCCTGGCAAACTATCCATCAGCCTTTCACAGTGTCATGTTTAACCCCGTGGAGCCACGATTATTGGCCACAGCCAATTCAAAGGAAGGAGTGGGACTCTGGGACATTCGAAAGCCTCAGAGGTAAGGCCTGGTGGCTCGTAAGGACTTGAGACTTTCCCTTCTTTGTTTCTCAGGGAGCAGGATCAGAGTGTTGCAAGGACTTGTAGAACAGCTGTGTAAGCTCAGGTGGGCTTCTCTTAGCATGGCCTACTTCTCTAAAGCCTGGACAGCCTCCTCCTGAGCATCAGATGGATGGTGCAGGCCGCTCTGCTTCCTGTGGACTCTAGATGGATCATTTCTGGGCACATATGAAGAGTTGAAAGTCTCCTTCAGTCCCTCCCTACTTGCCCAGGAGCTCTGCTCTGGGTGAGTGGGAGTGGAGTTAGGGCCCAAGGGGGTGGTGTTCCAAGCTAGGGTTTCTTCAGTCCACAGGACATCCCTAGGTAGACTTAAGTAGAACTGGGAACTACCAAAATTAAATGGAAATTATGTTATCTATTCATGTAAGTATAGTTTTTGAAAGGAAATCTTTAAAAGAACTATGTGACTAAGTTAACAGCTAGTACCTTGGGATATTAGGGAGCTGATTTGTTTCTCCTTCTGTTTTTCTTATTAAATAAGTACACTGGCAGGTCCTGACTAGAAGCAATAATTAGGGAACTTCAGGAGTCATTAAAAGTGGTGAGGATGGAGTATACAGGAGGCCCTTTTAAGGTCCTTACGTCCTGGGATGGAGGCAGGGCCTCTTTTGGCACTTGTACATAAAAGCTGCCTTGTTTATAAAAGCAGTTAACTTCTCTGGAAATCCTATGTAGAGATGGATATCTCTCTCTGTGAAGCAATATTGCAGAATGCTATGGAGAGTAAGCAAGGTTCTCATTTATTTAAGGGACCTCGATGAAACAGGCAGGTAAGTAGAGGATTATCTTTCTTGGTTTTCAGTACTGTGAGTATCTTCACAGGGCAGTTCAGGAGTTGGAACTGCTGTAGCAGAGGAGTGCCCCTCATGTTGAGCAGGGTTCCCTGAGGCTCCAGGGCTGAGGAGATTGCTTCCTCACTCTGTTGCACTTCCTTCACCCCTCCTGCTCTCTAACACATGGTGCCAGGCCCTGCATGCGCCTTTGCACTCTGCCTCAGGAGGGCACTGTCTGCAAAGAGGACAGCCTCTTGGGTTCAGCATGGCTTTCTCTGCCATTTCAGTACAAAGGTTCGATCTAAAAAGGTCAAATTTGGGCCAACTGTGCCGTGTGCGCGCGCGCGCGCGCACACACACACACACACACACACACACACACACACACACACACCAGCTTGTCTGCTCTACTTAGAATTGATGTGCACAGCTGGCAACTGGGGTGGAGCACTGAGGTTGCCTCCAGTAGAAAGCTTGAGTGGTTTATGATGTCGAAGCAATGTCTTGAGGACTGTGCTAGTGTCTTAATTCTGATCTACCTGGGATCCCCGGCCAGTTTCTTTCTCTGCACTGGGTAGGCCCTTGTCCCTTTCCCCTGGGCTCCTCACTAAATGTGGTTTCTTTTAAATTTTCTAAGATATTCAGCATGTTTGCTAAGGAGTAGGAGAAGGGGAAAGGGTATTTGGAGCAGTTCCAGGTCCGAGTGGAAGGGCACTATGCAGAGGTAGAGGAGGAACTGGGCGAACACCCTGTAGAAGAGGCCCAGGCCCCTGGCTGATGATCGCCATTTAATTTGTACATTAACGTACATTGGATTAAGACTTATGTAGAAAAGTGTAGAGAGAAAAGAGGAAAAATACATTTGAATATACATCCACTCATTTTTTTCTTAGTCTGTAGTTACTGCCTCTAAAGTCATACTCTAAATACAGTGAACAGTTTATGTGTCTTTTTGGAATATAATTTAATGCTGATATCAGTAAGTATACACATCCTATGAATGACAGAAACATGTAATATGTAATAGTACCCATGCTCAAGTGTGTGTGAGTGCATGCACACACACACATTCATGTTCCACAGCGCGTGTGTAGAGGTCAGGGAACAACTTATAGGAGAAAGAATTCTCTCCCTCTACCATATGGGTCTCAGGGATCAAGTTATGTCCAGTTTGTATTAGCATGGGATGTGGGAGAATCTGAGGGGGCTACTCTGGAGGGCTGTTGGACACCTAGAGTATAATCCTTAGGATCATGAGAAGGCCCTCCCACTGAGTACCTTTCCTTTCTAGCCCAATTTATGGATATTAAGTTGTTGAACAGTTTCTTTGCCTTCTCATAAACCACACTGCTCCGGTTTAGCTTAAAGCCTGTGGGTGTACAGCACAGGCTTGCTGTCCCACTGCTGCCCTGAAATAACCACGAGAGGGCTGGTTGGCAGAAGAAAATGTTAGCAGTGGGAAGGACTTGAGTTAGCGTCTGCTCTGACCTTCTGAGGCAACTATAAGGGAAGACACTGACGAGCGTGCGTTCTTCAGTGCAGTCTGAAGCCTTAAGACACCAATGTCGAGACAGGGTGCTATAGTCCAGGATGACGTCAAACTTGCTATATAACTAAGGATGACCTTGAACTCATGGTCTTCTGCCTGTCTCATTACATGTCTATGCCACCACATGTGACATAGGCTCTAAGTTTTTGCCTTAAAAAATATTATCCTTTTAAAACATTGTTTATTTTATGTGTATGAATGTTTTACTTATGTATATGCACAACTCTGAAAAGTCAAAAGATGTTATATCTCATCAGACCTTTTTTTCATAGTAACAGCTGAAACGGAATCATAGGCTCTTCTTTAAACTTCTTGATGTATTCAGGGTCCCAGCATTTCTTAAAGGCTTGATATTGATCTTAAGCCCTCAGATGACTTGTCTGGAAAGTTTAGCTTTCGTAGTTTAGGTGAGGGAGGGGAAACTTGCATATAATTGACTAAAAGAGAGAACTTCACACCCACAAGTATATTTTACATATTCAGACAAGATGTCGTTGATTTCGTTTAGATAGTGTCTGGTGTGTTTTCATAGCCGGCCTCCTGTCAGTGCCGGCATCCCACGTATGCCATGCCTGGACGCCTGCAGTAGCCTTGCAACAGTCTTTCGAGCTGAGGTCCTCGACTGTCTAGAGAATTGAGAGAAAGCAAAGCTTTCCCTGGCTTGCTCTGCCCATCTGACTCCCTCATTGCCTGTTTTAGCTGTCTACTCATCCACCATCTCCTTTCTTTTCTATCTTTTTAGTTTCTGTCAGGAACTGTTAGTTTTACATCAGGTAGCCATCTCTAGCTTTGACAAGGATAATAAGGGAGGTGGTTTTTTCTCTCTTAATAATAAAACTAGGCAAGTCAGGAATTCCTATGAAGATTTACCTTATGAGATGATATCTTAGGTATTGTGTAAATGACTTGTGAGAAAGTGGGAAAGTACTAATTCCTAATTGTGTAGTTGGGTTTTGTCAACTTGAAACAAACCTCCACTTCTCTGGGAAGAAGAAAGATCAGTTAAGGAGTTGCCTCCATCAGACTGGGATGTTGGCATGCCTGTGGGACATTTTCTTGGTATAAGGTATCCTGGGAGCAATCCAGTAAGGAGCATTCCTCTATGGTTTCTGCTTCAGCTCCTGCTTCTGGGTTCCTCCCTGGCGTCCCTTGCCAGGTCCTTGATGGTCTGTAACCTGTAAGCCAAATAAACCCTATCCTCCCCAAGTTGCTTTTGGTCAGTTTTTTTATTACAACAACAGAAAAGCAAACCAGGACACAACTCTCAGAGGAAATTGCTCTTAGGACCTGGTCTGGCTCTTGAGATCACTAGTGTCTTCTCTTTGAGACCTGTGCTAATCCTACTTCAGTAGAGACCAAAATAAGTATTAACTTATTGCACTGGGTACTATTGTTGTTTAGCTTAAAACTACTCAGAATCAATGATCTGCTTGAAGTGTCTCCCACTCATTTCTCTCCCTTTGATCTCTCTTAAGCTATGTTCTTTTTATTTTCTTCCCCCTCTCCCCCCATCTCCTTTCTTTCCTCTCCTTCTAGGTAGATTGATTAGTTTTATAACATATGATTTTAATTAATCAATACTTGTTTTCTTTGTCTCTATTAATTTTTCTTCTTTTAATTTCTACTATTTTCTTTCTTTTGTTTTCCCAGGAACAGGTTTAATGTGTTTTCTCTTATTTTACTTGATAATTTAGATTCTTTTTTTTTTTTTTTTTTGGTTTTGTGAGACAGGGTTTCTCTGTGTAGCCCTGGCTATCCTGGAACTCACTCTGTAGACCAGGCTGGCCTCGAACTCAGAAATTCACCTGCCTCTGCCTCCCAAGTGCTGGGACTAAAGGCGTGTACCACCACCGCCCGAAGATAATTTAGATTCTTGATTTTAGTTTTTCTAGACCAGCCAAACAATGTGTGCCATATTGTGCTGGAGGGTTCCTCATATGGTAGGAAATGTTAGAACCTGGTGTCAGCATCAAAGTTTTTGATATTTATTGCAACTTGAAAGAATGAGGCTCCCTTAAACTTGACTTCAGAGTACAAGGCTCTCAGAGTAGACAAAGAATTTGAGATAGGGTCTTTCTGTGTTGTTTTGGCTGGCCTGGAATTCACACCACTGACCAGAGATCTATGTGCCTCTGCCTCCATTTTCTAAATGCTAGAATTAAGGGCATGCCAGCATGCCTAGCAAAGTTGTCAGACTTCAATTCTTCCTTCCTTCCTTCCTTCCTTCCTTCCTTCCTTTCCTTCCTACCTTCCTTCTTTCTTTCTCTAGCTTTTCTTTTCTTCCTTTCTTTCATTCTTCCTTCCTAAGGTTTTTTTTTTTTTTTTTTTTTTTTTTTTTTTGGTTTTTCGAGACAGGGTTTCTCTGTCTAGTCCTGGCTGTCCTGGAACTCACTCTGTAGACCAGGCTGGCCTTGAACTCAGAAATCCGCCTGCCTCTGCCTCCCAAGTGCAGGGATTACAGGCGTGCGCCACCACGCCCGGCTCCTTCCTAAGTATTTTATTATTATTTATTTATATGTATTTGTCTGTATGAGTGAGAGCAGAGAGGCATCAGATCCCCTGGAGTAACAGGCAGTTGCGAGCTTCCAGATGTGGGTGCTGGAAATCAAACTCAGGTCCTCTGGAAGAATAGTGTGTGCTATTAACCACTGAACCGTCTCTCCAGGCACAAGACAGATTTCTTAAATAGCAATTAGACACCTCTCTGGTCCCTTAAGCACTTGAAACCACATGCACATACACTCACTCTTACATACTTTTTTCCCCCCATAAGATCTCTAAAATACTATACATAAAAGAAAACATTACTAAGGCCCAATGATGCAGTACACACCTTTAATCCCAGCACTCAGGAGGTAGAGGTGGCAGATCTCTAAGTTCAAGGGCAGCCTGGTCTACAGAGTTATTTCAGGACAGCCAGGGCTACATAGAGAGACCCTGTCTCAAAGAAAAAAACAAAAAGAAAAACATTACTAAATTGGATTTCATTAAAATTAAGGACATCGGTTCATCAAAGACAGCATCACATCTGTGAAAAGATAAGCCAAGGACAAGTACTTATAATTTGTAATACATATATTGAGTAAGAATTTATATCCAGAGTATATAAAAAAGTATGATCTATGTAAGATAGAATTCCATTTTTAAGTAATTCTAATTTTTTATTCCTTTTTGAATGTATATGGGTATTTTGCCTACATGAATGTCTGCAAGCTATGTGTGTATCTGGTGTCCCAAGAGGTCAGGAGACTATGTAGAACTCCCTAGAAAATGTAAGCTGCGGGTGCTGGGAATCTAACCCGGGACCTCTGGAAAGGCATCTAGTGTCCTTAATCCCTGAACTAGCCCTCCAGTTCTTGAGTTCCATTCTTTAAAACCAGCAGAAATGCTTTATCAAGGTAACCAAGCAGACAATAATTTTGAAAGTTTAAAATTTCTGGCTCACAACTGCAACCCCAGGACTTGAGAGTTGGAAGCAGAGAGGGTCGGGAACTGAAGGCCGTCTTTACCTGGAGGGCAAGCTCAAGACCAGCCCAGAGTTAATGAGACTGTTAAAAGAGGAAGGAAGAAAGTTCAAGATTAAAGCTTTTCAGCTTCATTACACACGAGGTAACTGAAAATGATTGGAAGTACTCCAGTGGAAAAGACTGATGGTGTTGACCGGGCTGTGAGACTACGGAAGCATCATGCTTTTAGACATATTCAACTAGGAACGTGTAGAGTTAATGCATAGTACTCTCTCATGTTATCTGTTGTGTGTACATGTGTGGTGCTGGGGATCAACTCCAGGGCATCACACTGTAAACATGCCACCAAGGACGGACATCCCTAGCTTATCTAAGGGATATTAAGTTTGGTCAATAAGTTTGACTATAAGGATTTCAAACTGGAAGCTGCAAAACCAACCATGTAGACAAAGGAGAAAATGCCTTTGTCTGCAGAAGGCAGCAGTCCTACATGAATATGGAGGTCTCTGTCTGACTTAGAATAGCTGGCTAAGTCTGATCGTTCACCTCCATACAACTTTTAGACTCACTCTACTTACTGTTTTCCTTATTAGTTTGTTCAGTATCTGCTTATTAAATGTACTGTACTACTAAAAGCAAACAAAAAGGAAACCAAGTGAAGTTACTACTTCGTTAAAAACAAAAGGAAGAAAAATCCAAGACTGCTATTACCATAGTCCCTGTGAGTCCAGTGCTCATAACAACCTCATTAACTGTGTAGCGAGCTGACTTGAAGGGACAAAGAGGGACCAGGATTAGATGGACCCAGAAGCTTAGATGGCACAGTGGAAAACTACAGCAGAAAAGCAGACCTACCTCATCGATTAGCTCTAGTCGGGGCCTGGCTAGTCAGTCCCATGCCTCTTGCTTCCCTGTCTTCCCTATTCCTTCTTTCTTCCCTTATTTTCTTTCTATTTTGAGACAAGTATCACTGTGGAGCCCAAGATAGCCTCAATATCTGGCAGTCCTCCTGTATTTCCCTTCCAAGTGCTAGGGTTACAAGAGTGAGCCCCCACACCTGGCTTAGCTAGTCTCTCTTCCCCCTCTCCTCGTCACCAGAGGATATTACATACATGTCCCACCTACTGGCACACTTGTTAAACGCCTGCTTTCTCCCCAGAGCTCCATTCCATTCTTGGTTGCTTTTATTAATGCTTTCCTCGGGGCTGGAGAGACGGCTCAGCAGGTAAGAGCACCGACTGCTCTTCCAAAGGTCATGAGTTCAAATTCCTAAAGAGATCTGACGCCCTCTTCTGGTGTCTGAAAACAGCTACAGTGTACTTACATATAATAAATAATAAATCTTAAATATGAAAAAAACTGCTTTCCTCACTCCTACAATTTTCCTGGGTGAAATCCTGGAGTCCGGCACACGTTTCCATGCTCTGAGGATGCCTGGCGCCTCCGTTCCAGCCTCTCCATCTCACAGCCGTTACCTTCGTCCTGTAGTCGTGTCCGCCCTGGCTCTTCACTTGGCCTTTAGAGCAGATCCTTAAACATTTTTTTGCTGTTGTCTTATAGCTCGCTTGGGCTATCTTTGCTTATATTCATATACCCAGAACTTATATTGTGTAGGATGCTATAAAAATGTAAATAATTTTTTAATCAATAACCCATTTCACTAGATTAGAAAAGCAAAGAACTGCTTAAGCAGTCTGTCCTTCTGTGCAGTCTTTCTTTTTCCTAGATACTCTTCTAAATACAAACACGTGGTAATTTGTCTTTTTTTCTTTTTAATTTATTAAAATCTTGTTTTATAGGTATGGTATTTTTTTTCATGATCATCATGTGTATCTAGTGCTTATAGAGGACGGAAGAGGTTATTAGGTCCTCCGTAAGAGCAGCCGGTGCTCTGAAGTGCTGACCCGGCTCTCTGTCCCCTTCTTTCTGGTGTTCATTGCCGGCTCTTGTAACGCAGACTTGAACTCGTGGTTCTCGTGCCCCGGCCTCCAAGTACTACAGCTACAGCTGTCCCGCACACACCACTCTCCTTGTTCCTTATCCATTTAATCCTAGCTCCCCGGGGAAACTCCCTCACTAGACCTCCCTGTCAGATCCTTAAAGGCTTGCCCCTTGTGTTCTCAGTGCCTAGCATGGCATTGCCACAAAGTATGTATCTAGTGAGTCAACTTTCCTCTTACTCTGAGGGGATTTTACTAAATGACTCTGTTTTGTCCTCAGTGAAACCAGTTGCTGTCCTTTCCCAGGATTACTACCCAGAAAGAGGCATGTTAACCTGCTCTATAGTTCTTGATTATTTTTCTGAATCTTAAAGGACAGGACTGTGCTGTATGTATAGTGTATAGCAAAGAACTTGGGATATTATGGGAACTTAGTAATGTCGAATGAATGCATAGAAATATACTCAAACATAGTTTGTTTTCAGCGTTCTTTTTAGGACTTGGGTGGGATTAAGACCAAGTTCTTGTCTTAGCCTCTCCGGCCTAGCAGTCCATACGTTCAAAGTGTAATAACAAGGACCTTAGTGGGAGGTACACACATTCTTGTTGGGCTTTGAGTGTAAGAGACAAGGCCAGGTATTCTAGTAAAGTTGCTGTCTAGCTTTAAGGCACAAGGCGGCACTGTGAAATCAGTTTTGCTCGTTGGTGGACTCCAGGCTTACATGTCCTCTAGACTTCATCAGGTTATCAAACATCAGGCTGCTTGGTTTCAGTGAACTGTGGGTCTAGAGCAATGGTTCTCAGCCTTCCTAACGCTGTGACCCTCTGATTCCTTATGTTGTGGTGACTCCCAACCATAAGATTATTTTCATTGCTACTTCACACCTACAGTTTTGCTACTGTTATGAATCATAATGTAAATGTTTGTGGAGATAGAGGTTTACCAAAGGGGTTGCAGCCCACAGGTTAAGAACCACTGGTCTAGAGTGAGACCTATGGACTGCTGGTAATATTCTATAAGCAATTTTAGCAACTTGGCTTTTCTCCAACAGTGGAAGGTGCCTGTGGTTGCCTAGAGAGGTTGGATTTGCTTTTACAAATCTTGTGGGCTTTAAGTCAGAGGACAGCACTGTGAAGGTTTCTATCCTATGCCTCCATGGGCGCCAGGGGTCCAGCTCAGATGATCAGGCTTACCCAGCAGTACTTGCTCCCTTAGCCATCTATATATTGTCTGTCTTTTACAGGCTTATTTTATGTGTATAAGTGTTTTGCTTGCAAGTACCACTTGCATGGCTGGTGCTGGCTCGGGTGGAGGCCAGAAGAGGACATCAGATCCTTTGGAACTAGAGTTCTCTATCCTCGTTTGTGGGTATTGGAAATTGAACCCAGGTCCTTAGCACTGATCATCTCTCCAGGCCCCTCCCCATTTTTTATGGATTTGGGGGGGTTGTTTTGTTTGAGACAAGATTTTATTTTTTATTCACTGGAATTTTATGTAGCTCAAACTGAGCCTTGAACTTGTGATCTTTCTGCTTTTTTTTTTTTTTTTTTTTTTTTTTTTGGTTTTGGTTTTTTGAGATAGGGTTTCTCTGTATAGCCCTGGCTGTCCTGGAACTCACTTTGTAGACCAGGCTCTGCCTCCCAAGTGCTGGGATTAAAGGCGTGTGCCACCACTGCCTGGTTTCTAAAATTTTTGAGTGTTGGTATTTTAGGCCTTCACCACAGTGCTCCCCTGAAGCCCCTCCCTTAAAGATAGCTTTGAACTTACTGGGCAGGCAAATGTCAGGAGCTGTGTAAGCCATTTTAAGAGAGGGTCTCACCTTGATGTGCCAGGGTGAGGGGATATGGCCGGGGGGGGGGGGGGCGGGGAGTGCACCCTCTCAGAGGGGAAGGGGAGGAAGGGATGGGGGAAGGATTGTAGGAGGGGGTGACTGGGGGAATTAGTAAGCAAGATGTAAAGTGAATACAAAGAAAGAAAGAAAGGAAAGGAAGAAAAGAAAAGGAAAGAAAGACAGACAGTGTCTCAGGCTAGAGAGATGGCTCAGCAGTTAAGAGCACTAACTGCGCTTCCAAAGGTCCTGAGTTCAATTCCCAACCACAACCACATGGTGGCTCACATCCATCTGTAATGGGATCTGATGCCCTCTTCTGGTGTGTCTGAGACAGCTCCAGTGTACTCATATACATAAAATAAATCAATCAATCTTAAAAAAAAATAAAAATAAAAAAAGACAGAGTCTCATTCTGTAGCCTTGGCTGCCCTGGAACTCACTATGTAGTCCTAGATGGCTTTAAACTAGTAGAAATCTGCCTGCCTCTGCCTTTCCAGTGTAGGGTTAAAGGCACCTCACCTAGTTTAGGATTTTTTTTTTTTTTGGTTTTTTTGGTTTTTTGAGACAGGGTTTCTCTGTGTAGCCCTGGCTGTCCTGGAACTCACTCTGTAGACCAGACTGGCCTCGAACTCAGAAATCTGCCTGCCTCTGCCTCCCAAGTGCTGGGATTACAGGCGTGCGCCACCACGCCCGGCATAGTTTAGGATTTTTTTAATTTTTATTTTTATACTCTTAAGTCAAGGCTTTTGTAGACTGCATCCTGCTCTTGCTCTTTTAGATAATGCATTCAGATTGCTGTTTATTACTGGGTTCTGTTTTCAGAACACACATGGTGACCTACAAACCAACTGTTTGTAAGTCAGTCCCAAGGGATCTGCCTTCTACCTCTGGCTACCTCTGACATCGCACACATGTGCACAAACATATAAGCAGGCAAACACTCATAACCATAAAATAATAAAATTTTAAAAATTAAAAGAGTGGAAGCAGGAAAGTTTAGTCACAAGTTCTTTTGATAATCTAGTACAACATGAAATCAATTGGGATGGTCTTACGGAATTTGTTAAATACAGTAATAAGTAAAATACAAAGTGGTGCATTGCATGTAACAGTGATTTGTGTCATAAGTGTGGATGTACTGGGAAGCTGCATAAAATGCATTTATCACAAAGATATAAAAATATCTGGAAACCATGGTAATCATATTGTCAGCCAGAGCGATGGGCTGGCCTTTCAAGATCATTCTTGGCGCATGGCTCCTGTATGAAGGTGTCTCCTCCTGCATCATCCTGTGAAGAGGGAGAGGAGAGGAAAGGGGAAAGAGCTCTTTGTGGTGATGGGACAAACAGAAGAAGGGAGAGGGAGATGGGTGATTCTTTCTCTCCCGCCAGCTCATATAAAAGAAATATTTTGGCATTCATTGAACTATTAAACACAGTAAAATAGTTGTCATACCTATCTCTAGTATCTTTTAGTATTCTATATGTTCAATTATAGAGATCATGGAATGTTCCAGGTTCCACATAACTAATCCTAAAGCAAAAACTGATATGGAGGAATTTTCTTCCTGTGACTGCCGTTACTTTTGCCTCTGCTTGCAATAAGAACCAGCTCTGATGTCTGAGTTGGAATAGCAGTGCCTTGACCAGACATTAACATGATGGAGAAGTTGATGCTATTATGTATTGGAAATCTTGCTGTCAGCGTCAGGCAGCATGAGATACGTTACTTAGTCATGGATTTATGGTAATGCATTTCGTAGGGGCTACACTTGGCAGTTTTATCAGTTTCCCATTGTGGTAGTTGGAACAAGAATTCCCCCATAGGCTCAGATTGTCTTTTTTAATATTTATTTATTTTATGAATACACTGTTGGCTGTCTCAGACACACCAGAAGAGGGCACTGGATCCCATTATAGATGGTTGTGAGCTACCATGTGGTTGCTGGGAATTGAACTCAGGACCTCTGAAACTCAGGACCCTCTGGAAGAGGAGTCCATGCTCTTAACTGCTGAGCCATTTCTCCAGTCCAGGCTCAGATTTCAATGCCACCAAGGAGTGGTACTATTTGAAAAAATTAAGAGATCTGGCTTTGTTGGAGGAAGCATGTCACTGGAGGTGGGCTCTGAGGTTTTCAAGCCCAAGCCAGCTCCACTGACTTTCTCTCTTCCTGCTGCCTGTGGATCCAGATGCAGAAATCGCAACTGCTCCTCTAGCACCATGTCTGCTGGCATGCTGCCATGCTCCCTGCTGTGATGATAGTGAACTAAACCTCTGAAACTTTAAGCCAGCCCCAGTTAAATGCTTTCCTTTATAAGAGTTGCCATGGTCATGTGTCTCTTTACAGTGATAGAATACTAAGACACCCATATTGAACTAGACATGACATTCCCAGTTACTTCCTTGGCCTGTTTCTTTTCTCTTCCAAGGCCTTAGACTTGGCCAAGTGTTTTTGTCCTGCTAGAGCAGTAAATAACAAGAAGCAGACCAACCCTGGAGTCGGCAGAAGTGTGGGCTGTCAGGTTTGGGCTGCTGCACAGCACATCCTGCCTGTAGGTTAAGGTCTTGTGCTGCCAAACCTTATATCACCTGTGTGCTTTTTCGTTGCATTTTACAGCAAGTCATTAGTTCTTCTCTTAGGACTATCTTCCTTGACTTATTGTAGTTTGCTGAGCAGAGCTTCACATGCCACTGAGATTTGGGTGTGCAGTGGCGGACATTTCCGTGAACAGTAGGGAAAGTGGCATCTTTGTTGTTGTTCTGAGCTAGGTGGTGGTGGCGAACACCTTTAATCTCAGCATTCAGCACTCCAAAAGCAAAGGCAAGGCAGAGGCAGGCATTTCTGTGAGTTTGAAGTCAGACTTGTCTTCATAGTAAATTCCAGTACAGCCAGGGCTACACAGAGAAGACCCTGTCTCAGACAAAACAAAACAAAACAAAAAACAAAAAACAAAAAAAAAAATTGGGTTTTCTGAGAGCAAGTCAGGATAGAAGCATTCTTGTATAAAATCACTCAGTTCTCTTAGAGGAATGAAAACGTTCTTTTTCAGGGAATGTGTTGAGGAAGGAGGGTGGGGAGAAACAGACATTGCAGATAATGTTGGAACAGTGGCCCTCTGACCTCAGAAGCAGTTTTCTAGTAATAGATAAGAGACTGGAAACTTTTCCACACTGCTTGGTTTGCATTTCATTGAGATTATAATCTTTGTCCACCTTGCTTAACCCCATTCCAAAATGGAATCGTGTTTCTAAGAAGTCTCTGGTAAAGATTTTTGTTTATTCTTTGACAACTTCATATGTGTCTATAATGTATTCTGATCATTTCAGCCCCTCACTGTCCTCTCTTATCTCCCTCCCACTGCCACACAACCTTCCACCCCAGCAAGTCCCCTCCTGCACCCCCTTTCATTTTATTTTTTTGGACAGGGTCTCACTATAGAACCCTAGAGTCCTGGAGCTCTCCATAGCCAGCCTCACAGGGGTCCTGTCTCTGCCTAAGTGCTAGGATTAAAATCCTGTGTTTAATTAAAGTTGCTTGCATGCGCGTGGGTGTAGGCTTATGAGGGTGTTGGAGTACTCACCAGTTGCTACACTACTAAAGAAAATGACTCCTTCTCCCAGGAACCAGGGACTGCTGTAGCTCCTCAGCTAGGACTCCATCTTGTGCAAATGACGACAGGACTGTCGGGCACAGTGTCCATGTCATGCGCCACAGAGCACTTGAGAACACGGTTTTATACCCTCTGGCTCCTACCCTGTTCCCATCACCTCTTCAAGAGTGTCCCCGAGCCTGCAGGAGTGGAAGTCACTCACTGTCATCACTGTTAAGGTTAAGCACACGGTCACTTCGCTCAGCATTTGAATTCAGTTAGAGTCTCGCGTTGACCGCTGCCCACTGGAAAACGATTCTCTGACCAAGGCTGAGAGCAGTGCTCAGCTATGGATATAAATATAAATATTTAGAGCTGTCAGCATGGCTCTGTGGGTAAAGTCACTTGCCACAAAGCCTAATGACCTGAGTAAGTTCAGTCCCCAGGTCCCCAGATGGTGGGAGGAAAACTGATTCCCACAATTAAGCACCCATATGTGTGCACACACATACATACACAGAGGAGAGAGAAAATGTAATACTCATAAATATTTAAAGGGCCATTTAACAACATATCCATTAAGCAAACAGCAATAATGTGCTCTTCTGTAGAGTCTGTGATCTTCCTTGCCATGATCCTTTAACCAATTTACAGTATGAGGAATAGATTGCCTCCTGTGAGTGTGGCCTCAGATTCAATGAGCGTGTGGCCGGTCACCTCCGTATCAGTCACTACACGTATTGCCTGGGAGACTAGTGTGTTAGCATAGCATGCAGGGTCCCCTGCTGGTAAGATACTTTGATGGGTTTCTCCCCTGGCAGCCTGCGCAGCATCTTTCAGCACTATGAAAGCTAGCCAGTAGAAAGGAAGTTTCCATTTCAGTTCAAAGCTTAACTTCTCTGTCCGGCACCCAAGCTTTGTCGTATCTTCAGCAACAGGCCCTCACCATATAGTTCTGGTAGTCAAGCAAGAGTAATGATGACAGCATGTGTTGTTTGGGGTGGGGTCCTTTGAGGTCTCCCCAATCAACAGCTAGGGAAGCATCACATGCCTGGCAATGGATTTTCATTTAATAATCTAGAAGCAGCATTATCCAGTTATGTAGGGGACCTGAGTTCAAATCTTTTTTACAAATTACAAAGTAAGCTAATTGCAAACTTAATTATAAATTATAGAGTAAACTAATTTATTACATTTATATATATATGGATTAATGCACACATGCCATGGTGCAAATGTGGTGTCATAGGATAACTTGTGGGGGTGATTCTCTCCCTCTACTACATGGGTCTTGGGATGGAGCTGGGCTTTCCAGACTTGGTGGCAATTGCTTTACTGCTGAACCATCTCCTAGATCTCAATACAGCTTCTCCAAATGCCCATGGTTCTAAGTGACTTTCCCCTTACCATCTCCTCTCCTCTGCCCCTCATCCCCACGTAAACCTTTGCACACCCAAAACGTCATCTGCACTCTCATCCCTGTGCCCCCTCCCCCCAGCACCACTATTCCTCCACGCTGTGCCTCATGCCCCACCGACCCCATCAGGAGCTGGTATTTAGCTTCTTGGCCTATAGAAATTCCAAATTAAACACACAAATCTAAAAATTCAAAGCTAGAATTATGTTATACTGAACATATGGTGTTTTGGGGGCCTGGGTTACCATTCATAATAATATTTTCTAATTCTATACATTTTCCTGCAAATTTCATAATTTCAGTTGTCTTTACAGAAATGAATGAATAAAATTTGATTATATGTAGGTACCACATTTTTATCATCCATCAGTTGATAGACATCTAGACTGACTCCATTTCCCAGTTATTCTGAACAGACCAGCAGTGAACATGGATGTACATATTCAATAGTAGAGTCCTTTGGATATGTAGCCAAGAGTGGCAAAGATGAGTCATACGGAAACCTGCATTTTAAATGTTCTAGATCACCTTTAATCCCAGTAGAGGAAACAGGATCTCTGTGGATCTCTGTGAGGTTGAGGCCAGCCTAGTCTACGATGTAAACTACAGAACAATCAGGACTATGTAGAGAGAGAGACTGTTTCAAAACAAGCAAACAAAAAATTTTTAATAAAAAAAATTCTCCCTCTAGCTCCTAACAGCATCTTGACATGTAACCTGTGCTAACCTTCAAGTAGTGTCTTTTGAGTTTTGGAATTAGAGGTGTATGGCCATTATGCTTAGTCTCTGGATGACTTTGTGTGTATGTGTGAGGAGGGCGTGGGGAGAGGAGAGATGTGTGTGTGTGTGGATTTGTTCACTGGAGGCCAAAAGAGGGCATTAGATTCCCCTGGAACAAAAGTTGCAGATGGTTGTGAATCATCCAACCTGTGTGGTGAGAACCAAACTCAGGCCCTCTGAGAGAGTAGTGCGTGCTCTTAACCACTGAGCCAGCATTTTAGACCTGAAATACAGAATCTTTAACATTACCATATCCTGACTATGAAGACAAACTTTTTAAGCCTTTCACCTGGCAAAATAGATCACTCCTTATTCTCACTGTAACTGGACAGCTGCATAAACTTCTGCTGAGATATAAGGTATCCATCCATTCTTCTGGAAGGAATCACATTTTGTTCTCTACAAAGTACTCCTAACTACATCAGGTTCTTGTGCACTCTCCTTGATCAAAAGATTAATAATATTCCTACCCAGAAATGCAGGAAGAAGAAAAGTTACTAGAGCCATACTCCTGCACTCTAACCAAATTACAAATGGCAGGTCAAGGATCTTCAGTGGCAATGGAATAGACCCACAGACCAGTGCTGGGCAGGCTCCTCTTCAGGCCTGACTGAAATGGACAGAGGATAGCTATTTACTGATGAGAAGGGGGTTTGGCAGAGGCCCCTGCTTCCTGTCAGGAACTTGAGCTGATGCAAACCCTGCTGCTGAGCTGGCTGTGCTGGCCAAGTTTGTTTCTGTTGAGTCTTGTTCCACCCCTCACCCACCCTCAGTTCCACAGATGCTGGCTTATTTGTAAGCTCCATGCTGACTGTAGATTGAAAGCCTCTCATTGTTTTTGAACTCAGTGTTTAGATAACACCGCATGCCTGTGGTGGCCAGGGCACCCTATAAAGGAAATGCCTGGGCTCCAACAGCCCAGTCCTTTCATTCTCTGTGTATGAGTGAGTGTGTGTGGCTTGTAACCAAGACATTAGAAGATCATTTATTTCTTTGCTGGGTTTATCATTTGGGGACTTGGTATTCTAGGCTTCTGCTTGGTACTTGGCATTCTGGGAATGGTTTTTGTCTTTGCTGTCTTCCATCCATTCCACCCAGGAGGATTGCACACAGTCTTATCCAAACCTTGTTCTGCACACAGCTACAGTACCACAGCATTCCTCCCTTGGTGAAAAGATTGCTTTGGGAGGGTGAAGTAGGCATGGCTGTGGCTGGTGTTGAAAGTTTGTGTTTATGACCGTAGCAGGTTGGCAGCTGCTCCTTCCTTCCTTCCTTCCTTCCTTCCTTCCTTCCTTCCTTCCTTCAGGGCCATTCTTCCTGTAAGTCATCTTCAGGCAAGTCAAGACCTCATCAGCAAAAGAAGTCATTTAGAAGCATACTGTATGTCTTAAGAGTTTTACTGCTATGAACAGACACCATTTCCAAGGCAACTGTTAGAAGGACAACATTTACTTGGGGCTGGCTTACAAGTTCAGAGGTTCAGTCTGTTATCATCAAGTCAGGAGCATGGCAGCATCCAGGCAGGCATGGCGCAGGAGAAGCTGAGAATTCTACATCTTCATCTGAAGACTGCTAGCAGAATACTTCCAGGCAGCTAGATGAGGATCTTAAAGCCCATACCCCAAGTGACACACCTACTCCAACAAGGCCACACCTACTCCAACATAGCCACATATTCTAATAGTGCTGCTCCCTGGGTCGAGCATATGCAAACCATCACACTGTGTGACTTTAAAAAATGTTATAAACATAATGAAACTATAGAAAAATAATGCAACAAGAAGATATAACCCCTTAGTGAGGCTATACAAATGAAATTATATGTACTAACCAAAGTATATTTCAAAGCTAAATATAATCTTTGGGCATTAAAAATGGAGGCAAGAGCCAAAGAGATGTTCAGGAGGTAAAGACACTGGTCTCTGAGCCCAGTGACTCAGGTTTGATTCTTGGTAGAAGGAGTGAGCCAGCTCCCACAGGCCACAGATTGTCCTTCTAACTCCACTCTGGTGGCTGTGGCATGTGTGTATATGCATTCAAGTACACATGCATGCATGCAGTAAACAAAAGGTTAAAAACAAAATTTGTACGAAGTTCAAGGCCATGCCTGTACTGCATGGGACCCTGTCAAAATTTAAAAACCAAAAAATCTTCTAGGCATCAATTTAGTTTTCTTATTTGTTTGTTTGGTCAGTTGATTTTGGATATTTTTGAGGCAGGTTCTCTACATAGCCCTTGTGGTGGGATTAAAGGTGTGTGCACCAATATTTAGGTCTCTTAATTGATTTTTAGAACTTATAATTTTTTTCTCTAAAACTATTGGAATTTCTTCCCTACCCACACATCCCTGCCCCTCTTCCTCTCCTTCCCTTTCTTTCTGTCTTTTCTTCAAGACAGGGTCTCATAGCTCATATTGGCCTCCAACTTGCTGTGTAGCCAAGGATAACATTGAACTTTTGATTCTCCCACATCTACAACCCAAGTGCTGGGATTGTGGGCATACATTGCCAGTCCCAGTCTATTCAGTGCCAAGGATGGGACCCAGGGCTGTGGGTGCTAGGCAAACACTCTACCAACTATCACATTCTTCAGACCAAGATCACTTTATGGCAGCAATGTCTGTGAAACAGAACAAATTACTAGCTTTGGTGTGGCATACTTATAGTATCACTGACACACATAGCCTGACTTAAATGAATCAGAGCTATAAAAGAGAGCATGGCTGTGGCGTGGGCACTCGTCCCTCTGTAAGCTAAGTCCAAGTAAATAAGAATGCTGTCGAGGGCCTGGAGAGATGGCTCAGAGGTTCAGAGCTATTGGCAAACTTGGGTTTGAGGTTCCCAGCACCTGTCTCCTGGCTGTCATTAACCCCAGTTCCAAGAGATCCAGTACCCTCCTCTGGCCACCAGATATACACCTGCTGCACAGACATACATAGACATTCACACACAACACACACAACACACACACACACACACACACACACACACACACACTATAGCATAATCAGTGAACCAGAATATACTGTTTAGGGACGCTAGATAAATGAGAGTACATGAATCAATTTAAGGTCTTTCAAAGCTGAATATACACTTAGGAATTGAAAAGCCAGGAAGCAAGTGCTGGTGAGATGGCTCAGTAGGTAAGGGCATTGCTTCCAAGCCTGACAACCAGAGTTTGATCTCTGGTACAAGATGGTGGAAGGAGAGAACTAATTCCGTAAACTGCCCTCTGATCTCCACATGTGCACTATGGTATATGCCCCTCACTCCACAATGAATAAATTAAGAAGAAACCACCGTTGTTTTAAAGTAAAAGGAGGCAGGTATACTCTTCCTATTGCAATTGGGGATGTGCCTACATTGAAGTCTTTATTTAGTGCTACTTGTTTGGTTGGCCCATATAAAATTAATTTTTTAAAATGTTTCTTTTATTTGTTTGGTTATTTGTTGTTTTGCTTTGTTTTTGAAACAGTCTCCATATGTAGCCTTAGCTGATCTGGCATGTCAACAGACATGGCTATAAAAGACAAATCTATAAAATACATTCTATTTGATTTTATGTATTATGAGTGTTTTGCTTTGAATATGTCTTTGCACCACTTGTATGACTGGTTTCCTTGGAGGCCAGAAGAGGGAGCCAGATCTCATGGAACTGGAATTACAGATGATTGTGCACTGCCACGTGAGTGTTGGGTGTCAGTGCAGGTCCTCTGGAAGAGGAGCCATTGCTCTTAACTGTTGAGCCGTTTCTCCAGCCCACCAAAACCAAAATAAAACCAAAAAGCGTAACAGTGTGTGTATATGTGTGTGTGGGGGGGAGTAGGGTGGGGCGGGGGAACAGCCAGTTCTATAGAAGTTTTCTCTCCACCATGTAAGTTCTGGGAACTGAGCTTGGGGTAGCATCAGGTATCCTAACAGCTTTTTTTTCTTTAAGACAGGGTTTTTGTGTGAGTGTTGAGTGTCACCCTGGCTGTCCTGGAATTAACTCTATAGAACAGGCTGGCCTTGAAATCACAGAGATCTTCCAACCTCTGCTTCTCACATGAAGGGAACAGAGGCATGCACCATTGCTGCCAAACTTACCTGCTTATCTTTTAACAAATTAAAAATAAACACTTTTATGCTTCTGTAATTATTGAAGATTACCATAAGAAACACTGAGTGTTTCTAGTACAAAAGAGAAATATATTGCTTAGAAATTGGTTATTGGCTTTGGGGTAGATGCTTTTCCCTTCTCCAGGGTTTTTTCATTTTAATGTAATTTTTTTTTTTTTGCAAGATGTGTTGATACAATTTCCATTACATTTTTACATTTATTTACTTGTGTGTGGGCATTCATGCCACTCTGGTGTGTAGGTGTATGCGGGGGGGGGGGTGTCAAAGGACAACTTTCAGGTGTCATATTCCCCTTCCACATGTGGGTCCCAAGAATTAAACTCAGATTCAAAAGTAGTTATTTATTATTTTTTATGTTTATGTATTCTGCCTTATGTATGTATCATTTGTGTAACTGGTTACCACATAGGCCAGAAGAGTGCACAGATCCCTGAAACCAGACACTTGTGAGCTGCTGTGTGGTGCTGGGAACTGAACTTGGGTCTTCTGGAAGTATATCAGCAGCCCCACGGCTGATATTTAAAGAACTTATTTTAATGTAACCAAAGAGACATTCTTCTTTTCTCTTGTTTTTGTTTTTATTTATTTCCAAGGGGCCATTCTTTTGTTTTTTGTTTGTTTCTTGAGACAGGGTTTCTCTATGTATCCCTGGCTGTCCTGGAACTAACTCTGTAGACCAGGCTGGCTTCATCTCAGAGAGGCCTGCACCACCACTGCCTGGCTTCAAGGAACTATTATATTCTAAGAGAAAATACTCTTGGGTTTAATTACCCATTGGTTTAACTCTGATTTAAGCCTTACAGGATGGCGTGGACACATATGGAGAAGCAAAGTGTGTTCTGCAAATGCTATCCTGTCTGCCTCAGATTTGATCCTGTGCTTTTAACTTCCAGTTCTCTCCTGCGCTATGGTGGCAACCTGTCTCTCCAGAGTGCCATGAGTGTGCGATTCAACAGCAACGGCACCCAACTCCTGGCGCTGCGGCGCCGCCTGCCCCCTGTCCTCTACGACATCCACTCCCGCCTGCCGGTGTTCCAGTTCGACAATCAGGGTTACTTCAACTCGTGCACTATGAAAAGCTGCTGCTTTGCAGGGGATCGTGACCAGGTTAGTGCCTTCGCCTTCTGCATCCCCGTGTCTTTCTATATTGCTCTCAGTCTTTCTTTTGTACCACATGAAGGAGAAACTATTGAAGGGAATAGTGATTCTGGTATTTTTGGCTGCCTTTATCCAGGGTGCCAGGGGGACATAATGTTACAGGGCACACCCTGTAAACTAAGGCTAGTTACAACATGGGTCTAAGCAACCAGCTCTGCCATATTTGTAAATGCTCTGAGATCCTAAGAATGTGCTGTTGTGAAAAGGAGGAGGAGCTCGTGGCAGATGAAGAGCTGCCATCTAGATGGTAGCTATCCGGCATGCCCACAGGCACTGTGAGGGCAGAGCCGGGTGCTGAAGATACAGCTGGTTTCACCTTATAGATTAATATATAATGATAAAAAAACATTGGTTGCCTTTTGATTTCATCGGTTACTTATTATTTATGACTTTTATCCTATTGGGAGGGTTTGTAGGCATTATAGTCTCTGACAAATTACTCTGGTTTTGGTTGCAGTGAATGGTTTTTTCTTGGGTGAAAGAGGACCTTTGTTATTGCCTCTGACCTTGAGTCAGTCTTCAGTCTGCTCGCTCGTCTCCTCCTTACACATTACCAGAGACATCTGACCTAGTAGAGAGGACATAGACTTATGTTTGACATTTCTTTTCTGTTCTCGAGGACTAGTAGGAAGAGGGCTAACTCATCACTGTCTTGTCTCACATGACTGTCTTGGCCTAGAATGTTATAAGAACCCTCAAAGATCTGTTGAAGTGACTCTTGAGTACTGTGATCAATGCGTAGTATTTAGCTTTCTGGACAGAAGCTGCTGTAACTGTAAATTGTGATTGATAATCTTTTTTTTTTTTCTTTTTTTTCTGCTCAACTTTTAGAGAGGCCTTGATAGGATGAATTAAGTAATGGATTTACACCAGGCAGTGGTGGCATGTGACTTTAATCCTAGCAGTCGGGAGGCAGAGACAAGCGGTTCTCTTGAGTTTGAAGCTAACCTGGTCTACAGAACAAGTTCTAAGATAGCCAAAAAAAAGTTATGGGTTTACAGTAAAACTAGTCAGTTAAGCCTATAATTGTAAGTGTGCAGGCAGTTTCAGTGGCAAACAGACTTACTGTCCTAGTCATAGACAATATTTTTTCATTCATAGGCCCTGACTTTCCATAGTCAAGGTTAATGCGGCGTTGGCCAGTTCATAGAGATCTGTATACCTGGCAGCTTTCACTAGTCCAGGCAGCATCTTTTTTTGCTGCATTTTTGTTTGTTTTGTTTTGAGACAGTATTTCTCTGTATAACTGCCCTGGCTGTCCTGGAACTTGCTTTGTAGACCAGGCTAGCCTTGAACTCAGAGAGATCTGCCTGTCTCTGCCTCTGCCTTCTGAGTGCTGGATTAATGGCTCTACCATGCCTGGCATTTTTTGCTGCTTTTAAGTTATTTGTTACATTGCTCACTCTGGCCTCACACTTGAAATCATAATGTCTCAGCCTTGTAAGTGGCAGAGTCACAGCAGCTGCCACTTGCTTCAGTTGGTCTTTATATCTGACATCATTCCTGTGTCTATAATCCCACAGCCTGGGACTGTGTGCTGTGCAGTCTTCCTTGAG
This sequence comes from Apodemus agrarius, assembly GCA_964023405.1. Classification (NCBI taxonomy): domain Eukaryota; kingdom Metazoa; phylum Chordata; class Mammalia; order Rodentia; family Muridae; genus Apodemus; species Apodemus agrarius. The sequence continues at coordinate 42,938,009 of OZ030011.1, forward strand.
TCATAGTCTAGGTAACGGGAGAGGAATTTGGGGATTTCCATAATAGGAATGAATGAACATAGATGACCCCACCTATCTAGCCGGCCTTCTAGCTTTTAATTACAAGGCAATTAGTCAGGCCCCACAAATGGATCTAACTATTGTGCCAGAGGGCCTGCACTTACATTTATTTTTAATTTTTACCATCCTAGGTTCACTAGAAAGTTCATTGGCCTTAAAATTAAATTAATATTTTGATAAATTATACTCAAGGAATAAAGTATGAGGTAATATGGAAACTATCTTGTTCTAAGTTCTAACCACAAAGCTATCCGAGATCATTTGAACCAACTCTTCCTTTTGAGAAATTTGAGGTTCAGAAAGGTAAGGTGTCCAAATTGCTACCTATGTGTTTATAGCTGAGCAAGGGCTACAACTCAGACTGTTAGAAGCATGACAGACTGCAAAAATAAGTGAATTTGTCTGGTGTATACAAAAAGGAGCAGTGGAAACTGCACTTAGCTGGAAAGCCTGTCTTCTGGCAAAGTAGGATAGCTTCCACTCACAGCCCATCATTGCCACAACAGCTGATGTGTTGCCAAGGATCTGATCTTAAAATAAGGTAGATTTTCTTGATTTTAATTACAGTAGCAAATTGATACTAATTGTAGAAATAGAGTGAATCTGTGAACTATCTATATTCTGATATAGGCCACCATGAGACCCCCGTCTAACTCCAGAGGGTTGTTTATCTCATGTTTGGTTCCATGGTCTAATTAGTGGAGGTGTGAGAACAGCTTTCCTAGCTTAGACCTTTAACGTGCTGAAGCAGGTGTTGGAGAGCATTAACTGTGCTCCAGGTGCTTTGGTGGGCCAGTCCCCAGGCTTGGTTTTCATTCAAAGCCTCTGTATAGTCTACCTACTCTGCTTTAGGCTACCAGTACATTGGTTGGTTCATCTCTAGAATATTTGAATTATCCAAATTTAACCATCTTCACCTCTAGATTAAGTGACAGGAACATTTAGACAGCTGGATATCAACAGTAACAAAAGGTTTGAATTCATGTTTTTCTTGTTGAGACAATCTCACTATGTGACCCAGGCTGACCATGAACTTTTGATCTCCAGCTTCAGCCTCCTCCCTTGAGGAGTTACAGGCATGGGCACCTGTCCATCTGTGGACTTGATTTTCAGGAAGTACACCTCTCGTCCCAGAGTCAGCATTCCTCCCCCAGAAGCTTCCTGCACCCAGTCTCTCTGTTTTCACTCATCCTTACATTTTGTTTTTCTATTTCTGAAGCTGGACTGGTAACATTCTGTCTTCTAAGCTTTACAGCCCCATATAAATTTCTTAACGGATTAGAGAGAATGCTAGTATTGCACCTGCTGGCTTTCTGGTGCACGCTCAGAAAGCAGCACTTGCCTTTTGTTCCTTCTTTCACAATTCCTTAAGTGGTTCTTGTCCAGCCTGGGTCCAGCATCATGCTCAGGTGTCTGGGAAGCCAGTTTTTCATGCAAGCAGCTTGTATATCTAGAAACGGACATGCTGATTATTTTAAAATCTTCCCTTTTTTAGTATCAATGCTAGGCCTGCTTGCCTCTATATCTTGCTGAAAGAGGAATAGAGAAGGAAAGAAAAAATATAACCAAGTATAGTTGAAAAGGCTGAGCAGCTGGGTGACTGAGCATTGGGATCTCTTTCTTGTGGATTTGACAGTTGGCAAGGGCCCCCAAAATCTTGGTAATGAAATCGTTTGGCCCTCCTCCAAAGAGCTGTCTTGTGAATGAACCCATGAATCTAACATAGTGTCCTTAAACATGTGGCCTGGCCTTAGACATGACATCACTGCTTACTTTCTCTTCTGCTGGTGTGTATGTGTAGGATGAGCGAGTGGCAGGAATGTATGTAGAGATTTATTGCTAGTAAATTTACTGATTAAAGATGGCGATGGCACATGCCTTTAACCCAGCACTCAAGAGGCAGAGGCAGAGAGTTCTCTGTTTCAGGCCGACCTTGTCTACAGAGTGCGCTCCAGGACAGCCAGAAAAGGGCTAGGGTGGGGAGAGACGACTCATTGAATTGCTTTTTCAAAGGTCCTGAGTTCAATTCCCAGCAACCATATGGTGGCTCACAACCATCTATAATGGAATCCAATACCCTCTTCTGGTGTGTCTGAAGACAGCTACATTCTGTCTGTATAAATATAAATATTTAGAGGAGGAGGAGGAGGAAGAGAAGGAGGAAGAAGACTACTACATGACAACAACAGAACTGCCCTGTCACACTGTAACTCTACTTTCTATGACTGTCACCCCTGCTCACACTCACTTGAGAACCCCACATGTGATATGTTCTCTTTCATATGAAATAAAAATACACTTTTTCTACAGGAAAATATAACTCTTGGGTTCCATCCTTTGATTGTTTTATGGATTTTGGCTAACCTTTTTTCCACTTGTTTCATTTTCCTCTCTTGCATTTGAATCCATGTAGTGACCTTTAGGTATAGTTGGTTTCATCCCCCTTGAAAGTGAGGCCCAGAGTGATTTGCAATGTGAGTCAGTAGTGGGACTAGCCAGGATTAAACTCACACCTTTTTTCATAATCATGCTGCCTCCATATTACTGAGATCAAGAAGTCTTTGTGGGCCAATGAGAAAGTGTGTGTGGCTGATGAATTCCTTGTATTGTTTCAGGAGTGGATTTTTTTTTTGTTTGTTTTGTTTTGTTTGTTTGGTTTGGTTTGGTTTGGTTTCTCTGTGTAGCCCTGGCTGTCCTGGAACTCACTTCGTAGACCAGGCTGTCCTCGAACTCAGAAATCCACCTGCCTTTGCCTCCCAAGTGCTGGGATTAAAGGGGTATGACACCACCACCCAGCGAGAGTGGATTTTTTAAAACTCTTTATACAATATATTTTGATCATATTCTTTTTTTCTTTTTAAGATTTAATAATTATATGTAAGTACACTGTAGCTGTCTTCAGACACACCAGGAGAGGGTGTCAGGTCTCATTACAGATGGTTGTGAACCACCATGTGGTTGCTGGGATTTGAACTCAGGACCTTCAGAAGAGCAGTCAGTGCTCTTAACCGCTGAGCCATCTCTCCAGCCCTCGGGAGTGGATTTTTAAAAGAATTTTTATTTGTTTTATGTGTGTGTTCATGTGCACATATGTGGAAGACGACTTTCAAGTGTTGTTCCTCTTCTTCCCATCTTGTTTGAAATAGGGTCTCTTCACTCTGTACATTTAAGACAGTAGAGTCTTTTGTTACCACTTCCTGCTTCCCTTCAGGGACGTGCTGGGCATTAAAGGGTGACTTTTATGTGGTTTCTGGGGATCCAAACTCATGTCCTCAGGCTTATATGGCAAATGCTTTTACCCACTGAGCCGTCTCAGCCACTAAGGAGTAAATATTTTATATATTTGTTTATTTGCTTTGTTTTCTTAAGACAGGGTTTTACTGTGGAGCCCTGGGGACCTGGAACTCATGGAGATCCATTTGCCTCTGATTAAAGGCATATGCCAATATGGCCGGTATGTGAATTTTAGAGGACTTTGATTTAACCAGGTCTGGTAGTGCAGACCTGTAGTCTTAACTACTGCAGAGACTGAAACGGAAGGATTCTACCATCCCCAAATAAAAAGTTAGAGGATGACAGGGGAGGGATGTAGCCCAGTGGTGGTATACTTGCCCTCCATGTGGAAGGCCCTAAGACTCAATCCCCAGTACCAAAGGAGAAAGGTAGATTGAAGAGAATCTGTTTATTAAATCAGCTGTTTTGAATTCTTTTGAACTTTGGACCTTTTTGAAAATCTGAAAACCATAAACACTGTCAGAAAGTACATATAACTAGGTAGTATGGTAGATAATCCTAAGGGTGTACAGGACTCCTGGGACCTGGAGGCTCAGCTACTACCAATCTTCAACAAAGAATTTTTCCCTTGGATGAGGTTCATCCTGTAGTCCATTTACTGATTACAAGGTTAGAAATCACGGAAAGCATGCTAGAGGTGGCCAGGTTAATAACTATTTGAAAAAGACCATGAAGTAACCTGGATTTATTCTTAAATTAGGAATCAGTGAAATTGCTGTGCTCTGGTGACGTGACCATGCACAACCCTAGCTGGGAGCAGGGATCTACTTGGAAACCCTGGGAGATATTAAAGAAGCCGGACAGGTCATGGTGCTCCTGCTCTGCCTGCCCAGTGTCTTTCAGCATACCACTCAGCCAGTAGCTTTACCTCTTTCTCATGCTTGCTTAAGCTTTGGAGAAAAGGGGAAATCATCTTCTTGTGAGATAATGCTTAGAGCTTTTACTTGAACAATGGATATAGCTGGAGTCCCCGAGTATCAGAACTGAGGCTCATGAAGGACGTCTAGGTACAGATGCCATTTGGTTAATGGCTTTTCAGACCAAACCTGGGTTTCCAAAATGAATTTTTACAAATTCTTGCCTTCAAGTAAGGCAGGCTACTTGCCTATAGCAGCTGATGATGATTTGGACAGAGCTTTGTAACATTTTTCTTCCCTACTGAGTATTTGAATATTATTGGCTGCTGTTGTAGAATATTTCTATATTAACATATTTTCCCTACTCATACCTCATAAAGTTTGGTTATTAATAAACCAAAGAATTCCAGGAGTTTAATAGAGATGAAATGGGAAGTGATCCAAAATAAGAATAATATAACTTTACATGCAGAACTAATATTATTCTTATTGGTATGCATATATACTCCTGGTCTGCATATGAATATATGCTGCTCCTCTGGATGTGACTATACATATATGCTCTTCCTCTGGACATACATATGCATATGCTCTCTTCTGGGTATGCGAATGGGTATGTTTTCATTCAAAGCCAATGCAGTTCTGTTTGTCTTATAACCAGTTAAATCTGTGGCTTGCCCATTTCAGGAGAAAACTTGCTCTATTGCTTTAGATAACATTATGGCATCTATACTATAGATGGTGTAATCAGACTTGTATTTATACAGCTTGTAAACCTTTCTCTAGAAATTGCCTCTAAAGAGTCTTTCCCAGAGTTGTACTACCTTATTTTTTCCCCTTCTGACAAAGATCAGGGGAACTAAAGAACTGTGTTTAATTGAATAAAAATAGTTGTTTTTCTTCTTACTGATCCTGACCACAGAGCCATCTGGTTTTTCTAGCCTAGTCAATACAGTTAATTAGACAGACATGCCGTTTACTGGGGAGTAATCAGTTAGAGTGGAAGGAACCTTTGGAGAGAACTAAGTTGATCAGCACACATCAAGGAGTAACTGATTGATATGTTTCCTTCAGTAGATGTTGGGGAGTATTGAGAGCTATGGAGACACACATACCATACACATACACACATTTTTGTGTGTGCCTGTCTTTCCACACACCCATCCATCCATCTACATAATTGTCAAGAGAAAAGCAAGAGATTTTTCTTTTACCAAAGACTTGTTGAGACCTATTCTGGATACTGTGGGTGGCTTGTACCTTTTGATTTTTTTCCCTCTTAACTCAGATAGGAAATAGTTTTTTGTTTATTACCACATTTCTAAAATTATTTAAAATTTACAGTGTAGCTGCCAGGAATTTACCTGTACTCCAGATAGTCCTTTGAAATCATTTTTTCTATAGGCACCCTAATTTAGATCTTTCTTTGAACATTCAGTACACTAAATGTGTGTGTGTGTGTGTGTGTGTGTGTGTGTGTGTGTCTTCGATGATTCTTGGGTGATCTTCCCAGCTAGTAAAGCACCTTGCAAACAGAAAGAGATGTTTCTAGACAATGTGCTAAAAGATGAAGAGCTGTAGAAAGATGGTGTCTTAGTTACTTTTGTATTGCTCTACTAACACACCATGACCAGGACAACTTATTAAAGAAAGAGATTCATGTGTCTTATAGTTTCCAAAGGTTAGAGCTCATGATGGTATTATGAAGCAACAGCCGTGAGCTTACCTCTTGATCCACAAGTAAGGGGGATCAGGGGAGAGAGAGGGAGGGAAGAGAGAGAACAGAAGCAAGCCCACAGTGACACACTTCCTTCACAAAAGCCACATCTTAGTCCTTTTCAATAGTTCTACCAACTGGGGACCAAGTATCCAAATATATGAGCCTGTGGAGGCTGTTTTTGTTCAAACCATTACAAATAACTCAATGGTTAAGAGCACTTGTTGCTCTTGCAGAAGACCCAGGTTCAAGTCCCAGCACCCATGTGGTAGCTCACAACCATCTGCAACTTCAGTTCCAGGGGATCTGATACATGCACATGGCATATTTAACACAGTGCAGGTCAAACATTTGTATACATAAATTTTAAAATAATTTTAAATGAGAGAGATGAAAAAGGGGCTACAGAAATGGCTCAGTGGTTCAAAGGACATCCTGTTCTTCCAGAAGACCTGAGTTCAATTCCCATCACCAATAGCAGGTAGCTCATAGCCACCTGTAACTCTAGCTCTGAGGAGACCTGACTCCTCTAGCATCCAGGCACCTGCACTCACACATAGACATAGTTATAATAGTTAATAGTAGTAGTAGTGGTAGTGGTAGTGGTAGTGGTAGTGGTAGTGGTAGTGGTAGTGGTGGTAGTAGTGGTAGTAGTGGTAGTAGTGGTAGTGGTAGTAGTAGTAGTTTTAATTTAAAAGAGAGAAATGAAGTGGACAGAAGTTGTTGGTGTGAACGTTGTGTTTTATCACAGCACCAGAGAATAAAGAATATTGCCTAAATGACTGTTTATTACAAGTTAACAAGTTGGCAGTATCAGGGCAAGCAAGCCCATGCCACTCCATGTGATTGTTGTGCCCCCGTACTTGATCAAGTTAGTATCTGTGTACTGACAGCGGATTAGGTTATTCCTAATTCCTCCTCCTTCTCCCCTCTCCTCCTCAGAGTCTACTCTGTAGCCCCAACTGCCCTAGGACATGCAGTTTTCCTATTTGGGGGGGCCCCCACAGTGCTGGGATTAGAGGCATGTGACACCACACCCAATTTGATAGCTAATTTCAAGCAGCATTTGTGCATTTTTACCCAGAAAACCCATTTCATGTAAAGCTGGCCCTCAGTAAGGGGCTTCTGGTCTGGGTAGCTAGCATAAGTTTGGCACCAGAGTTGTTGCCCCAGATTCCTATGTTTACCGTCTCTGTCCCCATTTGTGGTTTAGGACTTTACAGCCAGGGCTCACATTTAAAACACCACTCTGGGGCTGGTGACACGGCTCACTGAGCCTGCCCGCCTGTGTTTCTTCTCTTTGACCCATGGTAGGAGAGAACCAACTCCCAAAGGTTGTCCCCTGAGTTCGCCATACCTTTCCATGATGCAGGTGGTCCACACACACCACAAACACACACTTACTTATAAACACAGACAAACATTACTGTGGTAAAATCCTGCAAACACTGTGAAGTTTTACAAAAGGGCTGAGACAAGAGATCTGATTGTTCCAGTCTCGGCTATCTATGAAACACTGTCTCAAATAGAGGAGGGGAAGGGGAGGAGGGGGTGGAGAAACGGCAGGTGTGAATAAAGTCAGAAGATGAAGAGGACACGGCTATTTTTAAATTGGAGGCCAGCCTGGACTATATGAGAGTCCTTAAGAAAAAATAGAGCAAACCTAAACAATTTTTGAAAACCCAATTGAGATTAGTTATCTGGTTAAAGGAAGAAGGTCAGAGCTGGAGAGAGAGCTAGGTTGGGAAAGTATAAACATGGACCCAGTCACAACACCCCCAGTGCACACACCATCCGGACCATGTGGAAAGCTGGGTCATGGTGGCCCAGTCTTGTAATCCAGTGATATGGAAAAAAGAGATACAAATACAGAGAGAGACAGAGACACAGAGAGAAATTACACCTCTGCTTTATGAAGTTGTTTTATGGTTTAGTACAAATGATTATGAATGTTAATGAGAGCATTACTGTAGCTTTTTCTTGGGAGTGATTGGCATTAGAGCTCTTCTGTCTTTGTTTCTTGTTCAGTTTCTACAGCAGAATGCTTTAATAGAGCACACCAGGACTTCAGTGCCTTAAGCACTAACCATTCGCAGGCCTCACTAAGTATGAGGTTTCAACCAGCCCAGACCTAGGAGGCAACCATAGGAAAGGAAGTTCTGCTTCCTGTGGTGATGCTAAATGTATCACTACCTTAGGCCCACTTGAGATAATCTTCTACAAACATTGAAAAAATGAAGCCTAATGAAAAAGGCCTGTGATGGCAAGTTCAAGGTCAGCCCAGGCAAGCTAGTAAGACCCAGGCTCAGAACAAGTTTTAAAAGGCCCGGAGGAGTACAGTTGAGGGGGATTCCTGCCCAACATGAGCAGAGCCCCCGGAGGAGTACAGTGGAGGGGGGGTTCCTGCCCAGCATGAGCGGAGCCCCAGGCTCATTGGCTACCTAATTTGTTAGCTTTTTACTTTGTTTTGTGACATGATCTGACTTTGCAGTCCAGGCTTGCCTAGAGCTCTTTATAGTTTAAGCTAGGATCTTCCTCACTCAGCCTTTGCCTCGAAGCCTTCTGAATACTTGGACTACAGGTTTCAGCCGTTACACACAGTTTGCTGCTTTATATTTTAAATATCCCAGAATTCTCTGTCGCTTTTTGGAATATTTTCTCCCAGATATCCAAATAATTTGCTCCCTCATTTCTTTCAGGGCTTTGCTCAAAATGCCATTTTATCAGAGAAGCCTTCTTGCATAAATGGAGACAAACTACCCAACCACCCCCTAGCTTCTCTCTCCAGATGAATCTCTTTTCTTTTAATGCTTACCCCTACTGGGAACTTCACACATGTATTTCTCGTTTCTTGTTCCTAACATTGTTCCCCTTTCCCACGTCCTATGTGTATAATTCCACCCCGCTCAGTAGACGGTAGCTCCATGAGAGCAGGGGCAGGCCCTCTCGTCACCATGTCTCTACTTCCCTCCCTAGAGCAGTGCCCGATGCATAGTAGACACTCAATAAATATTTGTTTAAAGAATAAAAGAATGAACTCATTTTTATTTCAGGCTCTCACAGTTAGCAGTATCCCAGGCAGCCAACTGTTAATGTTGGCAGGAATCCAACAACCAACCACTAAATGCCATAACTGAATTCCTCAGGGCATCTTGTAATTCCAGTGTTGGTGAGCACTTACACAGTCTGGCTAGATGTCAGTGGGTAGAGACACCCCCACCCCCGCCGCCCCAGAAATTATCCCAAGCATTTTACTCCTGGTAGATGGAATAGAAGTTTTAAGGGGAAGAGCTATCAGAATTTGCTTTATCCCCCAAAGCATTTAAAGCATTCCAAGCATTTTCTGTGTGTTTGAGGGGCTATCCTATCAAAGCCAGCAGACTTGACTCTGTGGGAACATTTTCTTCCTTCTAAGGCTGTCTTCTGAGTCAGCATTCTGTCTGGACAGCCTGCCCGGCCCGTTAACGTTCCTGGGCTCTGCCCCAGTGAATACTAAGCAATTAGGAAAGTACTGGTCCTTCAGTAAAGTAAGACTTCTGATAAGTATAGCCTTGTGGTATTGTTTTTAGTACACATATTTTGTTTATTTATGTTGGTGAGGTTTGGAGAGGGAGGGAAGCAGGAATTTGATGTTAGGTTCACAGCTTCTTTTTTAAATAGAGCAAGAAACAATGGGATATGGACTAGTGAGTTTTATTCCACACATACACACGTACATACACATACACACATACATATACACATACATACATACATACACACATACATACATACATACATACATGTGTTTGTGTTTAATTAGTAGATGATTCTTTTGTGATCTGGCTCTGTCTTAATAGAGGTTCAGTTTTCAGATGCAACTAATTCTTTGGAAATGCAGTTAGCAACCGCAAAGTAGGGTAATGCAGGAGACAAGGACGGCTTATGGCTACCAGCCTTTTGAGTTTGCCCTTGAGGGGGAAGCCCTTGAGGGGGAAGCTGTAGAACACAAACATCCGCCTTCTTGTGTCAGGACAGGAAGCTGAGCTGCTCACAGGCCTGCTCAAGGCAGTCTGTGGTTGAGAGCTGTTCCTGTGCAGCACGTGCTTCTTGGAGTAACCTGCAGACAGATTTTGGAGAAAGAGCCTTGGGCAGAGATAGGGAGGCTGGCAGGAGGCAGTCAGCCAGAAGGTGGCCCAAGGGGTGGGGAGCTACACTGTTTGAACCTCTAGGCTAAAGAAAAGCCATTGCTGTCTCTGAGGAGGCCCTCATGACTGTCTCTGAAGCTAGCCTCATGCTCAGAGATCTTGTCTCAACTCTTCTAGGAATTGCCAAGTCCTTAATGGAACCTGGCAACATGTTTTATATTTTCTGCTTGTTGTAAGCCCCTTGGGAATCCACTGTCATTTTACGCACCCTGAACAGAATAGCTGCATATCAGCCAAGCCCTGAGTTAGTATGTAGTGAGTAAAGCTTTTCTGTTACACTCCTAGGCTCTTGAATTCCAACTTCTAAACTGCAGGGAAACTTTTCAATTGGAGTACAATATGTTACGTTTGAATTTCCCAGTCTTGAGCAAGTTTACATAATGATTTGTCAACCACTTAAGTGGTAGATTGGGGACAGAGGGTCTCATTGGATTCTGTCATTCACTTCGGAGAGCAACCAGCCTGGCTCTCATTTAGCAGGTAAAGACACAAGTTCTTCCACCACAGTATCTTAACCCTAAACGACAAAACTGGAAACTTCTTACCTTTGCCTCCTACTCATATTTCTTAAGATTTTTTTGAAGGCTAGTAGAGACTTTTTAAAACCATAATGGGCACTGAACCTGCACTTATATACTAATCAAGCATTCTATCACTGAACTACACCCCCAATCCTGTCCGTTGAGTTTTAAATGGTTCAGACAGGCTGTGTGCCTGTTGGACTTAAATTAGAAGTTCACAATGACTTGAGAAAACTATAGGCCTTTATTTTTCTGGAGAAAATAAGCAGATGGAGTCAAGATACAGAAGAACTTTTGACCTCAAGTTAGAGTAAAATAGTTTTGTCAATATCTGGAAATAAGTGCTCAAGTTGCTGCTTGTTGCTCTTACTCATAAACACAATGTATTTATGATTAATTAATTAGATGAGATCTAGCAATAATGATTTGAAGCTGGCATGTAAAAAGACATCTTTTACTTCCTAAAATGATATCGCTTATGTCCTTATCACAGTTAGGTTGGCGGTAGCCTGCTGCTCTAGGAAGTCAGGGAGATGCAAAGAAGTTTAGGATACTTGACCTCAAAGATCTCTATGAAGGTCTAGTTTTTATTTTCTACACTTTTAAAAATTATGACATAAATATTATCTGAGATTTTCCATGTGAAAATACTTAGGTTTGAGCTGGGTATATACGTGCATGTCTATAATCTTAATACTCAGGAAGGTGAGACAGTAGAGTCACAAGATCAAGTTCAGCCTTGGCTACCTAGCAATCCCCAGTTTCTCTGTCTCTCTCTGTCTCTCTGTCTCTCTCTGTCTCTCTGTCTCTCTCTGTCTCTGTCTCTCTCTCTCTCACACACACACACACATACACACACACACACACACACACACACACACACTACACTACACTTTAGGAGCTAAGGTGTAATTCAGTAGTATGGTGTTTCACATGTACAAGGCCCTGGGTCAATTTTCACTGTCCCTCAAACTTTTAATTTAAAGATGTACAGTTGTGGGGCTGTTGAGATGGCTCAGAAGGTAAAGGTGGTTGCTGACAAACCTGATGACCTGAGCTGTCCTCCTCAGGCCCACATAGTAGAAGGAGAGAACAAATATCCACAAGTGCATGGTATGCATATACAAAAATAAAATAAATGAAAAGGTTTAAAAAAAAAACCTTTTAATGAACAGAGAGGGAAAGACAGAGATGGGAGATTCCGGAGATGCCAGAGACGCGGTGCACATGATCTGTTCTTCCCCCCTTCCCCTCCACTGTGGCATCTGGGATCAAGCAGGTCTCAGGCTTACATAGCGATTGCTTTTGCACACTCAGCCATCTCAATGACCCTGTTTTGTTTTTTAGATATTCTCTTTATAGAATGATATATATAATCGAATATGTCTTTCCAATTATAAAATAATATATAAAATGTCTCTTTTGTTCCAACAGTATATCCTTTCAGGCTCTGATGACTTCAACCTGTACATGTGGAAGATTCCTGCAGATCCAGAAGCAGGTGAGTATGTCCCAGTCTAGATGTGCCAATCTGGTTGACTCTCTTGGCCTATGGCTTGCAGTCCCTTGAGAGAACACTATTACAGTTGATGAATATACTTCTTTAAAAATAATGTTTAGCTGGATAGTAGTGGCGCACGCCTTTAATCCCAGCACTTGGGAGGCAGAGGCAGGCGGATTTCTGAGTTCGAGGCCAGCCTGCTCTACAAAGTGAGTTCCAGGACAGCCAGGGGTACACAGAGAAACCCTGTCTCAAAAAAAAAAAAAAAATTTAGATTTTTATCTTATTTTATGTGTATGAATGTTTGGCTGTTTATGAATGTATGTGTGCCACATGTGTGTCTAGGGCCCTCAAGAGTGTGAGATCCCTTGGAAATGGAGTCACAGATGGTTGGAAGCCACTATGTGGCTGCTGGGACCCGAACCTGGGTCCTCTGCAAAAGCAACAGGGCTAATTGTGGAACCTTCTCTCCAGCCCCTATACTTCTTTTATCAGAAAATATTCAAGGGAATTTTGAAAATAAAGATTAGAAGCCAGGTCATTTACACATTGTCTTATCTTGCATAAATGATACTTACATATTTTTCCCTCCTAAGAACCTCCTTTTTTACAAGTTTTATTTTACACTTATTTGTGTGTGTGTGTGTGTGTGTGTGTGTGTGTGTGTGTGTGCGCGCGCGCGCGCGCGCGCACACATGTGCATGCACATTAGCCATGGTACATGTGTGGCGGTTAGAGGACAATAAACTTGCCAGAACAAGTTCTCTACACCCCCCCCCCCCGCCCCCTGTGTGGGCCAGGAGCGGACAGTAAGAGTCTTCACACACTGAGTCACAGCTCCAATCCCAGAACCTTTCCTATTTTCATTCACTCTTTATGGGAGAGGATTGGAGGTAGTGCCTAAAAATAGGGATTCACTATGAACTCCAGACTAGCCTAGAATTCTTAGTCCTCCTGCCTCAACATTCAAATTGCTGAGATTCTTGTGTGTGTGTGTGTTACTATACCCTAGTCCTAAAAGTCTTTCTTTAGACCTTAGGAATCTCCTGAATCTCCTCTATATCATTTCAAAGGATTTCTCAAGACACTTAATATTTTTATTTTAAATTGTGTGTGTGTGTGTGTGTGTGTGTGTGTGTGTGTGTGTGTATAGATATGTGCATATGATTGTCAGAGATGTTGGATCACTTGGAGCTGGGACCCAAACTCTAGTCCTCTATAAGAACAGGAAGTGTTCCTAACTGCGGAGCCTCTCTCCAGCCCTGGGGGCTTTTTGTTTTGTTTTTATTTTGCTGTTAAATGCTTTTCCTAATGCATCGCATATCTTGCTTGTTGTTTTATGCATGGTTGGTTAGGGCCTTGCCTTCTGTTGGACTCCAGGGTGATGTTAACTAAAAGAGGGCTTCTCTGAGGGTGGACCTGTGTGTTTCTTGACGTTTGATAACCCCAAACATCAAGTAACCATTTCTGTATCTGCTCCAGCTATATTCTAACAAAGGCCTATAGTTTTCCATAAATTTCCAGCATTTAAGTTTTCAAGCTCATTTTTTAAAAGGTTTATTCATCATATTGGATTGTATTTTATCTGGTCTGTGCACCACATGAGTGTTTGATGGTCATGAAGGTCAGAAGAGGGCATCAGAGGCCCAGGAACTGGAGTTACAGATGGTTGTGAGTCATCTAGGTGCTGGGAATCAAACTTTGGTCCTCTGCAATAGCAGCAGTACTCTTCTTAACTGTTGAGCAATCCCTCCAGCCCCTCCAATCTCATTTTTAAAATAATGGCATCTTCACCTATTTAATGCTACAAAAATTTATTTGAGGACAGCTCAACTCAGCGGTATGCAGAGTGCCATGGATATATCAGACTGGGAAATGGCCGTCAGAAAAGTAATAGGACTCTGCCTTGTGTATGACACAAATTATGTCTAGTGCTCAGAGTTGAGACATTTTTTGGCTTTGTTTGCTGTTGCTGAATGAATAACTTCACTACCGCGCTTAAACAAGGTATGGATGGGGTGTGTCCAGTTGCTCTGGTCTAGTTACTAAATAAGTTATAAGCACTTCCCTTCTGGAATTTGAAAATGTGGAGAAGCAGCTCCCCCTCAAGCACAGCCAGATGTGGCAATAGTCTACCAGATATGGCAAGCAGAGCAAACTCTGTTGAAGTTTATTCTGGCTCAGATTTCCTACCTCCACAGATCACAGATTGATTAGCTGAGAAATAATCTTTGTGTTTAATTGTATCTTTTACCGGACTTGCAGTGTTTTTGATTGTTAAGGCACTATAATGTTTAGAAACAGTAGAAAGTAGATTACCCTATCCCTTTCTGGAACTCTGCTCTGCCATCTTTTCACACTTGTATAAAGAAAAATGGGAAATAGCAACAGAATGGGAGGAATTATTTTGGTTGGTTGTTTTTTTGGTTTGGTTGTTCGTCGGGTTTTGGTTGTTGCTTATTTTGGTTTGGGGTATCCCCCTAAGTCCCTTGTGTGCTGCCTTAGGCTTGATCCTCTTAGTCTGCCAGTGCTACAATACCAGAATAGCACAAATTGGGTGAATTAAAAGATGCAAATTTTAAAGCTAGGCATTATGGCACATGCTTTGAATCCCAGCATTCAGGAGGCAATGTTCAATGCCAGCCTGGTCTACATAGCAAGTTCAGGACAGCCAGGGCTATATAACAAAAACAAAAACAAACAAAAAACCCATAAATGTAGTCCATCATTTCTGAAAGCTGAAAGGTCAAAGTACCACCAGTAGATTGTGCTTCTCTCTAACTTGAGATGGTCTTCTTTCTCTGCCCCCACTTTTCTCAATGCACGTATACCCCTGATAATTCTTCCTCTTACAGGATAGCTCTAATGACCCCTTTAAACTATTCTTCAGAAATGGATTATTTTATAGTTCCTCGAAGAACCGAGGTTGGCTCTGATTTCTTCCTCTCTGAGTCTGTCCTGTCTCTGTGTGATACTTAACCCAATTAATGGATTCCAAAGATGTAGTCAGACTGGGTGAAGGAAGTCTTTGCCCTGTTGATTTTAAATGCTCCATGGTGATCCAGAAAGCACACCCAGGCCAAGGGCACACCTTTAATTCCCAGTATTGGGAGGCAGAGGCAGGTGGATCACTTTGAGTTCCGGATCAAACAGAATTAAATTATGAGACCCTATCTTAAAATGATAAAGTACATCAAGTTCCAGGTAAGCTGCTCGAGGCCACATGCCCCACGACTATAGTGCTTGTACTTGAGTTGGCTGGAAGCCATCATTCCTACACTGGGTTTCTGTCTACAAGGGTTTCCCTCTTGGTCTCAGGAGGTGGTGGTAGTTGAGGGCTTTGCTCTCTCTGTATGTCTTCCAGCATTACATCATGTCACAGAAAGTCATTTCCTTTCATCATCGTCTTGGTCTGCATGTAATGAAAGTACCTTTTGCAGTTATTTTTAGTAAGCCTGACTCACTCGGGAATCCAGCCTTGCCACCGCTACTCTGACAGACCCACCTGAGTTCTCTCACATGTGTGAGCTCTCCTCTTCCGGCATCCTCCTCCTCTTTCTCTTCTTCTACTATTCTTAAAATTAAATTAATTTTGTTAAATTAATGTGTGTAATTTTTAAATCAAATAATTATTCTCTATTTCACCCTATAACAGCGAAATATAACTTATTGTTTGTTCATTTAATATTTTTGTTGTTGTGGTTTGGAGGAGGATTGCTCCTTTTTTTTTTTTTTTTTTTTTTTCCCCAAGACAGGATTTCTCTGTGTAACCCTGGCTGTCTTGGAATTGGATGTGTAGACCAGGCTGGCCTCGAACTCAAGAGATCTGTCTCCCTCCATCTCCCAAGTGCTGGGATTAAAGGGTGTGCTACCACTTGCCAGTTTTTTGGTTTAGTTTTAGACAGGATATCATTGCCTGCCTGCTGGCCTGCTAGCACTACCTAGAACTTGCTAGTTATTTTAATTCTTTTTTTTTTTTTTCCCCAAACAGGGTTTCTCTGTGTAGCCCTGGCTGTCCTGCAACTCACTCTGTAGACCAGGCTGGCCTCGAACTTAGAAATCCGCCTGCCTCTGCCTCTGCCTCCCAAGTGCTGGGATTACAGGAGTGCGCCACCACTCCCGGATTATTTTAATTCTTTTACACAGAAGCTATATGATGAACAGTTAAAATACAACTATAACAACCAGCAAGATGGCTCAGCTGACAGCGGCCTAAGGCCTGATTTAATCCCCAGATCCCACAAGATAACAGGAGACAGATTCATCTTCTGACCCCTCTACCCAGAGTGTTGTGAGAAGAGTAAGCCCATACCCATTCTCTCTCTCTCTCTCTCTCTCTCTCTCTCTCTCTCTCTCTCTCTCTCTCTCACACACACACACACACACACTCGAGTAAGTCTGCACCCATTCATACACATGCTCACATTCACATACACAAGAGTAAGCACATACACACACACATGCACACAAAATACAACAAAACAGAAGAATTTAAAAACATGACTGTAAGAGCCACACAGCAGACTGGAGCTGTGGTTCTCCCAGATCTCCAGATTTTCCTTTAATTTCACTTACAGCTTATATCCCCATAGTGAAACCTGTTCGGGTCACTATCCGTTAGCACCCAGGCCTCAGCTTACTTGGGGTAAGCAGCTCCTTGAAAGTAAGCTCTAGAGAGGTATGTAATGATGCAACTGCTCTCTGGGTGTGTTCTCATCTGGGTGGGTGCTTAGCCTTTCTTCAGACTGGCTTCAGAAGCGTTTGACATCTCATTTTTATAATGTAATAGCTCTGCTTTTTAAAATTACATTTCCTGTGTATACCCACCCATGCATGTACACATGTGCCCTCACGCACACATACCTATGTGGCTGGGTGCACATGTGGAGATCAGAGGACAACTTTTGGGGTTTGTTTTCTCCTACCGTATGGTTCCGAGGGATTGAACTCAGGTTGTCTGACTTAGCAGCAAATTCCTTTTTTTGCTGAGCCATCCTTCTGGCCCTCCAATTTTTAAATGCTAGCAATTAATTCATAGTTTAAAAAAACATTCAGGCCGGGCAGTGGTGGCGCACACCTTTAATCCCAGCACTTGGGAGGCAGAGGCAGGTGGATTTCTGAGTTCGAGGCCAGCCTGGTCTACAGAGTGAGTTCCAGGACAGCCAGGGCTATACAGAGAAACCCTGTCTCGAAATAAAACAAAACAAAACAAAACAAAACAAAAAAAACATTCAGCAAGTTTCAGCAAAGCAAACAGCACATCTGAGGGCTCTGTGTGGCTCTTGAGTTTTTGTTTTGTCTGCGTCAAGGAGAAATGACCTAATCCATCCGCCTGCCTTTTTAAATTAACTGATTCTGGACTGAGGACAAGCGTGGCTTCCCTCTGTAGTCAGACTTATTGACCCACTAAAGGTAAGCAAATAAAGAAAGCCGACTTACTATTATGTACCTTAATGGCGCAATTAATACTTGACTCTAAATGACAAGCAATCAGCATTAATTAAATGCCTGCTGTGTGCTTTCTAGTGGTTGCCAAATGCTGAAAATCCTGAGTGCGAGCCAAAGGCAGGGCCTTTCTTTCCCTTTCTTTTCTTTTCGGGTATTTGAGGTGTAATTTCTTTTTTAATGCTATACAAATTCTAAAGAAATTAATTTTTTTAGAGAATTATTTATTTTACGTATATGAGTTCACTGTAGCTGACTTCAGTCACACCAGAAGAGGGCATAAGATCCTATTACAGATGGTTGTGAGCCACCATGTGGTTGCTGGGAATTGAACTCAGGACCTCGGGAAGAGCAGTCAGTGCTCTTAACTGCTGAGCCATCGCTCTCTCCTGCAAGACTTAAGATGGAGCCGAGGAGACCGTTTCTGTTGTAAGACCCACATCCATGTCAAACTCTTGACCTATCTAGGTTTGGTGTCCTTTTTCAGTTGGTGAAACTTAGAGGACAAACTAGAACCAGGAGCTTTTGCTGTGCCAAAGAAAATGCTTGTGAGAATGTTTACATCTCTTGAGTGGGAAGGAAAGGTATCAGTTGTGTGTTGTAATCCTGAAAATAAGACAGACAGACTGGAAGTTATGTACACAGCCAGGGAAAGGAGCAACAGACCTGAGATCTAGTGCTGTCATGGCCAAAGAGTTTCTAGGGCAGGTCTCAAAGACTCTTATTGTCTAAGGTATGTTTAGACATGGTTTAGTAGTCCTAGAAGCTTTCTTAAAACAATACATATACATAGATATTTAGAAGACATAGGCTACTGAGATAGCTCAGCAGGCCTTTGCTGTTGAGCCCATTGACCTAAATTTGGTTCTCCAGGCCCACATGGCAGAAGGAAAGGACCATCCTCTGCATGTCTGCAAGTTGTTCTCTGGCCACCACACACATGCTGTGGGTTGTGCAGACCCACACATAGAAGTTCACACATAAATAAGGAAATCTTTTTTTTTGTTTGTTTGTTTTTGTTTTTGTTTTTTTAAGACAAAGTCTGCTATGTAGCTCTGACTGACCTAGAACTCAGTATGTAGGCCATGCTGGCCTCAAACTCAGATCTGCTTGCCTCTGCCTCCTGAGTGTTAATAACAGTAGTTATAACAGTATGATCAGTGCAGATCTAAAGCATTTTTTTTTCTAGTAACTTAGATATGGAAGTAATTGATTTGGCAAAGTAGTGGGAGAGACGGGTCACTCTTTAAATAGTTGTGTTTTCTTTCTTCTAATTTATCTTAAAGTTCTCAGAGCAGCTTTTCCCTGAGGTATGAGTCTACTTTAATTCCATACTACATGTTTCTTTTCCTTTCTTTTCCTTTCTTTTCTTTTCTTTTCTTTTCTTTTCTTTTCTTCTCTTCTCTTCTCTTCTCTTCTCTTCTCTTCTCTTCTCTTCTCTTCTTTTCTTTTCTTTCTCTGCTCTGTGTGCATGCACTACTGTTGTCTGAACCTAGAGCCTCGTATGTGCTAGGCAAGTGCCCTACCACTGAGCTATATCTCTCTACCCCGGCCTTATTTATGGACAAAGGGTATAATCCAGATGAAATGATAGGCTTGATTTTTTTAAAAGATTTATGTATGTATGTATGTATGTATGTATGTATGTATGTACACTGTAGCTGTCTTCAGACACACCAGAAGAGGGTTGTGAGCCACTATGTGGTTGCTGGGATTTGAACTCAGGACCTTTGGAAGAGCAGTCAGTGCTCTTACCCACTGAGCCATCTCTCCATCCCCTAGGCTTAATTTTTTTAAATCCCTGGTCCATTCATCTTAAAGTTGGGAGCTTTAGAGAAACACTGTAGCCCTTCCTACCTGATTCTTCCCATGTAAAATAAGAATGATAATGTCACCCAAAGCAGCAGTATCTATCTTCTTGGTATTACTCTGAGAATACTTACAAACTCAGTGATTTCTTCCTTATTTAAAAAGTTTCTCCCACATAGCAATGGGCACATACCTTTAATCCACAGAGTTTAAGGCCAGCAAGTTCTAGGTCTACAGTTCTAGGCACCTAAAACTACACAGAGAAACCCTGTCTTGAAAAACAAAAAAGCAAGCCAGGCGGTGGTGGCACACGCCTTGAATCCCAGCACTTGGGAGGCAGAGGCAGGTGGATTTCTGAGTTCAAGGCCTGGTCTACAGAGTGAATTCCAGGACAGCCAGGGCTACACAGAGAAACCCGTGTGTGTGTGTGTGTGTGTGTGTGTGTGTGTGTGTGTGTGTAGGGCAAGTAGTTTCGTCCCTTTTTGAACACTGCTTTTAAAAAGGCAGGATGGGCAGGCAGTGGTGCCACCTGCCCCTTATCCTAGTATTTGACAGACAGAGGCAGAGGTCCTCTTGTGAGTTTGAGGCCAGCATGGCCTCCACAGAGAAACAACGTCATCCAGGATGGAGACATTGTCCTTTGTATTCTCATGAAAGAATGACCCGGTGGTTCTCACATGAAGACTGCTGGAGTCATGAGTCATCTAAAGGATTCCCTTTGTGATGGACTTTTTCTCGAATAGAAGGGGACCATGCATTTTCACTCCAGGTCAGCCACCCTACAGGCAGGAGGCTAGAAATAGTCATAAGGTATATTTGTCAGTCCACATATATGTGTAGACAATATCACTTCCTTTCTTCTATATTTAACTTTATCCTCTGTGTGTGCGCATGTGCACTAAGGACAGAGGACAGCCTACAGAAATGGTTTCTCTCCTTCCACGGTGTGGGTCCCAGGGATCGAGCTCTACACATCTGTGTTGGGAGCTGCCTCTGCCTGCTGAGCCATCTCCTCGGCTCTCTTACTTTTCCCAGATGTACATTTGCTCACAGTGAGTTAGGCTTAGGCATCTGCTTTTTTCCTTCCTTGTAACTGGAAAAACAACTGTTCTCAGCTGGCCACACATAGTTGGTGCAGCCACGTGTGAAGTACGACGAAGGAAGAGCTCAGCATTGTTGTCTTTGTACGGCCAAGCATCGCTGCCTGTGGAGTGCTGGAGCTCTGCTGAGGGCATCTGCTTCTCTCATCTCTGAAGTGGTTACATGTTCCCCTAGTGACAGCCAGTGCTCCCTCTGCCTTGTCAATATCCTTGATTGTGTTTCTCTGTGACTTGAAACTTAAAGCCTCCAACTGTCAGTTCAGGCCTTTGGAAATGTTAAGATTTCTTTGGGCTTCTCTTCTAAGTATGCCAGGAAGAGAGATGTCTTTTGCCCTTCATATTTATAAACTTTTTTGTTGTTGTTTTCTTTTCTTCTCTTTTTCAAAACAGGGTTTCTCTGTTTAGCCTTGGCTGTTCTGAAACTCTCTGGAGACCCATATTTGTAAATCTTAATTCTACCAGTGGGGTCATTCTCTGGAGACCCATATTTGTAAATCTTAATTCTACCAGTGGGGTCAAGAATGAAGTAGGCTCGTTTCCTCAGCTGCTGTTTACCAAGCCATAACCTTGTAGGCTATAGCTGTAACTTTCTTCTTCAAGCTTTGTTCCAGAGAGTATGTCATACAAGGGATTTTACTTGAATTCATTTACTTACTGAGTGTCTTAGAGAAGGTGTTATTGCAACGTTATTTGGGCAGATCATGAAAAAATACACACTTTTATTTTCCTTAGCACTGCCGGGGGGAGCTTAGCTCAGGGCCTTGAGTATACTAAGCAAGTGCTATATCACTGAGCCACACTTCCAGCCAGAAATTCCCTGACTTATAGGAGGAGTGAGCAAAGGGTATTTACCTACATGAGCACATACTCAACTTAGAAGTGGATTCTGGATCGGTATCTCAAGACATGTGAGGACTCCAAGGTCCATAAAAATATAATTATTAAGAGGAATGTGAATAGATTTCTGGAATTTGGTAAATTTTTCATAGAATTGACATTTTAAAGCATTATGAAGGATAGGTAAGAGTTTAATTGCTTTTGTTTCTTTGTTCTATGGTAAAAATGCTGTAAAAGAAACATCCAAAATTACTATCAGGAACATAGAGACAAACATCTGGATAGATGCATATGGTGGGTAATAGAGCCCACAAGTAGAGTCCCGCCCCCCGCCCCCGCCCCCACTCCGTTCTACAGTCTTCTGTGTTCGTGCTTCAGTTTGGTCATCAAATGTTTATTGAAAACACGCTGCAAGGCAATGTTCTAGAGACTGGGACTCAGCAGAGGCAAGGCCTGTCATCAGAGTTTACTTTTAGTGAGGGGAACTTTTCAGACAAGGAACAGCAGACACGAATAACATAATGTCTAGTTGTGTAATGGAAAACAGTAGAACGGAGTAAGGGGTGTAGGAATAGCATTAGTATGACTTGGGGAGTAAATAGATGCAGATCTTGATTAGATGTTCTGAAGAGGCTTCATTGAAACAGTCACAAACCCTCAGTGAGTGCGAAATACAGGCAAGACTCAGTCTTGGGAAGCCAGCAGGAGGTCTTGAAGCAGGAGTGCCCCCCCCCCCCCCCCCGGTACATTTTGACACACTTGGAAGCTAATGGGGTGGGGCAGAGCAAGGGAGTCACCGGGGATTCACAGTGGGAGATGAGGGTGATGAACAAAGGAGGGTGGGTATCCAACCGAGGGAACTGCTGAGTAACGACTGCTCTGGCTGCTGAGCTGAAGGTATGCAGTAGGAGTGGAGCACTCAGGAGATGCTGAGCTGAAGGTATGCAGTAGGAGTGGAGCACTCAGGAGAAGCTGAGTTGAAGGTGTGCAGTAGGAGTGGAGCACTCTGGAGATGCTGAGCTGAAGGTATGCAGTAGGAGTGGAGCACTCAGGAGAAGCTGAGTTGAAGGTGTGCAGTAGGAGTGGAGCACTCAGGAGATGCTGAGTTGAAGGTGTGCAGTAGGAGTGGAGCACTCAGGAGATGCTGAGCTGAAGGTGTGCAGTAGGAGTGGAGCACTCAGGAGATGCTGAGTTGAAGGTATGCAGTAGGAGTGGAGCACTCTGGAGATGCTGAGCTGAAGGTGTGCAGTAGGAGTGGAGCACTCAGGAGATGCTGAGCTGAAGGTATGCAGTAGGAGCGGAGCACTCAGGAGATGCTGAGCTGAAGGTATGCAGTAGGAGCGGAGCACTCAGGAGAAGCTGAGTTGAAGGTGTGCAGTAGGAGTGGAGCACTCAGGAGATGCTGAGTTGAAGGTGTGCAGTAGGAGTGGAGCACTCAGGAGATGCTGAGCTGAAGGTGTGCAGTAGGAGTGGAGCACTCAGGAGATGCTGAGTTGAAGGTATGCAGTAGGAGCGGAGCACTCTGGAGATGCTGAGCTGAAGGTGTGCAGTAGGAGTGGAGCACTCAGGAGATGCTGAGCTGAAGGTATGCAGTAGGAGCGGAGCACTCAGGAGATGCTGAGCTGAAGGTATGCAGTAGGAGTGGAGCACTCAGGAGAAGCTGAGTTGAAGGTGTGCAGTAGGAGTGGAGCACTCAGGAGATGCTGAGCTGAAGGTGTGCAGTAGGAGTGGAGCACTCAGGAGATGCTGAGCTGAAGGTGTGCAGTAGGAGTGGAGCACTCAGGAGATGCTGAGCTGAAGGTGTGTAGTAGGAGTGGAGCACTTAGGAGAAGCTGAGTTGAAGGTGTGCAGTAGGAGTGGAGCAC
Source organism: Apodemus agrarius (assembly GCA_964023405.1). Classification (NCBI taxonomy): domain Eukaryota; kingdom Metazoa; phylum Chordata; class Mammalia; order Rodentia; family Muridae; genus Apodemus; species Apodemus agrarius. The sequence continues at coordinate 42,961,202 of OZ030011.1, forward strand.
TCAGGAGATGCTGAGCTGAAGGTGTGCAGTAGGAGTGGAGCACTCAGGAGATGCTGAGCTGAAGGTATGCAGTAGGAGTGGAGCACTCAGGAGATGCTGAGCTGAAGGTGTGCAGTAGGAGTGGAGCACTCAGGAGGGAAATGGGGAGAACGGCTGCATCTCATGAGACATGTGAGGAGTGGTGGTGGCTTGAAGCTAGGCCCCAAAGTTAGATCAGAGATGCAGGTAGGAAATAAAACCATTAGGATTTCTTGAGTAGTCAAGAAAAAATGGCCATGGCCAGGTATGGTGCTGTATGCCTGGAATTCCTGCTGTGTGGCTGAGGTAAAATGGATTCCTGGTCAGGCCAGACTGTAGAGGAAAGGCCTGTGCTGGGAGGGAAGCAGGGGAGGCAGAGGGGGAGAGGAGGAAAAGAAAGAGGGAAGGGGAAAGGAGAAAGAAGGAAAGGGGAAAGAGGAAGTGAATTGCTGAAAAGACAAACATGGAGGAACCATGCTGTGTTGAATCACATTGGCAAGTAGGATCAGTCGGATTGAAACTGAAATAGCCAGGATTCTTTGACAACATCACATGCTGTCATGTTAAAGTTCCCTAAGACCAAGAAGGTAATTTTTGTTGTTTTTCCCCCAGTATCTTGGAATTATCTGATACTTCAACTTCTAAAATGTTATATTGCTGTTAGGTATTTGCTCATATTAGGCTTTGCAGGTTCGTTGGACCTGTTTGGCACTGTCTTACTCTGTTGGATATGTCAGCATCTAAATCTGAAAAATTCAAGTTCTTTTTCTCTTCATGAAGGCCTGTGCTCTTGCTTAGAAATGCAAATTTTCTTTTTTGCTGCCTTAATATTTATTTATTTGTTTGTTTGTTTGTTTGTTTTGGTTTCTTTTGCTGTTGTATGGAACAAAGGCTCACCATAAATCCCATGGCTTCACGCGCAGAAGCTTCCTGCATTGGCCTTCTGAGAGCCGGGGCAACAGGCCTGCCTCACTGCCCTCAGCCTGCATCCTACCTTCTGTCATCCTCCTCTGGTCCCCGTCTTGGCTCCTCAGAAGTGCTTTAATGCTTTGCCTTCCTAATCTCAGTGCTAATTGAGTTGTTTTTCCTTCCTCTTCTCAAAGGACTGTCACTAGGAGAGTGAGTAGAGAAGAGGACAGAAATTAGGATTTTAATGTTTACCCTTTGTCCTCTCTGTGAGAACATTTGGCCCAATTTGGAGGGAAAAGCAAAAACCAATTTGGTTTCCACCACCACCACCCTCCTTTCCCCTCTCCCTCCCTCTCTTCTTCCCTCCCTGCCTCTCCCTCTCTTTCTCTCCCTCTTCCCCTTCTCTCTTTCTGATTTAGGGATTGAATTAGGCAAATGTGCTGTGCTCTACCAGTTAGCCACCTATATTTTATTTTGAGATGGAGTCTCACTAAGTTGTTCAGACTGGCCTTGAACTTGTAATCATCCTGTCTTAGCCATACTAGTGGCTGGGATGTTTGCTACCACACCCAGCCTAGTTAGTTTGGTTGGTTGGTTGTTATAGACAAGGTCTTCAGTTCTAGCTGGCCTGGAACTCACAGTATAGCCGAAAGTGGTATCAAACTTGTATCAGTCCTCATGCCAAAACCTCCCAAGTACCAGGACTATAGGCATGAGCCCCACTCTACCCTACTCTGCCTATACTACCAGAGCCTTTTAGAAAGGCCTTTGGATTCTAAGCAGGGTGCTTTGTGTGAGTCACTTGGACCCCAGTGTGCCCTGGTGGTGAATCCCTGTGATTCTGCAAGAATCCCATGCTTGTACTTTGTGTTCTGGAATCTGTGGCAGAATAATACATAAGAGGATTTACAGCCCCTTCCACCTCTAGCATCCCCTTTTCATGGAAGACGGCTCACTGGAACTTCAACTTTATACAGATTGTCTCTAGCTTTAATCCAGTTTACTTATGACTGACCACCTGTACTGGCTGGTGTTGTGTGTCACTTTAACACAGGCTGGAGTTATCACAGAGAAAGGAGCTTCAGTTGGGGAAGTGCCTCCAGGAGATCCAGCTGTGGGGCATTTTCTCAATTAGTGATCAAGTTGGGGGGTCCCCCTTGTGGGTGGTACCATCTCTGGACTGGTAGTCTTGGGTTCTATAAGAAAGCAAGCTGAGCAAGCCAGTAAGAAACATTCCTCCATGACCTCTGCATCAGCTCCTGCTTCCTGACCTGCTTAGTTCCAGTCCTGACATCCTTTAGTGATGAACAGCAATGTGGAAGTGTAAGCTGAATAAACCCTTTCTTCCCCAACTTGCTTCTTGGTCAAGTTGTTTGTGCAGGAATAGAAACCCTGACTAAGACAAATTGATACCAGTGTAATGAGGTATTCCTGTGACAATCTGACCATGTTTTGGAGAGGACTGTGGAAGAACTTTGAAACTTTGGGCTAGAAGATCTATTCAGTGTTAAGAGTTCTGTGGGATGTTGTGTAGGAGCTTGGAAGACCATGTTGAGAACATTGCAGAGGATGGAGGCCTGGCTTGAGAAATTTCAGAGGAAAGATTAAAGACTTATTGGTGCCATTGCTATTCTGATTGTGAAGATTCTGTGGGTTTGGTTAACTGTCTGAAGAATCAGCTGAGATCAAAAAGATACTAGAACTACTAAAGTGAAAACTTTGCATTACTGGGACTATTGATGCTGGTTAGCTGGAGCTAAGAAATTAGCGGTGATTAAGAAGAGACCAGGATCATTGAGGTGAAATCTTCTGGGAAGTGTTTTCTGAGAGCACAAAGAGGCTGTGTTCCAGAGATAGCCAAGCTTGTACCTCGTGCTGCAGCAGGTACTGTGTAAGAGTAATGTGTAATGGGTAAGAGTCACCCAAGTGGTACTGGTTTTGAAGGCATGAAGGGGTCATGACAAGCAGCTGAGGCTTGGCACTGTGAGAGACCATAGAAGGCCATTGGTGAAGGTGCAACCTCAGTTGCAATTGATGACCCACCCTGTCAGCCTACTTAATCCAGGAGGCCAAATGTGGAAAAATTTCTAGGAAGAGATTAGTTGGAGGAAAGTATATTTCTGTAGTCAGTGCCAGGATATTTAACCCGAATCTAGCCCAAGTTCACTAATGACAATATTGTTACTCTGTTAACACACTCCAGGCCCCTGGTACTTATTGTGTGCCACAGCATATGGTTGTCAGAGGACAACTCCTGTCATAGTTGGGAGGTCCTAGGATTGAACTCTGGTTGTCAGGCTGGCAACAGTGCTTTTATGCCCTGAGCCAAGCTGTCTCACTGGTCCTCCAGTCCGCCTAAGACTCTTAGTACTTGCTGTTATGATTATGATCCAGATCTCCTTTGTCGTCAGTTCTCCTGCTATCCAAGGGCAAAAAAGGATTCTCTGTGTTATCCTATTTTCTTCCCTCTAGTGTCATCTTAGTATAAATTGAGAGTTAAACAGACTAAATGTGTCTTGTGTGTTTAAATTATTACATGTTCCTGGTTTTGCAAGCTCCTGACTTAGCAGCCTGACTGGTCCCAAGTATTCAATCTCATTTTGCTCTATTGCTTTTTTCTGATACAACATTTGGATTAAAACTTGGAAACCAAAAACTTGATGTTTTAAGTAGCTTTTGGTCATTGACAATGGAATTGTTGTGAGTGGGTGTGGGCATTGCTTACGGGCTAAATAAAGGTTCTTGGTAAGAGACATATGCTGACAGGTGTTCTGTCTCTCTTCCCCCAGCAACATATCTAAAGATTTCTGCATTCTGCTTTCACAGTCAGTCAAAATCTCAGTCCTGTTCAGGGTTGTTTACGTGTCATGATTGGAACCTGTTATCATTCGATTCTGTTTGCTTCTGTCTCCCTAGGTGGCATCGGCAGGGTGGTCAATGGAGCCTTCATGGTGCTGAAAGGGCACCGGTCCATCGTCAACCAGGTCCGGTTTAACCCCCACACCTATATGATCTGCTCTTCTGGAGTAGAAAAGATTATCAAGGTGAGGCACTTTCCTCTTCTGTCCTCTTAGGGAAATGTTTGTAGTTCATAACTGGAAGAAACTAGAACATGTGTGTAGGGATTTAAATCTAGATATTTTGACAGTTTATCAAAATTCTCCTTGAGTCCCAGGAATAATGTACATGCCTGCAAATCTGACGCTTAGAGCTGAGGTTAAGAGAATCACTATCCCAAAGCTAGCTGTGCTGTAGAGCAAGATTCTAGCTTTAAAGGGAATTAAGATATTAAAAGTTGATATTATAAAAGTACATGGAACATGGTGTACATGTGTTTAATCCCAGCTTTCATGAGGCAGAGGCAAGCAGATCTCTATGAGTTTAAGATAGCATAGTCTACACAGTGAATCCAGGCCAGGCAGAGCTACACACTATGACTGGTTTTTGTTTGTTTTTAAGTGATTTTTAAAATTACTTTCTTTCAGAATCACATGTTCATTAATAAATCAGGGTACTTATAAAACTTTAATATGAGTTAATTTTTATCAGAAATGTACATTTGTTTGGGTATGGTGGCACATACCTGTAAACAAGTATAAACACTTGAGAGGTGGAGACAGGAGCATCAAAAGTTCAGGGTTATACTTGACTACATAGGAAGTTTAAAGTCAGCCTGGACTAGAGATCCTGTTCCAAAAAAAAGAAAAAAAATTAAAATTAAAAAAAAAATGTGTGTGTGTATTTGTGTGTGTGTGTGTGTATGTACATAATTTTGCATGTGTACATAATTCCATAGAAAGAAAGGTAGCTTTTATTTAGTATGTTAAGGATCCCACGTTAATCAGTATGTATGCATTGATACATTTCTGTATTATATACATTCCATGAATATCCCTTCATGTGCTTTTCAGTAACTGCTAATTGAACATGCTTTTTTTTTTTTTTTTTTTTTTTTTGTTTTTTTTTTGTTTGGTTTTTGGTTTTTTGTGGGTTTTTTTTTTTTTTTTTTTTTTTTTTTTTTCAAGACAGGGTTTCTCTGTGTAGCCCTGGCTGTCCTGGAACTCACTCTGTAGGCCAGGCTGGCCTCGAACTCAGAAATCCGCCTGCCTCTGCCTCCCAAGTGCTAGGATTAAAGGCGTGCACCACCGCCGCCCGGCTTGAACATGCTTATTTTTACGGAGGACCTATATAGATCTCAGTTTAGGTTTGATGGCCTTAAACCAGATTTTGGGGCTCCTGGCCCAGCATCTTCTGACTTCTCTTTGGCTTTGAGCTATACCTCCAGATCCACTTTCAAAACTAGCCACCAGTCTCTGAAACCAGAAGTGTATTTTGGACACTACTTTATGGGCTGTATTCCAGTAGCTTCTTATCTTGGCTAGTAAGTTCTGCTCTCCATGTTCATGTGATTAGGAGAACCACTTTCTCTTCTGTTAACCCGGTATGTCCTTTGTCTAAACTGCTGTTCTCATTTAACACAGGTTTAACTAAGTAGTTGTCAGATTCATGACTGAATTAACTCAAAATCCATTTTAAAAAACAAAACCTGCATGTGGTTTTGATTGAGGTGACTTAGAGATGAGTACTAACCATGCCATCTGCACACACTCACCCTGGCAGAGGAGTGTTTGTGTGGCTAACCCAGGGAGCCAGCCTGGCGTGATCCCATAGAAGTGTAACCTTTGTCACTCACCAGTCTAGGCTAGCTGACCTTTTCCACATCTGAGGAAACAAAGGTTTGAGAAAATAATAACTTCTCCCTCCCTTGCTCTTCCTCCCTCCCTCCCTCATCCCTATCTCTCCCAGGACTAGGGATTATACCAGGGCCTTGTATGTGCAAGGCAAGTGCTTTACTACTGAGCTCTTCCTGACCCCATAAAATGATAGATTCTTTAGGACCTGTGATAACCTGACTTTTAAGTAAGGAGAGATTATGCTTCCTACAATAGTTAAAATTCCTCAATTTTTTTGGTAACGGTTTTGTTTATTTTATGTATATTAGTACACTGTCACTATCTTCAGACACACCAGAAAAGGGCATCCAGATCCCATTGCAGGTGGTTGCAAGCCACCATGTGGGTGCTTGGAATTGAACTCAGGACCTCTGGAAAAGCAGTCAATGATCTTCACCACTTCAGCTCTTCCTCAATATTATTTAATGACAATAAAACCTGAGAGAAGCCGGGCGGTGGTGGTGCACGCCTGTAATCCCAGCACTCTTGGAGGTAGAGGCAGGAGGATTTGAATTCGAGGCCAGCCTGGTCTACCAAGTGAGTTCAAGGACAGCCAGGGCTACACAGAGAAACCCTGTCTCGGAAAAAAACAAATCTTAAAAAAAAAAAACAGAATTTTCAGAGGAAAAGTAAAAGTATATTTGTGGTGATGATTTAGTATTTTTCTCCTTATTTTGTTGAGAATTTCATGCATGCATCCACTCCCTTACAATTCATGCCCTGTTTCCCCCTACCACTATCCCCTTCCAACTTAATGTGCTTTGTATTTTTTTAGCCCATTTACTCCACTTAGTGCTTTTGTGTGTGTATGGGGGTGGGGGCTGGGGGATAAGGGGTATGTGTAGCTTCCTGTGTTCCTCCAGCCACCACCAGTTGCTTCTAGCTCTCGGCTAGGGTTGGGACTTGGTGAGCATCTTCCCGTTCATGCGAGTCTGGTGTGGCTTAAGTTTGCCTCTGTGGGTTCCCATGTGCCCTGCTGTGGTCATCCATCACCTCTGCCTCTCACAGGTTCCTTCCTCATCTTCACAGTGATCTCTGAGTTTTAGGAAGGAGAGGATTATAGGGACAGAGTACTCTGCAGTCCCTTATATTTGCAGACAATGACATTTAAATTACAAATGGCTGTCTTGTGGTTAATGTATGGGAAGCTAGGAGGGAGCCTTATTCCACCCCTTCACCTTGCTGGCAGAGGAAGTGGACCATCTGGGTGGCCCTTCACTAGGACAGTCATTGAAGTCGCCCTGTCCCTCCCATTGCTCTCCCTCTCCTTTGGCCTGTTAGGAGAGGTTGGCACTGTAAAACGTGCCCTTTCTAGGCCTGCTGACGCCATTCTCTTCAGAGCTCTCTGCTAGGGCATCTCTTTTAAAAGAGAAGTTCCTGTCTGACATCTGTGTGGATGCTTCTGTGCTGAGTCTCCTCAGATACTGTTTGGTCAACTGAAGTCTTAACTCTGAAGGTCATAGGTTGGAAACTGGCCAAGTTCTCAAGAAAGAGAAGAAAATGTTTTCTCTGTGAGGTTATCCAGACTGAGCAGTGGAACTCACTGCTCCCAGGTTCCCATCGGAACAGAGAGGCCATTTCAAACCCTGACTGTGCAGTGGGGCAGAGCACGAAGGGCCCTCTGGGTTCTCAGCTTTGCTTCTCACATTTCCCCCCTGCCTCTGGCTAGGCGGAGTATAATTGGGTTTAGTGGCATGCCCTCGAGGCTGAGGCAGGAGGATAGCACATTCCTAGGTCAGCCTGAGCTACACAGCCACTCTGTCCCAGGTCAGCCTGGGCTACACAGCCAGACTCTGTCTCAGAAAAAAAGAAAAAGAAAGAAATGCAGGAAAGGCAAATGGGAAGGACCAGGTTGAAACTAAGTGCTGGCCCCAACTCTTGTTGGAATGACCACCTTTGCCTAACTAAGCCTACATCATCCCGAAAGACCCCCTGTTAACCCTGTGTTAAACCAGAACACTATGTGCATATGTCTCCTGTTTGTGAGGGCTTGCCACCTTTGCCTGGGGTTTACCTGGGCCTGACAACTGCTGTTTAATGAAATGTCATTTTGCTGCATGTTGCTTCTACAGGGTCAGGTCAGGGGCTCCAGGAGCATCTTCTCCCACTGGATCTGATTCCTCTGTCCACTCTCCCTTCTCATCCTTTACTGCCTCTTGTCAGGTTGGAACAGAGGCTCCTTTGAGAGAGCCAACCTCTTCACACCCAGAATAGGTCCGCCATTCCTCTGAATGCCCACACGTAGCAAAAGAAAGGGTTTGTTTATAGCTAAAACGTGAGAAGATGGGACAAATTCTTTTTTTTCCTCCAAAGTTTTATGTTATATCTCCTGTGTGCTTGCTGTTCATGGTAGACCCTATGGGGAACATAATGACAAAGGTCACACAAGGCCCCCTAGGAATTGATGACCCAGGAGGAGAGAGAGAAGAAATAAAGATGAAAGGGTTCCCAAGACATGGAGACATGTTTGCTTGCTTGTTTTTCAAGACAGGGTTTTTCTCAGTAGCCGTGGCTGTCCAGGAACTCATTCTGTAGACCAGGTTAGCCTCAAACAAGCTCTGCCTCCCAAGTACTGGAATTAAAAGGTATTTGCCCAGCTAACAAAACACTTTAAAAAGAAGGGTTTTTCTCATTTGGGATAATCTCAGTAGAGGTTATTATCAGAGCTTGACTTTGAACTGTAGACTTCAAGAGAATGGGCATTCCCACTTGGAACTCCTCCCACTTCTGTTCTCAAGGTTCCTTTATGAATCTTACATTCACTTAGCCTTAAGTCTTTAAATTTAAATTTGTAACATTCATTATTTTATGTGTATGATCATTTTGCATGCATATGCCTGTGCACCACATGTCTGCCTGGTGCCTGCAGAGGTCAGAAGATACTGAATTTCCTGGAACTGGAGTTAGACCACTTTGAGCTGTCTTATGGGTAGTAGAAATCAAATCTGGGTCCTCTGGAAGAGCAGCAAGTGCTGTTAACCAATGAGGCATCTCTCCAGGACCCCAGCATTGCTGTGCTTTTTTGAATTGTTGACTTAGATATAAAAAAAAGGAACAGTTTTATAATTGTTTGAAGTGGGTCTGGACTAGGATAATAGGGAGTCAGTACTTCTGATGGCCAGCTAAAGCATTTTGGTCTTAAAACTTACTGGATGTCAGGTTTAGCCACCAAGTAAAGAGGAAGTAGCATGCCTATCAATGCGTGGCTATAGCCTATGTCGTGTCATCACTCTCTTAACTGTGGCTGAGAAATGGAGGCTTTCCAGGATGAAGAGATTTGCTCAGGACTGTGGGACATGGTGGGATATGGCCTTCTGCTGCTCTGTACTGCTCTTAACAAACACTGACTTGTAGGGGAAGTTTTGCTTTGCTCTGAGTCTTGGGGCTACATTAGAGTCCATCTAACTCACCGTTTGGATGGAGGAGCCAAGCTTCACCCAGGGTTACCGGTTAACTAGGAGCCCACACTCCCAAGTCTCCTGCCCCCTGATCCAGTCTTCTTTTGTTGTCCTAATCTTCAGGAATATACAGTTCAGCTTGACCTATTTTGGCACCTTCCAGAGCCAAAATAAAACTAACTTTAAACTTGTGATTTTCATTCCTGAAGAGAAAATGTAAGGGCTTTGAGGTTAGAACTTTCTTTTCTTCTGAGGTTTTCTTTCTTTTCTTCTTGAGCTGAGGACCGAACCTAGGGCCTTGTGCTTGCTAAATCCCCAACCTGAGATTAAAACTTTAAAAATGGCTTCTCAAGGGGCTGGAGAGAGATGGCTCCAGTGATTTAGAGCACCTGCTATTCTTGCAGACGACCTGGGTTCACTTCCCAGCACCCACATGGTAGCTCCTAACTTTCTGTAACTCCAGTTTCAGGGGATCTAACTACCTCTTCTGGCTTCCAAGGTGGGCAAAACACTAAAATGCATAAAATAAAATTTAATTTTAAAGTGGTTTGTGAGGTAGGCTATGTAAAATAAAATTTTTAATTTTAAAAATTGGCTTGTGAAGTAGCTAGGCCATTTCTGTGAACAGAGTAGATTTCTATGAAGGGAAAATGTATTTGTTTTCATATTAGGGAATATAGCTAATAACATTTTGTTATTTTTTTTAACTGAGAAGATTAAACACTTGGCTCAGAATTAAGAATGAGACCTGAAAAAGCATCCTAAGGTGCTGACCTTCTGAGCCCTTCAGCTCCCTTCCAAAGACGCCAAACTCTGAAATCCTCAGAATCTGTTTGCAGAGTTGGTTGGCTGTAACTTGAGCCTTGTGCTGCCTAAGTGTTTTCCACGCTTGCGATTGGCTGTCACAAAGAATTTAACTGTCCCTCAAACCAAACCTTTGCTTTCTCCTACTTGTTCTATGCTTATTCTATGTTGGCATTTAGCTAACATACCTCACCTCTACTGACCCCCTTGAGTGCATGAGCTTGTGACTTAATGAGTCATAGACTCTTAAATGGGGCTTTGGGGTCAACCCTGTCCTGGCTGTAGAAAGGAAACAAAGGGAAAGAATGCATCTGGGTTGCTGATGTTGAGGAGAAGTAGCTAGCCCTAGGTGTCATCAGCCTCCTGTGACCTGGAAATCTTCTCAGAGACCACCTCTCAGGGATAGCCAAGAAAGGTATAGCAGAGGTGGTAGGCCTCAGATGTTCCCTAGGAAGTGAAGTCACTCTCAGTGAGCTTTGGAGAACGTGATTGGGCAAGGTAGGACACCGTCCTCTGCGTTAGATGCCATGTAAAGGCAGGCACCAAACTGTCAGGCAAGAAAGTGGATGGAATTGCATTGAGGTGCCATGGCTATGGGCTGGCACTAACTGAGTTGCCCGGTGCTGTCCTGTGGACCTGTCTGGCTGTCAGGGGGAAATGGTTGTTCTCATTTGCATCAACAGCTTAATTACCTTAAACTTGACTTTGCATAACTTAACACCACTGTACAGCTCAGGTTTTGAGTACAAACACCTGAGTGTAAAACTCTAGTTTTGCTACTTTCCAGCTGTGAGTGTATATATCCTTAAGCAAGGGGGAAAAACCTGGTAAGGGATGGAGTTACAGTCACCCCTCCAGTGACAGTGTATCTCATCAATTCCTGAAACTATGAGAATTACCCTTGAAGCAAGCCAGCAACAAACCCCCTGGTTAAGAGAATCCAGTTTCCTGGGTAACTGAGGCCTACATGTCCAAGAGGGAAGAGCAGTGTAGGCAGTTGTCTATTCTTGTCAGGCACCAGTGAGTAATTCTCATTGGTTAAAAATAGAATTTTGTTGTTTGGAAGAAGTGGGGCTATAGGCTGAATCTTTTTAGGGTGTGTATTTGGTTGGTTAGTTGGTTGGTTTTTTTTTAGATAGGGTCTCACAGAGTAGCCCTAGAACTCAGCTATGTAGACCAGACAGGCCTTGAACTCAAAGAACCCTCCCTGCCTGCCTCTACCTCTGAAGTGTGCCACTCACTATGCCTGGCAAGGAATATTTTCACTCTGGAAAAACTCTTCTCTGTGCATAGCTTCAGTCTTCTGAAATTTTTAAAATTACATTGCCTAATATTCAAGTCATCTTTTACCCATCCTCTTAGATTAAGGTTATAATTTCTAGTGTGCTGACAGAAATCTTAAGAGGGAAGAGACAATATGTGAATGTCTTCCGCCTAAGACATCCTTAGGTCTCTGGATCCAAGTCTAATTCTGTGCTCTAGGCTGCTTTACCAACCTCTGAAGGCCACACTTTTGATATACATTTTACAAGAGCCAGTCTAATAAAGAGTTTGGTTTTTGTTTTGTTTTTACACAACTCAAAACTGTACAGCTCAAGTTGTCATTGTGACCTCCTTTCTTAGCCTCCCAAGTGCTAGTATTACAAGAGTGCCATAGTACCTGTAAGGAAAATGTTTTTAAAGTTGCTTTGTGACTTTAAAATGACAGTGATCTGGGGGGAGCTCTTTAGTGGTCCTTATCATGGCCAGCCACTGAAGACTTCCCATTCAATCCTGGTTGCTTTGTTTTTACTCTTTTGTGTAGATCTGGAGCCCATACAAGCAGCCAGGATGTACTGGAGACCTCGATGGTCGGATTGAAGACGATTCCCGTTGCCTCTACACCCATGAAGAGTACATTAGTCTTGTACTGAATAGTGGGAGTGGCCTGTCCCATGACTATGCTAACCAGTCTGTCCAGGAAGACCCCCGGATGATGGCTTTCTTTGACTCTTTGGTGCGCCGTGAAATTGAAGGCTGGAGCTCAGACTCAGACAGTGACCTCAGCGAGAGCACTATCCTTCAGCTTCACGCAGGGGTCAGCGAGCGCTCTGGGTACACTGATTCGGAATCCTCAGCCTCACTGCCCCGCTCCCCACCTCCCACAGTAGACGAGTCTGCCGACAACGCCTTCAATCTGGGGCCCCTGCGTGTCACTACCACAAATGCAGTGGTATCAACCCCAGCAACACCAACATGTGAAGATGCAGCCTCTCGACAGCAGCGCCTGTCTGCTCTGAGGCGCTACCAGGACAAACGCCTCCTGGCCCTGTCCAATGAGTCTGATTCCGAAGAGAATGCTTGTGAGGCTGAACTGGACACAGATCTCTTCCCTCGGCCACGGTCCCCCAGCCCTGAGGATGGATCTAGCAGTTCCAGCAGCTCCACCAGCTCTGAGGATGAAGAGGAACTGAACCAACGCCGAGCCACCACGCGGCAGCGGAACGCCATGCGGAGGCGACAAAAGGCAGCCCGAGAAGAGCGGCCCACTGCTCCAGTCAAGTCCACCAACACCTACATTGGAGAGGACAATTACGACTACCCACAGATCAAGGTGGATGACCTCTCCTCCTCCCCAAACTCCTCCCCTGAGCGGAGCACTTCCACTCTGGATATTCAGCCAAACCGGGCACCACCAGCTGCCAACATGGAATCAGTTGAGCGTAAGATTTATAAAGCTTACAAATGGCTCCGCTACTCCTATATCTCCTACTCGAATAACAAAGATGGGGAAACCTCTTTAGTGGCCGAGGAGGCAGATGAAGGAAGAGCAGGAACCAGCCGCAAAGACAACCCAACCCCTTCTTCCAGTAAGGAAGCCTGTCTAGCAGCCACAACCCAGAGGAACCAGGACCTGTGCCCTGAAGGCTGCAGCAATGATGCTTGTAAGGAAGGGACTTCCGCTGGAAATCCCAGCAGCGGAGCGGGCCATGAGCACAGCAGCCATCCTTGGGCAGAGGGGCCAGAGGGCCCCTCTCAGGACACGAACAGCAGCGGCCCTCTAGAGCACGCTTTTGAAACCAAGAAGCTCAACGGGAAGGCTCTGAGCAAGGCCCAGAGCAGTCGGGCTGAGGAGCCGCCCTCCTCTCCTGTCCCCAAGGCATCGGGCTCCACTCTCAACAGTGCGTCTGGCAACTGTCCCCGGACCCAGTCTGATGACAATGAGGAGAGGAGCCTTGACACCATCTGTGCCAACCACAACAATGGACGCTTGCACCCCAGACCCCTTCACCCCCACAACAATGGGCAGAACTCTGGGGAGCTGGAGACAGTGACCTACTCTTCTCCAGGACACCTAGACACTGACCATGACAGCCCATCCCTGTCAGGGACCCTTCTACACAAAGATTGTTGTGGGTCGGAAATGGCCTGTGAGACCCCAAGTGCTGGAATGAGAGAGGACCCCTCTGACCCCTCAGCCCTGGACAACAGCAAGGTTGTTCATGGCCAAAGTGGCCTCAAAAGGCACCGAGTTGAATTGGAAGACACAGATTCAGAGAATTCCTCCTCAGAGAAGAAATTAAAAACATGATAAATACAAAGGGAAAACAAAAGCTACAAAAAGTAGCCTTACAAAATAATTTTTCTTGTTTAGTGAACACAGAGGAAAGGAAAAAGTATTAAAGGCACATCAAACCAGGGCCTGAACCGTGTCTGCTGCTGCTCCTTCTGTTAGCCGCTCACCAGGGTCAGTGTCTAGCCGGCACTGCCTCGCTCTGCTGAGGGCACTGCCAGCGGCTCTTCTCTAGTGAGGTGTGAGCATAGCATTCCTGTGCAGGTTCTGTGACAATGAGCCCGTCTTGGGACATTCAGCTTGTTCTGTGTGTTGTGCCCACTGGCACATGTGGGCTTGTTGTCTTAGGAGACCTTGCTTTTAACTGTCCATCAGCAAAGACCTGTGAATCTGTAGCCTTTCCGTCACACCTGTTCATTGTTCACATGACATGGTGTCCTGGTCCTAACAGTGTCTCTTAGATCAGACTGTGCTGCAGTGAGTTGTACATTTATGCTAGCAGAAAGGATATGCAAATGGAAGAGGCCTTCCTTCAGCTCGCTGGCTGTGCTGAAGAGGAAAACATGGCTCCTTTCCTAAAAGCTCCATGTTTTCTCCAGCTAACATATCACTGAGCTTTTACAGTGGCTCTAAGTGGAATATTGTCCATGCTAATAAGTTGACGTGGGAGCTCAGATCCTGATAGTGTCACTGTGTGCAGAAGGGGCAGAGCTACGATATGTGCTGTGAGGTGCCGTACAGTGACTAGTGAACAACACACTTTAGCCATTTAGGTGCTGGGTTCCTAAGAGGCACTCAAGGCCAGCAGGTGCTTCCTGGGCTCCAGGTAATGGAGTCCAGGCATAGTGAAAGGAGAAAAGACCCCTTGCTCTAATAAAATGGCTGGTAGAAGAATGCTAATGAGTTGTAGTGACGAGCAGAATATGGTACTGTGTTCTAGTCCGGAGCCAATCCACCAGTCAGAAATGGGGGCTGGCACCTTCCCTCAGGCGTGGCGTTGTCAGAGGCTGTGGGTTCCACCTGAACTTTGCAGCATAGTAACGTGTGTTAGACAGGGAGTATGGCGAGACAAGTCTGGTTTGTGTCCTGGCTCCCAGAAGACATTCTGTTCTGTTGAAGTAGGTAACAATGGAGAGAAGAAAATATCAAATTTCCAGTGTGTAGTGGTGATTGTAGTTCCTGAGTTGTCAGTGAAGGGTTGTGCAAGACAGGAAGACCTAAGGATGCTCAGATGTCTTGGTGTAGATGTTAAAAGCCAGAGGAAGGTAGAGCAGTGGAACTTTGGAGGCAGAGGTGCTGCACAGCTGGAGCGTGGCTGGACCTGGCATAGGGAGGGCTTAGCACAGACAGCTGTGTCCTTACCCAGGGTTCTTTCTGAGGAGGACCTGTCCTGCTGGGATGGAGGCGAGAAGACCACCCGGAGGCTGGAGACCGGATGCCACTCGCTCAGTGCTGGGAGCCAGGGTTCTTATACAGGAAGGCAGTGGGTAAGAGCCAGGGGGATATGTGTCATCTTCTGAGCCTCGCAGAAGGGAGACGTGCCTAGTGTTTGTGTGGTGTGGCTGAAGTGTAGAGGCACGGTTTGGGGAGGAGAGGAAGGCGCCTGAGTGGGGTGGGGGTGCATACGGTCAGCAGCTGGACTCTTCCTGGGGAGCGGGACAGTGACTCTGTAACCAACGGTAGAATTACTTTAGATTTGTAATCAAAATGGTTCTATGATTTATCTTTTGACTATTCACAGATAATTGTAAATTCTGGTTTTATAAGCCCAAGTCATTTTACATTTGCTTTTTCAAAATTATTAAATTGGAATTTTTTAATCCTTTATATACAAAAAAAGAAGTTATAACCACTCAGTGTGTGTCTCTCTTCCCCTTAGTCAGCTTACCTGGTTCTTCTATTCTGTTTTACTTTAATCAGATAGATTCACAATATCTTCCTGGAGGACAAGAAAGCAAAATTAGCTATTAATAATTAGTTTCCAATTGCCAAATGTGGTCTTTCATTGCTAAAAGCTATCTCATTTGGGTATTCAAAAACATTCAAAAGTCCAAGGTCATTTAGTTTGTAACTGTAGATGCTCATAAAGGTCATCCTTTGTGGGATCTTTCCATCCTGGGGAGAGACTTCCAGCTGGTACCATAGGCTTGGGTTGTTGGGAGATGGGCCCTAAAATAACTGCCAGAGCAGGACAGAAAGGGATGCTTCTCTTAGCCATTCCACACGTACTTCCAGAGGCCTTGTGTTGTGTGGATTAGAAGCCTGGCCAGAGCTGCTTCAAAGGCCCCTTTGCCTAAACCATTGTAGAAGCCAGGCCTCCCTCCCGTGTCAAAGACATATTTAATCCCCAATTCTTCCATGATGGGTGTTTTCCCCAGCAGGAGAGGGCACTGATCAGACAGATTTTGTTCCTGCATCCTGTACATAATGTTTTGAGTGGCAGGTCCAGGGATGAGTTACCATTGTTTCTCTCCTGGTTTTGTAAATGATTCTCAACCAATATATGAGTTCAATGAGCTGTTGGCTTAAGGCAAGTGAAGTTTGCAACTGTGCTGATTTGATAGGAGTCTCGTGTTGTCTGTCAAGGTGCCTTCCTCTGCTGAAGCCTTACCTCCTCACAGCCCTGCCTCTTCTCACCCAGCCATGCTGACTCTTCTCTGTGTATATGCAAATAAACCTATTAATCACTTCTCCCTGGCTTCCTCCTCTCTTCCTGGGAAGACTTGGTTGCTTAGACACCCTCTTCCTTCATTTCTTTGCTGTTTTAATTCCTGCCCGGTTGGAAACTTGATTTAAAGCCATACTGAAGACTAGAATACAAATTCCATGTCATGAAAGTGACAATGGTCATGTCACTTCTGAATATTGGGACAAAGGTCATATCTGACAATAAAAGGAAAGGTAGCTGGGGCTGTGTCCACTTGGCCCCATTCCCCGAGCTTATGGTACTCGGGATAGTGAACTCCTGGAACTGGCATTTTCATTAGTTGGAATTTCACATTGCAGAGAGAACACCACCAGCCCTTCCTCAGCGGATGTTTTCTGGTGCTTCCAAATGCCATGATGCTTCTCATGGCATCTTTAAAAGAGAACAATGAAAAACAGCAGTGTTATTCCTATAAAACCGTCAAACGCAGGAGGCTGCATTAATGGAAACATTGCTATCAACGAGATTCTTGTCAGGAAAGCATGCTTCCAAAGGAAGCCCATTCTTCCCTTTCAACTAGAGTACAACTGTGTAGTAGGCCAAAGGGGAAACACCAAGGTGCAGTCACACTACCGAGCCCTGGGCCTGTCCCCAAGGGCAGGATAATGGCTTGGGTTTTTGGTTGGTTGGTTTAGGTTGGAGAGGGTGTAGTTTGGCTGTTTTATCTTCATTTATTGTATTTTGCTTCAAAATAAAATTACAGTCTCATAGTATAGCCTAGGCTAGTCTCAAACTGACAATCCTGCCTCAGGCTCCTGAGTGCTGTTTCCAAATGTAAGTCACCTTTCCCTACTTGTATTATTTTTAAGACAGGATTTCACTAGTTAGCCTATAATCCTCCTTCAGCCGGGTTCCTGGGATTGCAGGTGGACACACACCATCCCACCCAGCTCTAGTCTCTGGCAAGCTATGTGGGTCTCTAGTGGGGTTTTCCCAGTCAGAATGGCCATTTGTCCTTGGGCATCCTACTAGAATAAAATAGCAGGAGTTTAGATACAGACCCAGTGCTTCTGGCAGCATACATGAAAATGTGACCCATCTGGGCTCTAGCTGTGTTTCATTGCTAGTAGGTATGCTTCTTCCGGGGTGGAAACTCAGAGGCAAAGACGACTGTGGGGAAGAGACCTCTGCAGTGCGCAAGCAGAAGCCCTCAGTTCAGTTCACAGTGTGTTAGAAGGGTTATCTGTAACCTGTCCCACCATAAGGAAGTTGTTATCTAGCATTTCAAAAGGCCTAAGTTGGGAAGTGACTCCTTGCTGAGCTCATGGGCTCAGTACAGTACAGCAGCAGTACAGAATGCTGGCTTCCTTTCCCTTTATCTGCCTGTCAGTACAACTCCCAAAACCAGGGAAAGACAAATACTAAGACACCCTGCTGCCCACCAAGTCCTTGGACAGAAGGAAAGTTATATTGTCTTGGGGAGTTGAAAGGGAAGACAGCTGGTGGTTTAAGAGATTTGAAAGACTCTGCAATGGAAGAAATGGAGTATCCAATAGTGTCAACAGCTTCCTGGATCTGTATGCTGGCATGCAAAACACTGCAAAATGCTAGTCAGGGGATAGGCCCAGTGGTACAGCACTTGCCTGCTCTGCCTCAGGCAGAGCTGGGTTTGATATCCAGCACTGAAACAAAACTAACGCTAAAAAACAAACAAAAAACCTTGGGTTTATTCCCAACTTCATCACTGAAGTCATTAGAAGTGTAGAGAAACTTCTAGAATCCATAAATAGCATAGAAAAGGAAGGGGAGAAGAGACTGCTAACCAGAAGACCAGCATAGTTAATCATGGCGAGTAGGGCGGTGATTGGCAGCGTTTCAGAGTAACAGATTTGTACAAACCATTCCACACTGGTAAGTGACTATTGAAGGCTTGCCCCTACCTTTTTATGCTACTTCCTGTTGTTTTAATGATGTATGTCAATGTGTGCATGTAAGTGAGGATGCCCACCGAGGTCAGAGGCATCAGATCCCCCAGAAGTTGAGACACCCCCAGACACCTCCTTAAATAATTAACAGCTAATTTCCTATCTTCCTAAGAGTCCTGGAAGTAGAAATAGCACTGAACCTGAACAAGAAGCGTAGCCTACATTGGTTCTGAGTGAAGGGCATGATTCGAGCAACACCCCCAGACTCTTGGGAGCTGTCTAGTGAGCCCCTCAACTCTGAGATGTGGCTCCTTCTGTTCCGGAAGCTTGGACCAGAGGGCTCTCTAGACTCTACTCGGACATTATCATTTTTGAGACATTACCATAGTGCCCAGCAGAGCCAGTCCGTGAGCCAAGATCTTTGACAAATATACAACTAACTACTTGGAACCTCAAGCTCCTCAAAGTGTGTGTGTGTGTGTGTGTGTGTGTGTGTGTGTGTGTGTGTAAGAGAGAACCAACATAGGATCTGTATGTATATGAATATGTAAATAACATGATGTATAATAAGGCACATGGCTGAGGATGACAAGATAGAGGACACAAGTATTTACTGTCATTGGCACCTCTTTTTTTGTCCTTGTGTTTGTTGGCGTGACATCCAGGTGCACACCACTAGAAGGCTTTTTGAATGGCAGTCCATCAAGAAATATGGGTAGTCAATATCCTCCAGAGAAAGAATGCTGTTTGACAGCAAGTCTCTGCCTACAACCACAGGAGAGTAGACATCCCCGTTGCCATAGACATCATAAAGCTTACTTTGGAGCTTCTGGGGAGACCTCTTAGACCTCTGACCCTTGTAGTGCCTCCCTAAGGGCTGGAAGCTTGAAAGCCACACATGGCTGATAGAGACCTTGTAGATCCTTGTACACAACAAGTTTATAAAGGTTGAGATAAGGGGTGGCAAATTTTATTAAACTAAAATATTAATATAATACTCGAAAAAGACGTAGACCTTAAGAGGTGGGACACCAAAGCTCTCTGGACTTCTAAGATCAAGTTCTTAGACCTGGTGCTGGTCCAACCCTAAGAGAACCTGGGAAGCGGCAAGCCATGGGAAAATGCTGCATGTGCCAAAGAAGAGTTAACCAGTTTTCTATGTGGGGTGTGTGTGTGTGTGTGTGTGTGTGTGTGTGTGAGAGAGAGAGAGAGAGAGAGAGAGAGAGAGAGAGAGAATATGAATCAGTGTCTCATCCAAAAAGGCTAAACCATAAAAACCAACAAGGAAGTCTGACCAGATCAAGGTAAGGAAGATCACACTGCTGCCTGCCTTGGTAAAGGAGCTGGATTAGTGATGCAGGGGCATGGCCGTGGTTCTTAGGGCAGAGAAATGTGAGGGGCAAGAGTTTTGCATTGCTGGTGGAAAAAGAGGCAATGGAATTACAATTAAATGGCTTCAATAAAGCACATGTGCCCGAGAGAGGTCAGAACACAGTGTCATGCAGCAGACAAGGCTCTGAACAGGCAGAACCTCAAGAAGCACTTTAGAGCTGACCCTACAGGAGAGGGGAAAAAGGGCCCTCACCAGCCTCTTCTGACCCATTAAAAGGTGGAAAATCGAGTCCCGGTTGGTGATCACTAAGGCTGGTGCTCCCAACTGATCTCACTGCTTCCTAAATGTGGTTGCTGGGGCCTGGCTTCCTGCATGATTTCCTTATGGCCTCACTCTAACCAAGTGTGACTGGGGCTGGAGCACAACATACAATAATAGTAAGGGGTTGCAAACAGTCACATTTGGAGGCAGGTTGAGTTGGGTGGAGGCTTTGGCAAAAGAGTTGTTTGGGACACCCTCCCCCTACACCCAAGAGCTTGCACCTCTGACCATTCTCAGCTCTGGTTGGCTCTAAGGGAAGAGTCAACAGCATGCCGGGGTGGAAATACAAGAAACTAGGGAATAGGAACCTGATTGCTTAGGTGTAAAGCATGCCTGGGCTTGAGACTCAAAAGACCCTTCAAGTTCAAGAAAGGGCCTGATGGCTGCATGTAGTGGCGCACGCCTTTAATCTCAGCACCTTAAAGGCAGAGTCGACAGAATTCTAACCCAACCTACACCGCAAGTCTCTGAACAGCCAGGGCGACATAGAATGACCCGGTCTTTTTCTTTTTCCTAAGAAAGGCCTGATGAAGAAAGGAATCTTCCTAGTTGTAAGCCCAATCATTCCTCTCTTCTGGAACACTGAGTCCTCTTAAATTAGCTGGGATAAGCAGTTTGCAGCTTGCATCCTCTCTGGGTTTGGGGTGAGTTTGTTTGTTTTGTGGCACTGAGGCTTAAACCCGCTCAGAGAGATGGGTCAGCACAAAAGGTAGATGCTGGTCTCAGCTCTATCTTATTCTACACATCTGTCAGGAAAGAGTGGGCTGACACAAAAGTCAGTGCCTGGGTCACCATTCCCCCGGGTTGAGGGACCCACGGAGAGCCCCTATGATGATGTCACAAGTCCGAGTTCCCACTGCTTCTGTGGGATGGCCGCTTGTGTCTCTCAGGAGCTTGGTTAAGTCCAGTCAGCAGCTGTGACTACTGACTTTCTCCCCTGCTTTCAAGTCCAGGGAGCAAACACTCCCTAAGACTAGGAGATAAGTTATTCCCGAGGGGACAGTTTGGACCTGCCAGATGCTGCACTTTAAGCCTCTTCTCCTCTGGGTGAGAAAGGTAAGTTCTTGGATTCCACTTGGAATGCAGGAAGTGTAGGCTGGGCTGATGCTGCTAAGACATCAGGGCAAGTGTTTGTTACTCTAGGATCTTCTATGCAAGAGTCAGACTTACCCTAAAGGCTGAAATTGCTGAGGGCTCGAGTTTACAAAGCCAAACTAGGTGCACAGCTGGACTCCCAGCACCTGGGAGGCGGAGGCAGGCAGATCTCTGAGTTTGAGGCCAGCCTGGTCTACAGAGTGAGTTCCAGGACAGCAAGGATTACACAGAAAAGCCCTGTCTTAGGGGGAAAAAAAATGGACAACCAAGCTATATTTTTGTTTAGGATAACTAGCTCATCTGTTCTAGATGGAATTAGCTCTTGCGACCATTAATGCATAGATCATGGAGTCTCCCACAGGCTTGGGGCACGGCCTTGGCAGACAGGAAGGAATCAGGTCTCCATTCTCTTCAGGTTCTGGAGTTCCCACCTTCAAGATCTAGATCTAGGCTCTAGAGGATAACCGTAAACTCCATACAACCAGCTTAACTGGCTGGTCACTGCTTAACTGGCTCATACAGTCTTAGCACGGGGATACACAGTTTCCCAGACATCTGCTGTACTAATTCTGATCCCTTCGAGGGGACATCATAGGTCCTCCCTCAGTGGAACTGAAGGATGAAACAGAAAAAAGGAGCATCTGTAGCAGGTCCAGGTCTCCTGCCTCACACCATTCTGAGTCACTTCCTGCTCCTTGCTGTTCATGATGCTGCTGTAAAGCCAAGTGCTGACAAGAGAGATGGGTGGAGGGTCCTGGAGACAGAAAATTCCATCTCCCAGACTTCCTGCTCAGCGTCGATGTGAGCACACATGCAAAGTTGAGTGTTGCAAAATCGGGGTTCCCTTCTTTTCCTAAACACTTGTGAGTGAAGTGGCCACAGAAGCAGCTAGAAAACCAGGAGCTTTGAAAGGAAAGAAATGGCAGCAGCTTGGGGGAGCCCCATAGCTCCTATTTCCCATCCCAGTTGCCAGCAGGCCTCCTGTGACATTGCTGGTGACCGACTGTTCACTTAGGGCTGTGGTCTGTTAAGCAGGGTTGTTGCTTTCACTTTGTGAAGAGGCTATTATGAGAAAAGCAAACTCATGAAACCAAAATGAGGACGAAGCAATTCACATTACACACAAATGGATTCTTTGCCTAAGACTTTCTCAGAAACCCCTCTGCCTTTAAAGAGGCACTGTGGGGTAGAGGAATACACTGTAGCTAAGTGGAATCTTTTGTTTTGTTTTGAGACTTGTTTTTTCTTTGTGTAGACCTGGCTCTGTAGACCAGGGTCACAAAGATCTGCCTGCCTCTGCCTCCCGAGTGCTGGGATGAAAGGTGTTTGCCACTGCTGCCTGGCTGAGTGGAATCCTTTAGGAGCCCACATGGCTCTCAGCTTTACCTGAATAACCAACATCCCCAAACTTAGGAGTTCTCTCAAGAGAATCTTCTACACAGGACAGTTTGAGTCTCTCTGGGAAACTAACAGCCCTCATAGGTTAAGATTCCCATCTGAGGCTAGAGAGATGGCTCAGCAGTTAAGAGCACTGTCTGCTCTTCCAGAGGTCCTGAGTTCAATCCCCAGCAACCACATGGTGGCTCACAACCATCTGTAATGGTATCTCATGTCCTCTTCTGGTGTGCAGGTAGTATACATGCAGTTAGAACACTCATACATATAGATACATTAAAAAAAAAATGATTTCCATGGGATCCCATTTCCCTGGTCCTCCAAGTGCCAGGAGGGGTCTCCAGAACCATTCCTTGCCTGTGATTTCTCCCCAGTTACAAATCAGTAACAGGATTACAGGTCATAGCACCCCCTTGAAAACTCTAATCCATGAGGTATAAAGAATAACCTCACTTAATAGGGCCATTACGTTTAAGGGGAATCAGTGAGAGCTGAACCAGAGGACGGACCTCCGCTAGGGAGGAGGTTCCGTGGGTTAAAGCGCTTGCCAAGCAAGCCTGGTGACCTGAGCTCCACGCCTGGAGACCATATAAAGACGGAGAGAAGCAGATTCACAAAGCTGGCCTTTGACCTCTACACATGGACTGCGGCCCACGTGCCCTCCTCACCTCTGCACATGCGCGCGCACTGTGCGCGCGCGCGTGCACACACACGCACACACACACACACAACACACACACACACACACACACACACACACACACACACAAGATGGAGTTAGAACTGCCCCTCTATAGCCGAGTATACTTCATCAAGGAGACTCTGAGGTGTGCCCTGGCTGCTGTTTCCCGGTGGGAAATTTGTGGGAACAGTTCTGTCTCAGGTGATCCCAGTCTTGTTGTCTACCAGGAAGAGAAAGACTTCTCACAACCTCAACAGAGGTGACCACACACTCTCTTAGATAGCAATCCACTCCTGGACGTGTGTTCTAGATGTTTCCACCTAATCCTGAAACAGACACCTACTGCTGCAGGTCTGGGCAACAGCAGAGAGCTGGGCCCAACAGGTGTTCATCCTCATAGGGGGGCCGACATGTACACTGTGGTAGCAACCCACTCCCATAGGCTACCCAGCTATGAGCAGGAATGACCAGACAGACAGACAGGCTCATGGCGACATGGGTCATGCCAGTGAAGGGCACAGTACAGGATAGTGGCCAAGGCAGTCCCATATGTAGAAGTGAGCCCTGTAGTGCAGCACAAGGCATGATGTCCTGAGCCTTTAGTCCCAGCGCTCCACCACAGAGGCAGGCTGGGCATTATTGAGTTCATGGCCAGTCTGGCCTATAAGTCAAGTTCTAATCCAGTGAAAGCTTATATAGTGAGACCCTGTCTCAAAAAATCTTTTAAAAAGCCGGGCTTGGTGACACATGTCTTTAAATCCCAGCATTCAGGAGACAGAGGCAGACAGATCTCAAAAGTTCTAGCCCAACCTGGTCTACAAAGTAAGTTCCAGAATAGCCAGAGCTGTTACTCAGAGAAACTCATTCTCAAAAAAAAAAAAAAAAAAAAAAAAACAAGAGGAGGAGGAGAAGGAAGAACATGTACATAAAAGGAGAATACACATTGTCCGCGTCATATAAAACAGGGCAGTTACTATCTCAGACACTAGAACCCACGTAAGGGCAGACTGGGTAGGTCACATAAGAAGGGACTTCACAATCACATAAAGATGTTGCTGGCTGTGGACAACCCAATTGATGGTAAACTGACACAATGGGTTATCATGCCACCAAAAAAGAAAAACCCACACAGAGCAGGGTATGGTGGTGCACACTGATATCCTCCTACTTGAGAGAGCGACACAGGATTAATGGTTTAGAGCCATCTCAACTGCCTAGTGAGTTCAGGCCCAGCCTGAACTACATGAGACCATTTTAGAAAGTGGGGGGTGGGGGAGGGAGGGGGAAGACTATGGATTTATGCTTCAATAGAGATGGACTTTAAAAGCATACTAAGTGACAGGTCCCATTCACAAAGATTACATGCTGTTTGATTCTGTATGTTATATGAAAATGTCCAGGGGAAAACAGGGAGTGAGTGCTAAGTGATTAAAAAGTAGTATAATGCCGGGCAGTGGTGGCGCACGCCTTTAATCCCAGCACTCGGGAGGCAGAGGCAGGTGGATTTCTGAGTTTGAGGCCAGCCTGGTCTACAGAGTGAGTTCCAGGACAGTAGTATAATGCCAGGCAGTAACAATTCAACCCTTTAATCACAGCACTCGAGAGACAGAGGCGGTGGATCTCTGAGTTGGTGGCCAGTCTGGTTTACAGAGGAGTTCACTAAATAATGAATTGTGTTCTTTGGATGGGTAAATTTTAGGGCACACAAACTATCTCAGTAAAAAATGTTTAAAGGAAAATTGAAAGGAGGAGAAAAATCTCCCGTGAATCAGCCTTGGCCACTTCCTCTTTATGCTTCTGGTTTCAAACAGGAACTTGGCAAGGTTCACCTACCTTGACCCTGCCTAAGGGCCATTGCACCCCAGTGGCACATAGTGGCCTTTAGCCCTTCAGACTTGGGAAAACCAGATTGGCTAAGCGTTCCTAGAAGGAACTCAGTACTGACATGGGGGGGGGGGCGGGGGAAGAGGGGCTGTCTGATTGGCAGCTTCTGCCATCTGCTCTCAGAACACTTCCTCTGATGCCTAAGGATCTCACGACCATACCAGCCTCGGCCAGCTTCACAGTGGACCAAGAAAGGGATGTCAGAGCCACCTGACCAGAAGTGGTCAGAGGTAGCTGGAGGAAGATGCGTTTTCCTTTATCAACACCAGTATTGATTGGTGCCTTTAGAACTCTTGGTGACTCAGTTTCTTTCTCGGAAATGAGCATGAAACACCAGGAGCAATTTGGACAGAAAATGCATGTGGAAACTCCTAGCACTGTCCTGTCTCATAGATAGAACTTGTTAGATATTTGTTGAATCCCAAACCTAACCAACCCTTCAAACAGACAACAAAAAATATAGTCTTGAGCTTGGGGAAGCTGGTAGAAGGGTTAACATGGAAGAGTTGATTCATAATCTTAGCTGAAATCCTGTGTGCCGGGGAGTGTGGAGAGCCAAGAAACGAAGCAGGATGACTCTAAGTTAGTTGTCCTGAGAACAAGAGCGTGAAACCCAGTGTAAGCACAGCGGTCCGCCGGGTTTGGAGTGGCTCTCTGACAGAGCTGGCTGCCAGAAAGTGTCTACCTTCCCCTGTGTATCTGTGGGGAGGCTTTTTTCATCCAGCCTAGAAAAATGCTCACACGCCTCAACTTACCGACACCGGTAGAAATGAGAAAAGTCCCCAGCAGATCCTGACCACCCTTCCTGTGGAAACGGAGTGGATGTGTCCAATGAGCCACCCAGGGTGCAACTGTTGTCCTTGGGTAGAGATGACAGAAGCCAATTTCCCCTTAGGAGCCTTTGAAGTCTGAATGAAATCTTGGTTCCTAAAGATACTGGTGGTGACAGGCAAGGGAAACCGTCATGCAAACTGTTGGGTCTCATGGCTGTTAGGACAAATGACTGACTGAGGTGCCATTAACATATGAAAGTGGACCTGGCTGCCAGGTTCTCCCTGCAGCCCCAGTCCTGCCTGTTACAGGGGACGGTTGGCATGCCCTGCCCCCTACCCTAAACTTCTCCAGCCCAGGGGCTGCCCTTCCCCCCTCACCGCCCCTCCTTATGTAATCCAGCCATTTTGCTATTCCATCTGCACTGGCTCTCTCCTCCTCCTTCCCCCTCTTCTCATGTGTCCCTGCTCAGGATCATTCTGTATTTTCCCAGATGTCCCTGCCTCTGGCTATGTTCTCCCTTTTATCACCAATGACCTAGGACCTGCGTCCTTCCCTTTTTTATTTCCTTTTTTTTTTATTATTATTCATAAAAATACATGACGTTACGTCACAGAGAGCTATTGCCTGGCCAGTACTACTCAAGAGTCCCAGAATGGAGTGGCCCAAACATTTCTCCGGGCATTAGTTCTTCCTGGGCGGCTCTCTGGTCTCTGCTTTGTCTCAGGCTGGCCTCTTCTGAGGTGTTGAGGTAGTTGCACCGTCATTCAGGACAGCACACTGCCTTGTTCTGTGGATGAGACACAGAAGCTTCCTGAAGTCACTACTGGAATCTGAGGGTAGCTCTGCCTGGGCCACTACAAGCCAGGTCAAGGCCTCCTGCTCCGAAGGGTAGGAGGGCAAGTGGCAAGACTGATAGGAGCTGGTGCGAACCCACCTGGAGATCATGCTCTGCCATCCAGGAGATGGATAGATGCCAAGAACACAGCCACGTGTCTACCACAGGCCATAAATCTCATTTACAGCCGAGGCTGGCGCCTGAGACCTCCCAATGTTCAATACGTGCTTTATGACAAATGCAAGACCAGCTGTGCCTGGTCTCAGTGGCAGTGTAGTCAGCTGCCTTTGAATCAATGATGTCACTGAGGGCCTCCACCGGTAAGCACTACCTCGTCACTAGGGAGATTAAGCACAGTCTGTAGCTATAAAGGAGTGGCCGCATTGATCTCCGAGGCACAACTGGGGCCTTTGCACCCAACACTTGATAAGAAGAGCACAGAGATGAGCCTGTTAATTCCAGGATGGGCCTCCGGGAAGCCAAGGTGGGCTTGTCCAGGCCATGTTTTCAGATTTGTCATTTCCTGAGAGGCTCTGGCTTCCCTCTGCTCTCGCCTCCTCCCAGGCTAACGTGGACAAACCAGGGCTGATAATTGAGTTAGGTCAGCTTCCTCCCTGGCCCTGCCCGCCCCGTAATCTCATTTCCACGGGATGAGGGATAGCAGTGTCCAGGCTCAGGAAGAAATCTGTTCCCTTGTGTCCGCTGGGCCTGTTAATTGGATAGAAGGACTCACTAAGCTTCCACAGAACCCTATTAGGTACAGATTTCCTCTGGTGCCCGCAGGCCGGCCCTGGAGAAATTCAGCTTTCAATTTAATTTCTGTATAAATGAGTTGTCTTTTTTTTTTAATGTGTATGGGTGTTTGGCCTGCATGTTTTATCTGTGTATCATGTGCATGCAGTACCTGCAGAAGTCGAAAGAGAGCATTGACCCCCCTGGGATTGGAGTTACACATGGTTTGAGCTATCATGTGGGTGCTGGGAATCCAGGTTGTTTGGAAGAGCAAACCGTGCTCTTAAAATGATTGCACCTGGACTGGGGAGATGGTTCCATGGTTAAGAGCACTGACCGCTCTTCCAGAGATCCTGAGTTCAATTCCCAGCAACCACATGGTGGCTCACAACCATCGGTAATGGGATCAGATGCCCTCTTCTGGTTTATCTGAAGACAGCAGCAGTGTACTCACAAAAAAATAAATAAATCTTTAAAAAACAAACAAATTATTGTACCTTCTTCCCAGGTTCCAAATAACTTACGTCTTTGTTAGAATAGTCACTGCCACTGACTAAGTGCCTTCTGTATGTCAGGCATAATGCTGCATAGGTGTGCTATGGACTAAGGGTGAAACTGTTACTCTTGGCCAAGGGTTTCTTTCGCCACAGGAACCACAGGACCCTCCCTCTATTTGAGGGGATGAACATCCTTTGGCAGAGCTTTGGGCTGCTTGGTTGGTTGGTTGTGGAGGCTGGAGGCTATCTGTCTGACTTCTGAAACAGTCTCCTCATGTATCCCAGAACATATTAGGTAACCCAGGCTGCCTTTGAACTCAAGATCCTGCCTCTGCCTCAAAGGTGTTGATGGCTAGTTCTGCTGGCTCTTCAAGAACAGTCCTGTGTCAAGGGCGATGTAATGCCTGAGTGTGAAGTGGCCCCCTGGGGGAGCTGCCTAGCACCAAAGGCCATCAAGGGTGCCCCAAGTTGTGACCTACATTAGCTTCCTGGACAGGCTCCTTCTCTCTCTCTCTCTGAATGTTTCCAAGGGACAGGCTAGAGCTCAGCCCCCACCTGTACGCTGAGCCTAGAGTCAGGAGTCTAATCAGGTCCTAGGGGCCTGAGGTGCAGAGGACACTAACTCCCCTCTTCCAGAGCTCCACGCTGTCCTCTCTCGTGCCAGCTGCTGTGCCTCATCCACATCTGTCCAGATATCACCCCCCCCCAGGAGAACATGTTGTTCACTGGTTGGGCTAGTCAGCCTCACGCTGGACCTCGCCTCTCCTTCTCCATCCCAAGGCCCTCTTCCTTGGCCTGTGTGGTCTGTGCCGCTCTACTGTTGCATGCTGGGTAGGATCAGTCACTCATCTGGTGTTGTCTATTCGAGTCAAGAGAGTGTGAGAGCTTTGAGAAGAGGCCTTTGGCTCTCTGTACCTCTCTCGGTTCCAGGAACAGACGGAGCTTTTAAGATACGCCTGCTGAGCAAAGGGATGAATAAATGAACCGTGAAAACATTCCCTGCGACAGTTTTTTCTAGGTAGCTTTTTATTTTAGTTTTGATTCTGTCTCTTCTATCCAAGAGAAAATGTGTTTCTTAGTGTGTTCTTTTTCTTTCTTTCTTCTTTCTTTCTCTCTTTCTTTCTTTCTTTCTTTCTTTCTTTTCTTTTCTTTTCTTTCTTTCTTTCCTTTTTCTCATCCTACTCATTTTTTTTAAAGTAGAGCCTCATGTAGCCCAGGCTGGTCTCCAACTCTGTATGTAGCAGAGGATAATCTTGAGTTTGTGTTCTTTCTGCCTCTACCTCCCGAGACCTGAGATTACAGGTGTGTACCATTTATACCTACTTTTGTTTGGTCCTGTGAGTCAAACCCAGGGCTTCATGAATGCTAGGTAAGCTCTTCGCCCTAATTTCTATATACAGTTATCTACCTATACACGAGGGTTCCACATTCTTTCACTGAACCAGCTGAAGACTGAAAAGGCAAGCACATCTCTGCTGAACCTTACAACATCTTAACTTGCAGTTATTCCTTGTATATGTACTGTGGTGTGGCATTATGGGTAATCTGTGTT
The DNA here is from genome assembly GCA_964023405.1 of Apodemus agrarius. Classification (NCBI taxonomy): domain Eukaryota; kingdom Metazoa; phylum Chordata; class Mammalia; order Rodentia; family Muridae; genus Apodemus; species Apodemus agrarius. The sequence goes on from OZ030011.1 coordinate 42,990,289, forward strand.
GGGCTGGCATGCTTAATCTTGTCATCTTGATGGGAATTAAGAGAAACTGAAGAGATCAATGAAGCACACTTCGCTGTGTGTCTACAAGGGCATTTCCTAAGATGATTAGCAAGGTAGATCCATCCTGTGGGGCTCCATTCAGTCGGAGGAACAAAGGGGCAAGAATGCTTCTTCCTGCTTCCTGAGTGTTATGGGGTGGGGTGGGGTGGGGGACTGCTCTGTCCCACCTTGCCCTTTCTCCATGATACTTTATGTTGTCACAGGCCCTGAAACAATGAGCCAGCGGACCAATGTGTAACTCCTGATGCTGTGAGCCGAGATAAACCTTTTCCTCTCTTGACTTGTTTCCTCTGGTGTTTTGTCACGGTGACAAAATAAAGGAGACCAACCTTTAGACATTACAGGTGCTCTAGAGAGGGAAGTGTGCAGGGGTATATGCATGGGACACCATTTCTAAGGGGGTTGTCCATCTGCAGACCTGGCAGCATGCTAGGAACGCTGGAACAGCCACCCAAGGACACTTAAGAAGAACTATAAGTATAATTTGGGGAATTATTATTTTGAGCAAAGTAAACACTGATTTAATAAGGAAACCTGAGAACTCAGGAATGGAGGGACTCCAAGGGAGGAAGAACTTGAATGACGTCTGTGACTAATTTTTAGTAGATGGTGATCAGAGGCTGTGGCCTATTAATTCTCTGTGATTAGTTTCTTCCCTTGGGTCTTCTTTCTACCTAAGCATGATTATTTTAAAGTTTTGGGCAAGCAGGTGAGGTGGTACACACTTGGAATTTCAGTACTTAGAAGGTAAGATTAATCTGAATTTCAAACCCTGCTCTACAAAGCAAGTTTCAGACTAGCTAGTGAAGCTTTGTTTCAAATACATGAATGAAAATAATAATAATAATAATAATAATAATAACAATAATAAAAATAAAATTAACAATAATATTAATATTATTATACTGAAGACAGGGTAATTCATGAAGTCCCTGTCACCTGCCTTCCACAGAATGCCAGTTGATGGCCAAGTTTGTTTCATTACAGCTTCTATTATTTTTAAACACCTCTCGAACAGGATTTTTAAAAATACCTTATGGTCACAGCCTCAACAGAAGAAAAATTAGTGCATGTTCAATTGAGTGTATTGTTAAAACCCATTATAATTATTTTTACTGTCTAGTTCTGGTTAATTCCAAGAGATAAATGAAAACATCTCACTTCAGTTATTATGACCTTTACCCTTGCATGTTGTTTTACATTTATTATTTGTTTTGTGGGGGAAGGGCACACGTACCACACAGAGAACAGCTGTGGAAATTAGCCCTCTTTCTGCCCTGTGGGTCCTGGGCACCAAACTCAGGCTGTAAGTTCAGCAGCAGGCACCAATACCCACAGAGCCATTTTGCCACCCCTGCCCTTACATCTTTTTTTTGAGACTGGTTTCACTGTGTAGCCCCAGCTTGTCCAGAATTTGCTTGTGTAGACCAGGCTAGCCTGGAACTCATAGAGAAAGGCCTGCACCAGCACACCCGGCCCTGCATTTTTAGTAGGTTTTGTCATCTGCTATTAACCACTATTCATTTGATGCACACAGGCTTATAGATGCTTACAGGCTGTTTTTTATTGAACACTGGTTAGAAATAGATCCAGAGAGAGACCCTTTCATCCTCAGATCTGCTGGTGAAAATCTGCTTCCTATTTACATGTAGACTGAGAACACAGCCAGAACAGCAATGGTCTCAAAACCGACAGCCATCAGCAAGAAGGGGAAAGAAAGAAAATGCTACCTCAGCCTTGCTGAAGAGAACTATATGCCTGAACACTCCATTGGGGTGCCAGGACAATAGTTCAACTATAGAAGGGAACCATGATCATCTGAAACACCCCTCAACGCTTCCATAATGCATGCCATAGCTCCCCCCATGGAATGGGGCCCAGCCTCCGTCCTTACTGAGGAGACCCAGGAAGCTTCCCTGCTCCCTGCACCATGACTATTCACATCTAAGTCCTCACTTCAGTATAAGCTACATCGATGTGTTGTTCTGGTTTGGGTTTGGGTTTGATTCGGTTTGAGACAGGTTTCTCTGTGTAGTCCTAGCTGTCCTGGAACTCACTTTGTAGACCAGGCTGTCCTGGAACTCAGAGATCTACCTACCTCTGCCTCTCAGTGCTAGGATTAAAGGCCTGTGTCACCACTACCCAGCAAAGCTACATTCTTTACTTTGGTGTTAAAAGAAAACACAGGAAAATACTTTGGAGAAAGGTTGGGTTTTGTTTTGGTTTTGGAATATACTATTTATTTGTTGATTGATTGATTGATTTTTGAGACAGGGTCTAGCTATATAGTCCTGGCTGTTCTGTAACTCCCGATGTAGAACAAATTAGCGTTGAATTTCCGACAGTCTTCCTGCTTCTGCCTATGGAACACTTGAAAATGGAGTTGCAACCTATATGCTGTAAAAATGCACTGATCTTCAGGAAAGAATTCCAGTCGGAATTCCAGTGGTTTTTGCCTCACATGCCGGTGGAACCCTACCCAAGACTTGGAACACTCCAGTCATCACAAGACACTCCCCGTGTCCTTTCCCATCCCTATGCTATACCCCACCCTAGCCTGCCAGGAAATCGTGCACTGCTCTGACGCCCTGTGCCAGCAATATTTCAGCCTGCTCTCTAACTGATAATGCGGGCTGAGCCTCCTGGGGACTCAGCTCTTCCTTTCCTGTGCTCTAAGGCCAGGTAAGTCCAGGAAGACCTGTTGTACAGACGACAGCTTCCCAGGGACCCCACCCAGTGAGACCAGGGCCTGTCCCTACTATCCTAATGAGACATACCTCAGGCCTCGACCTCCAGCTTCTTCCCTTGCGGACTGAGCACTGAGCATAGAAACTCAACATCTAGCCGGGCAGTGGTGGCACACTTTAATCCCAGCACTTGGGAGGCAGAGGCAGGTGGATTTCTGAGTTCGAGGCTAGCCTGGTCTACAGAGTGAGTTCCAGGACAGCCAGGGCTACACAGAGAAACCCTGTCTCAAAAAAAAAAAAGACAGAGAGAGAGAGAGAGAGAGAGAGAGAGAGAGAGAGAGAGAGAGAAAGAGAGGGAGGAAGGAAGGAAGGAAGGAAGGAAGGAAGGAAGAGAAAGAAAGGAAGGAAAGAAGGAAGAAAGAAAGAAAGAAAGAAAGAAAGAAAGAAAGAAAGAAAGAAAGAAAGAAAGAGAGAAAGGAAGGAAGAAAGGTCTAGAGTAAGAGGCAAGACCAGCTGGGAGAGCTCAAAGTTATTGTGACTGGAGTCTACTAACCTGGGTTTCAGTCTTCTGCTAGCTGTGAAACCTCCTTCAGCCCCTCCTCTGCCTCTCCCAGTTTCTTTTTTCTAAAATGGCATTATAATGAAACCTTTTTAAGAAGCTACCCAAAGCATTCTATAAACCCACAAGGGCTATAAAAGCATAAAGAGTCATTGCTGCTACCATAATAAATTCCCAAATTCTATGTGGGACGCAGCCCAGGGGCTGCTTATCTAGGTAGGTTAGGATAGTCTCTGGCTACAAACCCCATAGCACCACCATCTTCTTCAGAGGAAGGGGCCTGAAGTCCTCTGGGAACCCCTGGAAGGCTTTGATATAGCTTCTTTGCTACTTTAATTGCAGTTATTTATCGAGAGCTCGCCGTGCGCCTAGTAAAGCACTTAGAATTGAATACACCGAAGCTAGGCGTTGGCGGTGCATGCCTGTAATTCCAGGAGCTGGGAAATAGAGGTCAGAGGATCAGCTACATAATGACATCTACAGGACTCCCTGTCTCAGAAAAAACCAGTTCTCTCAGCAAATCTTCATAGGCCCTGCCTGCCTGCTGTTCAAATCTGCAGGAGATTAAGGAGCATGTTCAAAGTCATGTAGCAAGAGATAGACCAACAATAGCAAGTGATAGACCTAGAGTTTGAACCATGAACTATGATTCTGTACCCTTTGTTCTTTTTATTATTTGTTTGTTTGTTTAATTTTAGATTTTTTTTTATGTGCATGCCTTGCCTCTGTGTATGGAAGTATGCCATGTACGTGCCTATTGCCTATAAAGGAGGTCAGAAGAGGGTGCCAGATCCCCTGTACCTGGAGTTATTATAGATTATTGTGAGCCACTATATGGGTGCTGAGAATTGATCCTAGGTCCTCTGGAAGAGTAGCTAGTGTCATTAACCACTGAGCCATCTCCCCAACCCCTGTACCCTCCAGTGATCCTGAGGGACCCTATGATTTCTGTCATGAAGGAGAAATAATATCTTCCTTGTATAATTGAAACCCTCTGTGAGGGAGTTGGGCATGTGCTAATGTCTGTAAAGGCTTGTTTCCCTTTACACCATATGTGCAGTGGGTGGATCCGGTGGGGTAGATACTAATGTCTCCATGGCTTCCAGGCACCACCGAACCGAAGACAGGGAATGAGCGTGATCAGAGGGTCGCTGGTGCAAACACGTAGCACTTTGCCAGGCATCATATCCAGCCTGCCCTACACACTGGCCGCTAAACGCTCTACAGCACAGTGGGCTAACAGTGCCAATGTATTTGTTAGAACTGTAAGATCCTTTCTTAAGGTTTTATTTGGTTTCTTTTGAGAATTTCACACACAAATGTTATGTTTCCTCTCTCTCTTTCTCTCTCTCTCTCTTTTTCTTTTCCTTCTAAGTTTCTGTAACTTCTAAGTCATTTAATAATATGTTACTTTGAGGGGGTTCTGTGTGCTTCCATGTATTGTGTGTGTGTATGTATGTGTGTGTATGTATGTGTGTATATGTATGTGTGTGTGTGTGTGTGTGTGTGTGTGTGTGTGTGTGTACTGGAGATTGGATCAAGGGCTTTGCACTGCTAAGCATGTGCTTTGAGCCATTTAAAACACTTTAATTGAATTCGTTCATTCCTTTGGTCTCACTTTGCTCTGTTGTTTTGTTTTGTTTTGTTTTGTTTTTGTGTTGTTTGTTTTTTGTTTTTATTGCTGGGGACTAAACCCGGGGCTTGCACCTGATGCACAGGCATGCTGCTCCTGTGTGCATCTGTGGTCCAGTCTTACATGTAAGATGGCTCCGTCCTATAAACCCCTGCTTCCGCCACAGTCACGCTGTGGAGCAGCCTCCGCACCCGAGCGAGGGCTCTCCGTGTGCCCAGGTGATCCAACCTTAGGGTTACTAGCTCCACCACTGTGTCAGTTAGATCTGTCCCTTCTGGAGTTCCACATAAGTTGGGGGCACATGTGAGCAGCTCCCTGCCTCCCTCTCGTTGTGATAGTGTTCTGTCAGCCACTAGTCCACTCTTATTCCTGAGTGACATACCCCACTTCTCATCAGCTCATCTGGGTCTGTTTTGTTTTTGTTTTTGTTTTTCTAAGACAGGGTTTCTCTGTGTACCTGTGGCTGTCTTGGAACTCTCTCTGTAGACCAGCCTGGTGTCAAACTCAGAGATCCCCCTGCCTCCGATTCCTGGGTGCTGGGATTACAGGCAATGAATCGTCCCCACCCGCCATCAAGTGCTTTTCTTTACATAGCTCTAAAGAGATGATCATACGATTTCTAAGACTTGTGCTACTATGGTAAGGTCTGATGATTGATTCTCCATGGCGAACCAAGTTTTCCTGCCTACCGTAAACCTGATTTGGTAGAGCCTCATCTCCCTTTCTCACTATTGCTAGATTTGATTAGCTAAACTGTTGTTCAGTAGTCTGTGTCTGTGTTCATTATAGACTCACTTTGTTCTTGTAATCTTGTAGTCAAATGTTTTGTCTGATTTGGGTATTCTCATAAGGCTGACCTTTAAGATGAGCTGAGACACGCCATTTTCTCCCCCATTTTCTGGAAGGACTTTGATCCTGTTTCTTAAGTTTAGGTGGAAATTACCACTGGATCCAACTAGACATGGGGCTTTCTTTGAGGGAAAACTTTTTTTAATGATTAATTTATTTTCTATTATGTACACTGGTGTTCTTCCTGCTTTTATGTGTCTATGAGGGTGTCAGACGCTGTGGAACTGGAGTTACAGACAGTTGTGAGCTGCCATGTGGATGCTGGGAATTGAACCTTGGACCTTAGGGAGAACAGCCAGCACTCTTCTTAACCACAGAGCCATCTCTCCAGACCCGAGGGAACACTATTTTTTTTTAAAATAACTTAAAAAAAAAAAAAAAAAAAGGTGGGCAGTGGTGGCGCACGCCAGTAATCCCAACACTTGGGAGGCAGAGGCAGGTGGATTTCTAAGTTCAAGGCCAGCCTGGTCTACAAAGTGAGTTCCAGGACAGCCAGGGCTACACAGAGAAACCCTGTCTCGAAAAACAAAACAAAACAAAACAAAACAAAACCGTAAACTTTATTTATTTATTTATTTATTTATTTATGGTTTTTGAGACAGGATTTCTTTGTGTATCCCTAGCTATCTTGGAATTAGTTCTGTAGATCAAACAGACCTCCAGCTCACAAAGATCCACCTGCCTCTGCCTCCCAAGAGCTGGGATTAAAGGTGTGAGCCGCCACTGCCTGCCGACCTTTTTGACCTTTTTTTTCCCCTTCTGAAATAAGTTTCACATAATGCAAGGCCATCATTTTAACCCTTTCAGAGGTTTTTACTAGACTCACAGTGTTATTTGGCTATCACTATTATCTCATTCCTGAATATTCCCATCATTCCAGAAAGAAACCTCATACTTCTCCAAACCGCCCCCCCCCCAGCTAAAACTCTGAATCTGTGAAAATCACACAGGAGTGGGCTTTGCGGCTGGCTTCTTTCACTTAGCGCTGTGCAAGGCCCGTCCCTGTGAACCTTGCGGCGGCTGTGACGCCTCATTCCCTGTATTGCTGACTAATATTTCAGTGGGTGCATAGCCCACATGTTGCTTCTCTGCTCATCAGCTGTGAAACTTTCCATCTTTGTCTGTTATAAATAATGCTGCTATAACCATTTATATATAGCTCTTCGTGTGGTTTCACTTCTTTTGGATGCATACCAAGAAGTGGAATTCCACAGATGATAACTCTGAGTTTAACTCAGTTGTCTTAAAAGACTATTTTGTTATTTGTGTGTGTGTGTGTGTGTGTGTGTGTGTGTGTGTTGTGTGTGTGTGTGCCTATGGAGGCCAAAGAAGGTGTCAGATCCTCTGGAGGTGGAGACACAAATGATTGTGAGCCACCCCAGTATATGGGTGCTGGGAACCAAACTCAGGGTCTAAATGCTGTTCAGTAGTCTGTGTCTGTGTTCACTACAGACTCGTTTTGCTCTTGTAATCAAGAGTGCACAGGAAGAAAGACGTGCTCTTAGCCGTTTAGCCACCTTTCAGCCATTCTATTTTCTCTTCTTTCAGTAAATTTTAGATGGTTATGGCAGAAAACACAAGCCATCCCAGCAGGTCCCACGTTTGAGACCAGGCTGGGCTCTGTATCAAAACACTGACTCTGTGTATACGCACTGTGATCATTCTACCAGGTATAGAGTGCTGGGATGCTGTGACCCTCCCCTCCCCCCAACATGCCTCTACCATCAGTGCCCTTGAGTCTCTTCTTTTTTAAAAAATATTTATTTATTTATTTATTTATTTATTTATTTATTTATTATATGTAAGTACAGTGTAGTTGTCTTCAGATGCACCAGAAGAGGGCATCTGATCTCATTACGGATGTTTATGAACCACCATGTGGTTGCTGGGATTTGAACTCAGGACCTTTGGAAGAACAGTCAGTGCTCTTACCTACTGAGCCATCTCTCCAGCCGAGTCTCTTCTTATTCACCTATTAAGTTTATTTTACATGCAATGCCCGTCCCTGTGAACCTTGCAGTTTTGGAGTAACAGCTACGCAAATCCTTTCCTAGATTAATTTTTGTTCTGTTTGTGGGGTTTTTTTGTTTTATTTTGTTTTGTTTTGTTTTGTTTTGTTTTGTATCTTAGTTTTGTGGTAGTGACGGTTTTTGAGACAGCATCTCAAGTAGCTCAGGCTGGCCTTGAACTTGTCATGTGTCAACCTTGACCCTGATGCTCCTACTTCCCTCTTACATGTTCCAGGGTTAGGATTACAGACATGCGCCATCATATCTGGTCTCTGTGGTGCTAAGACAGAACCCAAGGCCTCGCATACACTCAGCAGGAACCCCACCCGCCTTCTCGGCTCAGCTTTATATGGGCTGTTGAGTATTTCCATGTTTATATGTGTTGCATACATCTATTCATATTTATATATTTATGTTGCATGTGTATATGGGCTGTCTTTTATTGTTGAGTTGTACAAGTTCCTTGCATATTGTGGATATTAGACTCTTAGTAGACACACAATTTGTAAACACTTTGTCTCAACTGATGGAAAGATTTGTTTTTTGAGACCGAGCCTCATATATCCCAGGCCAGCCTTAAACTCTCTATCAAAGATGACCTTTGAGCTCCTGATCTTTCTCCTCCACCTCCCAAGAGCCGGCCGGGACTGCAAGCATCCCCTAGCACGAGTGTCTGCAGGGCTGGGAAGGAAAGGCTTGGGTGCACTGCAAAGCCGTCGGCCAGCTAGGCTCCTGACCCGGTTTTATTTTACTCCCCCACCCCCATAATTAGTTTTTTCCCTAAGTTCTTATGCTTTGGGTATTGTAAAAAAAAAAAAAAAAAAATAGGGGCTGGAGAGATGGCTCAGCGGTTAAGAGCACTGACTGCTCCTCCAGAGGTCCTGAGTTCAATTCCCAGCAACCACATGGTGGCTCACAACCATCTATAATGGAATCCGATGCCCTCTTCTGGGGTGTCTGAAGACAGCTACGGTGTACTACATATAATAAATAAATAAATTTTTTGTTTTTGTTTTTTTGAGACAGAGTTTCTCTGTGTAGCCCTGGCTGTCCTGGAACTCACTCTGTAGACCAGGCTGGCCTCGAACTCAGAAATCCGCCTGCCTCTGCCTCCCAAAGACTGGGATTAAAGGTGTGCGCCACCACTGCCCAGCAAATAAATAAATCTTTAAAAAATAAAATAAAGCTGGGCAGTGGTGGCGCACGCCTGTAATCCCAGCACTTGGGAGGCAGAGATAGGCAGATTTCTGAGTTCGAAGCCAGCCTGGTCTACAGAGTGAGTTCCAGGACAGCCAGGGCTACATAGAGAAACCCTGTCTCAAAAAACCAAAAAAATAAATAAAATAAAATAAAATAAAATAAAATAAAATAAAATAAAATAAAATAAAATAAAATAAAATAAAATAAACAAACTGTTGGCTATGGCTGGAGAGCCAGCTTGGCGATCAGGAGTGCTTGCTCTGGCAGAGGACACCGGCTCAGTTCCCAGCACCCACATGGTGGTTCACAACCATCTTTAACTCCAGTTGCAGAGGATCCAACCCATCTTCTGACCTCCAAGGGCACAAAGCATACATGTAGTACACAGGCATGTAGTAGACATGCAGGCAAAATACTCAGGTAAAATGCGATATACATAAAATAAATGTGAAAGAATACAATATTTTAAAAACAAAACAAAACCTGATATACATACATGCAGTGTAGCCCAACACCACAGATTTAGCCCATTTTTACAATAGCTCCGTTTCACAAAAGTATATGTGTCTGTATTCTACTATGAATGTTATGGATTTATAAGGCAGCAAGATGGGTCAGCGGGTAAAAGCATCTGACACTGTTCCCAAGACCCTGAACTAGACATCTGGGACTCATGTGGCAGAAGCAGAAAACTTATAAAAGCTGTCCTCTGACCTCCACATGTGCACAAAATATACACAAAATAGAAAAAAATAAAGCGTCAAAAGATAGAATTTTAGCTAGGTGGTGGCGGCAGCGGCGGCGGTGGAGGAGGAGGCGTCATCATCAGTGGCAGTGGTGGTGCACACCTTTAATCCCAGCACTTGGGAGGCAGAGGCAGGCAGATCTCTGTGTTTAAGTCCAGCCTGGTCTACAGAGCTAGTTCAGGACAGCCATGGCTATACAGAGAAACCCTGTTTCAAAATCAAAGGGGAAAAGGAATTTTATAATTCGGCTCTTACATTTAAGTATTTGACCCATTTTGAGTTCACTTGTGTGTGTGTGTGTGTGTGTGTGTGTGTGTGTGTGTGTTTTACAGGCATTGCATTTTTTTTGGTATGTAGATGTCCAGAAGCTCATCTATATTATTTTATTTCTAAAAAAATCTTATTACATGTATTTATTTTTGTGAGTGTTTGTATGTGGGCACTGCATACATGGCTGTCAGAGGACAACTCTGCTTGTTAATTCTGGAATTAATTCTCTCCTTCCACCTTCTGCATTGTACTGCATTGGGTCTTCTGCATTGAACTCAGGTGGCACGGCAGAACCTGGTGGCAAGCGTTGTTCGCAGCTGAGAGACTTTTGGGGTTCTTTGCTGCATGGCTGAGTTGGCAGTGACAATCAGCTGACTGCCCCTGTACGATTTTCCTTCTGTCCGTTTTGTTTTGAGGCGCTCCCTGCAGCACTATGGCTGGCCTGGAACTGTCTACGTAGACTGTATTGATGGAGATCCTCTACCCCTTCCTCCCAAGTGCTGGCCTGGCTTTACCTCTGTCCTTTTGATTTTATTCCATTGATCTATGTGGCTCTGTTTATGTCAGTCCTGCATGTTTTTACCACAATAGCTTTAGTTTGTTTTGTAAATATGCCTCTTTTGATCATTTTTTTTAAATTTGAGCATTTCATGGATGCTTACGATGTATCTGGTCATAGCCACATCCACGCCCCCATTCACGCAGCTCCTCCCACTCCCATCCCTCAATGTGTTCCTTTAGACAGAAGTTTCAAAATCACTAAGTGTTAACTTCCAACTTTGTATTTTCCCCTCAAAACCACAATTTTTCTGGTTCCTTTGTATTTCCATATTGAATTTTAAGATCGGCCTGTCCTAAATCTCTGCAAAAATGGCCATTGTTGCTTGGGCAGAACATTGGGAGCATAATGGATTGGGGAGCACTGTGAACTTAATACAGTAAGGCTCCATGCCGTGGGCCTGGGGGAGCCTTCCAGTCACCTCATTGTTCTCGCGTTGCCTTGAGCGGTGTTGGTGGATTTCAGAGGACAAGCTTCAGCATCTGTAGGAATAATTTTAACCACAAGTTTCTCCAATAGATAGATATTGAGCTCTTTAACTTTTCTGTTGCTTCTCGGGTAAGCTTTTCTGTTGCTACTTGGGTAGTTCAAGACATTTGTGTTTCAGTGTGTGTCTTGTCTGTTTTCAATGTCTATATGGTCTACATTGATACTTTTAGTTTTGTTTTTTGTTGTTGTTTGATTTTTTTGGTTTTTTGATTTTTTTGGTTTTTTGTTTGTTTGTTTGGTTGGTTGGTTTTTGGTTTTTCGAGGCAGGGTTTCTCTGTGTAGCCCTGGCTGCCCTGGAACTCACTCTGTAGTCCAGGCTGGCCTCGAACTCAGAAATCCACCTGCCTCTGCCTCCCAAGTGCCGGGATTAAAGGTGTGCGCCACCACCACCCGGCGATACTTTTAGTTTTATTTTTGATGTTAATAGACTATGTCTGTCCTTCCTTCCTTCCTTCCTTCCTTCCTTCCTTCCTTCCTTCCTTCCTCCCTCCCTCCCTCCCTCCCTCCCTCCCTCCCTCCCTTCCTTCCTTCCTTCCTTCCCTGGACTGGAGCATTGATGTGTGTATACCATGTGCATACAGATGCCCACAGAGGCTAGAAGAGGGCATTAGACCCCTTAGAACTGGAGGTACAGATGGTTATAAGCTACCATTTGGGTGCTGAAAATAAACCTGTGTCCTCTGGAAGAGTAGTCGATGATCTTGGCATTCAGCCATCTCTGTATCCAGCCCTGCCCCACCCATTTATCTGTCTGTCCATTCATCCATCCATTCATCTATCCTTCTACCCACTTATTTATTATTACCCCTTCCCTTCCTCCTCCTCCTCCTCCTCCTCCTCCTCCTCCCCCTCCTCCTCTTCCCCCTCCTCCTCCTTCTTTGTTTTTTTTCAGACAGGATCTCTCTATGTAATCCTGACTATCCTAGAACTCACCATGTAGACCAGGCTAATCTCAAACTCACAGAGGTCTGCCGAACTCTGTCCCTCCCCAGTGTTAGGTTTAAAGGTAGGAGCCACCTCAGCCAGCCTTGATTACATCTTAATGAATTTTTCTATGCCTGTCTCAGCCCTGGCAATACTTGCTATTCTGAAATTTATTTTGATAGTACGATAGCCACTACAGTGTTTTTGTTTGCTTTACTGACACTACTCACCCCTACCTCAGCCCCTCTCTCCCCTTCGCTTTCTTCAATACTAGGGATTGAACCTAGGATGTCAAACATGGAAGGCAAGCCCTCTACTATTATTGAGTTATAATCAAATCCTATTTTTAATACAGAACTCCTGCATGATGTCCAGATTGACCCTAAACTTGTGAACCCAAATGATCCTTCTACCCGAGCCTCTTGAATGTCTGGGACAATAGACATCCACCATTATGCCCAGTAGAGTTCTTTTTCAAAGATTTCCTTTTATTTACTGGCTTTATTAAAGTTTAATTGGAATATAATACATTGCATATGTTTGGAATACAGTTTGATGCTAAGTTTTGACATATGTACACACCCATGGAAATTATTATCACAATCCAGCTTTGTTTTATTAGTGTTTGTATGGTATGTCTTTATCCATTGTTTTACTTTAAACCTACTCTGGCCTATGAAATTTATTTATTTATTTATTTATTTATTTATTTATTTATATGTGTGTGTACGTGCGCATGAGTACCTATGTGAGTGTGTGCATGCATTAGTGAGCACACATGCCTGTCTGTAGGTATAGAGGTCAGGACAGGGTGTCAGGCATCCTCCTCTGACACATGTCACCTTTGCTTTGAGCCAGAGTCTCTCCTTGAACTGGAGCTTATGTTTTCTCAAATTGGCTAAAAGCCGGCAAACCCCAGCAATCCTGTCTCTGCTTCTTAAGAGCTGAGGTTATAAGTCTGTGCAGAGTGCCTGGCAAAGCCCTGTCCTCTTGTCTTCACCTTCCTAACACTGGGATCACAGTGCTCTCTAACTCTGGGATCACAGTGCTCTCTAACACTGGGATTACAGTGTTTCCTAACTCTGGGGTTACAGTGTTGTTCCCTGACACTGGGATTTCAGTGCTCCCGAACACTGGGATCACAGTGCTCCGTAACACTAGCATTACAGTGCTCCCCAGCAGGGGATTACAGTGCCCCCTAACACTGGGTTTACAATGCTCCCTAGCACTGGGATTGGTGTGCTTCTTAACACTGGGAGTGCAGTGCTCCCTAGCACTGGGATTACAGTGCTCCCTAGCACTGGGATCCAGGCCTGGGATATGACACCTGGTTAAGAAATTTTATTTTTAAAGACTAGAAAAATAGTAAGTCACACTTATTTGTATCTTTAGCACTTTTAGCTTGCCCTTTGTCCCTTTGAGTAACCCAGGCTTGTCTGTGGGGTCCCTTCCCCCACATGTCACAGAGCAGGTCTGCTGCCGAAACATTCCTTCAACATGTGGTTCTCTGCAAAGCCTTGATTTTTGCCTTCCTTTTTGGAAAGTATTTCCACCGGGCATGACATTCAAGTTTTTTTTCCTTCAGTACTCTAAAAAAAATATCATTCCGTTCTCTCTAGGCTTGCATAATTTCTACAAGAAATCTGCTTTAGTTCTTAGGTTTCTTTCTATTATCTCCTTTAAAAAATTTTTTTTGGCTATTTTAAAGATTTTCTCTTTGTTGTTAGTTTCTGGTGATGTTTTTCAAATATTTTTCTGACTCTTCCATTTCTGGCTCCAGTTCCATGCACACTAACCCTCTTGATATTATCCTGCAAGTCTCCATTTCTATCAACAGTGAATCTTTTTTTTTTTTTTTTACTCTATTAGTTATTTTGTTGCTGCTGCTACAGCAGTAGAATGCCTGAAAATAAGAGCAATGGAAGGAAGGAAGGATGAAGAGGAGGAAGGAGGGAAGGAGAGAGGAGAGGAGGGAGAGAGGGGAGGAGGGAGGAGGGGCTTATTTGCGTCGCTGGAGGATACATCCATCATGCAGGGGAATGCATATGGTGGCAAGAGTGTGAGGCATGTGTTCACACTGTGCCCTCTGTCAGGAAGCAGGAGATTGATTCTAGCACTCAGCTCCCCTCTTCCTTTGTATTCAGTCTGGAATGGCAGTCCATGGAATGTGATGGTCTCCTTCAGGGTGCACTGTCCCTCCTCAGGGCCTCTCTGGAATCACCCCAGAATGCACACATGGTGCTTCTACGCTGCAGTCAAGATGCCAATGAAGATTAGCCATCACAACTCCATCCCTTATCAACTTGACACCCAAACACATCACTAGCTCACGACACTTCATACCGGCTCCTAAAGTCTCTTGTTTATCTCATAAAGCAAAATGCATTTAGTCTAGTTCCACAAGTTCCCAAAGTTTCAACATTCCCAATACTGTTCAAAACTCCAAAGTCCCATGCCTTGATCCCCTGGGGGAAAATGAAAGGGGAAAAGTTACATGCTTCCAATATGCAATGACAAAGAATAAAGCATTCTGTATCAGCCAGGGTTCTCTAGAGGAGCAAAGGAAATGGGGTATATATTTAAAATGGGACTCACAAGAAATACACAGTGGGGACTGGGAAGTCCCAAAATAGCTTTGCATGTGCTAGAGACATGCAGAACCTGGTAGCTCTCAGTCCATAATGCTGTGTGCCTCAGTAGTTCCAATCTAATGCTGAAAACCTTAAAGATTTCTTGAGTGTTGTTGGCCTCCGTCCATGTTAGAAGATCGTAGACACGAGTCTGAAGTCAGCAAAGGACAGCAGCAGTGGCATATCAGTGTACTCACCAGCAAGAAGTGACGCAGGGTGGCAAGCATCACTGTTCTTTCCTCAGACCTCCTCCTATCCAGGCCACCGTGGGTGCATGTCACTCGTTCTGGGGAGGGTTTTCTCTCCTTGGTTAATGCTTTCTGGAACTGTCTTCACAGAGCCACCCAGAGGCATGCCTCTTAGTTGATTCCTGATCCTGTCAAGTTGGCAATCAACACTGACTATCATAAATCAACATTCCCAGTATGATTGGGAAGAGGATGCCAGGAAGGAATGATTAGACTGAACCCCACCAGGAAAACGCCGAACCCTGCAGCAACACATTTGGCATCTGGGGCTTGTGATAGACTCTGGGTTGCAATGTTTGCCTTAGTGATCTACTGATGAGATAACACACCATGACCAAAGCACCTAGGAAGGAAGCATTTAATTTGGAGGTTCATGGCTCCAAACCATTACAGTCTCTGCAGGGAGCCTGGCAGCAGGCAGGCAGGCAGGCATGATGCTGGAGCAGTGGTTGAGAGCTTTCATCTTGAAATAACCATGAGGCAGAGAGAGCTACCTGGGAGTGGTATGGGCTTTTCAAAGCCCTCCTCTGGTGGCACACCTCTTCCAACAAGGCCACACCTCCTCATCCTTCCCAAACAGTTCTACTAACTGAGGACCAAGTATCAAATACATTATTAGCCCATGGGGGCCATTCTCATTCAAACCACGACGCGAACTCTGCTGCCAACACAGCACATGTGACATGTGTCTTGGGCCAGCTTTACTCCATGCCTGCAGCTTTGTTTAGAAGACATTCCATACTTTTTGCATCTGCAAAATCCTGGAATCTCTACTAAAACTTAGACTCTGCCTTCCCAGCATCATGCAATGGACCCTGGGAGGCTTCACTGCAAGAACTCCTTACATTGTCTGGCCTCAACAGCTTTCTAGAACCTTGGCGCAAGCCTCCACGACCCCCTCTTTCTTGTTTCTTTCTTGCATAAAAAGCAATAGCACATGGTTGCAGCATATTCTGTGTGACACTGAGGACATTTCCGTAGCTAGTGTTTCAATTCAGGGAAGTCCTTCAGAGGCACTCTCAGAAGCTTGCTCTTTTCCATTGAATTTTCACAAGAGGAAGCCCTTAATGGATGGGATCTTACCCTCAGGACCCCTCTCCTATTGTTGGTCATGTGCAGAAACTGTACTGGCTGGTTTTGTGTGTCAACTTGACACAAGCTAGAGTTATCACAGAGAAAGGAGCATTGTCAAGCAAATCATTTCAGAAGGAATATGAAGGCACAGCCAGAGAGAATAAGAATGTTGAAACCTATTTATTGATGCAAATATTTCCACATCTGAGAACTTAGTCCATAGAAATTATTGAATGGGGTCAAAACTATATAGTATGAGATTCAATAACAGGGCTAGAGAAATGGCTCATTTGATTAGGTTCTTGCTACATAAGCATAAGGCCGGAGTTTATGGAGGAAATACCTCCATGAGATCCAGCTATAAGGCATTTTCTCAATTAGTGATCAAGGGTGGGAGGGCCCACTGTGGGTGGTGCCATCCCTGGGCTGGTAGTCTTAGGTTCTATAAGCAAGCAAGCCAAGGGAGCAAACTTATTGTTACTTTTGTAGCAATAAGTAACATCCCTCCATGGCCTCTGCATCAGCTCCTGCTTCCTGACCTGCTTGAGTTCCAGTCCTGACTTCCTTTGGAGATAAACAGCAATGTGGAAGTGTAAGCTGAATAAGCCCTTTCCTCCCCAACTTGCTTCTTGGTCATGATGTTTGTACAGGAATAGAAACCCTGACTAAGACAGAACCTAAAGCTTCTCCTTAACAAGCACAGCTGCCTGTGCTTTGCATCCGCCCACTCACTCCCTTTCCACACCAAACTGTACATCTTTCTATCCGTCTGCTTCACTTGCTCACTCTCTCTCTGTAGATTTAGGTAGAGCAGTGAGCAGTAACTAGGCCGCAGCCTGAATGTTGTCTGGTCTTGAAATTCCCTCCACCAAACAAATTGTCAGGACACAAAACAGCCAGAATGTTTTCAATATGTAAATTTCAGAATACATTTCAAATGACCTCTAGTGCTCAGCAGAGATCCACCACCACCCCCCCAAGCCTCAAAAGCCTGACCTCCACTATCTGCAATCTCTCTGCAGTGTCCGTTTGTTTTTCAGTTTGAGTATTTTGTGTCTGAAAGACTGGCTTCAGGAGGACACCGAGCAGGTCTGTAAAGGCCACTTTATCTATCTCCTAACTGTATCATTTCTGGGTGTTTTTTATGATTCCATGCTCCCCTTACTCTTCACCTTTTCCTACTTTATAATGCTAATTTTTTTGGTTTGGGTTTTGGTTTGTTTTTTTGAGACAAGGTTTCTCTCTGTAGCCCTAGCTGTAGTGGAATTCACTCTTACCTCTAATTTACAGAGATCTACCTGCCTCTGCCTCCCAAGGTGTACACCAGCTGTACAGCTAACTTTAAATTTTATTAGAGATTATGAATCTTACAATATTGAGTGCTAGATTACATTGTCTCCTTTACAGAGTGATAGACTCTTTCTCTCAGGCAACTAAGTTGCACGCAGACAAACCACAGGCAACTAAACTGTACACAGATAAGCCCAGTCTTTTCCAGGCTTGATTTTAAACTCTTCTAGGAGTGAGCTAGAAAGCCTTTCTCCAGGAGTCACTCAGACATACCTCACAGACACAGGCCTTGAGAGCATGGCTGTCATGTCAGCACAGAGGAGGTTACAGTCAGGAGCCTGGGTGGCAACAGTAAGACTGTCAAAATACATATTATCAGGAGGGGCTGATCCTAAATATTATAGAGAAATACAAAAGAAAACCAAAAATTATCCGGAAAGTGGGTCAATGTGTCAAACATGTACTAATGTAGACAGTGTGCTGCCAACAGCAAGTTTCAGACCAGCCTGAACTACATGAGACTGTAGCTCAAAATAAATAAATAAATAAATAAATAAATAAATAAATAAATAAAATGTTATACACCACTAGGCAGTGGTGGCACAAATCTTTAATCCCAGCCCTCAGGAGGCAGAGGCAGGCAGGTTTCTGTGAGTTCAAGGCCAGCCTGGTCTACAGAGTTTGAGGACAGTCAAGGCTAAACAGACACCCTGTCTCAAAAACAAAACAAAACAAAACAAAACAAACAAACAAAAAAACCACGAAATATTTCTAGAAGAAAACAGAAGAGGATATTATATGAGCCAGACAGAGACAAAGATTTCTCAGGCCAAGCCCAAATGTCAGTGAGCATAAAGCAAACCTCCCTCTCCCAGGCAGGACCCTGGCTTCCGGTGGCCTTGTGACCTGTGGCACCTGAAGGTCCTAACATTCTTCCAGTCACGCTTGAGTAGTTTATGTTCCTAGGGCTTCACCGTGTCTCCAGTCAGAGAGCTTGGGGTGGCCTGGGTGCCATCCACACATCATTATGCATGGTTACCCAACTTTTCCCTTTAAAGTAAAGCAAACTGACCACGTGTTACATTTTCTAACCCCAGCACTTGGGAGGTGGAGACCAAAAGGTCAAAAGTTCAAGATCATCCAAGGATCAAAGTTAGCCCAGGCTATGTGAGTCCCTGTCTCAAAGGGGAAATAAAGATTTAAGATCTGTCAGGTGTGGTGGCACATACTTGCCATTTTATATCACCCAGAAAGCTGAGACAGGAGGACCGTGAGTTCAAGGTTGGCTAGGGCTATATAGGAAGCCTGTAAAGGAGGCTTCCAAGTCAGTACAGAACACACCCAGACACCAAATTCTCAGTACAAAGGAACTTTATTACCCCAGAGGGGCAAGGGGAGAGGGGTATGGGAGAGGAGGCCATGGGGAGGAGGGGGCACAGGGCCTTGCTTGTCCCTGTATCAGACAGAGACAACAGCAGGTGTCTCTGCAGGAGTGGTTTCTAAGGGGAAAAGGGGAGGTCTGTGTCAGTATGAGTCGGGAAATCCTGATTAGACACGTGACCCAGTGTAGCCAAAGCATGGACCTTGGTGTTTTGATAGCTGGACCTTGGAGTTTTAACCAAACACAAGGAAGTAGCCAAATAAGGGACTAGACCTTGGTGTCTAGCTTTAGGAATGTAATCTAACAGTTTAGCAAGGGAGAGGAAAGCAGGGTGGGCAAGACCTGCTAGCATCATGTTTGCCGTGCTTGGGCATGTTGGCGAGCCCTTCAAAGACCATCTTCAAATAGCCTGGCATCCCAAAAAGGACTGTGCCGGTCCTTACTATCTTAAAAGGAAAAAAAAGGGGGGGTATTTTTATTTAAAGATGTATTTGTTTGATTTTATGTATATGTCTACTCCTCTGTAAGTATACCACATGCGTTCAGGCGCCTGAGGAGGCCAGAATGGGAATTGCTTGTAAACAAGCAATTGTGGGTGCTAGTAACTAAACTGGATCCTCTCGAAGAGCAGCGAGTTCCTTCAACTACCGAGCCATCTCTCCAGTCGCCAAACAAGGTTTTAAAAGAATGTGTGGTATGCCTGAAATGACTTTGTATGTACTATTCATGTCCTCATGTAAAGAAGGGTATATATATATATATATATATATATATATATATGGGTAAGTATGGGTGTGGGGAGGGAAATGTGAATATGCAAGCATGTGTCTGAATGTGTGAAAGAATTCACGAGCTGAGTGTGTACAGTGCAAGTGTAGTGTGGGATGGAGACGGAGCTGACTGCATGCTGATGAGTCAGAGCGGGGGGGGGGGGGGGCCCTTCCAGCAATGGGCCACACTCCCCAGAGCCAGGCAGGGCAGTGCAGAGGCAGAGGCAGGTACGGAGAGCCCCTCTTTGTTCACCCCTGTGTGTTATGCACAAGCCTGAAGTGCAGAGAAAACTCTGTGGTCCACGGAGCATCTCGCTATAATGCAGAAACTGGGCGTGCTTCTGGCCACAGCGGAACCAGCGAGCGGGGACAGATCCTTCATGGTTATATTTACAGGTCGGGATCTAGCAAAAGACCTTGAGAAGCAACTGAGTTCCACGTTTTTGATACCTTTATCCCCCTGGCAACCTTGTGCAGGGAGGTTTTTACAGGCATTTAGAAATGCTAAGAAGTGTCGGAACCAGGGCAGACCCTCGTTTTCTGGTTCTAAGGTCAAGGGCTTCTCTGATACAGCCCAAAGGGTCTGTGCCAGCCACTAGCTTGGTATGAGAACAGGCAGAGGGGCTGCTGTAGTTTGAATGCAGAATGTCTCCTGTGGGCTCATGTATTTGTTCAGTTGGACCCCAGCTGTTGTGGGAGGTTATAGAAACACTGGCTGACATAGACCGCTGGGAATGGGCCTCAGTTCCGGCCCAGGACAATTTTTTGGTTGTCAGTATGGGAGAGGCAAGTCCTTATCACTGCCTGGGCTACAGTCATTATGTCTTCCCTACAATACTCTATATACCCTCTGAACAAGATATTTTTCCTCAAGGATGAGAAAAGTAATTAATACAGGTGTTAATATTTTTTTCGGCCCTGCTTACTCCGGCCCAGCTTGTTCTGGCCCAGCTCCGGCCATATTTATTTCATATATGTGGGTACACTGTCTCTGTCTCAGACACACAGCAGAAGACTGCATCGGATGCCCATTACAGATGGTTGTGAGCCACCATGTGGGTGCTGGGAATTGAACTCAGGTCCAGTGCTCTTAACCACTGAGCCAGTTCTCCAGCCACCCCTCCCTGCCCCCAATAAAATTTTAAAAATGTAAAAAATAAAAGTAAGTTAAAGTAAAAAAAAAAAAAAAGGTTTTAAATGGGCGAGTGAGATGGCTCAGCAGGTAAAAGGCATTTGCTGCCAAACCAGATGAACCAAGTTCAATCCCTGGGTCCTACTTGATAGCAGGAGAGATCTGGACTCCCACAAGTTGTCCTCTGACTTCCATATGTATACCGTGGGGTGTTTTGTCCGCACAAACACAGACACATATGCCAAGTAAGTAAATCAATAGAAAAAAAGTTTAAAAGAAAAATATTTTTGTCTGTTTTGTTGTTGTTGTTGTTGTTTTGTTTCATTTTGTTTTGAGATGGGGGGTCTTACTATATAGCCATGGCTGGCTTGAAATTGCTATGTAGCCGGGCAGTGGTGGTGCATGCCTTTGATCCTAGCACTTGGGAGGCAGAGGCAGGTGTATTTCTGAGTTCGAGGCCAGCCTGATCTACAGAGTGAGTTAGAGGACAGCCAGGGCTATACAGAGAAACCCTGTCTCGAAAATACCAAAAAAAAAAAAAAGGAAAGGAAAAGAAAAGAAAAGGAAAGGAAAGGAAAGGAAAGGAAAAGAAAAGAAAAGAGAAAAGAAAGAAAAGGAAAGGAAAGGAAAGAAAGAAAAGGAAAGGAAAGAAAGAAAAGAAAAGAAAAGAAAAGAAAAGAAAAGAAAAGAAAAGAAAAGAAAAGAAAAGAAAAGAAAAGAAAAAAAGAGATTGCTGTGTAGATTCTCAGAGATCTGCCTGCCTCTGCCTCCTGAGTGCTAGGATTAAAGGCAAATGTCACTATGGCCAGCAGGAAAAAAAGATACAGTGTCACTTGATTCCATATGCTGCTCCTACATGAATCGGTCCCTGTGGGCTCAGCTAAGCGGTCTGTATGGGTACTGCATGCCAAACCCCTCTGCCAGGAGGCAGGGACTCTCACGGTGACAGTCCACACAGGTGGCATTCTACATAGTCATTAACACCCCAGGGGCCTGGCTGAAGAGACTTGGCTGCAGCTTGAGGGACAGGAGGAGCACAATCCTAGAGACAGAGGGATGCCTGGGAGGAACAGACACCGCTAAAGAACTGGGGGAACCAAGTGGCTTAGGACTGTAGCTACCGACCGGACAAAGGGAAGCCTCTCGATATTCAAACACTTCCAGCGCGGTCCAGCTCCATGTCAGCCTGGCCCGGAGAAACCTGCCTCCGCGCTCTTCCTGGAGGTGGACAGGAGGGACTTTTTTTTTCCTATGCCCTCCTTCATTCCTTCCCTCCTTCCATGTTCGCAGTAAGTGTTCGTTTGAGTGATAAACCCGGGCTCCCTGTAGGAACTCCCAGCCTACCTTCCTGGGAGACCCCATCTAGGAATCTAGGCAGTCTAGTCCGCACCCTAGGCGGCCATCTTGGTCCATTGACTGCTGGGGAAACTGGATTCCATGTTTATGAGTTCTCAGCCTTATTAATGATTTTAGAAGAGTTCGAGAGAAAAACAACAGAGTAAGCAGGTTGTAAATTCTGGCAGGGGCTGGGAAGAGAGAGAAGGAAAAGAGAGAAGGTCATACCTTCCAGGGTACAGATCAAGAAAGCTGGCATGGTCAGCAATGGAGGTCCGCCAGCGGCTGTAGAGGAGGGGAGGAGGGTGTGTCTTCGGAGAAATAGAAGTCTCGAAGCATCGGCAGAAATATCCAAAAACATAAAAGGGGGGGGAGCTGGCAAGATGCACCAGCAGACAAAGCACTTGCACACCTGATGGCCTGAGTCTGAGCTCTGCAGTTCACAGAAAGATGAAAGGAGGGAGCCGGCTCCAGGAAGCTGATCTCCGATGTCCATAGGAGCACCATGGTGCTCGCTCGAGTGCTGCCCTCCTAACACAAACTAAACTTCTTAAAATAAACCAAAAAGATCCCACTTAACAAAGAGGAGAAGGAATGTATACCTTTTGACTTAAACTTACAAAAGGCTAGACTTAGTAAAAGCAGGTGCTCTATAAGCAGCTGTTGGTGGGGGAGGGGAGGGCTTCTGGGAAGTGAGAATACAGGAGATCCTTAAGGGGATAATTATTCCTCCCATTTCCTTAGCAGATTGCCAGGTGAATCAACTTTCCTGAGGCACAACTTTTAGTGCAAGCCTGTGTGCGTGCGTGTGTGCATGTGTATGTGCATGTGCATGTGTGCATTCGTGCATGTGTGCGTGCATGTGTGTCTGTATCCAACTCGTGTGCATGTGGAAGTCTCAGAACTTGCAGGAGTTGATTAGCTCCATCTACTATGTGGGTTCAAGATGGTCTTTGGAGGGCCATCTACCTTTGATGGAAAACAAACCTGTTTCTTACATCTTGAGTCAAACAGCTGGCGCTGATTCTTTTAAAAGGCTGAGGTCCTTTATCTAGGTCAAATCCCAGGACCCCAGGCTTAGCTCTCCTTCTCTGTCTGGTTTGGAGCTCTTCCATTATCCTAGGAAGTTTGGGGGATTTCCTTGTTTGTTTGAGTACAACTGTGTGTCTTCAAGTATTTTCTGTAATATTTCTATATCAGAAAGAAAGACTCATCTGGAATGGAAATTTCTAACTATTTAGATAAGATCAACTGCTCCTCTAGACAGTCAATGGGCCCATCTTCCATCAGGGCACAAGTCCCTGAGTGACCCACCAATATCACAGATTAAGTGTTGGACAGTCACCTCCTTTAATTTTTCAAAAAAGCATCTGAGTTAAATCATCATGGATATAGCAGAAGAAATTACTCTTGCATGTGTAGTCCTAGAAAAGAAGAGAAACAGAGCCAGAGGGAAGAGTTCCATGGTCTCAACCAGACAGGAGGACACTTTGAGGAGTACCCATCTTCTGAAAGGGATTGGTAGCATGGTGGGGAGCTCAATAAATGTGTGTGTGTCCGTGTGTGTGTGTGTGTGTGTGTGTGTGTGTGTGTGTGTGCATGTGTTTAGTCCTGGATATTAAACTCAGGGCCTTGTGCATAATAGGCAAACACTTTATCACTGAGCCACATCCACTGTCTTTGTTTTCTCTGAGACAGTCTTGCTATGTAGTCCCATTGACCTGGAACTCAATTTATATATAGTCCAGTTTTCCTTAAAACATGGAATCATCCTATTTCTGAATGCTTGCAATACCGATATGTGTTTGTACATGCGTGAGTGTGCACTTGCATGGAGGCCAGCTGTTAACATAAGTGTCTTCCTCAATCATGGATCTCACTGATCCAAGGAGTCTGCTAGCCACAAGCCCCAGGGACTCTCCTGTCTCCGCCTGCCCGGTGTCAGGATTACAGAGTGCGCTGCCACGTTTGTTTCACATGAGTTCACAGGAGCCAAACTCAGCGCCTCTCACTTGTACAGTTATTGCCTCGGCCCCTCGATAAAACGTTTTGTTTGCTTGTTTGGTTGTCTTTGGTTTTTGGTTTGTTTGGTTTTTCAAAACAGGGTCTCTCTGTGTAGCCCTGGCTATCGTCAAACTCACAAAGATCCACTTTCCCCTGCCTCCGAAGTGCTGAGATTAAAGGCCAACATAGCCAGGCTCAATAAACTTTTTAAATGAAGACCCCTGTCTGGAGGCATCAGTACCTCATGCTGAGGGATGTTGAGAGAATTCAGTGATAGAACTGATCACTGAACATCCACGTGGGTAACATCCTGGTATATGCTGGGACTTCAGAAAAGGTAAATATTATAATACTCTTGCCTGTGAAGGCAAAGACCTATGCAAATGGGTTCCCTCCGTTAAGGTTTCACCTGTACCTTGGACAGTAGTCCTGGCCTAAAATGAAGGCAAGTAGTGGGCATGGCATCTAGCTACTTCTCAAGGATGTAGGCCAGCCCTTCCCACCAGAATGACCCCGGTATCTGACCTGAGCCCATGCCTGAAGAGCAATTGGCTGAACAGTGGTTGGAGTCTGGGCTGGGCATTTCTAGGTCCTCCTATCCAAAGAACTGAACATAAGGGTTTATGCAGATTTGTAAAAGATGCAAGATGTACTGGCTGGTGTTGTGTGTCAACTTGACACAGGCTGGAGTTATCAAAGAGAAAGGAGCTTCAGTTGGGGAAGCACCTCCATGAGATCCAGCTGTGGGGCATTTTCTCAATTTGTGATCAAGGGGGAGGGCCCCTTGTGGGTGGTGCTATCCCTGGGCTGGTGGTCTTGTGTTCTATAAGAGAGCAGGCTGAGCAAGCCAGGAGAAGCAAGCCAGTAAGAAACATCCCTCCATGGCCCCTGCATCAGCTCCTGCTTCCTGACCTGCTTGAGTTCCAGTCCTGACTTCCTTTGGTGATCAACAGCAATGTGGAAGTGTAAGCTCAATAAACCCTTTCCTCCCAAACTTGCTTCTTGGTCATGATGTTTGTGCAGGAATAGAAACCCTGACTAAGACACAAGATAATTTTACTTGGAGCAATGTGCTAGTGTAGTGCAGAACTATCAAATGAGCTAGTGTCAAAACTGACAGCAGGTCACATGAGAATACTCCAGGGTCCTTGGCTCTAGCCTGGGGTCTCTAAGGGAGGAGGTCTAAGGGCAGGAGGGGCTGTTTTTGAAGGGTTGTAGTTTGGGTGGTTGCCTATTTTGATTGATAGATTAGGTTATATAATCATTTCTCTACTGCAACTACTCCTTCCCACAGTGTGTCTGACTTTAATTATATCTATACCCAAGCTATACATAGGCATAAGATGGTAACTAAGGGGTTCTCCCCAAAAGGTGACTAGAGGACACAGGTTTCTTTTGTCTTCTGTGCATGTACCTAAAAGTAGCTCAGGTGGAGTTGGCCTTTCTATTCTTCAGACCTGGACACATGGGAAGTAGATTTGATTAGAAACTGTCTACATTTGATTGTTACCAGGCCAGGGGAACTCATACTGTTGTTCAGAGGTGGGAAAATATGTCTCCCAGTGCAGGTGGGCAGTCAAAAGCTCTGAGGGTTTCAGGTGCATTGTTTGGAGAGGGGTACACTGCATAGCGTGTGCAGGGGAAGGAAGGCAGCTGAATGCATCATCACAAGAGCAGAGAAAGCACGTAGCCAACGCCAAATGGGAATTCAGGATACTAAGCTATCTTCCATGCCTGCCTGCCTCCCCATCACTTACTGATTGATCCTGTCCTGCGTGAGATCCCTGATCATATTACTACTGAGATCTCCCTTGGGTCTCCCCTTGGTTCCATGGTCCTTGCAATCTCTGTCAAATGAATTCAAACAAGACACACGGAGTGTGGTGTAGAAGATGGGTGGAGTTTATTACAAATGGCAGACCCTCTTAAGGGTGGTGAAGGGCAATGGTTAAAGTGCCCACTGCAGAGGAAAACACTCTCAGGGCAGAGAGTGCACTGTGCTGACCTACTTTTTTGGGAGACTTTATACTGTTTCTTGAAGTTTCTGTGATGGTTTCCTGAGGCGTGCTTCCTGCTCAGGTGATTGACAGCCTCATTTGAATTGACTTTTTTGGGCAGTATTGAAGATCAAGCCTAAGGCCCATACATCCTAGGCAGGTGCTCTACAACTGAACTACAGGTCCAGCCCCAGTTTGAGCTAACATCCCAGAGGGACAGTGGCTTGTCTGCTGTTTTGCACAAAGCCTTCTGCTATATAATCATCCATCGTCTAGGCTTCCCTGTAATGTCAGAGGTACAAGTCATAATCCAGGTGTGGTGGCACGATGCCTTTGTTTGTTTGTTTTTGTTTTTGTTTTTCGACACATGGTCTCTCTGTGTAGCCCTGGCTGTCCTGGAACTCATTCTGTAGACCAGGCTGGCCTCAAACTCAGAAATCCACCTGCCTCTGTCTCCCAAGTGCTGGGATTAAAGGCACGATGCCTTTTGTTCCAGCATTTGGGAGGTAGAAACAGGGAGATCCCTGAGATCAAGGCCAGCCTGATCTACAGAACAAGTTCCAGGACAGGCAGAGAAAACCTGTTTCTAAAAACCAACCAACCGCCGGGCGTGGTGGCACACGCCTGTAATCCCAGCACTTGGGAGGCAGAGGCAGGCAGATTTCTGAGTTCGAGGCCAGCCTGGTCTACAGAGTGAGTTCTAGGACAGCCAGGGATACACAGAGAAACCCTGTCTCGAAAAACCAAAACCAAAACCAAACAAACAAACAAACAAACAAAAAACCCAACCAACCAAAACAAAACAAAATTAAGCAAACAAACAAACAAACAAGAAACAAAAACAAAAACAAAAACCCCTCACATTCCATCCTTGACTAGTCCACAGAGTCCTGCTGTTCCGGTTCCTGGGTTTCCAAGTGGCTGATTATGAGGGAGGGGCCCAGCCTCAGTGACCTTCAAGGCTGCTAGCTAGGATCCCATTCCCCACTTGTGCTGCAGAGACTCTTTCTCTGGAAATCGCATACTTGAGAGATTTGTGGGGAAGAGCATGTATTTAATAAGTAATAATTGACTTACTTCTGCATTTTAATTAATTAAAAGGATTCAGCTGCCAGAGCCTCCAGTCAGCATGGGATAAGATAATTTTAGCCCAAAGCAAGGAAACAAAACACTGGAGCCAAGCTTTTGCAGGGTGGATGCAGTGGGAGCCCCTCCCCCACTCCCAACCCCAGTATTTGAAGGCTCTAAATAAGAAAACCCTGCCCTGAGGAATCTTCCAGGATCAGCAGTGCCACCAAATGGAACCTAAAGTGATATCTGAGGTGGTTCCCAGGGGCAATCCCATGAACATTCCAATATCAGGAAGCTAAGCTGACAGAGGGGTGGGAAGAAGGGAGCTGACAAGGCTTAAAACAGGAGAGCGTTCAGACTTGAAGTGCATGCATGAGTCTGTGTGTGTGTGTGTGTGTGTGTGTGTGTGTGTGTGTTTGTGGACTCTCTTGAGTATGTGTGTGTGTGCACTCACACATGTGCATGTGGAAATGTGCATGTGTATGCATGTGTGTCTATTCATGTCTATATGCATGTATGTGCATGTCTCTGTGCATCTATGTGTGTGTGCACATGCATGTGTGTGCACATGTGTATGTATGCATGTATATGTGTGCATGTATGTGTGTATATGTGTGTGTTTGTGATACTATAACAGCTTATTTGATTGTTGGAAAGAGGTCCCATCAGCGAGGCACTTCAGCTATGAACTATAATAATTATATATAATAAATGTCTGTTATATGACAGGCAACGGTATTTAACGTAAACCTGTTCTTCAAAACCCATCTGTTAATAGGTTTCATCCCCCACTTTACAGATGAGTAAACTGAGTCTTAACTGCTCTCAAGATTAAGTCACTAGTAGGTCAAAGGCTAAACAACTCTGACTACCAAGGCTAGGCAGTCTCCAAACAACAAAAGAACTTCTCTCCTGTGCATGAGTCAGTACTTTGGAATCCTGATTCCGACTCTGCTTGCTGGAATCTTCTGGGAACTTTCAAAAACACCCAGGCCTGAATCCTACTCCCAGGGACTTTAATTTAGGGGTCTGGCCATCTCTAAAGACTCCCAAGGTGGTTTTAACATGTAACCAAAAGCTTTGCAGCACTGGCTTAGTGGGGGGGGCACCCCTCAAGGTCACCGAGCTCATTTGCTGTGCCACCTGGCCTGACCATGCCTGGATAAGAGTGAGGATGCCCAGAGTTCCAGCTTTAGTCTCAGAGGTCTGGATCTGGGCCTGGCTCTAGAGTCAAGCCGGAGAACAGGCAACAGTAACCAAAGGCCAGTGGCAGTAGTGGTCAGAGCACTCGCTTGCTAATTCCTTGGTGGGCATGCTGAGTGCCTCTCTGCCCCTGGACTAGTGGGTAGCCATGGTGGGTGGGATGGAGTACTGGATCTCATTCATCTTCTGTGGGGGCAATCAGACCAGAGCAGGTAGAGTGAAACCTTGCTGGGGTGACTCCCAGGTCCCACAATGCTCAAGAGGCAAGAGTAGGGCTGGATGCTGGCGCCTGTCTCTGCACCCACCAGTGCTTAATGAGATGCTTGGTCCAGGTTAGACACACCTGTTTCTTCATGGTCAGTCATCTATTTGTGGACCTCACTTTCTCACCTATGATATCCCAACTTGCAGGACTGCTGGGAAGACTGGACTAGTCCAGACATAGCCTGTGTTGGAGTTTTCCTGGCACAGAGTGGACACCCGGCGCCGCAGACACCCCCTTACCCTTCATCCTGGCGCCTGGGCTGGCTGTGAAGTACTTCCCAGCACTGGCTTCCACGGGGGTGGAAACTCTGAGACAGTAATGTCTCTTTGTATTTCCTCAGCAACCAGCCACGCTCCAGAGCTGTTGGCCAGACCCAACTGTTCTCAGTTGGCAGCCTGCAGGAATGACTCGCCCCTCCTCCCAGGGAGATGCCCGGATCGATCTAACAACCCTCGTGTCAGTACTTGCTGGAGTCCATGGTAAGTACTGGGTCTCAACCAGGACTGCACAGCAGAGTTGGACAGAGGATGGGAAACAGGGGAGGGCTTTAAAGTTCTAATGCCCAGGATACTCAGCTGGCGCAAAGAAAGCAGGTCCCCACCCCTGTCACCAGCAGACCTTACAGTCTTTGTTTAAAATACAGACTCCAAGTGTAGGATACAGCCAGATGCATAGGACTCTGGGGATGGGCACCAGGATTTATCCCTTGACCCACTTCCCTGGAGTTTGCCTTCTTTATCGTGTTTCTCCAGTAAGTGCTAGGCATTTTACGGATAAGAATCCAGCATAAGGCATAAATGGGCTCAGCTGACTGACGACCTTTAGTGGTTGGCTGGGAACATGTGCCTGGTCCTGCCCAGGAGGAGGAGGAGGAGGAGGAGACCTGCTGGGAGCGGGGCTCTCTGCCGGGTAGGGAAGATGCTCTAAGAGGCTCTCCAGAGAACACAGCTGCCGGTGCATTCCTTGGAGCAAGCTCCTTGGGTAGGATTTCAGGGGCTAGCTAGAGAGTAAGGTGGGACACATTCATCCCCACGGTCCCCTGTGCCCTTCCTGGGTAATCTGCTGCCCCTAGAGCTGCTGAACCTCTTGGGTAGATGTGGCAGTCTGCTGAGGCTACCATAACAAGATGTCCCAGGCTACACAGACATTTACCTCTCATAACTCAAAGGCTGAAAAGATCAAGATGCCCACAGGCCACATTTAGTCTAATTTCTCAGACTGCTGCCTTCTTGTGGTGTATCCAGGAGAAGAAAGAGAAGGGCTGAGAGGGAAGGGGTACGCACTCGCTCTACCAGTGATGCCTTCTTCTAACCTATTGGAGGAGAGCCCCGCCCTTACAAACCCATTCAGGGAGACTGACATCCAGCAAGCAGGGCAGCCCCGAACTTTCAAACCCAGAGCTGGAGGTCAGGGCAGACTCAAGGTCAAGGTCAGGAGAGAGTGGAATGTTAGGGACCCCCCCCCCACACACACACACCACCACCATCATCACAGGAGCTGCACTTAGTTGAGAGAAATTACACTGGAAAGGGGACCAGAGGAAGTGAGCGAAATTGACTAGCTGAGCAGATGTGCAGTGGAAGCCGAGGCTGGAGGGCTACTCTCTGGCGCAGGCTTCAGAGCTGCCTGGGACTCGGGGTTTTGTGCTGCTCAGGCACCAACCAGGATCGGAGGGAGTGAGAGAGTTAGTGAGCTAGCGGGAACAGGTGCAGGGATCGCAGGTCACACCCAGAGTTTCTCAATGGCCTGAAATGCCCTCAACAACACTTTCCTTTCCTTCCTTCCTTCCTTCCATCCATCCTTCCTTCCTTCCTTCCTTCCTTCCTTCCTTCCTTTCTTCCTCCCTTCCTTCCTTCCTTCCTTCCTTCCTTGGTTTTGTTTGTTTTTTAACACTTAGCTAAGCTGAGGCATAGTGACACACACCTTTAATCTCAGCATAGAGGCAGAGGCAGATGGATCTCTCTGAGTTCCAGGCTAGCCTGGACTATGTAGAGAGTTCTGAGATAGCCAAGGCTACATAGTGAGACTCTGTCTCAAAACAATAACAACAAAAACAAAAACAAAAACAACCACTTTACTAGTTATAGTGTCGCATACACACGCACACCGATGGTCATAGCCTGCATGTGGAGATTATAGGACAACTTTTCGCCATCAGTTCTCTCCTATCATGTCGGTCCTGGGGATAGAACTGGGGTCTCCAGTGTTGGCTGTGAGCACCTTTATCTGCTGACCCATCCTACCAGTCCCCCTGTTTTGTTTTGTTTTGTTTTGTTTTGTTTTGTTTTGTTTGCAACAGTGTCTTACTCTGTAATTCAGATTGGCTGGAACTCACTCTGTAGACCAGGCTGGCCTCGAACTCAGAAATCCGCCTGCCTCTGCCTCCCAAGTGCTGGGACTACAGGTGTGCGCCACCATGCCCGGCTTAGAAGCTGGGTTTTTAAGAGAATGGGAAATAGAAACTGAAGAAAAAGACGCCACCTACAGAGCCCACCCTAAATGTGGGACTGAGGCGAAGGCCAAGGGAGGCTGTGAGAGAAGGAAGCCGTGGGGTTTGTGCTTTGTTTGTGTGTCTGTCTGTTGTTTGTGTGTCTGTCTGTTGTTTGTTTTGAGAGTGTTGGTGCCTTTCTTGGATCTTGATGAACTTAACTTGGGGAACTAGGGAGCCAGACATCGAGCTCCAAAGCTGCCCCAAGCCAGTGGCTTCAGAGCTCGCTGTCACACCCTCAAGGACAATAAGGAAAGGTAAACATAGAGTCATTAAGGAGAAGGAAGGAAAACTCTTGGGGGTGGGAGGTGATCCAAGAGGGGAAAATCCTGCTGCCCTGTGCCCTGTGCCCCGTGCCCCGTGCCCCGTGCCCCGTGCCCCGTGCCCCGTGCCCCGTGCCCCGTGCCCCGTGCCCCGTGCCCCGTGCCCCGTGCCCCGTGCCCTGTGCCCCGTGCCCCGTGCCCCGTGCCCCGTGCCCCGTGCCCTGTGCCCTGTGCCCCGTGCCCCGTGCCCTGTGCCCTGTGCCCTGTGCCCTGTGCCCTGCCCAGTAGATCTAACACCTGGATCTCATGGCGGGAATTGGATGGAGTCTGAGGTCATCTTCATTGGGGCTGCTTTTGTTTTATTTATTTATTTATTTATTTATTACTTACTTACTTGTGTGAGACAGGATCTCTGAGCACATCCTAGATGAAGCCACCAAGGGCTCTACAGACTTTCTGCTCGCTCCCCAGCCCACCCGCTGAATTGACTGTGCGTTTCTACCCCAGTCAGTGTAGTAGACCCCTGTGCTAGGTGACTAGCTCAGGCCCAGCCTGAGTCTCACTCTGACTAACGAAGAGGAGCTGGTTGCCATCCGGAGAGCTGCTCCTGCTAGAGAAGCCGCAGTGGCCCGAGGTGAGCAATGCTCACAGGACTTCCCTAAGCTCAGCGGGTGCACCAGCTGCCGAACCCACTCGCCCTTGCTCAAGGCTGTGGCGCACACAGAGTGGCCTAGAGAGCCCGGGCAGGGAGCAGCCCTTTCTACTTTCTCAGAGTATGAGGAGGGCCTCCTCCATGTGGGACAGAGAGAGGAAGCCTCACTTCAGCCAGAGTGACAGTGATCCCTTGCAGGGGTCTCTGTGACCACCATCGCTAACAGAGGGATAACCCAAGGGAGGCAAGAAGGTAGTTTGTTTTCAACAGGACTCAAGTAACTGGCATTGGTTCAAATTTCCAGAGTCTGACCCCGAGTGATTTATTTCAGGCACATATAAGCACAGCACAATTTTGTGAAAATTTTCCTGGTGATAATGCAATCTTAAGCTTAAGACATGGCTATATCAGCCAGGTGGTGGTGGCGCATGCCTGTAATCCCAGCACTTGGGAGGCAGAGGCAGGCAGATTTCTGAGTTCGAGGCCAGCCTGGTCTACAGAGTGAGTTCCAGGACAGCCAGGGCTACATAGAGAAACCCTGTCTCTAAAAACAAAACAAAACAAAACAAAAACAAAAGGTAGGGCTTACAGATAGACAAGTTCATGATAAGAGTCTGGGAGAGAATCCAGTGTGGCCTGAGCCACACAGAGTGCAGAAGTCACCAGGCTATCAATCATTCCTCTCCCAGCCTTCTGGGCAGAAACAGGTTGTACATCCCTCCCTTTGAAGAGACAACCCTGTGTGTTTAATGTTCCTGGTTTTCCTAGAATCTACCTGTGAACACAAGAACCACTATGCCTCCCACGTTCTCTGAACAGGCAGCGTTGACTGGCCAGCCTCTCAGCCCGCCTTTGTAACTACAGAGTTAGGAGCTTCACAAAATGCCTGTGTGTCCTGTCTGCGTGTAAAAGCAGGAGTGCATCCACTACCCCATGCTGACTCTCAGCAATGCATTTTGGAAACACCCACACAGCTTTAAAAAAGTACAGTAATAGCTAAGCATAGTGGCTCACACCTTTATTCCCAGCATGCAGTGAGTTTGAGGGCAACCTGGTCTACATAGTGAGTTCCAGGCCAGCATGGGTTTCAGGATGACAAAAAAACAACAATCACAACTAACCAGGCATAGTGTATAACACCCATAATCCTAGCGCTTGGAAGGATCATTACAAGTTCAAGTCCAGCCTTGTCTACATAGCAAGCTCAGGCTAGCTGGGAGTACTGTGTACGTGAGACCTTGCCTCCAGTCCCCCTCTGCCCTGACAAAAGTGCAGCACTGGTCCACGGATATCTTGGCATCTTTGCACTTCTCAGATATTCCCAGTTTCACTAGGCTGTGCTGCAGGCAGCCCTCCACACCTCCTGAACCACTGACATTTGTTAGGTAGGTGGATTCTGATGCCTCTCCAGGCAGATTCAGTGGCCCTAAGACATAGAAAGAGCTAACTATCCCCTACCCCCACCCCTACCCCTACCCCAAACCGCACCCCCACCATCTCCTTGGGCTTCTTGCTTTGTGGTTAGTGGCAGTCACAGCTCCTGGAATCATGGGATCACATGATGAGAATCAAAGGTTAGGAAAAGGGCACAGGTCAAAGGTGATAAGGGACAGCTTGTGACTTCTTTCCGTTCATCAAGGACAACAGTCTCAGAATCCCCTCAGTAGAGGCCTCTTGATTCTCACTGAGCAATCACAGGCCACCCTAAGCTGCAGGGGGCGGGGGGTCTAAAGAAGTGAATTTGGACTTTCCTGGTTTCTGCTGTAAAAAACCAGAGATGGAGGGGGAGGCTAGAAGAGGCCATTGAACAAGCTCAGTCACCAGAATGGCAGAGCATGCAAACCCAAGGTGGACGTGCAAGCGGAAGAGAACAAATTAGATTATTAAGTAACAAGCTAATTAATTATTTGAAAAATCAAGCTAATATTGAAGTTGTTAATTTGATCAATTAATTTTTGTTTGATTTCCTTCACATTCAGAAAACACCTTTGAAAGGTTTTCCTTAACATATAATAAGCCCCTTGGAGACTGGAATTTGCATTTGTATGTAAGTTTTGGGTGCTGTTACAGTTCAGTGCCACCGCAGTTGGCAAAAATGTAGGTGAGAAGATAAAAAATAAGGTAGTGGACCACCATTATTAACACTCTTTAAATTCAAATTTTTACAAAATGAACTGCAGCTACTGTGGTGTGGTACACTTTTAATTAGCATCTAGGAGGCAGAGGCATGCAGATCTCCCTGAGTTTGGAGCCAGCCTCATCTACAGAGCTAGTTCCAGGACAGTCAGGGCTGTCACACAGAGAAACCCTATCTCAAAAAACAAACAAAATTAAAAAAAATTTTTTTTAAATAAGCACTGCCTGAATTAGCTGCCCTGAAACCTCTTAGTATATATTACTTTCCAGAATTTGCCCCTGGAATAAAGATGTATACAAATTCCAAATATTGTCACTACCAAAGCTGTTCATGAACATTGGAAACAACTAAGAAGAAAAATGGATATAGATGTCTAAGGACCAGAGATTAGCTATATGGTATAGCCAACATACAGTGGAATACTACACAACCATAAAAACCCGCAGCGCGGGAACAGTACATAAGCAGGGAGAGAAGCGGGGTGGAGGTCTTGAGGGCACAATCGTATCTTCATTGTTTACAGCATATTTATGCCGAATACTAAACCCAAACAAAACCACGAGGATGAGATGGGGCCAAACCAGGCCTGCACGTGGGCTTAGCAAGCACGCTGCCACCCCTTCACCTCCCACAGTTTTCTCTTGGCTTGCCTACGGTAACATGCTTGGCTTTATTACCGGAGAAAAGGGATAGTGGCTAGGGAAGGGCCCAGGTACCCGCTCCTCATCCCGTGCCCCACCCCAGGCCACACAGGAAGGCTTTCTTGTCTCTGGGTGCCCTCAGAGGCTTCTGTGGACCCAGTCAGCTCTGCCAAGTTCCCGTTTCAGTGGAAACTCTTACTGTTTCCATTGTCTTCTAATGACTGCACTTAATTAGGTGTGGATTGGGTGTTATTTGGACGAGCCTCTGGCCCAGCTTTCTTCACCTGTGCTTTGTGCTAGAAGCCAAGTCAGAAAGGTTTAGAGGAAGGGCAGGGGGTGGGCCTTGAAGTCTTCATCTGAATGGCAGCCATTCTGCTAGAAGAAAGGTTGGGGTCCGGCTAGCCAGGAGACCGCCAACAAGAAATGTGGTGCTTGCTGCTGCCGCCCGCCGCTGCCACCTGGGATCTGAGGTGAGGCAAACAGCTTGCACCCTGCTGCTGCTGGGCATCAGTTTCACAAGCACACACCATCCATCCCTACCATGATGGAAACTTTTTAGAAAAAGTCTCACTTTGTAACTCAGGCTAACTCGGAACTCACATGGTGCTCCCTCAGCCTCCTGAGAGCTAGAATTACAGGCATGGGCTACCACCCAGGACAGACAGGCAATGTGACTGTGTATTAGGGGCCGAGCAAAGCTGGCAGCAGAGTCTCAGTCTCTCTCTCTCTCTCTCTCTCTCTCTCTCTCTCTCTCTCATTCTCTCTCTCTCATTTTGTTTTCCAAGACAGGGTTTCTCTGTGTAGCTCTGGCAGTCCTGAAACTCTCTATAGACCAGGCTGGCCCTGAACTTTGCCCATGCCTCCTGAGTGCTTGGATTAAGGGCATGCACTATCACTCTTAGTACAAAGGCTCCCTTTCCAGGGACCCAGGATGCTGAGTGGGATGGACAACGGAGGCAGTCAGCAGTTAGACAAGGCAATGCAATGCCAGAGGTAACAGGGACAAGGGAAAATAGTGGGAAGCAAGAGGCAGTGGCAAAGGCCATCGGTCATCTAAGGGTCCGGAGGAGCCAGTGATATTGGAACCAAGACCTGGCTGAACATCTGCTGGGACATACATGTGGTTTAGTGTCCCTAGGGGGTCTCAGGTGGCTTAGTCCTCAGAGTGATAGGTTGGGAGACAGTTCTTATGGTGCTATATACCCAAGTTTAGTTCTGCGCTGACCACAAACACACAGGCCACGGGCTAGGGGCCTCCTTATCCTAGCTCTCACTTCTTGATCAGCCACCAAAGAGGCACAGGTGGACGGGATGAGGGCCCAACATTGGGACATGTGTCTATTATTATAAAATATATGAATTCACACACATGAGGAGCCACAGATATGGGGGCTTCACCACACGCATGGATTTTGAATTCTCATTCGAGGAAATGAGAATGTTTGTACCTTTTTTTTTTCTTTTTGGGTTTTTGAGATAGGGTCCCATGCAGCCTAGGCTGGTCTCAAACTTCCTTCCTATGTAGCTGAAATTGCTGACTTTCAAATGCCAAGATTAGTGTGTACCACCATGTGCCACAGGCCAAACTTAGCCAAGAATTGTAGTTGCGGGAAACCAGGGTTCTTTTGGCCCAGGAAGGTACAGATTTGGCGAATGACACACAGACACCAAACGCAGAGGTGGTTTAGAATCTGAGTGTAGTTTTCTGCTTTGAGGAGAAAGCCTTTAAGCATAAGGAATCAACATTTACATATCAAAAGATGTATCCAGTAAAGCAGGCTCAAGGAACAATTAGCATAACCATTTGGCACAAAGAAATGTAAAATCAATCAGGTAAAACATTTCCTATGTAACAAATTTAGAAGCTCAAACACAGACAACATCAATCTTCCTGATATAAACTTTTAAAGAGACTTCAAAGGACATTTTGTCAGACCCCTTGAGTCTAAATGAGTCTCCATGAGTAAACTTTACCTGACACCTAGCTTTTGTCTGTAAAAACCTGAGGTTCCCTTTAAATCTATAATAATTTTGTATGGAGTAGGCAGGCCAAATTTTAATGCCTTCATACATTCTACATAGCCTTATTAACCTTTCATAAGTTTGAACTGCATTTTGAACCACACCTGGATAAGTCTGTCAAGAATGTTGTTTTGGCCAAAAACTCAGGTGGGGTCTGCAAGACAAAAGCAGTTCCTCACAAGCTTCCATTGAGGAAGCTCTGAGCTTTGCACTAACTCAAATGTAAATTTAATCTGCCCAACACCCACCTGTCTAGCAAGGACATAGTATGAGGTTCCTCAAATATAAATATCTTCTAATCTGAGCTGATTGTCTCAGACCAGACCCAAACCCATTTGTCCTGCAAGGACTTTATATGAGGGTCGAATAACAAAAGGATCTTGTACTTTTAGGATTCCCAGAAAACTTTTACTCATTGTTTCATATTTCCATTGAGATCTCCTTTTTAATCTTGGGGGGTTAAATTTTGTTTTTATGTAGCCAATAAACTTGTGAAAAAAATGGCAATAGGCCCATACAGGCCATAGCTGTTTTTAACCTTTATCACTCTTAAAATTGTCTTAATTATAAGCCAATACTCCGTAGTCAAGACTTGCAGAACATATTTATACTTTTAAGACCAATTATAAAAAAAAAAAAAAGCAAATAAAAGCCGGGGCGTTGGTGGCGCACACCTTTAATCCCAGCACTTGGGAGGCAGAGGCAGGCGGATTTCTGAGTTCGAGGCCAGCCTGGTCTACAGAGTGAGTTCCAGGACAGCCAGGGCTGTCCCTGGAGAGAAACCCCGTCTCAAAAAACCAAAAAAAAAAAAAAAAAAAAAAAAAAAAAAAAAAAAAAAGCAAATAAAGCGTGCATTGCATTAGGCCACGTGTCGCTGGTTAAACTAACCTTTTCTTAATAACATTATACCTTTTAAATTATGTCCAATGACTTATAAGCCAATATTCTATATATAGTCAAGATGTAAAATATATTTATACCATTGTGCTAATCAATGTTTTTCATACTATAGTGTCAGAGCCACTCTCATTTACATACTGTTGGGAGGTAAATGTAATTATGTAAACGACTGAGGCAAAGCGTAGCAGTTCTAAGAAAAGAGTTTTTTGGCCAGTGACTTACTTCAAAAAAGAATTCTTTTACATCTTATTTGCTTGTTTTTTCTTAGTCCCGGCTACTAGGAAGAGGGGAAGTCTGGGAGCAAAGCAAATTGCCAAGTGAGACTTCGGCTTCTAATCAGGGGTGTTCCACAGGCTCCATCTCAGTCTGTAGAACTCTGTCTCACAGAATCTATTGGAGCTACCGTGGCAACCATGCCCAGTTTCCTGGGCAGTTTTGCTTCTCTGGGCCAACCACAAGTTTGCCCTGTGTTAGCTTACTCACTTTACCTTCTGCAAGTTTCAGTTGTTTTTGTCAAACAGCAAGGAAGACCCACCTATCTCCTCTGTGCCCCCTCAGAATTGCTCATGGGTCTGAACACAGTGACTGGGAAGCACACTACAAGTCTATGCGGGGAGTGGACGCGGTGGGAGAGTCGGAGACGGGTGCTCATCTGGAAGGGTCACACCCAAAGCTACATGCCTTCCCTTCTCACCTGCTCTCTCTTCTCCAAACCACATCCCAAACGTTGTGGAGCTGAGGCTGCATGGCGTGGGTGGCACTTTGTTATTTGATGGGCGCTGATGGTGACCTCACTCCCTACTCCCTCTGGAAGCACGCCCACCAGAGTCACGGAGCCTCACTAGCTGGATTTCAGGCATTAGTGAGCAGGTTAAGGAGACCATTGGGAGAAGCGTGAAGCCTCCAGATTTCAAAGTGACAGGGAGTTGGGTGTGTTGGGAAGAGTGTCAAATTAGTCCTTCGAAGAACTGGGACCTTGGCTGAGCATCTCGGTTACCAGCTCCAGTGTGCCAGGTCTCGTCACTCTCCTGGCTTCATACTCTTGAGCTATTTGTAAAATGGAGTTATGAATGATTGCCACACAGGATGGTCACATATACAGATGTGCACACATGGGATGTGTAGACACACAGGATGTGCACATGGCATTTGCCTAGTGAGGCTGAGGGGAAGGGATCCCGCTAGCTGGCACTGGACAGAGCCCAAGCACTGACTCTAGACAGACCATAGCTCACCAGCCTCCAGCCCACTGCCTTTGTTCAGCATCCTAGCCCCTTAGTCAGGGGATGGGGTGGGACTAGCCCTGGCCAATGACATTACCTGACAGGGGGGCAGAGAGATGACTCAGAGGTAGTGAAGGCGCCTCTCTCAGAGCCTGACATGAGTCCCATTCCCAGGACTCGCGTGGGAAAAAGGAGAGAGCCCCAAAGTTTGCCCTGTGACCTTCACACGTATGCAGTGTTCTCCCCACAATAATAAATAAAATATAAATGACATGACAGGAACTCCACATCTAGGCAGAGTGAAATATTCTAACACGACTCTGCAGTCTCCTTCATCCCACTGTGGCAATGCTACAGGAGGCTCTCCATTGGCGTGAGGGTAGAGATATCAGCCAAGACAGCTAGAATGTTGTCTCACTGACCAGAAGGCATCCATATGATGTGGCGGGGGAAATACATCCATTATGGGACTCTTTGTTACCGTGACAGTCTAGTCTATACTGCCTAATAAAACCGGAGTCTCAGTTTCCTCCTCTTTGGGAGAATAACACCTATTTTACATGGTTTGTGGTGATTTTAATAATGGCATATATATCATGTTCTTAGCTTGGTGAGAATCTTGTTATTCCCTTCTGTGGCAAAGGCAGGTAAGCCCCCCTGATCAGACCGTCCCATAGGCCTCTGGGACATGGCAGGAGGTCAATAGTTCCTCACTGAAGCAGACATACCATCCTTATTCTGCACAAGGCAGGGATTAGAGTTCTGTCTTTCCACACTTCCCGTTTGTTTCATATAAACCCTGCGGTGGTAATTTGAGGCTGTTGAGAGATGTGCTTCTGACAGCCACTGATGTCCATTTTCCATTTGTAACAAGCTGTG
This sequence comes from Apodemus agrarius, assembly GCA_964023405.1. Lineage (NCBI taxonomy): Eukaryota > Metazoa > Chordata > Mammalia > Rodentia > Muridae > Apodemus > Apodemus agrarius. Next base: position 43,029,879 of record OZ030011.1, read on the forward strand.
ACAACTCCACCTTCCCCACCTACCCCCACCCCTCATCAACTGGACTGCTGGGGACCAGAGGGTGAGAACCTTCCCACCCCGTTCTTCATGGTCTGGCCACTCAGTGCCAAGAGGGCAAAAGAAACATTTGGGAGCGTCAGCATCCGGGGCTCTGGCATCTCACCTGGCCCCTGCCTGGACAGTAATAAAAATAAATGAAACTGAGCTATGAGGGCCTTTGTGCTTTGTAAGTAGATTAGTAATGCAGGGAGAAAACCATTACTGTGAACTCTTAATTGGCGGCCTGGGTTTGTCTGAGATGAGCTCCAGTTGGATTTTCTTCTACCTATTGATCCTGGTAGCTCACTGGGAAAAGCAACTTCTTGAAACTCAGAGAGAAAGTGAAGCTGTGAAGCAGCTCAGCGGCCCTAGCTGGTTCCTGATGCTGGCATGCAGGCGTCTCGGAGCGTGAGACAGGGGCGGGGGCCTGGGAGGGAACTGGGGGTGTAGAAGTGGGGCAGTAGGAGTGGGGGAGGGGTGGGCAACATTTCAAGACCCAACACAATGTAAGGCAAAACACCCCCAGACCGACACCAACACACACAGCGGTGAAGGAGAAGGGCAGCAGCCACCAAGGCTCAACGACTCAAAGTGCGGCATGGCTGTGCGGGGCTTGGTCCTGACCCACAAGGGCTTCCACTGACAGGTAAGGAGCTCTCCCAGGCAGGCGGAGAAAGTAAGTTGTACGCCACACTCATTATGAGAAACAGATGACTCTTCGCTCCTAGATGACGATGAAGAACGCCTCCAGAAGACCATCTCCATCCCTCCTTTGTTCCAAAGCAAACACTTCCTGGGCTTCGGTTTCATGCCCAGCTGAACTCTGTGGGAGGGAAACTCCTGGAACCGAGCACCTGGATGGAAATAGCTGTCTGTCAGCAAACCTCTGGGGCCAGCTGTGGCCACAGGCTTGGGGACTGCTTTCATAATGACGTCTGAATATCCACACAAACGTGCAGCCCACCATTGAACAGCAAGCACCCCAGCTCCTGATAAGATTCTGAATTCTCGTCTAATTTATTCTAAAATTAGAGGGACAGACAGGTAGACAGAGAAACAGAGACAAAGAGACAAAAACAAAGACAGAGACAGAGAAAAAGAGTCAGAGTGTAAGGGAGTTATTTTGGGCTTTCTAGCAGTTCCTCAAGAGCAAAGCTATGCAGCCGCTCGCTCTCTGGTCCTGGCTGAGCCCTCAGGTCTTTGGATCAGTGGTCATTCTCTTTTCCTTCCACACCCCAGCCTCAGCTCAAGAACAGTCTCTCACTTTGACAGAGCAGGGAGAAATTTCAGATCAACAATAAACCCCACTGTGATTTATCTATCCTTCTTCTATCTGTGCAGTTTACCTCCCCCCCACCCCCCCCAACCCCTGGGATCTGTACCTGGGATTGCATATGGTTTATGCTTGAAGTAACCTTGTGTCGTGGTTAATTTTACCTGTCAGCTGAACAGAGCTCTGGAGGTAGCCAGCGACTTGGTGAAACACTATCATTGCTTGTCAGTGAGGGTATTTTTTTTGGCCTAGTCTAACATTTGAATTGCTAGAGTGAATAAAATGGTCTGTGCTCCCCAATGTGAGTGGGACTGGTCTAGCTACTGAAGACTGGCTGGACTGGAACAGTAGAGAGGCTTCTTCCTGACTGCGGCCTGTACATTAGCTTTTCAGGGTTTCAGGTCTGCAAGTCTTTGGCCTGGGACCACACCATTGGCTCTCCCAGGTCTGGGCTTGCTGCCTGACTCATCCCATTGACCTTGGGACTTGCCACCTTCATGACTGAGCCCGTTCCTAATAGGAATACACACACAGAGAGAGGGGGGAGAGAAATAGAAAGAGGAGAGAAAGAGAGAAGGAGGGTGAGGAGAGAGAGGAGAGAGGAGAGAAGGAGAGAAAGAGAAGGAGAGAGAGAGAAAGAGAAGAGAGGAGAGGAGAGAAAGAGGAGAGAGAAGGAGAGGTGAGAGAGGAGAGAGGAGGAGAGAGAAGGAGAGAGAGAAAGAGAGAGGAGAGAGAGAAGGAGAGAAAGAGGGAGGAGGGAGGGAGAGAGAGACTCTTGCAGGTAAAAGCATATTTCTGAGTCAGAGCCACCAATGACTCCACCATGGAGTCGCCCTGGAAAACACGCTGTCGTGTTCTCAGTCTCTGCACAGAAGGCCCCATCTCTGGCTGTGTCCTTTTGCATTCTCCATGATCCTTGCCTGCCTGCAGGGTTATTTCCAAAACAAGTGAGGGATGGGCGATTCGAGGGCCTGCACACTTCCATCTGCTATGGCTCCCAGAAACAATTTGGAGAAGGAATGTGTGTCTTAGCAGGAACTGGGTTCCGCTGGACTAGCATCTTGGTTTTTACCCAGAGGAAAGGAAGGACAGAAGAAGGGCAGAAAAACAGAAGGAAATGGCTAGCAGCTTTCAGCAACCAAGTCTAGATGAATAACTCTGGTGGAGCAGCTTGCATTTGCAGGTAACCTACAAAGCTGTCACACTGAGTACAAGGGGACCAACGGCGTCAGCATGCCACACGCCACTTACAAAGTCACACATACCAACCGATTTCCATTCTCGGTGTTTGAAAACAGTTCAACACACACCGTCAGCACTGCTCTTTCTTGTTCCAAGCATAGGAAGATGTAAGGCAGTGGGGAACTACTCAGGAGGGTAGGCATGGTGGGGCTAGAGGGCCTTGGAGACCTGAGCAACCACCTCTTCAAGGCCTCCCCTCAAAGCAGCTCTCTGAAAGACCGTGAACAGGGTCCGAAGCTGTGCCAAGATGAAGTTACTGGGCTTGGGGAGGCCTTTCCAGAACACAAGAGGGCCTTGAAAAAAAAAGGTGTGTGGGAGCCTGTCAGGTGGGCATGAGGTAATGTTCCCAGAGTGCTCCCGGCCTCTGATTAAAGGGCCACTTATCCCCGAGTCATTATCCCGTTTGTATTTGTGTGTGCAACACCAGCTGTGACAATGGAGCCCACAAAGGCCAGCCTGTGGCTGCTGTTGTCTAATGTGCATAGAGAAGGCTGGAGGCGGACATGAGCTGATGAAGTTTGCCTTTGGTCCAAACACGGGTTCAGCTGGCTGAGGTCTGCACAAAAGCCCAGATGGGCTAATGCAGAGTTAATGTCTTCTGGGCCCCAGCAAGGCTGGCAGCTCCAACTGAGTTTGAATACATGCAAGAAGAGGCTTGAAGTACTCTTCCCTCCCTCCCTCCCTCCCTCCCTCCCTCCCTCCCTCCCTTCTTCCTTCCCTCCCTTCCTTTCTCCCTTCCTCCCTCCCTCCCTCCCTCCTTCTCTCCCTTCCTCAGTCCTTCCCTTCCTTTCCTTCCTTCTTTCCTTCCTTCCTCCCTCCCTCCCATCTTTCCTTCCTTCTTTCCTTCCTCCCTCCCTCCCTTCTTCCCTCCCTCCCTTCTTCCCTCCCTCCCTCCCTCCCTTCCTTCCTTCCTTCCTTCCTCCTTCCCTCCCTCCTTCCCTTCCTTCCTCAGTCCTTCCCTTCCTTCCTTCCTCCCTCCCTCCCTCCCTCCCTTCTTTCCAGATAGGGTCTCTGTTGCCCATTCTGCCCTGCAACTCATATACAGACCAGGCTGACCTTGAACTTGCAATCCTCTGTCTGACTCTTGAATGCTGGGATTACAGAAGCGTGTCACCCTATCTTGCTTCAGCATCTTTTGTGAGAGGTGATATCCCAATGTATAAGGGCCAGCCACAGGAAGTGGCCCTCGGTGCTAGGCAGAGATCCTACCAGGGAAAGCAGTGTGCCCAAGTGGAGATGGGCCAGGTTCTGACTTCTGTGTGGCCCAACCTCACAGGCCAGGGCTGTCCTCCTCCATCTGGAGTCCTCTCCCATCCCATTTCACCCTGCTTGGCCCTTAGAAAGAACTGCCCACATTTACCCAGAAGCTGGAAATTTGGGGTTCCAGTTGGAATATGTCCACTCCGCCTTGTCTGCAGCCTCTACACCCAACCAGAAGCTGGTAAATGTCCCTGTCCCCGGCTGTGAGGGATAGAAAGTCTGGCCAGCATCCAGTTCTCATCACACCAGTTGTGCATGCCGGCGCGTGCTTTCAGAATGCTTGCTCCACCATCACATATGTCAGGCACAGGCTAGGTTTGGGGTTAGACTTTGGTCACATCTTTCTGTGGCCTTGCTTCTTCAGAAAATGACATTGATCACCATGCATCGCACATGTGGTGAGTGCTCTGTGAAAGATGGTCTTCCAGCTGGGTGGTGATGGGGCCACACCTTTAATCCCAGCACTTGGGAAGCAGAGGCCTGCAGTGCTCTGAATTTGAGACCAGCCTGATCTACAGAGGATCTCTGTGAATTTGAGGCCAGCCTGGTCTACAGAGCAAGTTCCAGTATAGCTGGGGCTGTTACCCAAAGAAATGCTGTCTCAAAAAATAAAGGGGGGGGGAAAAAGAAGGAAAGAAGGGAGGGAGGGAGAGAGGAAAGGAGAAAGAGAAAAGAAGAAGAAGAAGAAGAAGAAGAAGAAGAAGAAGAGAGAGAGAGAGAGAGAGAGAGAGAGAGAGAGAGAGAGAGATGGCTATTCAAGATGGAAGCCAGGTCCTCAAGAAGGTCCAAATCTCAGCATACAGCACTGAAGGAAGGCTCAGGAATAGAAGAAGGGAGAGCTAACATTCTATACCTCAGCATCTATGCGTTCACAGCATCCCTGCCTTCCCCATAGAAGCCAGAGTTTTTGTGTATGTAAAAATGGGATAATGTAAGGAGCACAGAAACCCCGGACCGTGGCTTTGTGGCTGGAGATGAGCAGAAAGAAGAGGCAAGCAAGTGTTACTTCAGAGATGAGGCCAAGAAGTACATTTTCTTCATTCCCTTCCCTTTTCCCTTCCCTTTTCCCTTCCCTTTTCCCTTCCCTTTTCCCTTCCCTTTTCCCTTCCCTTTTCCCTTCCCTTTTCCCTTCCCTTTTCCCTTCCCTTTTCCCTTCCCTTTTCCCTTCCCTTTTCCCTTCCCTTTTCCCTTCCCTTTTCCCTTCCCTTTTCCCTTCCCTTTTCCCTTCCCTTTTCCCTTCCCTTTTCCCTTCCCTTTTCCCTTCCCTTTTCCCTTCCCTTTTCCCTTCCCTTTTCCCTTCCCTTTTCCCTTCCCTTTTCCCTTCCCTTTTCCCTTCCCTTTTCCCTTCCCTTTTCCCTTCCCTTTTCCCTTCCCTTTTCCCTTCCCTTTTCCCTTCCCTTTTCCCTTCCCTTTTCCCTTCCCTTTTCCCTTCCCTTTTCCCTTCCCTTTTCCCTTCCCTTTTCCCTTCCCTTTTCCCTTCCCTTCCCTTTTCCCTTCCCTTCCCTTTTCCCTTCCCTTCCCTTTTCCCTTCCCTTCCCTTTTCCCTTCCCTTCCCTTTTCCCTTCCCTTTCTTTTCCCTTCCCTTTCTTTTCCCTTCCCTTTCTTTTCCCTTCCCTTTCTTTTCCCTTCCCTTTCTTTTCCCTTCCCTTTCTTTTCCCTTCCCTTTCTTTTCCCTTCCCTTTCTTTTCCCTTCCCTTTCTTTTCCCTTCCCTTTTCCCTTCCCTTTTCCCTTCCCTTTTCCCTTCCCTTTTCCCCTCCCCTTTCCCCTCCCCTTTCCCCTCCCTTTTCCCCTCCCTTTTCCCCTCCCTTTCCCCCTCCCTTTCCCCCTCCCTTTCCCCCTCCCTTTTCCCCTCCCTTTTCCCCTCCCTTTTCCCCTCCCTTTCCCCCTCCCTTTCCCCCTCCCTTTTCCCCTCCCCTCCCCTCCCCTCCCCTCCCCTCCCCTCCCCTCCCCTTCCCTTCCCTTTTCTCTCTCTCTCTCTCTGATTCCTCAGCTCCGGGAAGTCGGCACCATGTCAGAAGGACACTTAACTGGTTACAGACAGCCTGGGTGGCAAGAAGCAAGCCACATCAGAGGACCACTGGGACATACTACCCTTCAGGCTTCAGTCTGAAGTCATCAAAGAGACTGTGCGGCACAGCTTGGGACCCCTAGCTCCTCAGCAGTAGTGCCCTGCTTGTCCTTCGAGTCTGCCAGCTGAATCATGTAGCCATGATAACCAGCTGATGGCTTACGCAGAGAAGGGTAGGTAAAACTTGAAAGCAAGAGCTCAAGATGACCGTAGGAAAGACCAAGCAGGGTAGCACACATCTGGAATCCCATCTCTTAGGAGGTGGAGACTAGAGGGTCAGAGATTCAAAGTCATTCTCAGATACATACCAAGCTGAGGACAGCCTGGGTTATGTGATACCTGGAGAGAGAGAGAGAGAGAGAGAGAGAGAGAGAGAGAGAGAGAGAGAGACTGGAGAGATGAGATGGCTCAGCAATTAAGAGCACAGGCTGCTAGGACTTTGGCTCCGTTCTCAGCACAATCATCCTTAACTCTAACTCCAGGGATTCTGATATCCAAAACCTCATTTTTCTTTTCTTAGGTGTTTGTTGTTGTTGTTGTTGTTGTTGTTGTTTTTAATCCTTCTCAGTTCAAAAGTTGACTCCTCTGGGCTGATCTTTACTGCTAGGATCTCAGGGGAAACAGCTTCCCTGATCAGCTTTCATTCTGATTGGGTGTCATGATCACAGCTAAAATCAATTATGATGCCTGATTGGTCAGGTCTGGAAGGGGTGGAGTGAACCCTACCTGAGGCACAGGGGCGGTGCTTTCCCACAGGAATCTTGAGGCGTGGTTGCCAGGAGCAGGAAGCGGTTGCCGAGCAGCCGAAGGAAGAACAGATCCTTATTGTCCCTGTGTTTTTACTGTGTTCTTCAGCGCGTCCCGGTGCTGGTCCCCTCAAGCCACCTGGCTTCCTGGCTCTTTGTAGAACATTTCTTCCTCTCCTTCGGATCTTAAAGTACTACCCTTCAACACTTCCCTTCAACACTGTTTTAATCTTTTTCAAAATTAGCTGTTTTGTATGACTTGTCTGTAGTGTGTGAGCTTGGGTGTGTTTGTGTGTGACATATGCAGGCACGTGGAGCAGAAGATGCTGCTGTGCACCCTGCTTTACTGTTCTCCGCCTTGTTCCTTTAAGACAGGGTCTCTCCCTGAACCTAGAGCTAGGTCTGGAAAATAGCCAGCTCCCATGATCCTCCTGTCTCACCCCCTCATCACTGGGGTGACAGGCACATACACTGTTATGACTGCTAAAGGGAAAAAAACCTAAAGAGCTTGTACCTAGTTTTGTGTTTGTGCATACCAAAAGAATATTTTAAAAATTGTGTGTGGGCGTTCATGCTTGTAATCCTAGCACCAAGCAAACTGAAGCAGGAGGACTGCTGTGAATTCACGGCTAGCCTGAGTCACGGGCTTTTTACTTGGGAATTTGAACTCAGCCCTCATGTCTGTGCAGCAAGTGCCCTAAAACACTGAGCCATCTCTCTAATCATATTTTAAAATATTATTTATTGATTTTTATTTTACGTGCATGGGTGGTTTATCTGCATGTGTGTCGGATCCCTTGGACTGGAGTTACAGACAGTGGTGAGCTGCCATGTGGGTGCTGGGAATTGAACCCAGGTCCTCTGGAAGAGCAGTTAGTGCTCTTAACCTCTGAGCCATCTCTCTAATCTGAACCTCACCTTGAAAGCGCAAGTGCCTTCTCTCCCTTTCAATTCTTCTAGATTCCCTTTCCTTTCTTGTCCCCCTTGAGACAAGGTCTTAACTATTTTTATCAGCCTCTCCCACTGAAATGTAAGCTCCACCGGGCAGAGACTTTTATCCATTCTGGTCCCTGCTATATCCTTCCGACCTGGTGCCCAACACATAGGAGGTACTCTAGAAGCAGCTGAGATAAAGGTGAGGCTCCTGCCATTACAGACAAGGCCCAAAAGCTTAGGGATCTCCTTGGCTGCAAAAGAAAAGATGTTGTTTTAAAGATTTATTTATTTATTTTATGTATATGAGTGCACTGTAGCTGTGCACATGGTTGTGAGCCATCATGCGGTTGCTGGGAATTAAGCTCTGGCCCAAAGATTTATTTATTATTATATGTAAGTACACTGTAGCTGTCTTCAGACACACCAAAAGAGGGTGTTAGATCTCATTACAGATGGTTGTGAGCCACCATGTGGTTGCTGGGATTTGAACTCAGGACCTTCGGAAGAGCAGTCAGTGCTCTTAATCGCTGAGCCGCCTCTCCAGCTCCCAATTGTTGTTTTAAACACTAATTACTGAGTGTTAATGAGAAAACAGCAGAGGGGAGCTTCGTGCATTATAGTGTGATCCCTCGGAGTGGAAGTTAGAAGGCACCCTGATGCAGTTCAGACTGAGAAAGTGGCAGGAGGCTGGAGTCTTCACCCGGCCGCTGGGAATACAGACATCCAGGCGGGAAGGAAACACCTGGCCCAGCTCAGCCAGGTCTGAATCACACTGAAGCAGTCGTTTAGTCTCAGCAAGCAGCAGCAGCCACTTTTAAATTAGTGGCTCATTTGAACTTTACTGGTTTTATAACTTCTTTGAAATGGAATCTATTTTGCCTTTATTGTCAATGCTAAAGGGAAAAAAAACCCTACAAAGTATGTACCTAGTTTTATGTTTGTGTATGTGGAAAGAATATTCTAAAAAGTGGGTGTGATAGCTCATATAATCCCAGGGGATGGGGAAACTGAAGCAGGAGGATTGCTGTGAGTTTGAGACTACTGAGCCATTAGCTGCAGGATGGAGTCCTTGTTTCAAAAAAAAAAAAAAAGGAACGGAGAGGAGGATGAAAAGAGAAGGGAGAGGAAAGAGAAAGAAAAGGGAAAAGAAAGAAAAAAATAGAAGAGGAGCAGCAAGAGGTGGGTGGGGGAATGAGAAAAATAACCAAGTGCAGCGACATATGCGTGGCTGTTACAATGACAACACTTCACTTTGTAAGCTAACAAAAGTAACTAATTCAAACATGGTAACAGAAACTAATAGGTGTGTGAGCATTTGTATCCTTTACAAAGAAACTTACTACTCAAGATGGACAAACATCTTGTTAAACCTTTGTCTCTGGCAGGGGAGGGGGGAGTCTGAGAAGCATTTCACGAGAAGGCCCAGGAACTCAAAGATCACTTGGCCAGTCCAGCCTCTCCTGTGGCTTCTGAGTAAAAGCTGGGTTTACTTAGCTGAACTCAAGGCTCAATTCCTGACCTTATCCTGCCTCCCACCTAGGGAGAGTTGACTCCTCCCCCACCCCAAGCAATCCCATCGACTCCCGGAAGTGACCTGCCCGGCCTCTAAGGTTGAGGGCTGCGCTCCTTCCCTCTGCCTACCCCCCAGCCCCAGGAATCTGCCTGCCAACACCCAGGTTGGGGGGTTTACTCGCCAGGAATTCCCAGCTGTACTTTGGGCGTTTGCCTGCTGATATTTGCTGGGAACCAGAGATATCAGGAAGGTCTTCCCAGCTTTTCTTAGCTGGCCGGGGCAGAGCAGCTGTCAAGCACAGCTATCTTCGTTCTCAGAGCTGACCCCAGAATTGCTGCTGGAGCTAGAGATTAGCCTGGGGTCCTTTCCTGCCTTTAGCCCAGGAAGTTGAGAGAGAGATAGAAGTTTGCTCACTGAGGAAAAGAGGGTGCCAGAAAGCCAGTTGCTCTGTCCCGAGACCAGAGAGCTGGGCAGAGTGTGGGAAGCCAAGAAACTCTTTTGCCAGGTGCACGCCAGTCTTTTCTTAGAGATCCTGTAAGGGCAATCTGCCCACTGTCCCACACACCCTGCAGTCTGTGGTGGGAGGGGAGGAATGGCCCTCAGGAAATAGTTCCAGTCAAGCAGAAGATGAAGTCTGGGAGAGGATGGCTGACTAGGGTGCTCAAGGGACACAGCCCACTCGAGTGTCTCCAGCCTAACTGTCCCCAAAGGCTCAAGGACTTATGAATTGCTTACGTAGACCACGACAAAGGAATGGCTTCTGTCTCATAGGAAAACCGAGGCAGAGGGTTGGGATTTTGTTTGTTTGTTTGGTTGGTTGGTTTTTTGTTTGTTTGTTTTTTTTTTTGTTTTGGTTTTTTGAGACAGGGTTTCTCTGTGTAGCCCTGGCTGTCCTGGAACTCTGTAGACCAGACTGGCCTCAAACTCAGAAATCCGCCTGCCTCTGCCTCCCAGAGTGCTGGGATTACAGGCGTGTGCCACCACCGCCCGGCAGAGGGTTGGGATTTTACTATAGCCATATTTCCTACAGCAAATAACTCACAGAAACACTGGAGGTGGAAAATGTGGACAAAGGGCTCAAATAGAACAGAGCTGTCAGCTCAGAGAGGTGTGCTGTGAGTTTCAGAGATTCGAGGTCCATAATCCATTTGCTATTGGGTCTGAGGACCAAGCTAGGTTCAACCTTTTGGACCTAGAAACCCAAGAAATCATAGTGTGGTTCGCTTTCTGTCACCATGATAAACAAACACCATTACCAAAATATAACTTATGGAAGAAAGGGCTTATTTCATATTACAGCTCCAGGTAACAGTGGATCACAGAAGGAAGTCAGGGTAGCTAAAGCAGAGCCCATGGAAGGATGCTGCTTACTAGCTTGCTCTCCCTAGCTTCTGCTCAGCTAGCTGTCTTTCCAGCCCACACCCCCTGGTGAGGGATGATACTCCCCACAGAGTGCTGGGCCCTCTTAAATCAATTAGAGTCAAGAAAATGTCCCAGGGAGATGCTCACAGAGCAGTCTGATTGATTTGGTCCCCACACTGACACTCCTCAGATGACTCTGGGTTGTGTCAAGTTGACAGCTGAGGCTAACTAGGGAGACAAAATGTTTCCTAGCTCCTTCTAGCCTTCTATGGCTTGAAGTTGAATATCCTTTATTCAAAGTGTTTAGGACTACGGAGTGTTTCGGATTTCAGGGTCCCCACCCTTGATTTGGGAGTACTTACATATACATAATGTGGTATCTCAGGAATGGAGTCAAAGTCTTAATACAAAATTAATTTCTGTTGCAAATACACAGCCTAAAGGTAATTTTACACAATATTTTTAGTACATTTGCATGTTGACTGCAAACTATCATGTGAGGGGAGGTGTGGAATTTTCCACTTGTGGTGTTATGTTTAATGTGTAAAAGTTTCAATTCAGGGAACATTTCACATTTTGACTTTCACTGGCCGTGGTGATGCATGTCTGGAATCCCTGGAGATGGAAGCATATGCGGTGCTTGAGAGATGGCTTAGAGGTTAAGCGCACTGGCTGTTCTTCTAGAGGACCTGGGTTCAATTTTCAGCACCCCCATGGCAGCTCACCGCCATCTGTAGCTGCAGTCCCCGGAGAGATCTGAAGTCTTCTGCTTCCTCGACACCAGGCAAACATGCGGTGCACTGAATTACATGCAGACAAAATACCAATACATGTAAATAAATATTTTTTTTTTAATTCCAGCACTTGGGAGGTGAAGGCAGGAAGACATGAGTTCAAGGTCATGTCTTGCTAAGGAGAGTTCAAGGCCTGGGTTGTGTGATACCGTGTCATAAAAATTACAGACGGGGGGGGGGGGGGCTGGAGAGATGGCTCCGAGGTTAAGAGCAGGACCTCTTTCAGAGGTCCACAGTTCAATTCCCAGCAGCCCCATGGTGGCTCACAACCATCTGTAATGGGATCTAATGTCCTCTTCTAGTGTTTTTGAAGATAGTGACAGTGTACTCATATGAAATAAATATATAAATCTTAAAAAAAAACTAATCAAACATAGTGTGGGAGTTCAGATTAAGGGTGTATATTCATTCTATGTTCAAATGATTAATGTGCCTCTGTGTTCTTAGGAAATGTCCAAATGAACCCATTACCCTATCCCTGTGAAGGAAGAGAACCCAGGATACAAAGAAGAAAACCCCCAGATTGGTGCACTGGGGGACCTCGCAGTGGTTTTAGTTTCTAGTATCTTATAGGTCCTACTTGTCTGTGTTTCCCTTTAAGGCTCTTCAGGGCCCACACCCACAGTAGGGCAAGGAGAATGGGTGACTGTTTAGAGGCCTACTGCCTACCCAGCCCTAGACTGGCATTCTGGGTTGTTTTTTGTTTGTTTGTTTGTTTGTTTGTTTTGCCTCACTTCACATGTCAGTCCAAGGACTAGGCCTGTAGCTCAGTGGAAGAGCCCTTGCCTAACAGGCAATGAAGGCCCAGGCTCAGCCTTCAGCAGAAAGGGAAAGAAATACATTGATTTGCGGTTGCTTTGACAAATACAAGTCCAGTTCATTTCCTCCCAGACTGTGCTCATCTGTAACTAGCTGTTGCATGGCCAGAGTCTACAGGAGGAAGACCCAGGTCTGAGCCCAGCTAGGGTATTTGCTCTTTCAAAGCCTCCCAGAATGCTGCCTGGTATGGAGTGGATGTGTGCTTTGCATTCCCAGAATTCTCAGGCATCTCTGTGCCCCCTTCTTTCCCAGGGAGGTTTGTTCCTCTCCCTAGAGTAAGTGACTCAACAACAGGACATCTGTGGCTCCCAGTGACTCCCAGAAGCAGCCGCTCTGAACATGCCTGATGGAGGAGGCTGCGGCATGTTCAGTAGGAGGTGATGGCCTCTCTCTCGAGCAGCTCCACGGGAAAGGCTGACCTGGCAGAGAAGCTTCAGGCTTCTCTTCTTTGACACCACCTAAGCAAATGTCTTGGGGTTCAGTCCCCCACCCTCTAGTGTGCGTAATGGCAAGAACTCTTCCCACAGCCTCTGCTCCTTTGTTTTTGCAGCCAGAGGAATCCAAGGATGCAGGAGGGAGTTTCCTAGTTGACTCTCCCCTTTGCCCTTCATTCATCACCTTGCCTCCGTTTTCTCTGCACACATAACTCCAGGGAGTGGTGGGGATTGAACCCAGGGCTCCCAACACACTCTGCATGCCTCCACCACTGAGCTAGACCTTCAGCCCGGAACTCTGTTTTGACTTGTTTAGTCTGTGTCCTCTTATGTTACCGAGGCTCATCTCAAACTCAGTCTTAAGCGATCCTCTGGTCTCCATCTACACCTTAGTGGCACTTTGGGTATAAGCCACCAGGACTAGCGAGAGAGAGATTTCTTTTAAACTTTCATTTGAAATGTCAGCTGATGCAGAGGGTATAAGACTTTTATCCCAGCACCCAGGAGGTACAGGTATGTGGATTTTTGTGAATTCAAGGTCAGCCTGGTCTACATAATAAGTTCTAGGCTGGCCAGGGTTATACGTTGAAATCTTGTCTTAAAAGAAAAAGAAAGAAAGAAAGAAAGAAAAAGAACAAAAAATAAATCAAAATCAAGTGAAATGTCATTCAAAACAGGCTTTATTTATTCAGCTGGCTCGTTTCTACTAAAGCGAAAGAAAAAACTTTCCACTCAGAGACAAGCAGTCCTCACAAACAACCATCCACTGAATGGTCACTAAACACACACTGTTTTAAGAGACACAGGGTCATGTCTACCTTGCTGGCCTGTCCATGTCTCATCTTTTTCTTTGTTGAATTTTGCTTTTATATTTGAGATAACATGTTATCTGAAAGTCAAGCCTTGGACTCAAGATCCTCTGTCTTTGTCTCCCAAGTGCCAGGATTAGAGATTTGTGTCATTATAGTTAGCCTCTTCATTGTGTGTGTGTGTGTGTATACTCATGTGTATGTATATATGTGCTTATGTATACTCATGTGTATGTGTGTGTGTGTGTGCATGCTTGTGTATGCATGTACAAGTGTGTGTATACTCATGTGTATATATGGGTGTGCTGTGTGTGTATGCATTTGCACATGTGTGTGTTGTTGCATGTGTGTGTGCTTGTGCAGGCTGGTGTCAGGGGTTTTCCTCACTCTACCTTTTACTTCAAGGTCATTTACTGAACCTGAAGCCTGATGATTCTGTTAGACTGGCTGGTCTGAGAGTACCTCGAATCCCCTCCCCACCCCACCCCCACCCCCCTCCCCCTGTCATCCCAGGACTGGGGAGACAGGGATATGTTACCACCATGCCTGTCTTTTAGGAATGTGTGGAGGATCAAGTCCTCCTGCTCACACAGCAAGCACTTTGTTGAAGGAAACATCTTCCCAGAACCCCTTTCTTCATTCTTTACTTGTAGCACAGTGACAGGCACAGATACATTCCTGGTGAGTACATGAATGAAGAAAGGAATGAATGAATGACATGTGGGGAATTAGTGAAATATGCATGGCAAATAGAGAATGAATTACTACTGGACTCTGTGGTGGCAGGGACAGGTGTTATTTATTCATTTGGATAATCAATAGCACATAAAAAGTCTTACCCAAAGAGAACCCACTGCTCACCCACCATACTGGCTTTTTTTTTTTTTTAAACAATACCAGTTGGTAGGAGGAAGGACATGAAGCAACTGAAATCCTCACCTCCTGCTGCCAGAGAGTAAGTTGTTACAGCCAATTTGAAGAACTGTTTGACAATATTTACTGAAATGAAGCATATGCCAACCTTGTGACCTAGCCGTTACACTCGGAGGTATACATTCAAAAGAAATGGATGCTTATGTTCATCAAACACACAAAACTGCTCATCGTGGCTTTCTTCATGGTAGCCACAACCAGCAAGCAGAGAGGATGCCTGTGGACAGTTACTCAGGATATACTTGTATAATGAAAACACACACACACACACACACACACACACACACACACACACACACAGAGAGAGAGAGAGAGAGAGAGAGAGAGAGAGAGAGAGAGAGAGAGAGCTAGGACTGGGGAGATAACTCCTTTGATAGAATGTAGCCTAGCATTCACAAGGCCCTCATTTTAATTCCCAGTAGTGCATATACTAAGCATGGTGAAAAAGTTCAGGGTTATCCTTAGCTACATAGGAAATTAAGAGGCAGCATGGGTTACATGAGACACTGCTACAAAAACAAGGAAAAAACAAAATAAAGCTGGGCATGGTGGCTCATGCTTTTAATCTTGGAGATAGAAGCAGGCTGATCCCTTTGAGTTCAAGACCAGCCTGATTTACATAGTGAGATACTATTGGGAGAAGTGGGGGAGGAGGGGAGGAGGAGGAGAAAGAGGAAGAGGAGGAGAAGGAGGAGGAGGAGGAGGAGGAGGAGGAGGAGGAGGAGGAGGAAGAAGAAGAAGAAGAAGAAGAAGAAGAAGAAGAAGAAGAAGAAGAAGAAGAAGAAGGAGAAAGATGGTAAGAACAGCTTCAGGGTATGAACCAGACTGGGTCCTGGGGATGCTTTGTATCTTCAGTTGACTCACAGAACTCAGAGTACTAATTGGTCAGTACTCTTGATTAACATTATCATGAGTACTGATTAATTATCTGATTTAAAAGTGAATATTACAAACCTGCAAGCACCTTAAACTTTGTTTTTTTAAAAAAGCAACGATTTTAGTAACTATGTTTCCTCTATAGCAAGTCGCATTGCTCTGGGATTAATGTCACCAGAGCAACGACCAACTGTGAGAAGGTGTGCTCCTCAGCTCTGGCCCACCTCTCAGGGTTCCCTCTCCTGCCTTCAGTTATGGCTTCCACCCACTTCCGCCATGGCCACCCTCCTGCATCATTACTTCCCTCTTTTCTCAGAGCATTCAGGTCTTTCTTGTTGGTAAGAAGCCATCCTTAAGCTGGTGTCCTTGAACACACGTGGTCCTGTCCCAAGAGCTCTGTGTGGTCCCTCAGTCCTCTCTTCCTCGTGTTTTCAGTCCTCTCCTCCAAGCCGAATCCATCTTTCAGACTACAAATAACTCAAGTTTTTGTTTTAAAGAACTCTTCCTTTGACTGCAGCTCTTCTCTATTGCCAGAATTCCCTTCTGTGTTCATGACACTTATTTATCACCTTGTGAATTCATTTCTTTTTCTTTTTCTTTTTTTGGTTTTTCCAGGTAACCCTGGTTGTCCTAGAACTTGCTCTATAGATTAGGCTGGCATCCAAGTCAGAGACCCGCCCGCCTCTGCCTTCCTCTTAGCAGCTCTTTAACTCACAGCTGTGGCCACTCCACTGAAAACCTAGATAAAAGATTTGTCAGCTGTGAGGTGAGAACTTGTTTTAAGCACTGCTCCCAGACATTTCTGGTATCCAGTGTGGCCCATTTCCCTCACTTGAAAACCTATCACCCTCTACTTCCACGGCACAGAGACGCCCCAAGCTCTCTTCTCCTTTGCTAACAGCTTTTTCTCAGTCTCTTTCATGAGTTCTTGTTCTTTGCTTTCTCATTTCTTTTCCTCCCTTTCTTCCCCCCATCCTTTCTTCTCTCCTTTCTCCCTTATTACTGTGCAGGAATCAAATCCAGAACCCAATTGTACTGGATAATTTTGAGTCAACTTGACACAGGCTGGAGTTATCACAGAGAAAGGAGCTTCAGTTGGGGAAGTGCCTCCATGAGAGCCAACTGTGGGGCATTTTCTCAATTAGTGATCAAGTGGGGAGGGCCCCTTGTGGGTGGTGCCATCCCTGGGCTGGTAGTCCTGGGTTCTATAAGAGAGCAGGCTGAGCAAGCCAGGGGAAGCAAGCCAGTAAGTAACATCCCTCCATGGCCTCTGTATCAGTTCCTTCTTCCTGACCTGCTTGAGTTCCAGTCCTGACTTCCTTTAGTGATCAACAGCAGTGTGGAAAGTAAAAGCTGAATAAACCCTTTCCTCCCCAACTCTCTTGGTCATGATGTTTGTGCAGGAATAGAAACCCTAAATAAGACCCCAATATATGCGAAGCAGGTGCTCCAGCACGTGGCCTCCACACTCTACCTCATTCTAAGTGTTGTGTGCCAAGGCTCTGCCTTTGACCTCTTCTCAGTCCACACTGCTATCTGTTGCTGCTGCTCTCATGGTGTCAATACACATGACATGTGTCCTACGCTGACAATTCTTACATCTGTTTCCTCTGAGGTCAGACTAGGAAGCCAGACTGCTTTCTAGACAACCAGAGCTGGACATTTGAAGGGCACCTCGTCCTGCACCATTTTATCCCACTCATGTGGTCAAACTTCCCTCACCCAATTTCCCAAACTACAAATCCTTGTCAGTTCTCAGCCTCAGCACTAGTGATATTTTGGGTCAGAAAATACACTGTTACGAGGAGGCTGCTGTGGCTAATATAGGGTTCAAATAGCATCCTGGCTGCTATCAACTAGATGTCAATAATGACTCTGCCTTGAACTTACAGAGATTTGCCCGCCTCTTCCTCCTGAGTGCTGGGATTAAAGACATGCATCACCACAGCCTGGCTTCATAAAGTGATTCTTGACACTGACATATCCTCTAGTAAGGACAGGGATTAAAATCTACTAGGATTGAACATCACCAGATTAAAGGCATGTATTTAGGTATCACCGTGCAACTTGGACAAGTTTCTATTTCTCTGGGCTCTGGTTTATTTTCTGTTCGATGGAACTTAAATATTTGTTACAGGTAAACCTCTGGTCTGTTCCATAGTGGACCATGGCAAACTTGATTTCTCTCTTTATATCTAATTAAGCCCCCCTTTGCTGGCCAGGACTGCCTCTATTCACATCTCTCCTCTTATGGCCTGGTTTCGACAACAGGTCTCTTTGGTTTGCAGCCAGCCGTTTCCCTCTGACTTCACAGGGCACACTAGGCCTTCCCATTGGCCCTGTTTCCCTTTCCCCATTACTGTTCTGGTCTGGCTGCCTTGAGACGTCCAGCTGTATGCATGGCCTCTTCTGCTCCCGTGCGCTAACTTCCTTGGTCCCTCCGCCTGGAATCAGCTCCCAAGATCATGTGACTCTCATCCCCTCCATAAAGCTCACTCAGGTTCTACCTGGAGCCGTCCTCCCCACAGGGCTCGGTGCTCTCTCTCCCAGGTTCTGTAGAACCACATCGGCTCTCCCCGTGCTTCTGTCTCATTTGGGTAGATCTGTGCTGCCAAGTCTGTCTCTGATGTACTTGTGAGGGAAAATTGTGGATTTTTCATCATTATTATATACACAGGAGGACATCTAGCATGTTCCCTGACACGCAGAAAGTCTTTGGAAAATATTTATGGAGTGAATGAAGAGATATAGCACCATTATTGATCTCCATGTTAGGTTTAGAGCCATAGTTTAGAAGTGCTTATAAAACAGTTCATAAATCTCCCTAGAAACAGTTGTTTCCTTGGCCAGGAGCTTAGAGAAGACACAGTGCTGATGGTAACACTGGCATGAACGCACGTGGCTGACTCATGACTGGAGGAGATGTTTACAACCCCATCGCTGTGCCCTCTGCCAACCAGAGGTGTCCCCCCCCATGTCTGACCATTGTGGGCTTCAACTACCCTAATTCAGAACTCTTCCGGTCAGTAAACCTGTAACGAGTAACCTTGTTAGACTACACTGGCCTCTGGATTAAACAGCCATTCTACAAATACTACTGGCCTTAGAATCTTGGGTTGAACTAACCAGATTAAAATTCCAAGGGTTGGGGATTGCTGATCCTGTAGACTTCATGGCCTCTGCATCAGCTCCTGCTTCCTGACCTGTTTGAGTTCCAGTCCTGACTTCCTTTGGTGATGAACAGCAATGTGGAAAGTAAAAGCTGAATAAACCCTTTCCTCCCCAACTTGCTTCTTGGTCATGATGTTTGTGCAGGAATAGAAACCTCAACTAAGACACCTACATATGTGAAGCTGGTGCTCCAGCCCTAACCCTAACATGACATTTCTTTTCCTTTTATGTTCTTTTTCTTTTTCTTTTTGGCTGCATGCATATCTGTGTGATGGTATTAGAAGCCCCGGAACTGGAGTTACAGATAGGCCTGAGCTGCCATGTGGGTGCTGGGAATTGAACTGCGGTCCTCTCCGCTGAAAGAGCAGCCACTGCTCTTAAATGCTGATCCATTTCTCCAGCCGCAGCTGCTCCCCCCCCACACACACACAGTCACATGGCATTTCTATTCGGGAATGATTTAAAGTGTACAGTAGATGTAGGTTACATATCAGTCAATCTTGTGCTGTTCTATACATGTGAGACTCAAGCACTTGCATATTTTGGTATCTGCAGTGGTTCTGAAATCAGTCCCGAGTATTAAGGGATGACTGTATAAATTAAACCCTACTGGTACACAGAAGGATGTATATGCTGTCCACATCAGAACGCAAAACCAACTGCAGGTTTCTTTGTTACTGATTTTCATACTCAGCATCCCTCAAAAGGCTACCAGGAATCCTGGCAGCTTCTTCCCAGGATGCATCAGTGCTGGACCAACACACTCCCACCCCCCCTTTACTGAGCCCTGGGAGTACTGCCAGGCACCAAGCACTTTAGTCTTGCGCTGTTTCTTCTTCTTCCTCCTCCTCCTCCTCCTCCAAGGATAAAAAAGTTTCGTCGGGCACAAGGTTACACACAAAATGGGCCTGTAGGCTCTCTTGTTCAGCTCTGCTCTTTGAGTCTCAGTTTCCCCATCTGTTAGGTGTACGATACAGGTAGACCATTTTAGGGCTCTTCCTAGTTTCAAGAAAGTGTAGGTGGGGGAGGCTGTAAATGTGGGGAAGGAGGAACCTAGTCTCCAGAAGGTAGCTTCAGTTGTGTTAGTCCAACAGGGCATACCTGCCAGTGAACCTGGGTAGCCGGGGAGCCTAGCTGCTACACAGAAGTCCGCAGCGGGCAGTGCACCGAACCCTAGAGAAGTTCCCTAGGATCTTGGCGAGGCGGGAAACTCAGTGGTCTGAGAAATTTCAGCTAGTCACAAATCTGGCTCCAGAAGGACAGGGATCAGCTTGGTCCCGAGGGGCGGGGCGGGAACAGTGGTGGAATCAGGAAATTCCTTTTTACTGTGGGCTCTCCCTACCCCATTCCAGGGCAACGATTTGTCCCAACCTAGTTTCCCCGAGAAAGAGAAAACGAAATCTGCCTTGGGTTTCCCCCGCGCCCTGTTGGGGTTTGTAGCTTGCGTGGGACCTCAGGAACACCGGTGCGCCTGAGTTCTGGGCCTTCCCGCCGGCAGGGAATGGGACCAATCCTCAGCGAGTCCTCCGGCTCCCGAGCACAGTGCCAGTTGGTCCCCGAGCTCTGGGAGGCGTCCCCAAGCACCACTCCGGTTCAGCTTAAGGTGGTGTCACATGAGCTGCGGGGGAGTGGGAATCCAGGGAGTGGGCGGTGGTGTGCACGCCCGGAGGGGGCCGCCCAGTCCACCTATATGCACAGAGACCCGTCTGACGGATGCCAGGAATTCCCAATGAGAGGCGCTGGGGGGGAAGTTTGGGCAACTCGGCCTGGCCAAT
The DNA here is from genome assembly GCA_964023405.1 of Apodemus agrarius. Taxonomy (NCBI): domain Eukaryota; kingdom Metazoa; phylum Chordata; class Mammalia; order Rodentia; family Muridae; genus Apodemus; species Apodemus agrarius. Next base: position 43,049,930 of record OZ030011.1, read on the forward strand.
GGAGAACCTCGGGAGGGCTCTGCCCCTTCTCCCCGCCCCCGCCCGCCTCTGCTCCCGCAGCGCGAGTGTTCACAGAGCGCAGTGTGCGTGGAGATTAGGTCGGAGCGCGCGCCTCAGGAAGGCAGTCCGCGAGCTCCAGCCGCCGTCGTCAGCAGCAGCCTCCGCGAGCAGAGCCGCGGCGGAAGCGGGCGCAGGGGAGCGAGCCCGGCCCCGCCAGCTCAGCCCAGCCCAGCCCAGCCCAGCCCAGCCCAGCCCAGCCCAACCCAGCCCTGCCGACTCCCTCCCCACACCCGGGCAGCAGCCGCCGTCGCCAGGAGGAGAGAAGGTGGAAGAAGAAATCCAGCCCCTAGCACGCACACACCATCATGGACCATTATGATTCCCAGCAGACCAACGACTACATGCAGCCTGAAGAGGACTGGGACCGGGACCTGCTCCTGGATCCGGCCTGGGAGAAGCAGCAAAGGAAGGTTAGCAGCCACCCCCACCCGCTACAGCCCTGAGCCCTGATCCGCTCTGCCCGCTGCACTCCTGGGTTCCCGGTTGGAAACCAGTTCCCGGCGCGCAAGAGCGGAGGCGGGGACATCGCGGCCACTGCGAGGTGGGGTATTGGGTTACAGGCACCGGGCGGGAGAGCAGAGCACCCTTGCTCTGGAGCCCGCGAACAGCTAGCCGCGGCGCGGGGAGGTGGCGCGCTGGCGGGCAGATCGCCTCGGAGCGGGTGGTCTGGGCCACCCTGGTGCTGCCGAAACCGTCTCGCCGTGGGCAAGGCGCGGGGGCGATGCTCCAGAGGCTGGGGCTGAGACTTAGGTTCCATGGCTGCTTACTTGGGATCGATTTTCCCCTTCTCTTTTTCCTGGCGCCTCCATATGGCGTGCGGTGGGAGCACGCTTCCTGGGCCGCCCTGGGGCTCTGTACCATGGAGGCAAGCTGCCCCGGACTCTGCGCTCTGAGCTGGGTCCGCAGACAGTGGGCAGAACCGGTGTCGGAGGGTTTGGCGACCTCCTCGGGATCTACCTGGAAGTGGACGTGCCGGAGTGCTGCTGGAGCTGAGAAAATCGGGGGTCGTTCGCGGGCTCCCCAGGGCCTTGTGGGGGCGGGGTCAGGACGGTGAACGGTTTTATTGCTTAACTCAGTGAACTGGTGACTGTAAGCCTTGCGTCTGCGTTTTACCCTGTTCTTTTGCTGGCGAAACGCGAGTTTGAGTAGCTTGGCTCTAGCTGGGTTCCTGGAGGAGAGACAGACTCAGGAGATATTTGGGGTTGTTCTTCGAGGATCCCTGCTTAGCCATGGCCCTGTATCCTAGTCGCCATCGGCGAGGTTCGGGATATGCTGACCCATCTGAGCTGGGAAATTGGCGATGGATCCCGAGTGTAATGGCTAGTGGCTAGTGGCAGGAAGAGGTCAGAAACCACTCTTGGTTGGGGAGGGGGAGGCATTAACCCTGCCATGGCTTCCTGCCTGAGCAGAGAGTGCTTTCCTCAGGCGGCCACGTACCCTGACCTCCCCCCCCACCTCCAATTCCTGGCCAGTCCCTCCCCCCCCCATTTTATACCCCCCCCCAACACACACACTTCGTGATCTGGGAATGGGGGGGGGGTTTACAGAATGGCGCGTCCCTCTGGATAGTGCGGTTAGGGCTGGGCTTGAGGGAGAATGCTCATGTCCAAAAATGGTAACATTCATTCCCTTTTTTAAACTTAAAAGGGGGGGAGTTTAGTGAGCCGGCTGAAGTTTTTTTTTTTTTTTCAGCTAAAGGCATCCTGTATTAGCTCACTCAGGAATCCTAAGCCCTGAAACGGTGCCCTTTTACTCACTCCATCAGACAAGCAGAGGTGATTTAAAACACACCACAATGGGCTTCCTCAAACAGGCGACCTGGGGCCCTGCCCCTGCTTCTTACTGCAACTGCAACTTAAGAGCGTCCCTTGGCTTTGAACTGACTTCTTTGTAATGTATTGGTAGCTTACAGACACCGCCCTCTTCCTGTCAGCCCCTCCCCCTCTTCTGGGAGGATTGAGGGCTGAGGGTCTTTCCCCCCTCCTCACTGGCGAGTTTATTTCCTGGGACTGTTGGTGGGAGAGAAGACTGAGTGAGCAGTTTGGAGATTCCCAGGGAGGAGGAGAGATCTCCCTCCTTCCCCTATTTCTTTCTCTATCAAAAAAAAAAATGTTTCTTAAAGTGACTTTTTTTTTTAAAAAGTATGCATTGATGTTTTGCCTGCATGTGTGTCCCTGTGAGGGTGTCAGCTCTCCTGGAACTGGAGTTATAGGCAGTTATGAGTTGCCACGTGGGTACTGAGAATTGAACCTGGGTCCTCGGAAAGAGCGGCCGATGCTCTTAACTGATGAGCCATCTTTCCAGATGTTAAAAAAAAAAATCTTTCTTAAGAATAGATTTTAAGTTGGACAGGAGGGGTGGGATCAGAATGGTGGAAATCTTGGAATCTTCCATGGAGAATAGAAGTCCCTTCCAGGAACCCACCTTTGTGCTGGAAGAGACAGGAGTGATGGAGCTGTTGAAGGGCCAGGCCTGTATCCAGATACTGAGCTTTGGGCCGATATGCTCACCCAGTATTAAAGAATGAATGGCTGAACAAACATATTCAGTAGAGTTGGAGAGAAAATGATAGCTTCCCAGAACACTGACCTGGTAGGAACAGACAATCTGGGGAATTTGATCATCTGGGGAATTTGGTCATCTCCGGGCATATGTAACATATGTAGGCTGATGTTGGCTAATGTGGGCAGCGTGGTACCCATTTTATCTTGGAGATCCCAGCAGCCCTGTGAGCTAGACACATGTGAGGATGAGTACACCAGTTAAGAGAGAAGTAGCTTGGGTTGAGGAGTCGTGTACGGCGCCCTGGAAGCAGCAGCTGGGGGAAGGATGGAGAACTACTAAGTCTGGAATCCCAGAAGCCAGTGGGCTTTGGAATGAGGGAATCCACGTTTGCTTAGGTTAATAGTGGGAGTCTGGCAGAAGGCCCTCTGCTCTTGTCTGGAAAGCCTGGTCCAAGGCTGTGGCCCTGGCCATTCATTCTCTATTGCCTTCTGTGAGCATAAGTTTCCTCACCTGCAGAATTTTAGCCCTGTGTAGCGCTTAGCAGAATAATAGGGACATTTTTTAAAAGCTTAAAGCAGCACCATGTAGGGGTTGCTAGTCTTCCTACTGACTGGGAGTGGGACAGACCACCGCCTGTGAGTGAACAGGGCCAAAGGAGGCTGGGGAGAATTGAGGTGGCCTGGAGCAATGGGAGCCAAAGGTCAGGGTGTGAGAGGCAGAGGACAGCCTGCTTTTAGTCCTGGTGCAGCAGAGCTGTTTGCGAGACTGTGGGCAGGTCACTTTCTTCATCTCTCTGTGTGGTGTATGTGTGGGTATACTTATGTGGTGGCTAGAGATCCACGTTTGGCGACTTCCTGAGTCACTCTGTACTTTAGTTATTGAGATAGAGTTATTCTATGCCCTGCCCTGGCTGGTCTGGAATTCTGCAACATAGAACAGATTGACTTTGAACTCAGAGACACCATGTGCCTCTGCCTCCACACCTGGCCAACTCTCTACTTTGTTTTTGAAAAAGGGGGTGAGGAGTGTGTGGGGGTGTCTCTCTCACGGAACCTGGAGCTCTTGACTTAGCTAGTCTGGCTAGCCAGCAAACTCCAGGGATTTGCTTGTCTCTCTGCCCCAGCTAGTGCTGAGCGTACAGGCCTGTGCCACTGTACGCTCTTCTTATGTGGGTGCTAGAGATTGAGTTTAGGTACACTTAGTACTTGTGCAGAAAAGTGCCTTCGTGTCTGGGCCAGCTCCCCAGCTCTGAGCTTTTTCCAGCTAAAGTTTCGCAGATGCACTGTGAATGCTTACTGACTGTGAGCCAGGCTGAGTTCTAGGTGTTGGAACTGGGACCTTGAGTGAGACAGAGCAGATCTCTCTGTTGTTGCCTTGTCTGTGAACCTGATGCATTTCTGCCCAGCCCCTCCCCACCTCCCCAGTTCTTTTTTTTTTTTTTTTTTTTTTTTTTTGGTTTTTTGGATTTGGTTTTTTCGAGACAGGGTTTCTCTGTATAGCCCTGGCTGTCCTGGAACTCACTCTGTAGACCAGGCTGGCCTCCAACTCAGAAATCCACCTGCCTCTGCCTCCCAGAGTGCTGGGATTACAGGCGTGCGTCACCACCACCCAGCTCTCCCCAGTTCTTAACCCACTCCTCTGAAATGCTGTGGTGGGAACTACTTCTTGGTGGAGGTGGATGCAGGTAGAAGCTTGAGCAGGCAGGAGGCATGACTCAAGGAGCCAAAGAGGGGGGGGGCTGTGCTTATCCCTTCTTAAAAGAATGATTTGGGGCCGAGTTCTTGGCTGGTCCACAGACCTCCAAATGCAAAGTAAGGCTACAGCACAGAACCAAAGGAGATCAGCTTCGATTCCCCTTCCTGACTTCCAAGATCAGGCCTGAAGTCCTCTCTCTTTCCCAAGACAGTTCTTTTCATGATGACCAAAGGTGTCTCCCTGTGTGTTCCCTCTCTGAGATCTTGCCACACCCTTGAGTATATGAGCACAGATGTAAGGCAGGCTAAAGAGAATATTGACTTGGAGACGTGGAGTCAAGTCCTGGGTCTCATGACCTTGGGTCAGGTCCTTTAAGCTTTAGTTCAGGCTTCATACTTGTAAGAACCAGCTGATGCAAAAAAAAAAAAAAAAAAAAAAAAATTTTTTTTTAAATGTGCATTGGTGTTTTGCCTGTATGTCTGTGTGAGGATGTCCCGTCCCCTGGAACTGGAGTTACAGACAATTGCGATCTGCGATGGGGGTGCTGGGACGTGAACCTGGGTCCTTTGGGAGAGCAGCCAGAGCCACTAACCATCTTTTCAGCCCCCTAGCTGATGCAGTTTCAACTTGAGATGTTAAGATGATACTTCTGCTGCCAAATTCTATTTTCCTCTTCTCTCTGGTCTTGGAAGTTCTGGGTGACTGGGTATTCCCACAGGTGTCAGCCTTGGGGCCTTTCATAATAAAAAGACACTTAATCGATATTTGCTGAGTATTCATTAGCTGTTGGCAGGTGAATGAAAGCGGCTGTGGATAGGGTGCAGGCAGGCTAGGTCTCAGCAAGAGAGGCCACCTCACTCACTCACACTGGTTTCTGGGCAGCTGGGCAGTCCCATAGGAGCTTACCTACAATTCCCCAGAAGGAAAGGGCTTGCATGGATGGACTTACTGGGAAGGATTAGACATCCCAAGCCAGGGTGGTACCTGTTGGACGTGAAATCAGAAAGAACAAAGACTTGGCCCTTCCATCCTCCCCTTGACTGCCATGCCTGTGACAGTGTCTTTGGGGCCAAGAACCCAGGCTGCCCCGTTCTTTCCTGAATTTCTGATGTTGAGCCCAGGGACAGGACTGACTGAGGCTGCTGCTTGGGGACATAGATGCTCTTTGTCCTAGATAAAGACCTAATCCTAGACCTGCATTCTGGTTCCAGCTTCAGCAGATGAGTGTGCACTGAGTGTGCTGGGGTGGGGGTGGGATCTAAAGGTCGGCTTCCTCATTGACTAGCTGTGCCATCTTGGATCTACATAGTAAATTCTAGGCCAGCTCGGGACCCTCTCTCAAAGCCCCTTCCCCGACCCAAAGAACCCAACCAAAAAAACAAAAGCAAAAACTAATCAGAAAGTACTTAAAACTTGCGTCATCATGACATAGTGCAAGAAACTTGACACAGCGAGAGTAAACGTCCTTTTTTTAAAAATTTATTTTATTTATATTAGTATTGTATAGCTGTCTTCAGACACACCAGAACAGGGTATCAGATTCTGTTACAGATGGTTGTGAGCTAATGTGTGGTTGCTGGGAATTTGTACTGGCTAGTTTTGTGTGTCAACTTGACACAGGCTGGAGTTATCATAGGAAAAGGAGCTTCAGTTGGGGAAGTGCCTCCATGAGATCCAGCTGTGGGGCATTTTCTCAATTAGTGATCAACTCAGGAGGGCCCCTTGTGGGTGGTACCATCTCTGGGCTGGTATTCTTGGGTTCTATAAGAGAGCAGGCTGAGCAAGCCAGGGGAAGCAAGCCAGTAAGTAACATCCCTCCATGGCCTCTGCATCAGCTCCTGCTTCCTGACCTGCTTGAGTTCCAGTCCTGACTTCCTTTGGTAATGAACAGCTGTGTGGAAGTGAAAGCTGAATAAACCCTTTCCTCCCCAACTTGGTTCTTGGTCATGATGTTTGTGCAGGAATAGAAACCCTGACTAAGACAAATTGGTACCAGCGTAGTGGGGTATTCCTGTGACAACCTGACCATGTTTTGGGGAGGACTGTGGAAGGACTTTGGAACTTTGGGCTAGATGGTCCATTCAGTGATGAGACCTCTGTGAGACCGTTGTGGAGGAGCTTGGAAGATTATGTTGAGAACAGTGCAGAAGATGGAGGCCTGGCTTGTGAAATTTCAGAGGGAAAATTAAAGACTCTTATCAGGGCCATGAAGACTCTGTGGTTCTGGTTAGCTGGGGCTGAAGAATCAGCTGTGAGTAACAAGATACCAGAACCACTAAAGTGAGCCGTTGTGTTACTGGGACTATTGATGCTGGTTAGCTGGAGCTAAGAAATTAGCGGTGAGTAAGAAGAGACCAGCATCACTGAGGTGAAATCTTCTGGGATGTGTTTTCTGAGAGCACAGAGAGTGTGTTCCAGATAGCCAAGGTTGTGCCTCGTGCTGTAGCAGGACTTGGTACTGTGTAAGAGTCACCCAGGTGGTACTGCTTTTGAAGGCATGAAGGCATCATGAAGAACAGCTGAGGCTTGGTACGCTGAGAGACCACGGAAGGCCATTGGTGAAAGTGTACCCTCAGTTGTAATTGATGGCCCAGGACTGAAGGGGTCATGCAAAAGAGTTGAGGCTTGGAGATGCCAGTACTATGCGATGACCACCAAGGACAGCAGCAGCAGTGGAGTACAGGTAGCTGGAGCCTAGAAGACAAGGTGTGTGCTACAACGGGAAGAGCTGGAGAAGTGACCCAAGCCCTTGGAGGAGCCCAGAAGATCGTGAGTTGGATCCCAGACTTTGGAGTTTGAGTTTTGCCTTTGATTGTGACTGTACCCTGATATTTTTCCCTCTTGAAAGAAGGTATTTTAGTGGAGCCCACAGTTCAGAGACTTGAATTTTTAAAAGACTTTGAATTTTAAGATATTGGACATTTTAAAGGGATTGAACTTTTAATATGTAAAGACTGTGGGACTTTTTATGTTATTTACATCTTGGGGATGAATAAGAAAGTAAGGGTTGAGGCTTAACAGTGATATGTTGGTGTGTCAAGTTGACAAGGGGTCAATTGTACTGGCTAGTTTTGTGTGTCAACTTGACACAGGCTGGAGTTATCATAGGAAAAGGAGCTTCAGTTGGGGAAGTGCCTCCATGAGATCCAGCTGTGGGGCATTTTCTCAATTAGTGATCAACTCAGGAGGGCCCCTTGTGGGTGGTACCATCTCTGGGCTGGTATTCTTGGGTTCTATAAGAGAGCAGGCTGAGCAAGCCAGGGGAAGCAAGCCAGTAAGTAACATCCCTCCATGGCCTCTGCATCAGCTCCTGCTTCCTGACCTGCTTGAGTTCCAGTCCTGACTTCCTTTGGTAATGAACAGCTGTGTGGAAGTGAAAGCTGAATAAACCCTTTCCTCCCCAACTTGGTTCTTGGTCATGATGTTTGTGCAGGAATAGAAACCCTGACTAAGACAGAATTGAACTCAGGACCTCTGGAAGAGCAGTCCGTGCTCTCAACCCCTAAGCCATCTCTCCAGCCAGAGAATGTCCTTTAGGAGCCATTTATTTAGCCCAGGAATTTGCCCTGCCCTCACACCTCCTGGCAACTTCCCCAAGCTCACTTCACCCTAGAACTTGATGGAGCCCCTTCCTCTTCAAGCCCTGCTCCACATGGGTAGGCTGGGAAGCAGGTGCCCCCCACTGGTTAAGCAATAGACAAAGCCTGAAGAAGTGGGGGAGGAAAAGTTGGCCATTAGGCCACAGATGCCAGCTGGCCCCAGCCCAGCCAGGTGTGAGAAGGCCTGGCTTGTGGCCCCAAACCAGAGTCTTCAAGTTGAGGGGCACTAGTGGTGGGTTTGTGGGACCGAGAGGCTGACAGGCTCTCGAAGGGTACATGGCCAGTGTCCTCTGGAGGAATCTCTTTTCTGAGGATGGCTTTTGGGAGGTGCTCTCTAAAAAGGCCTGGTACTGGGCACCTGGCTGATGGCCACAGACTAGAAATTGGGCTTAAGAGCTTGTCATACAAGACATACTTTTTATGGTTCTAGAGCTGAGATGGAGTAGCTCCAGCCTGAGCTATCACCTGGCCAGGGATGTTCTGCTGCGCGGCTCCTGGAAAGAGTCCAGTCCTAATGTCGTTGAATTATCGAGATGACCTAATGCCATTGAATCACTGAGGTGACTACTGGAACCAGTTACAGGGTATTAACTGAAAACCCTGGGTGCTCTGTCTTGTGGGTCACGACAGCTGCAGTTTAGATGGAGAAACTATGGTGGTGTTGGCTGGGGGGTGGGTCTCATGTAGCTCAGGCTGGCCTTGATTATATTTTGCTTATCTGAGAATGGCCTCCTGCCTCTACATCCTAAGTGCTGGGAGAACTGATAAGTAACAGCACACGCTGTGGTGCTGGGAATTGAACTCGGCGTTCTCCTGCATGGTGGGCACACCTTCTACCCTCTAGCTCTAGCTTTAGCCCCTGGCCCTTTTCTTTCTGAGAGTGATGCCTAAGCCATGCTGTCCAAGCAGGCACTGGTCAGGCTCCTAGGGCTCACACCTCCGTAGGGTCCTCCCAGCCAGTCAGCCCCAGCGATTGATCCCCAGGCTGACATGCAGCCAAGCGTTGCCTGCTCTACTGGCCTTGCCCTTTCTCCTCTGGATATGGCCAGTGGCCTCACATCTCCACAGGAGCAGTCCTGTGAGCTGGGCCCATCCACTCAGCAAGAATACTGTCAGGGCTAGGTGTGGGACTCATCCTTTTCTTGAATGGGAGACAGGGGAGGCAGGTGCATCAGTCTACCCGGTCTATGTAGTCAGTTCCAGGCTGTCCACACAGTGAGACCCTGTCGAAATAATAATATGCTGGCAGGTTCTACAGCTGCATGGGACAGTTAGGGGGGCAAAAAGTTCCTCAGACCTTCTTTCAAGGCCTTCCATTGACTGGGGGTTATTTCACAGGGCTTTGGTGGGCAGGGCACTAGGAGTTCAGCCCACCGTAGGTATCCTGAGGGCCCATATGCATGTGTGTCCCTGTCGTGTGTCCCAGGTGGAGAACTGTGTGACCTTTTCAAGATCTCAAGGTCAGGGTCACAGCGGCCTAAGGATCTGAAGAGTCCCACCCCCTCAGTTTGCTCTGCAGTGCTGCTTATAAAATAGTCTGCATGCGTAGGAACATTAAGCAAAGATGGATGTATACAAATAAAACCCCAGGGGTGGACAAGTTCTGGAATTAGACTGTGGCGGTGGTGGTTGCGTGGCCTTGTGAATAGATTCAAAATTACTGGATTGTGCATTGCGAAAATGGTGACAATGATGTTATGAGAATTATGTCTCGATTGAAAAACCCAAGAGAAGACTAATAATATAAAGAAGAAGCTGACAGCTGCCTGTCATCCCACCTCCCAAATGTGAATACTGTCACAGGAGTTCAGATGGTATCTGCCGGCCTCATAAGGTATCCTTACTTTGGTAACAGTGCTTCTGCGCCCTCCCCCCACCCCACCCCATTTCTTCTTGCTCGCTCTCTGCTCCTGGGCTGGGATTAGGAACCATGAGCTATGGTAGGAGTAGAGCTGAAGAGTCATCGGGAAGAAAAGCGAGCCATCCGATTGGCCTCTTGGAAGCTGCCTGAGAGTGTATGACACATAAGCATTGGAGCAGGGCTGGGGAGGAAAGGTGGGTTTCCTATCGTCCCAAGTCCCGCCTTGTGAGAGAGTCCTGGGGGTGTTCAAATATAAGCCCCGTTGGACGGTGGCCACCTCCCTTCTCGCCTTCTGCTGTCACTAGGGTCAGCAGGCAAGGGTAGCTTTCCTCAGGGTCCGGGCAGGCATGGGCTGGGGAGGCAGCCCCGCCTCCTTGGGAAGTTGCCTAGCAATAGTGGGAAGGTGACTTAGCCTGCTTTAGAGGTGGGAGGAGAATAAAAGGCAGTGAGGATGGGAACTGGGTGTAGATGCGGAGGATGCTGTTCCCCTGGAAACGGCCTGCTTGGTCCTTGGCTGCCATGGGCCTCTCGTAGGACTGTGATTTGCTATCCCCTGAGATGGATCAGAGTCTTCTCCAGGATTGCGTCCCAAAAGTTCCAGAGTGGAGGAACCCTTGCATGCTCGGCCGTTCAGTCAGACATGCGCGGCCTGTAAGTCAGGCACCCTTAGTCAGGGGCCTCTGTCAGCTTTCGCTGCAGCAGGGAACAGAGATGTAGGGTGGTCACTTTTCCTAGAATGACCGGAATTCAGGGACAGAGTAAGATGCTCCCGGGGCCCACAGAGAAGGGGTTGGACATGAAGACCCAGGTGTTCATTTTGGTTTGAAATGTTTTATAACCAAAAGGTACTGAAAGGGAAATATAAACACTGTCCACTTCCTGGGGAGGGAAGAGAAGATCCTCAAGGGTGGACTGGCCAGGAGAGCTGTCTGTTTTACCTCAGTCAGCCAACTGGTAAAAAGACCAGCGGCTCACAGTGATTAAAGGCTAACTGACTGCGATGGCCTTGGTCTGCATGCCTCTTCGAGGCAGGCATGTTTAGTCTCCTTTGCGGAGATGGGAAACCGAGACACAGAGAAGTAGCTTGCCCAGGAGCTGACCCGCTAATAAGCTGAGTTATGAACGAAACTAGTCGGATTAACTTCAGAATTCTGACTTTTAGCCATCAGTACAGTCACACCCTCTGCTGTGAAGGGGCTTATGATTTAACTGACTCGAGTCTTTTTTTTCCTTTTCTTTTCTTTTCTTTTCTTTTCTTTTCTTTTCTTTTCTTTTCTTTTCTTTTCTTTTCTTTTCTTTTCTTTCTTTTCTTTTCTTTTCTTTTCTTTTCTTTTCTTTTCTTTTCTTTTCTTTTCTTTTCTTTTCTTTTTTGGTTTTTCGAGACAGGGTTTCTCTGAATAGTCCTGGCTGTCCTGGGACTCACTGTGTAGACCAGGCTGGCCTTGAACTCAGAAATCCGCCTGCCTCCACCTCCCAAGTGCTGGGATTACAGGCGTGCCACCACCGCCCTGCTGAGTACTGGGTGAATAATCCCTCAGGGTAGAATGTAACCAAGGGCTCATTTTATGATTCATGGCTCTTCACATTTATACTCTTGTCTTAATTGTGATGGATTTCTTGCCATTAATGGCGATGAGCAAGTGTGTGAGGACTAATCTCCATTTTAGGGTGGAGAAAATGAGGCTCAGAAAAGTTAAGTGACTTTAACCAAGGTCTGGACACAACTTGAATGTTTAGGGGGAGTTTTGGCCAAAGTCTTTGGAGAGAGTCTTAGCCGGACAGATCCTGGATGACACAAACACTTCTGAAGTTACTTTCCTTAGTTGGGGGTTGGGGGATGCCAGTAGCCACACTGTGCACCCCCAAGGTGCTCTTAGCCCTGACTCTAGCTTTTGGGGTTCGACCACCCCCTCCCTGTTGCTTCCTTCTCACACCTGCCCTGCCCTTTGTTTATGGTCCCCCAGGGGGACCAGATAGGCTTTGCCCCAGGCGCCAGTACTATTTTGATTGCCGGTGTCCACACTTTAAGCCTAGAGAGTAATGTTCCCGGAAAGGTATAGGGGAAAGTTGAGGCTTAGGTTGGTTTTTGCCATAACAGGAAGTTTCTGGGCCAGGCTGAGAAAACAGCTCCTGCTGGAGTGCAGTGCCGTTTATCAAGCACCGAGCATTGTAGGGCCTCAGAGGGTCTAAACCAGAGGCCCCAGCTGTTGGTTCTAGGTGGAAAAGCAGCCAGTCGGGGAAGGCGCCTCTTCGCTCACCTTGCTTTAGCTGCTTGGAGGTCGGGGCCTGCGGGGCTGTCTGGGATAGGGTTGCAGGCCTAGGATTGTGTTGCCAAGCTACGGCTTACAGGGCCCTGAAGACTTATTTATTTTAGTTGTTTGAGACAGGTTTTTGTTCTGTAGCCCAAGCTGACCTGGAACTCACTGTGTAGCCCACTCTGGCTGCCAGCGCTCAACAATTCTGCCCTGGTCTCCTGAAGGCTAGAATTATAGGCGTGTTATAGGTATGAGCTACCTTGCCCTTCTTCTGAAGAAAGATACTTTAGTATAGGCTTAATCACAAGGATAAAGGGAGAGAAAGGTGCTCAGAAGGAAGTAAGGTGCACCTAAAAAAGCATGGGTGTGGGTTTCTCAAAGAGGAGTTTCAAAAAGAGACAGAGAAAGTTGCCCCTTTAAAATGATCTGAAGAGCTGGACAGTGGTGGCGCATGCCTGTAATCCCAGCACTCTGGGAGTCAGAGGCAGGCTGATTTCTGAGTTCGAGGCCAGCCTGGTCTACAGAGTGAGTTCCAGGATAGCCAGGGCTATACAGAGAAATCCTGTCTCGAAAAAAAACCAAATCCAAAAAACCCAAAACAACAGCACAACAACAACAAAACAACGAGAACAAAATGATCTGAAGAGGTGGAAATGAGGGGAGAAAGATGGTGTTGGGTTCCATTTTCAAATGCTACAGGGGCCATTTCAGAACCTGGAGGTGAATGACCTCCCTCAGGCAAATCTCTTAGTGTATCTTGTCTTCCCTTAGGACAGGAGACCCCTTCCCTTTTGGATGGAGGGGCTGTGAGAGTCAGGTCCTTTCTTATGTCCCACACAGAGAGGCAGAACAGCTTGTATTTTGGGGGTGGAGAAAAAGTGGGACCTTTAATCCCTCTCAGTCCAATGCTAGCCCAGGAACTGGGGCCCCGCACTGCTCTGCCTTGTTAGCTGAGGCACAGACCCCTTTGTGTCTCTCTGGCTGCCAGCAGCCCCTCTGTTGTTTCTGGCTGAAGCCTTGTGTCTGGGGGAGTGGTTCCCCTCAGACACCACAGACATCCTCCAGATAATACATAAGGGCACCTTCCAGTCCAGTCCCCCATATTTCTGAAGAGCCTTTCTTTCCAGGAATCCAAAAGTGATTTTCCAGACTCAGCTCTGGGAGCTGGGATGAGGAGGCACATGGATGTGTTTTCCGGGAGGCGGGCTGGGCCCGGATCCCTGTTTCCTGCCCTTCGGGTTACTGTGGACAGGACTGGAAGTGTCTGTGCGCACAGGCCCTGAGCTCACTCAGCCACCCCCACCTGCCACCGCCTCTAATGTATTGTTCTGTGGTTCTGGGCCTGGAATCTGGCTAGGACTTTGTGCACACTAGACGAGCGTGACACCCCCACTCTCGAGTGACACCCCCACTCTCTTCTTTTTATAAAATGTAAGTTAAGCAACGTGGGTCTGGTGAGACTACTTAGCAGTGAGAAGGACTTGCTGCTAAGCCTGACAGCCTGAGTTCAGGGCCTGGAGCCCACATGATGGAAGAGAAGAAGCAGTTGCTGGAAGTTGCCCTTTGACCTCCACATATTTGCACAGCTGCATATAAATAAGTTAAGGTGTAACGGGATACATTTTTTTAAAAAGTTAAACGACAATAATCTTATAGCCTGATTAATTAAATATATATGTAACTTTATCTTAGTTGTGTTTGCATGTCAATACATATTTACTTATTTATTGGTTTTGTTTTGTTTTGAGACAGGGCTGCTTTGTAGCCCTGGCTGTCCTGGGGCTCACTCTATAGACCAGGCTGGTGTCTGGAACTCAGAAATCTACCTGCCTCTGCCTCCTAAGTGCTGAGATTAAAGGTGTACACTACCACTCCTGGCTTTATACATTTATTCTGAAAATTAAGAACTACACCTTTGATGCTTGTACTTGTGTCTGTCTATAACTGCCCTGCTGAGGCTGCCTGGCACTGAGTGGTAGGGTCACTTTGGCACCCAGGGGTGCCTGACTGGAGAACTCTCCCCTGGGCCTTTCTCTATAAAGCCCCTGGTTGAAGAGCGGGTCCAACTTAGGTTTACCATCCTGGGCCTGACTGTTAATGTGTCCCAGTCCCACTAAAGCATGAGAGACGTCTGTAGTGCTGTGGGTTAGGCTGGGCACAGTCTCATTGTTTCACAGATAATGGGCTTGCATTTAGGGCTCACAGCACTTGAGATGGAATGGCTGGCCGGAAGCGAAGGGCATCTGGGGGTTCTTGAACAGATCTGAAAGGTTCATTCAGGTGAGCACAGCAGGGGATTCTAGGGTGTCTGCTTTTGAAGCTGGTTCCTGAAGGGCATGCTGACTGTAGAGTTCTATCTTAAGGCAGTGGCACATTGGAGCTGAACTCCAGCGTTCCTTTCTGGAATCCCATTGGCTTCGCTGGCCGCATGAACCTGCATCCTGAGTTTCATGCTCCTGTCAATAAGCATATGGTCGTATTAACCCTGTCCAGGCTGCTGGCATGTATCTGTGACCATTCTGAAACTGAAGATAATGGAGAGATGGCTCAGTGGTGTAAGAGCTCTGGCTGCTCTTCCAGAGGACCTGAGCTCAATCCCCAGCTCCCACACAGCAGCTCACAAGGGTCTATACCTCCAGTTCCAGGGGATCTGACACCTTCATACAACATACATGGAGGCAAAATGCCAATGCATGTAAAATAAAAATAAATAAATAAAAACTGGAGATAAGCTCGTAGTTCCCGTCGAAACACCGCCTCCCATGTCCCGTTGAGGCCTGGAGGAGGCTTTGCCCGGGTCTCATTGTTTCTTGCAGGTGACAGGTAAAGCCAGAGCCCAGCTTCCTGCCTCTGTGGTGGGCTCTCTGAGGGAGAACAGAAGTCAGTTTCAACATTGTCTTTCTTTCCTAGGCCTGTTTTTTGACATCTGACTCCCATACCCTGTGGTTACCTGCTCCCATGTCCTGCCTAATATTTATTTTTCCTTCCTTCCTTCCTTCCTTCCTTCCTTCCTTCCTTCCTTTTCTTCTTCTTCTTCTTCTTCTTCTTCTTCTTCTTCTTCTTCTTCTTCTTCTTCTTCTTCTTCTTCTTCTTCTTCTCTCCCCTCCCTCCCTCCCTCCCTCCTTCCCTCCCTCCCTCCCTCCCTCCCTCTCTCCCTCTCTCCCTCCCTCCCTTCCTCCCTCCCTTCCCTCCTCCTCCTCCTCCTCCTCCTCCTCCTCCTCCTCCTCCTCCTTCTTCCCTCCCTCCTTCCCTCGATTTGCTTGAGATAGAGTTTCACGTGTCTCAGGTTCATTATGTAGCCAAGGATGATCTTGAACTTCTGATCCCTTTTCTTCCGTTTCTAAGTACTGGAGTTACAGGTGAGTTTCACCAAGCCTGGTTTTCAGTGGTGATGGGGAGTGAAACTAGGGTTTCAGAAGCTAGTACTCTGTGAGACAGACATTCCTGTTGGGGGCTTAGATGAACGTACAAGTTTTAGGAAATGGCAGAGGCAGGAAGCCGTGGTAAACCCCTGTTGTTCGGTCCCAGTCCCAGTCCCAGTCCCCGAGGACAGCAGGTCTCTGCCATCCCTGCTCCACCCTCCTTTCCCTGGCTGTCAGCCACTTAGCTGCTGCCTTCCTCAGCTGCCACCTGGGCTTCCAGGATGGGCTGGTGAGAAACTTGGAAGAGACAGATGTGTCGGCAGACTTGCCGCTCTGTCTCAGAGTGTCACTGTGAGACTCTTGGCTCTGAGGACATTTGGAGGATCAATGACCTGAGGTGCCTTAGACAGTAGAAAGTCTGCTTGTGGGGTTTCCTGGAGTCCCCTAGCGAGTGTGGGTCTTCAAAAGCCTCCCTGACAGACATTGTCCAGCTCCCCCGATGACAAAGGCACACAAAAGCTCGTGTGTCGAGGCTGTTTCCCAACTCACTGTGTGCCTCTGGCCGGGTATCTGGGTGGCAGGAAAGTCCAGCAGGAAGGTCTGTGTGTCAGGGTCTGAGTAGCCAGTGCTACTCCAGCCATGAGGTTGAGTCCTGGGTTCAGGACAGAGGTCTGGTTGGCTCCCCAAATTCAGGTGTAGCTTGGAACCGTCCTCATCATTGGACTGGGCCAGAGCATTGGGTGAGCTTAGACTCGCTGTACCTCCCATCCCTGTCCCTTTGTGTCCAGTCACAAGGGCGCTGTTGATCATCTCCCAGCTTCCTTGAAGACGGTCCAGCTGTGCTTTTCCTCTTAGCCATGTGCACACTTCGGATTCTTTCCTGAGGAACTATCCATGTTGGCCCCTCCCCTAACATCCCCCACTACTTTTTCCTTGGAGGTTATGTATCTGGCTAGGGTCCCCGCTTCAGAAAATCTTAGGAAGTTTCTGGTCCTCTTGTGTTTGCCAAAGGATGTCAAACTAAGGTTTCGGTTTTCCTTCTCCTTCCATAGCTGGGCTAACGCTGAGTGCTCTCCCTGAGGAGTGGACCTTAACCTGCTGTCTTTAGTCACCTTAGCTTTGGGGAGTTATCTTAGTTAGGGTTTCTATTGCTGTGAAGAGACACTGACCATGGTAAACTCTTATAAAGAACAGCATTTAATTTGTGCTGGCTTACAGTTTCAGAGGTTCAGTCCATTATTGTCATGGCAGGAAACACGGCAGGCGTGGTGCTGGGAAAGGAGCTGAGAGTTCTAAGTCTCGATCCACAGGCGGCGGGTGAAGACCTGTGCCCCACGGGAGTAGAGCCTGAGCACAGGAGACCTCAAAGCCGGCCCCACAGTGACACGCCTCTTCCAGCATCTCCCAATAGTGCCACTTCCTAGCCAAGCATTCAAACACGCGAGTCTATGGGGAGATTCCTATTCAAACTACGATAGGTGTGGAGCTCGATGGAACCCTGGGCCTCCAGCTGGCTAGGCCATGGTGTCTAGTAAAGCCTTATTTCTCTTGCCACCTCCCTGTCGGGACTTTGGAGAGTGACATTTGGGACACTGTCCCTTTTGTACTATTAGCTCCAAGAGCTGCTTGGCAGAGTCCTGTTTTGTTCTCTCAGCACAGGAAAACACTGGTGCTATAAAGTCCCAAAGCCTCAGGAGACCCAGGGGGTTTTGTTGGTACTGGACCAGTCAGTCATAGCTGCGCGTTGCTTATAACCCAGGATGGTTATAATTACAAAATGGCGGTCAGCGCCCCATGCTGGTGACTAAGATTAAGATGGTGCTCAGGGTCCTAACTGGATTACCACGTGGGACTCATCTCCTTGCCAGCATTCTGTTTCTGTAGCCCCCCCCCCCTTTATTTGTCTGTTTGTTCTGAGACAGGGTCTCAACTGTGTAGCTCTGGCTGTCTGGAACTCTGAGCAGGCAGATCTCAAACGCAGAGAGATGCGCCTGCCTCTGTGCTGGGAACAAAGGGGTGTACCACTGTTCTTGGCTTGGTGGTGGTGGACTTTTTCTTGTAAGGTTTGTTTTTATTTTTATTCATGTGTCTGTGTGAGTATGTGTGCACTTGTGTTTGGGTTCCTGTAGGGTCTAGAATTGAGCATCAGATCCTCTGGAGCTGGAGTTGCAAATGGTTGTGAGCGGGCTAACATTGGGACTGAGACTTGAACTCAAGGCCTCTATAGAGCAGCCTTAACCACTGAGCCATCTCCCTAGCCATGTTGGTCCCCTCTGACAGGATGCTCAGCGAATTCAAGCATTTCTTTAGGTGATCTTAAGATGAACCCCTAGGCTTCCTAGCCTGTGCCTGAAGCCAAGCATTCTGCAGTCTTACTTGTGGGAACTTTCTGTGCTCTCAGTTCTCAGGAGTTTCACCTCATCTGGATGGGCCAGGTGAGCAGAACCAAGTGAATGTCTTTCCCTTACCCAGAAGTCAGTGCTTCATGATGTAGGCTTAGCCTTCTTTGTCTTGACTCAGGAAATGCTTGGCTAGGGTGTGGCCTTGAGTGGGAGGCAGCTGCCCCAGGGCTTCAGAGTGAGACCTTGTTTGGAGTTATCAGTGGTACCTTAGCTTCCGCCCCTAAACCCGGCTGCTCTAGGCTCTGTAGGATGTTCAAGGAAGAACAGGGACTGTCTCTGCCTGTTGCAAGGTAGGCTGACACAATCAGCTCCAGTGTTGCCTTGGCCACTGTCGCTTGTGTGAGGGAGGCTGCTTGCCTTGTTAGACTCTGTAGGCTCAGTGGGTCCAAGAACCAGGCAGACTTTTTGCGTGGAATCTAAGAACTGGTGTCATAGGTGGCTGTACCCCTCACTCATTCCCGCCAGAGCCTGCTCTCATCCTTCTTTCTCCAGCAGTAGTTTGAAGAAAGCAAATCATAGGATGCCAAGTGAGAAAGGACCTGGAAGGGCATGTGGATGAAGGAACAACAGTCCACAGCAGCAGTCTGACTCGGCCAGGGGCCCTCTGCCGAGATCTCGTCCTGTGTCAGGCTGGCTTTGTAAAGGAGTCAGAGTATTTGGGAAGGAATGGTCTTCTCCCATTCCCTGCAAGTGGGCTCGAACCTGAGAGTGGACATGCCGAGCTCTGTCACACTCTGAGGCAGATAAGCTTTTGGGCCTCTGCCCACTATGTGGGGGCGCCCAATTTCAAGTGAATTTTGCAAGTTAGAGTTGTGATAGGCAGGTAGGCGTCTACACGCCAATCATCCGGACTGGCCCATGAGTTTGCATGGAAGCAGGGCTACAGGGACCCAGCAGTATGGTGGTGGTAGTGACAGTCCTGGTGATTACAGCTCATACTCAACTCCCACATGCCCAGGCCTGTACTGAGTCCGGTTCCTGCACTAGCGGTGAATCATTGTAACCTCCTTCAGAGAAGTGGCACTGTGATATTTTATTCCATCTTAGCAAAAACATCCTAGGCTTTGATTCAGTCATTTGCCTCAACTTACACAACTCTTTGTGGGAGGCTGAACATGGAGTTACCTGCTGTCCCGCTGCCTTCCCTCTGCTGGGGATAAGCCCCTTCCGCCCGCCCTGTGCCTGCCCTGCCGGAGACAGGGATGCCCCTCAGAGATGGAGCTGAGTCTCTACTTCCCCAGGTTCTAGTAGATTCTCTTTTGAATAAATAGCACAGCACATTCCTAAGGAGCAAGAAGGTGGCTTTGCCTGGTATCAAGTGGTTGAGATAGGGCCAGCCTGGGGTCCTGTAAAGACTTATTATCCTTCCACATTTCCGTTTTTGGCTTTCAGCACCGGGGATGGTCTTGGAAGTGAGGTTTCATTGGGTTGGCTTCCTTCTAGCTTCTGGGAAGCTGGGGTTGTAGGCAGCGGCTGTAGGCAGCTCTTCCCTGGGAAGCCCTTCCCTGGTGTGTCGGTCGGCAGTTCCCGGTCCTTAGGTATCACAGGCCCCCACTCTCTGGACCTGCTGTGATCATGGGGACCCTCTGTTGCAGAGTCTGTGCTGACTGCTGCCAATACACTGGCTTGTTTTAGCCCCATAAATAGGAGGGGGCACTCGGCTCTCTGGACAGGTGCCAAAATCAACTCTTGGAAGCTGTCAGAGCAGACAGACAGACAGACAGACAGACAGACAGACAGACAGACAGACACACTAGGTCTGTAAGACTAATGCCCCCCAGCACCTCACACCCAGAGTGAACAGAAAGTGGTAGGTGGCTCAGAAACTGCAACACGGTCTAGCCTGGCCCACAGCATCCTGGGCCTGTGCGGGTCTCCCTAGGCTGTATGTTAAAAAGTCACAGACTTCTGGGAACGTCTCCCTCTGTTATGTTTAGCTGGGTTTGGGGCTGGACCATTCATTGCAGGAAATCCCAGGCAGGTGAACGCAGTGGTGTCAAGATAGCCAGAAGCCAGATTGGGGCCGGCCCTCTAACGGCCTTACCTCAGTGATTCCTTCTCTTCAAGTTAAGTTTTAGGTATCCACTGTCACTCGGACTGGTTGAAAGGGGCCATGGGAATCTGGTGCGTTGTGTGTATCATGGGGACTGAGGACCTGATGGTCCTATAAGATTATGATGAAGTTGAAAACTTGCTGCTGCTGCTGCCGATGACGACGACGACGACGATGATGACGACGACACGACGACCATCTTGTTGCCTCTGCCGCCTCCTTTCTTCCCGGTCCCCTGTCTCTCTCTCTTCCTCTTCCACAGCCCATGCCGGCCTCCGGTGTGTGGCAGAGGATGGCTTTGGGTTTCTGAGTCTCCATCCTCCACCGAGTGCTAGAATCACAGCCATGGGTGATCACACCTAGGGCCCCCCCTCCACCTCTGCATTGCCGCTGTGCCCCATGTGCCTGCCGCAGTCAGCACAGTGCTGTGTTCTCTAGACTCTCCACCTGGGAACAATAGGCTACAGTATCTAATCCAGGAGAACACACTTACCTTTGTGTGAGTGTGCAGTCCTGGTTACACAGTGACAAGAACCTCCCAACAGTGTCGGTGCAGAGGCATCCTCATTGCGCGTGGTGCACCGCAGTAATGGTCATTTTAATAGTAGCATTGGGCCATGTGGGTGCAAACCTGTCTCATAGCGTGTGGCTGGAGCTGTACTCTCTTCTTTATACAGAAAAGTTATCCCAGCAAGTACGCCCCACATAGGAACCCATCCAAGGTCTTGTAGCCACCATTTTACAGGTGGGGAAACTGAGGTCCAGAGAGGTATAGTTTCTGGCTTGTAGCTGGTAAGTGACAGTTAGGATTTGACTCTAAGGACCGTGATTCTTTCTCTCTTGTTTTTGTTGTTTCTTTTTTGAGAGAGGGTCTCATCCTATAACTCGCTCTGGCCTGTAGCTGCTGGGTTTAAAGGCGTGAGCTACCACTGCCCAGGGCTTGTATTTAACAGATGTGCTGTGTGTCAGGTCATGACCAGAACACAGTCTGTGATCTGAGTCTTTAGGTAATTTAGGGCAGGAAAGGGCACGTGTGTAACCTTGTGCCAATTTCAGTATCACTGAGCAATAAGAATTTTCTGCTCTGTTAGAATCGTATAGGACCACAGGCACCCCATTGTTCCATCCAGTGACTATGAGGCACCCACCTCCCTTAAGCCCTCGTTCCATCCAGATAACAGCCGGGTGTGTGATCTCTGCCAGTGAGCTCGCAAACGGGTGAGAGTCACGTGCTGGCATATTCTAAGGAGTCAGAGGTCAGCCCCTGCTCTACCTGCAGGAGACGGGTAAATGGCATGATCTAAGATCCACAGGTAAGGAAATAGTGATACTTGGAGTCCAAATCCAACCTGGAGGACTTGTGATGTAGTGGGAGAAAAGTTGCTGAATATGCTTGAGGTCTTAGGTTTCCTGGGTGTGTGTGTGTGTGTGTGTGTGTGTGTGTGTGTGTGTGTGTGCGCGCGCACACACACACACAAAAAAGCAGAGCTTGGTGGGCATGGTGCTGCACACCTAGGGCTCCAGGACCAAGGGGCTGAGACAGGAGGATTGCTACATGTTTGAGTCCAGCCTTGATAATATAGAGTTCTGGAATAGCCTGGACTACAGTGAAAGACCCTGTCTGCTCCCTCCCCCCAAAAATAGAAGAGAGGAGGAGAAGGAGGAGGGAAAGAGAACGAGTCAGGCAAAGGTGTCGGAGAAGTCGGGCAGGGTGTAAGCAAGGGCAGGAAAGAGGAAGCACCAAGCTCTCGGGCAGGGGGGCCAGGTGAATGTGAAGGAGTGGGCTGGATCACAAGAGTTGGGGGGACTGGGGAGCCCCAGGGGAGCCCTGGCTGAGTCAGTAGAGGGATAAGCTCTGGCCATCTTCAGGGAAGAAGTGGTCACTGGGCTTGTTCTATGATCTTTGAAGCACACAGCCATCCATCTTGTGCGCTACATGTTGAGGGGGCCATGGGTTGATCTAACCTCATGTACTGAAGCTCACATATGGGGCAGGGCGGAGACCGGAATCATGAGGGATATTTGGTGGAAGCTGGGCTGGTGTGAGGTCACAGGCTGCCATCTAGGTGAGAGGGGCTGTGTGTGGGGTGGACTGAGCAGGATAGGTCTCTGTGGGAGCTGTGCAGGGTATCTAATAGTGCTCTCTAGCCAGGGACTAAATGGATAGGGTGGGATTGATGTGGTCTTGAATGCACTTGGATTGACTCTATACTGCAGGTGGGTGGGGCATGTGCAGGGAGAGGGCTCTGTGATGTCTGGCGTCAAGGCCCTTTACTGTACATTCTAAGAATTTAGGCCGGAGACAGTGACTGTGGGGCACAGGCACTCTGAGGAAGGCTGTGGAGGAGGCACTGGCCTGTTGCCATGGGAACTCTCTGCTTGTGGGTTTCCACTTGCAAGGATGCCCTAGAAGGGAGTGAGCTCATCTTACCTGCAAGGTGATGAGTCAGCCTCACCATGCTGCCAGATGGGAGCTTGAACTGCAGACCCCTGACCCTGCCTGCTCTCCAGGCCACCCAAGTGCCCTGCCCGGGATGTCCACTTTTGTCACCAGGCAGTGAAAGTAGCTGCCAGCCGTTCATTCTGGCAATATCACAATTCTGAGTTCAGGAAGTCTCCAGTCACCTCAACCAAACCTTAGGCCTCTGCACAGGGGACATCTGCTAACACCTTAGCTGACGCGCGCTGGGCACCAGCCACAGTTGTGCTGGGCCCAGGGTTCACAGCCAGGGGCTGGGCAACTGCAGAAAGTGGGGCACGGGTATAGGACTCAAATCTTTTAATAAGTGGAGGCTATGGGAGGACCTGGCAGATACTGAGTAGTTTCTCGGGGTGAATGAAGTGTCCAGGGGGTTAGGTGGTGCTGATCTGTCTGATGGAAGGAAGCTAAAGGGTTCTGACAGTTTTAGAAACCCAGAGGTCCAGGGGTCGTGGCTCCTTCATGGATATCACATCTGACATGTGCTCAGTCGTGGGGGAGTCAACTATTAGACGGGGATGGACTATGGAAGTCTGAAAGACCGGGATGTGAGAGAGCCAGACCTTGTGTCATTGCCACTGGGGGCCTGTCATGTTCCTTACATGGCAGCCTGTGAGGTGACACGGGAAAGCTGTGCTTTCTCGTCTCTTGATTCAGTGGCTTTACCCATCCCCCACCCCACCCCCCTTTGAGAAGATAAATGACTTCAACAGGAAAAGGACTGTCTAGCCCCTTCACCTAAACAAAAACCGCTTATGTTCCCAGCAATCTTCTGGTGATTTAATCTTCTCCGTAGTATTTGGATAGCAGTAATCATGGTGTATATAAAATTTAGCTTGGCTTTTGTATTTTCCTATTTGGCATTTTACCAAAAACTTTTTTTTTTTTTTTTAAAAAAACAGAACTTTGCAACCTCTATATTTCTTCCCCAGAGAAAGTGAGATCCAGGAATAGAGGTTGTTTTCATAGACGTGTATTTAGTTGTACATTTCCTGTCTCCTTCCCCTAAAGCATTTGAGGTAGACATATGCAAAGACTTCTGGATAGCCAGGCCTCCGAGTTGGAAGACCCAGAGCCTTGGTAGGCCAGGGTAAGGCCTCTGAGAATCAGTTAGTTAGAAATCACTGGGAAAGAAGTTAGCTGGGGAGACTAGAGAGATAGCTCGACAGTTACGAGCATGTACGGCGTTTTGAGAAGATCCAAGTTTGATTCCCGGTTCCCACCACAGCAGCTTCCGACCATTGTAGCCCCAGCTCTAGGAGGAATGGTCACTGCTGGCTTCTTGGGGCACCTGCACTTAGTTTTGCATGTGTGTCCCTTACACTGTGTGCAGTACTTTAAAAAAAGAGAAGAGATTAGTTTACTTGTAGTTTCAGAACTCTGAGAGGCTGAGGCAAGAGGTGAGTTCCAGGCTAACCCAGGCTACAAAATAACTCCTGTCTCTAAACAGTTTTTAAAAGGGTAGTTGTTGCCAGCTAGAGATGGCTCAGTGTGCAAAGACACCATGTGCTACCAAGCCTGAGGACCTGAGTTCGATCCCCAGGACTTATGTGATGGAAGGAGAGGACTCATTCCCACAGGTTGTCCTCCAGCCTCCACTATGTGCCGTGGTGCAGTGATGGCTCAGTGGTTAAGGTCACCAGCTGTTCTTCCAGAGAACCTGAGTTTAGTTCCCAGCGCCTACAAGGTGGCTCACAGTCATCTAGAACTCCAGTTCCGGAGGAGCTGATAGCATCTTCTGCTCTCCTTGGGCACCAGGTACACACAGTGCACATACATATATGTAGACAAACACATTCCTACACATTAAAGAAATAAGTCTAACATTTGTTTTTGATCGCCCAAGGGAAGAAGGTTGGAGAGATGGCTCAGCGGGTAAGAGAGCTTGTTCTGTAAGCAGGAGGACCTGGGTTCAAATCCCCAGCATCCACGGAGAAAGCTGGGCACAGTCACATGCTCCTGTAGCCCCAGCATCATAAGTCTATGGAGACAGGAAGGTCTCACAGCAGGCTCAGTGAGAGACTCTTAGAGAGAAGGCAGAGAGTGATAGGGCGGGTACCCGATGTCCTCTGGCCTTTGCACATGGATGTGTAGGGGTGCTCATGTGCACATGCACACAGACGTGCACATAAATAAGTAAATAAGAGCAAAACCAAAACACAGGAACTTATTTTTTGGTCAATTATATCTCAAGAAAAAAAAAGCTGAAAGGATAAAATACAGAAATAATATGAGGTGGGGGTTATGCATGCCCTGGTGTGCGGGTGTGTAGATCAGAGGACAACTTTGTGGATGGAGTTGGTTCTTTTCCTTTTACCTTTATGTTGGCTCCAGGAATTGAACTCTTATGTAGCAAGCACCTCTACCTGCTGAACCATCTCACCAGCCTAAAATTAAATTTTATTTTGTTTGATTTTGAGACAGGGTCTCACTATGTAGCTCTGGCCAATCTAAGACTCGCAGAGATCCTCCTGCCTCTGCCTCTCAAGTGCTGAGATTAAAGATGCATGCCACCATGCCTGACTCCCAAAAATTAATTTAAGAAAAAAAATTTTCTTGGTCTGTCTCTGGTATGTCTCCCCCTCTTATGTGTGTATGTGTGTATGTGTGCACGTGCATCTTTTTCCTCAAGGCATGGTCCTTGTAGCCTAGCTATAATCCTGCTCCAGTCTTTACTGTTTCTAAGGTGTCCTTCAGACTCCTTACATGAGCTCGAACCGGTAGCATTGTTTGGTGTAGCTTATTTCACTAAAAGCGGTCAGTTCTGTGTGTCAGCATTGGTCTCTGTTTTGACCCTTTTGGCCTCCAAGACAGGAGGGAAAACTGGAGTAAACTGTTTATTTCCTAGTATGAGGAAGTCTATGGGCTCACTGGTTTACGAGCACTAACCACCAAGGGCATGAACAGTCAGGAGAGAGGTCCACTGGCCGTGCGGTCAGTAGTTCATGGAACACATAGAAACCTCTTCTGTATTCTTGGTTTTTAAATGAACTCAGCGTAGGAGCCAAGGCTTGGTGTTAAATTGCACTTGTCTTAAGGTGTTGCTATGGGAAGGACATGAAATCCAGCAATGCTGTTTCTTGAAGCCTAACCTGGGAGAACACAGGTGCTTGGAGATGTTCTACAGCATTTCCTGAAGACTCCAGGGACAGTCTGTGTGGTGCCCCAGCTTGGAGTCCACAGGTTTTCTGAGGCCTTTACTATGAGAAGAACTGTTTGCTTTGCATGCTGGGTACCAGAGCTTCTATTTTGTTATGAACATGAGAACATGGCCACTCTACCTTTGCAGCACGCTGAGAGGAGGCCAGAGCTGTCTCTTGCAGGCCATTTTGCATCTGCTTTTGTCCACAAGTGATGTGGCTTCAGCCTCCTCACACACCAGGGTAGAGGTGCTTCAGGGAAGAAACCACGTGATCGTGATCACTTGGGCTGGGCATGTCACCTTTGCCTGCCATCTTGAGTCCCAGCTGACACTGTCCAATAATGTCACCATGATGGCATATTTTCTTTTTCTTTACTGCTTTTGGTTATTATAGACAGTGACTTTTCCTTTCCTTTGTATTCTCAGGAGAACTGTGTGAATTGATGGGAGGCAATGATCAGTGTCTGTCTGTCTGTCTGTCTGTCTGTCTGTGTGTCTGTCTTTCTGTCTGTCTGAGTCTCGTGTAGTTAATAATGATGGTCTTGAATTTCAGTCCTCCTGTCTCAAGCTCCTGAATGCTGGTAGGAACCTAAAGGCAGGAAATGAACCAGAGAACATGGAGGAACTAGCTTGCTTCCAGACTCACATTTTTAACAGCCCAGGCCTACCTTCCCAGGGGATGGTATCATCCTCAGTGGGCTGGGCCCTCCCACATCAGTTAGTAATCATGAAATCCCCACAGACATGCCCACGGAGCAGTCTGATAGAAGCAGTTCCTCAGTGGAAGTCCCAAGTACGTCAAGTTGACGACCGGAGTTAGCCATCACAGTCTGGAAACAAGACGATACAGTTATAGTTCTACTGTTCCAAGAGCATTGGTGAACTTACTGCCTTTGGCAGGCAGACCTTTGAACTTGGGACAACCCCACTGCCAGGGAGTAAGGGCACATTTTTCAAAACAGGGTTTCTCTGTGTAGCCCCGGCTTTCCTGGAACTCACTCTGTAGACCAGGCTGGCCTTGAACTCAGAGATCCACCTGCCTCTGCCTCCCAAGTTCTGGTATTAAAGGTGTGTGCCACCACTGTCCAACATCCTAAACTATCTCATCCATGAGCCTTGGGCTTACATTAGCAGGTTCCGAAGGCCATGTTAATTGTTTGGTGCTACATACATGGAATGTGGTTCAGGAAATTCTCAATGTTGAGAGATTAATCTACCAGTGCCTGTTACTCCTAAATAACTTCTTCAAGAGCAGGAATAGTAAGTGAGACATCAAGACATTGAGACCTTGGTGGTGCACAGGGGCCAGCAAGTTTTGGTGGGAGAATCATTCAAGCATGGAATTTGTGTCCAAGAGTATTGTGCCTAGATCTGGCTACTGACCATATCCTCTAAGTTTCTGCCTGTTGGAGAGGCTTGTCTGGACAGGCAGGGTGTTTGGTAACTTTGGAGGGAACTGTGCGGGAGTCTGAGCCTGCTTTCTCACTTCCCTTCTTCACTTCTCTGAGCTAACCACACCATGACTCAGGTGTACACTACCCTCCACTCCCCCATCTTCAAGAGGAAGCTCCCGGGCTGGGGACCTCTTCTGTGCTCACAGGATGGCTGGCTAAGCTCTTGATCTCCTAACCCAGAATATTACTTCTTATCAGTCTACTGTTACCCAAGCCATTATCTTCTGAATTTCCCAGAAGCTGGGACAAGGAGGAAACAGTTACTGGAGGAATGGTTTGTCCTCAAAAAGGGAATGAGGCCTTGTCTTGATTTGCTCTAAGGACTGACGAAATACAGCTTAGAGCAGCGATTCTCAACCTGTGGGTTGCAACCCCTTTGGGAGCAGGTCAAACAACCCTTTCACAAAAGTAGCCTAAGTTCATTGGGAATAAACTAGCAATGATAATACTTTTATGGCTTGGGGCCACCACAGCATAAGGAACTGTTAAAGGGTAGCAGCATTAGGAAGGTTAAGAGAACATATGTCTCCTTTGCAGCCTATTGTAGTCAGGAGAGCTGACCCTGAGGTCATGACAGCAGGAGAGCTGGCCCTGCCCCTCACTAGAGGTAGCACTCAGGAGAGCTGGCCCTGATGGTGAAAGCACAGGTGAGTCAGCCCCTCACAGGTTGTAGCAACTTGGGAGAGTAGGCCCCAGGCCTTGACTGGGTACAGTGGAGCTGGCTCTGGAGGCATGAGTGTGGGTGATTCAGCCCCAAGGGCATGAGAGCCTGAGGGCTGACCCTGCCTCCTGCCAATGGTGGCCTAGGGTGGCCTAGCAGGAGCAGTGCTGGAGAGCTTGCGGTAGAGACGCGGGAGACCTGACAGGCTGACCAGCTCAGCTACCACCCAGTTCCGGATCCAGGGCTTTGAGTTGGCCCATTCCCAAAACTGCATCATCTGTGAACTGTTGGGGCATGTGAAAAGGCCAGTCCTGTTGATCCAAAGCTGCAGGATCTCCATGACACGGGGCAACAACAGGATAACTGGGAGAAGTCCTGATGAGGATCCAATATTGATAGAGTCACAGAAGCCAGAGACCTTGAGTCAGACCAATGACTCATTACATTGAACATTTGCAAGTGAAGATGTGTGCACAGTGGGGTGTACTGTGGGACACACTGTGACACACTGCAGCTTCCACAACGAGATGCTTTCTAGGCTTTGTTTTGTTTTAATTTATTTGTGTGTGTGTATGTGTTTTTATTTTGGGGGGTGGAGGGCAGATAGGAGGGGATAGGGTATAAATGTAACTTTTATTTGCCAGACGTAATTGTCATCTTGGAGGCTTACTGCCCAATAAGCTCACCCTCTGTAGTGCTTTCTGAACTCTGGCTGGCTGGTTCAATTCAGCTGTTCTGGCTCAAACTCCTCTCCAAGCTGACTGATTCAAACTGGTTTCTCTCTCAGCTTCTGGCTGAATTGCTCTGCTTGGCCTCAAACTAACTCTGGCAATTCGTTCTAATCATCTGGCCCCTTCTTATTCTCTGTCTTCAATGGCCTCTTGACTGGCACTGCACAAACTATACAAACTGAACAGAACTCACAAATGAACTCAACTGAACTCAGCTGCGCTGCATAAACTGCATTGACTGAGTTGATTCAACTTCTGCTCTCTGCACTGCTCTTAAGAAGCCTCTTTTGCCGGGTGGTGGTGGCGCACACCTGTAATCCCAGCACTCTAGGAGGCAGAAGCAGGTGATTTCTGAGTTCGAGGCCAGCCTGGTCTATAGAGTGAGTTCCAGGACAGCCAGGGCTACACAGAGAAACCCTGTCTTAAAAAAAAAAAAAAAAAAGAAGCCTTTTGTCTGTTCTCATGAGTGTTGGCCGTATCCTATCTCTGACAATTCTGTCAAATATCTCTCTGATTTGTCACTTTGTCCCTCAGTTAGACATTAGTTTCAAACATGGCTGTTTCCTTCTATAAACTAACTTTATCTTCATTGTTTGGGATCAAAG
Source organism: Apodemus agrarius (assembly GCA_964023405.1). NCBI lineage: Eukaryota > Metazoa > Chordata > Mammalia > Rodentia > Muridae > Apodemus > Apodemus agrarius. Next base: position 43,078,794 of record OZ030011.1, read on the forward strand.
CTACTAAGGATATGTCTGATTCCAGCCAGAGGGATTAAATATGTGTCGTTCTAGCTAGATCACAGAGGCTTAGAAGGTTTTTGGATGTGGTCCCTTACCAGAGCGGCAATGTTGCTCCATGAAAATTCCTCTACAACCAGGAGATGAGCGGAACTGGGGTGCGTAATTGAAACTCACAAAGGGTCACTTAAAAGTTTAAAAAAAAAAATCACATAGAGCTCTTGTAGAGGACCTGGGTTTGATTCCTGTCACCCACAATGTTGCCTGTAGTTCTAGCTCTAGGGGATCTCGTTTGTCCCCTATGGATACCTACCCTATGGATACACACACAGATACATGTATATTCGTGTAATTTTAAAAAATAATAAAAATAAATGTGTAAATCCACTTAGATGGCGTTGAATGCCAAAATTGGTGTGTGTGCTGGCATTTGGTGTTGTATACATAGCAGTGACTCACTTGGGTGGCTGAGGCCTGTTCAGTGAATAGGCACTGAAACCCAGGTCCCTGTCATCAGTAACTCTGACTGTTCCATAGCATAGAGTAGAATGGGTTCTGAGCTGGGACTATCACAAAGTCTACAAGTGTCCCTTGAAAGAGGAAGAGAAAAATACATGAATGATGGTGTCTTATCATCGTCCAAACCCCGGCACCACATGTAGAACCATTGCTCTCTCAGAGTTGGATATAGAAGATGCTTGATGTCTCGTGTCCTATGCTAGCCATATGACACACATTCTGGAACGGATTTCCAGTTTCCAGTGGCTGTGGAGGATCAGAATCATGGAATGCATCAGAGACACTCCTGACCAGGGGCTCTTTCTTAGGATCAGTGATGAGGATAACACTGCAGTGTCTTCATCACTGTTGGTAGTGCCTGTGTAAAGTAATCCCCATTGGAACCTTGTCCTGCCTACGGGTTGTGGCCACGTGGGTCAGCGGGGATTGAGTTGTTCTGTCTGTCTGGAGTAGGGATTGATTTGTTCTGTCTTGTTAGGCACCGTGCCTTCCTTTCTTTCCACACTCAGAGTATCCCAGTTAGCACTACAGAGAGCCCACTAAGATCATGTTGATTATGGGGTAGAGCTGGCCTCTTGGGGAAGGTAGTGGCTTTTGGTGGTGGCCGGTGAAGATGTGCCTTTGTAAGTATAGCGAAGGGCCTCCCGTTTCATCCTTAACTACACAGCCACCCATTTTCAGTGACCACAGTTTCCCTGTAGGTATACTGTTGCTTATATTGTGGACATTCTCTGTCACCCAAGAGGGGAGTTTCACTTCAGGGCTGTATTCTTTAAAGAGTGATCTGTGGGCTTCCTGGGCACCATCCAGGCCTATGAACATCATGGCCCTTGCAGAGCTCAGGTGTGTGTTTCTAACAAGTATTCCATGTCTTTTTTTTTTTTTTTTTTTTTTTTAAGATACAGCTATAGAATTTGGCGGAGGAATATCCCTCCTTTAGTGTGAATGTGGCAGCAGTTAAGCTCTACCCAGTTCCTTCATTCTCAACTCCCCTACCTCCAGGACATTCTGGTGCAGCCTTCTCTCCTCCTGGCTCAGATCTTGAATTCTAGCTGCCCCCAAATGGGAAGGAAGGTTTCCCTCTGGACCCCAAGCCCCGCCTCCCATTACTAAGAGTGAAAGAGAGGAGAGGTTGCCTTCCACGTGTCTTGGGTCTGGGGCTGAGGGGCTAGTAGACAGTCTGCAAGGCTGCTTTAAAGGGGTATTGCAGTGGCTGCAGGGGCGCCTGCCCTGATGCATGTCCTCATGCTGGGGACTCTTGGGCAGGTTTACCTGGCAGATAACCATCACTGCTCATGGACCCCTCGCAGCCTGGGTTGTCCCTCTGCCGAGCACAGTTATGTCCTTCCCTGACCTGCCCAGGTCTGTTGTCTGGTTTCCTGTGGAGTGAGGGGGTTTTGGCCCTGCATCCTGCCTTGCTTGGTTCCCTGAACTACCTTAGTGGCTTCTGTTCCTCTGGTCCCCATTTAGCCAACTTCTGTCCTAGATGTCTCCGCCATGGTTGTTCCCTATGGCAGCGTGACAGCGGGGGATTGGGTCGACCCTGAACTTGGGGCTTCCTCACTGCCGTGGGGCTGGGTAGTTTTACCTGGGGGGTCAGCCAGCAGCTGTGTTTGCTGGCACAGACTCAAACTGCCTTTGTAGACAAGCCCTGCGAGGGCAGCTCAGGAGGCGCATAGGATCCAGTTTACCAGGATACCCCCTGATGTTGCACTGTGAGGGACTAGGGCTTGTGTTGGGGAGTTACAAGAAGATGCACGCCCTGGCTGCCTTTGCGTCCAGGGAACTTCTCAGGGGAGATGAGAGCCGCGGCACAGAAAAGGAATCGGAAACTTACTCTTCAGCTAATTTTCTGCTACTGTCTTGGACTCTGTGGCTGGTGACCTTTTGAGTAGAGTCAGCTTGGAAAATTCATTTATTCTTAACATTGGGTATGAACTCTGTGAAGTGTACAGACTTGTCACGGAGGGTAAGGCATGTGTAAGGCATGGTTCAAGAAGGTGGGAGATAGATTTATGGGCGTGACCAGATTACCCTGTACAAAGAGCCTCTCATCCAGAAAAAACTCAGAAGGGCAGCAGATCCCACTTGGCATGAAACAGACCTGCTCAGACTGTACCACCATTGCGAGCTCAAGGTTCACCGAGATGCCTGTCATCCACCCTTGTTTTCTAGACCCTGAGAGCTAAGTCCAAGAAGACTAACTCTTCTTCTTGTATCCAGAGCCTTTTGCCTGCCCCTTGCTAGGGCAGCCTTCCCATGCCCAGGGTTGCTCTGTTTGTTCCTTTGTGCTAGTCACCTCTGTCTGCGTGAGTGTTAGGCACTCAGGAGGCCACCACGCTCAGCATTGGGAGGACTTTGACATTTTGTTTAGGTGGGGACATTATTGAGAGTGTGCAAGGGTGAGAACCGGAGGCTCTGGCTCTTTAAGGCTGGACCTTCTAGTGAATTTTGGCAGAGGCCATACTGAGTGTTTAATTTTAGGGCCAGGGAGGGGGCTGGGGAAAAGTCCCCAAGCATCTGGTTTGTGTTAAGCCCTTCCTTTAGAAAAAAGGCTGTGTTTATGGTTAAAATCCGGCCGAGATGGTTGGGGGCGGGGAGTTGGGGGGTGTTGAAAGGGTTACCGTTATCCAGCATCAGGCCTTGCCTTGAAAAGACAATGCGCCTAGCCACTGTCTTGTCCCCTAACCCCATCTGAGCCAGCTGGGCCCAACTCTTGAGAAAACAGCCATACTATTTTCATCTCTGCCTTTAAAGCAGGATGTTTGCCTTCAGACAGCCTCCAGCAGCTGGACTTTGCCAGGCTGAAGCTGCGTCCCTCGTGCCTCCCTCCTCAGCACTGCCTGGAGTTGGCCGCCTGTCAGCTCATTTGTCTGCAGTCTGCCGTCTGCCCGGGGCGGGTCGAAGCAGGGGCCACCGGAAGCTGCAGGGTGGCTCCAGTAAGCCTTCCTCCTGAGATCCCTATATGGACTCTCAGAGGGCCCCCGAAGCCTGTCTTTTCTGCCAGTAGAAAAATAGAGGGCCGGACGAATGACCAAGCTCTTCCAAAGTCTCACAGCAAGACAGTGTTAAACTCAGGATTCATCCCAGACTCTAGATCCTGATGTCCTCTCTGCTTCTTGTGCCTCTACAAGGCTCTCTCTTGCTTTGTTGTTCAAATTAGCCGTTCTTGCCTCTCTGCCTTCCAGGCACCAAGCACAGGCTCTGGGGACAGGAGATGGGGCCTTAAAGGGTCTCCAGGGTCTTAAAGGTCCATGGAGAAGGCTCACCAGGCTGTGTCCATCTCAGAGGCTGGGTTTGCTCACCACTATCCTCCAACAGTAGGCTGTGGGAGTTACTGAGTGAGTGGCTGGCTCTGGCTCTGGGGGGAGGGGTGACACAGGTGTTCCCGTTGGAACCGATGCTTCTGGAGGGGTGCCAGGCATGCGTGTGTACTAAAGCTTGCCCAGCTCCAAAGCCACATCCTGTGTTCTCCTGTCCCATCCCTCTAAGTTACCGATGGGGCGACTGAGACCACCAGAGTGGGCTCAGACCTTGCTAATGTCTCTCCCAGCGTTGGGAGCGGAATGTAGGGTGTTGGGACTGAGATAGAGAGGAAAGTCTGTGTCCTGTCCTTTTGACTTCCTGTCCTGGAGGGTGGTGTGTGGGGTGTGATTATCTCCAGTGCAGGTGGAGTGAAGTGGAATCCAGGCCTCCAGGATTAAGTTGAATCATTCTCTTGTGTCTTCCTAAAAGGGAAAAAAAGCAGTCTGCAGTGGCTCACTTCCTTCTGGAGAAACTGGAGCCTGAGTCACCCTGGAGTCAGGACCCGGGGAGGGGCTCCCAGTTTGCTTTTCTTCTGGCTATGGGAGAGGTACTTCCCTTCTGCCTGTCCGCCAGGGCAGAGGGCAGGGCAGGGCCCGTGGCGGTGCAGCTGGCCCGACCTCCCTGTCTTGGGAGGTCTCAGTCCTTTTTTGGAGCTGGCGGGGAGGGAGGGGTCATGTGACGGTCTAACTCATTCTTCAGCCTATTCATTTGAAATGGTTTTGGGACCTCGCAGAAGTGGACCTGTTTTTATGTTTTCCCTTTTGTGATTGGTTTGCTTCACTTCAGGTTTGTCCACGTAGAATCCTGTGTCAGAATAAACTTTTTAGGGCTGAATAATACTCCATTGTGCGTATTAGCACTTTCTCTGGTCACAGATGTTTATGTTACTTCGGGATCTTGTTGCTAGAAGCTGGGTGGAGAGTTGAGTCTTGGCATCTCTCTGTGTGTTCCCACGAGGTCCTCTGTGCTCGCAGGTGGGGTTGGCAAGTCAACAGAAGGCCTTAGACACTCCTCCATTCTCTTCGCCCCCTGACTGGGCTTATCGTGGTAGCTGTCTGTAAAGGCCTGTGGCCTGGCCAGCTGGGTCCCCAAGGACACATCATGTCTAGCGCTGGCTGCCACACAGTTCTGGGGAAGTCTGAAACTGTATAGCTAACTTGAAGTTTCAGTGTCTTCTGTTGAGAGAAGAGTTCTTGGGGACCAGGTCCCCACCCTCTGCCTGCCTTCCTAATTCCTTTAGCCTCAGACTTGGGGAAGGGGCTCACGCCCTTCTGAGCACCCCAGGGATTAGTGGGGACGCCACCATTTGCTGCTGTCCCCACTTCCTTCCATTCACTTTATCCCCAGCTTTTCCTCTGTCATGGTTAGCGTATGACACATTTTTGCTCAGTGAATTAGATACACTAATGCAAAACTTCCTAGCTTCCCCTGGAGCTGAGCGCCATCTGTTTTTTTTTAACAGCAGGATCCTCTGTCCTGATTCCTGCTCTCTCCGAGGCTGCTGTAACCAGCAGGTGGTTGGCCGCTGTTTTTTCGGCCTCTTGATACAAGCCCTTTCAGACAAATCAAGTGTAAGGCAAGCCAGTCTCTGCCTGCTGCTAGTGTGGGCTTAACTCCAAGCAGCCAGTGTTCCTTCCTGACCCTGCTCCCTACGGCGACCTGCATGCGGCCCCCTCTGGGGTGCTTCATGCTACTTATAAAGCATGTGCCTTCTGGGTAGTGGGCCTGTCAGCTAATTGGAGTTCCCTGGGCTGGGACCAGTCTTTATTCTTTCCCAAGGCCAAGTAGTGGCAGGTCCAGTAACCTGTACAGGCGCTTCTTGACTTGTAATGAGGTCGGTCACGTTCCCAATAAAACCTTGGGAAGTTGGAAATATTCTGTTAAGATGCAGGTAGCACAGCTAACTTACCCAGTAAATGCTACACTGAAGAGCCCTGGTTATGCCCCCTACTCCTCCCCCCACTTTCAATTATTTATTTTATACATAGGGGTACACTTTAGCTGACTTCAGACACACCAGAAGAGGGCATTGGATCCCATTATAGATGGTTGTGAGCCACCATGTGGTTGCTGGGAATTGCCCTTCATAGTTTATTCTTTATTTGTTCATATGTGTGTCTGTGTGTGTATGCTCAAGGAGTATTGGATCCTCTTGATCTGGAGTTCCAGGCACTTGTAAGCTATCTGGTGTGTGTGCTGGGAATCGAACTCAGGTCCTCTATAAGACTCTTAACTGCTGAGCCATCTTTCCAGCCCAAGATTTATTTTAAGTGTCTGTGTGTGGTATGTGCATGTGAGTGCAGGTGGCCAAGGAAGCCAGAGCGGTGGGTAGACTCCCCTGGAGGCAGAGTTGCAGATAGTTGTGAGCTGTCAAAGGCAGCTGTTAGAAACTGGACTTGGGTTCTATGCAAGAGTAGGATGAGCCTTTAGCTACTGAGCCTTCGCTCCAGCCCAGCCCTCCCCCTCCCCCGTGAATGCATTGCCCAGTGGTGTGATGGCTCACTGCCACTGTCCAGTGTCACAAGAAGAAAGCACTCAAAATCATTGTCCCGGGAATGATCAAGGTCCAGAATTCCAAGATGGTTTCCACTGAATGCAGAACTCCTAGGAAGTTAACCCTGTTAAGTCCAATCATAGGATAGCATCGGCCTCTACACTGAGTGGGTGCCTAGAGATGGCAAGAGGCAGAGGAAATTAGGGAGCCGGTGTTAGTGAACTCTAGTTTTGGGTTTGGGACCAATTCTCTCTGTCTCTTTCTCTCTCTCTCTCTCTCTCTCTCTCTCTCTCTCTCTCTCTCTTACATTTAGTGTGTGTGTGTGTGAGAGAGAGAGAGAGAGAGAGAGAGAGAGAGAGAGAGAGAGAGAATGGTGCTCATGAGAAAGAGACCAGCTTGGAGGCATTGTTTCCTTCTATTGTTTGCGGGATGGAACTCAGGCTGGCCTGTCTGGCAGCGAGCGCCATCCCTTCACCCCCATGCTGTCTCTTTGCTCGCTGTGTTACTTAACCCTTATTTCTATCTCTATAATGGGGATAGAAGCAACCTACCTCTTAATAAACTTAAGAAAAACAGTTAAGTGTGACCCTTGGTATAAAATACTGACTAAATAAGGGACAGCTGTTGTGGATAGGTCCCCTGCACTAGCTGGGAGGGGGGGGGGCTGGGGAGGACTCTGCGGGAAGGCGGGGCCTCCGCCCCCTCCCCCACCCCCATGCTTTTCCTCTGCTTCTCCTGAGTTTGTTCTAGGCCAGGCTCCTTGAGAAGAGGGGACAGGTGACAGGCAGGCTCTCCTGTCTAAAGGGAACTGCCTCCTCTCTGGGCAGAGAGGAGTTACCAAACTCTGGCCTGGGGCCATCTGTGTGCTCTCAACTGGGATTATGTGTGAGGGTGAGAAGGGGTCCCAGAGTGCTCTGGGTTGTGCTCTCTGATCTTGAACATCCTTTCTTCCTTCAGCTCTGGGCATTTGGCAGAGAATTCCAGCTTCTCTGGTTACTATGTTACTGTTTCATTGGTGGGCTCTGTTTTTTTCTTTTTTTCTTTTTTTTTTTTTTTTTCCCTAGGCGGCAAGCTCCAGAGTTACTATGTTCCTTCTCCACGCAGTCCAGCGCCCATTTCTCTTCCCCTCCTGTTGCAGGCCCTCGTCCAGGCTCTGGGATGTGGACAGGCGACTAAGTCCTGCTGGGAGCCATGTTCGCTGCTTTCTTCTCAGGAGCGGGGCTCTGCAGCAGTTATAGGGTATCTGGAGGAGAGTTGGCACCTGAGCCTCCATTTCTTCCCCAGCCCGTGAGCTTGATGTCGGGTGTCTACTTAGTTGCTCAAACTGGATCCAGAGCTCCCTGATTCGACCAGGAAGCTTAAGGGTCCACTTGTCACAGCGGTTACCTTCATGTGTCTCTGCACCAGGCTTTTTACGTGGGTGCCGGGAAATCTTGGGTAGCGAGCACCTTACTCATTGAACCCTCTCCCTGTGCCCCCGTTTCTTCAGTAGAGACAGACAGAGATGTGTGCCCTGTGGGGACATTGTTAGAACTAAGCCAGCATGTGGGATGTAGACCACCTTGTACCTGGTGAGCTCGTGGAGGTAGTGAAGAGAGTGGGATGGACCGAACTGTGTTTTAGCCGCTTTGGGAAGACCAGGAGCCTGTACTTCTTGTGCATTTCTTTAGCCCACAGTTGCCCAAGCTTGCTTGATTACAGGGCTTGCCTGGAGTGCCTGTTACAATACATATTTGTGGGCTCCACTCCAGGACTGCGGAACTAGAGTGGCATGTATCAGGGTGGGATTTCTGACAGCATTTGATATAACGGAGCTAATTATGTGAGAAATGTGATTCTCTCTCTCTCTCTCTCTCTCTCTCTCTCTCTCTCTCTCTCTCACTTTCCCTGAATAATTGATCTTTTTTTTTTTTAAAGATTTATTTATTTTCTTTATATGAGTACCCTGTAGCTGTCAGACACACCAGAAGAGGGCATCAAATCCCATTACAGATGGTTGTGAGCCACCATGTGGTTGCTGGGAATTGAACTCAGGACCTCTGGAAGAGCAGTCAGTGCTCTTAACCGCTGAGCCATCTCTCCAGCCCCTGAATAATTGATCTTAACCAGATGTAGTCCATTGATAGGAGGCAGGTATGAATCCTCTGGAAGTGGGGGACATTGTAGAGGGAAATCTTGTCTCCAGCAGTGGACCCAGAATTGGAACTTGCGTCTTCTGATGCCGTGTGTCCATTTTCCTGCAAATACCCTCTAAAGCATGGAGAAGTGAGGGGTGCAAAGAGGATGACGGGAAGGGGTGACTCACTCAGGCTATCTTAGGGGCCTGTAAAGAGCTGCTGAGGAGACAGATGGTGAGGTGGAGCTTGGTGAGCCTTCTGAGACCTAGGACCCAGGTGAGCCTGGTGGGCCTTGGGCTTTGTCCTGAGCCGTTGAGCATCCACAGGTGTTGGAATGTGAGAAGAGGGCACAGGCTAGGTACGGTGGGCAAGCAGCAGTGTCCGCCTAGGCTGTGGAGGACGTCCCCTGGCCCTCTGTCCATCTTGATTGGTCTGGAGAGCCTTGTAGAAGCATGCCCAAGGCTGGCTCCCCAATTCAGACGGGAAAGTGTGTAGCTGCTGCAGCCTGTTGGCCCAGGGCCTGGGAGAAGATCTTTAGGTTCTCGACACCACCCCACCCCCACCCCCACCCCCACCCCCAACCCCGGGTCTACTGGAGGCTCTCACGGCTCATTGGTGGTTTGGCTGGAGTTGGTGTCGGTGAATAGCAGGCACCATCGCACCATCGCTGAGGTAGTTGGAGTCTGGCTGGGCACAGTGACTCTGACACCTTCCCCTCCCCTCCCTGTGGGCGCTGCTCTGATCTGACACCTGGGGCAGGGGTGGGGCCGTCTCTGAACTCTGCCTCCTGCTGTGTGTCTAGGCTCCACCCACTTATCTGTCTTCACCAGCTGGGTTTGAGCTATCTTGTCTTAGGTCACCCCTTCTTCGTCTACATCTGCTTGCTGCAGAGTGAAGTCTCTTTCCCAGATGAAGGTGTCCTTGTGTGCTAACCCACACCCACCTCGCCGCCACCTTTCTATTTATTTCAGCTGAAATCCGACCAGAGATCTTCAGTGGCTTCCATTGTTCTCAGGGAAAATAATCTCTACCTGCCGCACCCAGGTTCCTGGGCATCTAGCACCACCCTCACCTCTGGTGCTAGCCACAGGGGTTGTGTTTGTTTCTTTCTGGTTTGTTTTTGTTTTGTTTTGTTTTGTTGAGTTGGCTTCTGCCCTACCTAGAGCCTTGGCTGTTTTGTTTTCTTCAGCTTGCATGGCAACTCCCCTTACCCTCAGCATGCGGGCACCTCAGTTCTCACTGGCGATGTGAAATGGATAGCTTTTATGATCAGCGCCCCCCCCCCTTTTACCTATTATCAGGAGGGTCTCTTTTGCAAACGTTTCACCTAAGTAGCGCTCTTTAGAGCAGGGTCAGGTCAGAGCCCAGCCATGAGCTCATGCTTCTGCGACTTTTCCTATATACATGCACGTTGCCTGCCATTCACGCCCCCTGTGAAACTCTACTTACAGTATTAGTACTCACTGAGAACGAATGAATGAACAGATGAATGAATGAATGAATGAGTCAGCTCCAACTCCCTGAGGGAGGTGGGGAGAGAATGGGTGGATCTGCATTGGCTTGCTTCCAGAGAGTCTGCTGACTGGGGGTGGGGAAGATGGGGATGGGGGGGGCAACCCAAGCCCAAACAGGGCGTTGCTCATATCCTGCCATCCACACCACCAGCTTGGCTGCCTCTTTAATTATTCATTGTCTTTCTCAATGGGCTTTGTGTTCGGAAGCCAAGAGTCAAGAATTCAAACCCGCTTTCTACCTTCCCAAAACTGAGCCTTAGGAGAGAACCCCGCCCGACCCGAGCCGCTCCGCATCCCCAGGGAGTCACAGGGCCAGCGCCCCTCTTCTGTTCTGGCTGGATCTGAGTATTGGAGGTGATTCTTCGGCCTGTGTCCTGGGCTGCCCTTTAGCCGCCCTCTTTAGTCCCAAACTGAGGACAACTAAGTCTGTATGTCCCGATCTGGAGTCGCTCACCCCATCTCTCGGCCTCTAATGGAGGATTGTAGAGCCGATCAGCTGAAGTGACCAATGCCTTACTGAGTTGCATGTGCAGACTGAGTGAGCCGTACCCTGGGTGGTTCTAATAGCCAGAGTCATTGATTAGCTTCAGAGCCTGATTGCTTCTGCTCTCTTGGGGCTTGAGGCTGTTCTCTTAGCCCTCAGGGTCCATCTCTTGTGTGAGGCTGTGACTCTGTGCTTTCCTCCCAGCCTTTGGAGGAGGCCTGGGACTGCCCCTGCAGCCCAGGAGCCCTCCTAGGGGAATGAGTGGTGGACTCTTTGATCTCAGAGGAGGGCAGTGACCATGCTGACCCACAGCTGAAGCCCCTGGCTCTGCTCCGGACAGAGGTCTCTGAGCACCCCAGCACAGTCAGAAAGGGTCTGTCAGATCTTCAGTTCCACAGAAGTGTATCTGTGCCTCAGTTGCCTGCTGCAGATCTGTCTGTCCTGTCCCTGGAGTCAAGCTGGCCATACTGAGGGGTTGGCTAACTGACAGGCAGGGCAGCGAATCAGGGCTCCTGATACCCCTGGCTGCTGCCGGTTCTCCCAGACAGGCTGGGAGCGCAGTGATGGTAACAGGCCCCAGCAATTAGACCATGGCTACTAGCCGGGCGTGGTGGCGCACGCCTGTAATCCCAGCACTTGGGAGGCCGAGGCAGGCGGACTTCTGAGTTCGAGACCAGCCTGGTCTACAGAGTGAGTTCCAGGACAGCCAGGACCACACAGAGAAACCCTGTCTCAAAAAAAAAAAAAAAAAAAAAAAGACCATGGCTACTTCTCCTTACTGAAGGGGTTTAGAGTTTCTATGCTGCTTTGTGTGTGTGTGTGTGTGTGTGTGTGTGTGTGTGTGTGCATGCACATGCATGTATGTAGTTCTGGGAACTGGGAACTTGTACTCACTTGTCAATGTCTAACATGGAGCTATATCCCAAAGCCTCTCTGGACTACTTTTTTGTTTGTTTGTTTTGTTTTTTTGTTTTTTGTTTTTGTTTTTCAAGATGTGTATCCCAGACTGTCCTGGAGCTCTGTCTATATGTAGACCAGACTGTCTTCAAACTCAGAGATCCGCCTGCCTCTGCCTCCTGAGTGCTCCAATCAAAGGTGTGCACTGCTGTCGCCACTACCACCACTGACACTGACACTGACACCACCACTGCCACCCAGCTCTGAACTAGTTTTCAAGGTGCTGATCTGTACTGTGTGTGCTCAAGGAAAAATATGACCTCAGGTTAAGGGAATTGAGGTAATTAGGTTCTTTGATCATGAGTCCACTGTCATCGAGGGGCCATGCAAAATGACTGACCGTCACATTTCCCCTAAAGTCTCCCCACAGCAGACCCTCTGGGACCCCTCCACTCTTTACCTGCCAACAGTGCAATCCAGTATCCAGCCATGGGAGAATGTCCTGGATGGGGGTTGCTGGGTTCTAGGGTGGGTACACATTGAATCCCTCATGGGATGAGCCACACTCTAGACGTGCTGTAGAGTCCCCTGGTCACCCAGCATCCTCCAGGTGCTCTCCCGGGTTCCCAGAATCATTTAGTTCCATGGCTCCAAGACAGTTCCCACAGTCTCATTTATCCGTGTCCTCACCATTTCCCTTCCTGTAAATTAGACTTCTTTGGCTGATGGTGGCTTTCTAGGCTTTTTGCAAGGACGAGCTCCTTGCAAAAGGTATCCTGGAAACTGGGGCTCAGAAAGGTCAGGAATCAACTTAGACCCCAAGGTCAGTAAAGAGGCAGGCCAGGAGTGCATCATGTCTCCTGTGCCCAGACTCATCTCTTAACCACCAAGCCTGAGGTCCTTAGACAGTGGGGCGGGCCCACGGACCAGTGGTGTCTGGAGAAATAAGATGTCTCCACCTTCCCAGAGCGTTGGAAGCAGGAGCTCTGGTGGTAGAACACATCCGTCCTTATTCTAACTAGTGGTTCTGCTGTGAGTTCAAATCGGAGGCCCTCTCCCCTGAGACGCTTCCTCCGTCCCTCTGTTTCCCATCCTTCCTTCTTCCTTTCCAACATTGGGCTAGCCTGTGTGAGCCCAGATTTTGGCCCAGGCTGCTTTTCAGGGTGCCGCTTGGTGTCTGTTACAGACAGAGATGCATCTCTGTGGAGCCCGACTCCTCCAGGAGCCCGACTCCTCCAGGAGCCCCTCCCAAGTCCCCGAAAGCTGTTGGCAGGACAAGATCCCAGCTGTTTCCAGCCATTGCATGGAGGGTAGAGTTTCTGGACACTGAGTCAAAGGATCCAGAGGAGCCTGGGTATGGACTGTGTACAACTCAGAGAAGGGCCAGAGTGACAGAGGGGAGACCTGGACAGTTTCTTCATCTAAGTAGTAGTACTTTGTCCTTGGAATTTGGAATTTGTGCTGAGGATGTGGTAATTTGGTAAAAAATGCATCACATAAACCGATCTGTTCCTTGTCTATAAGAGAATCAGGAGTTCAAGGTCAGCCTCTTAACATAGCGTTAGGCCAGCCTGGGTTACATGAGAGGACTATGTCTCAAAACCAAACCAAACAAATTATAATTTGTGGTTTGACCCCTGGAGATCAGATTCCACAGAGGGCCTTGGAATCCAGTCCAGCTCCGTATCTCTGGTCTGCACAGTGCATTCCACAGAGATGACCCAGGAAGAGATGGCTGCTAACCTGATCTTGTTTTCTGGGCCCTCGTCAGAAATCAAGTGTTTTTCCATCATCGCAGAAGGGGTAGACTCGACCCTGTCACGCACAGGTGCAACCATTACTGCGTCAATTGCCGTGCTACAGCCCTAGGGAAGAGGTGCGTTCGGGCTGTAGCCCGCCAGACCACAGAACCCCATGTGGAAGATTAGCAGGCTTGTCATCCGTGGGAGTTCTCTGGGACTGGGTGACCTGTAGGTCTTAGGATCTGTGCCAGGCAAAACCAAATGAGCTCACTTTTAGGTGGCTTTTCCTTCTATGGGGAAGGAATGCACAGGCTAGTCCTGTGGGTCCTGGCTTGCTGAGGTCTGTGTGCTGTCAGATCAGCGAGGGCCAGAAGCGCTCTAGATGTGAGTCAGGGACAACAGCCATCCCCGGCTGGCCCCCGGAGCGGGGTGCCACTCTGCTCACAGAAGACTTGCTCCTCCAGCCTCGAATCCTCATCCCAACTTGCTTGAAGGCTCCAGGATGGCAGTGGAGTGAGCTCCGTCCCTCCTTCTGTCATTAACAATGAAGGATCCAGGGCCTGCCTTTGAAACTGGATTCTTCCAATGGGCCAAGTAGACAGAGACAAAAATAAAAAGGCTAATGTTAGCATAAAAGATTTAGTGGGATTCTAGAATAGTTTACTTGTTGCATCTTAAGAAAAAGATAGTTTTATGGGGTATAATTTTATAACAATGCTTTTTCACTATTTTATAGGTGAATACAACCAATTTGAGAACATGTAAAAATACATTTCATACTCCTCGGCTATTGCCACCAGCTCTAAGCAACCACTATTTAATTAATTTTGGAGCCAGGGTCTCATTATGTATCTCTGGCTAGCCTGGAACACACTAAGTAGACCAGGCTGGCCTCAAACTCACAGAAATCTGCCTGCCTCTTCTCACCCAGTATATGCCACCATACCCAGACATATTTATTTGTTTTTGAGACAGGGTCTTGCTCTGTAGCACAGAGGTTGGCCTCCACCTCTTCATCCTCCTGCCTCAGGCTCCCAAGTGCTAGGTAGGCCCTTTGCCTAGCTTTACTAATGTACTTTCTGTCTATGTGGAAGAAGTGGAACGAACACACACACACACACACACACACACACACACACTTGCACACTACGGAATGAGCTCTGGACTAAGCTCCCCTATAGCTCACAGTAGTGAGCAGTGAGCTATGGAATGAGGTTATTTTTGCTCTTCTTTTACTCATGCTGGAACCAAGACTCAAGAGAGACGGAGCAGGTCTGCAACTCTAAAGCTGGTGATGGGCAGAGCTTGCAGCTGCTGGCCATTTGCTGTGGCCTCCTCTGTCTCTAGGAGCAGGCAGTGGTGGGGGTATGACAACGGCAGATTGATAGGTGAGGGTGACTCTTAGCTAGGAGCTAAGCAGACAGACTGTGCTTCCTCCCTGGGATTATGTGTCCCAGTGTCATGAATTCTCCCAGGTGTGCAGGTTCAGTCTCACAGGGCAAGGAAGACCATGCCAGGTCCTCATGGTGAGCCCTTTCCAAGCAGGGATCCAGCAGCCCCTTTGACCTGGGTGACCCTCCTGGTCTCTGTCTCTGTGTCTACTGAAATGGGCTCTAGACAGACACACACTGGAAAACACAGCTCCCCTTCTCCTAGAAGCTGATGTGTGTCTCCTCATCAATGGGAGAAAACAGGGCCTCTGGATTGCCAATACTTGGCTCCCTGTCAATGATTAACTCTGATTAAATAGAAAGGGGAGAGGAAGTGACAAGAGACATTTGTTGGGCTCCTGCTGTGACCAGGGCATTTTGCCAGGCTGGTTAGCATGCATTGTCTTAATCTTCAAAGCCCTTGAAGTAATGACATTGTTTATTCTCTTTGTCCGGCCAGGCCATTGAGGCCCAGTTGGATTAAGTAAAGTCACTTGGACCAGCTGGGTTGGCCTTTTTTTGGTTTTTCGAGACAGGGTTTCTCTGTGCAGTCCTGGCTGTCCTGGAACTCACTCTGTAGACCAGGCTGGCCTCGAACTCAGAAATCCGCCTGCCTCTGCCTCCCAAGTGCTGGGATTACAGGCGTGCGCCACCACGCCCAGCTTGGGGTTGGCCTTTTTAAGCATCTGTCTGCTGCGGACAGAACACTGACTATGGGTCTAGTTAGCCCCATTTTACCTGTGAGGATCTCAGCCTGAGGACCTTGCCCATGGAGTCAAGGCTAGTGAGAGGTTAGGTTGGGTCCCAAAGCTTAGCCTGTTTGGCTATCTGTACCCTGGGTTTCCTTGACCCCAGCATTCATACAGGGATGTGGGGGCAGGGGCGGATGGGGTGACTTAGAGAGCAGATGAGAGGAGCACTGGTTGAGGGCCCCTTCCCAGCAGCTCCCAGGAGGGTGGAAAGTAAACAGATCTGGGTGGAGATGTTCTGTGGAACTGCCGTGTATCTGCAGGTGAACCAGCTGACGACGCTTGCTGGCCGGCCGCCCTTAGTAAGCTAACCAGACACTCCTGTTGACATTACCAGCACACCGGGCATCTGAGAGCTCTGCTGGATAGGTCTCTGCTTAGATAAACTACCTAGAACACATGCCCTGGCCAAACTGGCCACATGTGTGTGGACTCTGAGGGACTCTAGGGGAGCCCTGGGGAGTGGCCTTCCCGTGTCAGCTGGCAGGTGGAGCAGGGAACTTAAATCCAAGCACACCAGGAACTCTGGCCACAGCTGGGGTCTGGCTTTGTCTAGTACGCTAGCCCTGCTGGCTCTGCTCCTGGGCAGGAAGATTCCAGGAGGGGAGCCAGTTTGTATAGGAAGTCCCAGGCCACCCTCAAGAGGCTTCTCCTTTGGCTAGGGGTCTATCCTTTGACTCTCCCCACAGTTAACCATTATAGACTTGGCTGTGGGGGAAATGTGTTCCAGATGCTGGATTGTCCTCTGTGCCTGTCTCTCGTTATGCCTTTTCGTAAAGGATTTTACCAGGGAATGTTTTCAGAGCCCTCTGTCTCTCTCATACTTTGGCTTTCTGTTTTATTTTGAGTCAGGCTTTCTCTCTGTGTGTAACCCTGGCTGTCCTGGCACCCTTGGTCAGGCTGGCCTTGAACTCACAGAGATCCGCCTGCTTCTGACTCCCGTGTGCGGGGATTAAAGGCACGCACCACTGCACAGCTGTCATATTCTCTCTCTGTGTGTATGCATGCATGTATTTATAAGGCAGGGTCACATATAGTCCAGGCCATCTCAGACTTAACTGTGTAAGCTGAGGAGGACCTTGAACTGATCCCCCAGCCTCTAGCTCTCTAGTCCCGGGGTTGTACGCATAAAACACCCTATCCAGCCTTCATTTGTTTAAATGTCTTTTTATTATGGAAGTCATCACTAATATAGTAATAGCATAGACATTCTCTTCCACCTAACAGTCCCAGAGAAACAGGAGGTCTATTCTGTCTCCTCCCAGAAGCCTTACAATAATGTTGAAATTTACACTTCAGACAGACTCTCTTTACATTTGGATGGGTTTTTAAATAGATAATGACAGCATGTGGTGTAACATTCGAAAGAAAACAAAAGGATATTCTTTGGAAAGCAAACAGCTCTCCCTTTCCAGTTCCAAATGTCTCTTCCTCCACCCTAGAGCCAGCATGGTTCCCATGTTCCCCTGTGTCCTCCAGGGAGAGTCCAGCTTCAAGCTTTGGTTTGGTTGGTTTTGTTTTTCATTGCTTTTGAGAGAGGATCTCACTATATCTTCTAAGCTAACCTCAAACGGATTCTCCTTCCCCAGCCTCGTGAGTGCTGGGATTGCAGGCATGCCACACCAGTGTTTCCTTGACACCAAGCCTTAGCCTGTCCAGTACACTGGTTACAGTTATCTGCTGGGCCAGGAGGGTCAGGAGCTGCAGTCTTGAGACCAAAACACCGGTCATGTTTTGAGTCCCTTGAGGATAAACCATCCGTCCCTGTAGAATTTATTGGGAAGAAACTACAGAGAAACAAAAGATTGTTACCAAGGGTTCTGTTTAGCTGTGTTGTCCAAGCACCAGATAGCTGATGGGATTTCAGAGCTGAGAGAGGTTAGCTTATCTGCAGTCACGTGCCCCGCTGAACCAGGGCAGGCCCAGGTTTCCTGTCTCCAGTCTTTTGAACAATAAGTTCCCTGAGCCAGGACTGGTAACCTTGGTTCCCAGAGACAAAGCTGTGTCCAGGAGAGGTGTGGCCCACAGGTGAAGCCTAGGCCTGTGGTAGGCTGCTGCTGTCCTGTTCCTGCCTAGCCAGTCTCATTTGGCTGCAGGGCATTGTTTACTCTCTCTACTGGTGTCACCCAGAGCCTCTCTGGTCAGATCAGTTGAGCGTGGACAGCTTGGATTGTGGACAGGGGAATAAATGTCCAAAAGAAGAGGCTTGCCGTGGGAGAAGGAGGAGGGTATGACCAGCCAACTGTATTTATAGGCAGTCGGGCCAGGGGAGCAGCTAAGGATCCTGGGAACTTCAATTCCTGGAGCACAAGTGTGTTTGCATTTGGACACATTTGGTCTTAGTCATTTGTCATTGTCTGTGTGACTGCACACAGCTCTAAACCTGTGTTTATAAGCAGTAGTGCATACAATCTTGTGTTTCAGATTTCTTTCTTAATAACACACATTTTCCTGTACTCACGTTGTTTCAGAACCTATCATATTAGTCATCTACTAAGTGGACATATGGTGATCCACTTAACACTGATAAGTTAATCTTACTCACCTGCACACAGTTAGTTGTACAAATTGCCTTGTTAATACAATTTGGGGTCTTTCTGGTTTTCTTCATTCAGTTAGGCTAGGGAACAAGTTTTCATGCTTAATGCCTTTTCCTTTCCTTTCCTTTCCTTTCCTTTCCTTTCCTTTCCTTTCCTTTCCTTTCCTTTCCTTTCCTTTCCTTTCTTTTCTTTTCTTTTCTTTTCTTTTCTTTTCTTTGTTTTTAAACATTTATTTATTTTGTTTATATGAGTACACTGTAGCTGTCATCAGACACCCCAGAAGAGGGCATCAGATCTCATTACAGATGGTTGTGAGCCACCATGTGGTTGCTGGGAATTGAACTCAGGACCTCGGGAAGAGCAAGCAGCCAGTGCTCCTAACCCCTGAGCCATCTCTCCAGTCCCTATGCCTTTTCTTTATTTGGCATTTTATACCAAGGATAGAGTCTCCGAATTGGGGTGTACAGTTCAGGCATGTTCTAGTTCACATTGGCAAGCTGATTTCCTCTAGAGTTGTAACCAATCAGCCTGCACATAGTTGTACGGGGGTGGGGGTGGGGGTGGGGGGTACAGGGGAGCAGCATTGCCTCACACACCCTCCAACAACGGGAATTAGCAGGAACTCGTTTTGCAAATATAATTGCTTTCTATTGCTGTGATAAGCACCAGGACCATGAGGAACTTAGGGAAGAAAGGATTTATTTTGCTCCCATGTCCAGATCACAATTCATCAGTGAGGGAAAGCAGGGAAGGTTCTCAAGGCAGAGCAGGAGCAGGAGCCACAGAAGATGGCCTCTCATTGGCTTTCTAAGGCTCACGGTCAGCTACCAGTGAGCTACCTTTCCACCCCATTCATCAATACGTTAGAAAAGGCCCCCATAGATTTGCCTACAGGATAACCAGACGGAGGCAGACCCTCAGTTGAGGTTCTCTCTTGCCAGATGATCGCACCTTGGGTCAGGCTGACCAGCTAATCGGCGCAGTGAGCTGATTTGTTTAATTCACAGGGCAAGGAGGAATGTGTGCAGCCATCTAATGTCCTTTGTGAAACGCATGGGCTGTTGATCAGTTCCAGCTGAGGATGTCCCCCTCCTCTACGTTTGATAAAAATACCCCCAGATCTTGCTACAAGATCCTCAAATGGCTGATGTCACCAGTGTTCTTCAGGAGTGTGTATATCGCTTGGTGCTTATCAAATGCACCACATGTCGTGTTTGTATATAACATGTTAGCAGACTTAGAAAGGTCCCATGCTTTCCCACTGTGGGAGCAGAGATTCCCAGTGAGGCTTAATTTAGACTTGGCTGCTGATTCTTTTTTTGAAAGCAGACCGGGTCCTTGTGGCATGCATTATATTTTCAGTTGTAGCAGTATTTAAAGATTGAGCAGTTCCACATAGAAGTCCAGGTTTCTGCCCCCCCCCCTTTTTCTTTTCTTGTTGAAGCATCACTGGGAGGACCCAATGAGTTAAATGACAAAACCCTCAGAAGAGGGTCCGTCCCATAGTAGGCACAGGTGTGCTTAGTAAGCACAATTGCTGTCATGGCAGCTGCGGCATGTATGTTTGCCCGTGTTAGACCACATTCTCAGTTTTGAATAGACTGTTACTAACATCCAGTGGGTAGGGTCCATGATGGGTGTTAAGCATCTGATGTCTAAGACCACTCTACTCCTCCAGCTGCAGAATCTTCTGACCTTAGACCCTGAAGTGTCAGGGTCAAGATACCCTGCTTACTCACTGAAGCATGTGACCCTTGGCGTGGCTTAACCGGTCACCTGGTCTTACCAACACTTTCAGGGGCTGCCTGGGCTTTTGTAGAATTACCATCATAAAGGGACTTCCTTAATCAGCTGCCCCGCTCCCCCAGGGGGACTGTGTGAACCCTTTCCGCACATTCACATGGTGCCCTCCTCTGACATACATGTCCAGCTCTGGGTCCCTCAGTCCACTGAGCTCCGATCTTTCCCAAAGCTCTCTGTCCTTTATCTTCATGAAAGCAGCTGCCGAGGATCTGGGTCACAGTGATCTTCCGGATATGGTCATGGAGAGTTGCAGAGGTGAAGTCACCTGCACGGGGTCATTTAGGTACAGCTGCAGAGAATCCCTGTCTCTCCCCAGCTGCCTGTCCTGCCTGGGGCCGATCAGGCAAGCTTTGACTGTGGACGTTGAGATGACCTCCTCAGACACGTCTTGTCTCCTGCTGGTCAGAGACGCAGTTCCTGAGTCCTGTTACTCCTTCCGGTCTACTTCCCTTCTGGGTGGTCTCCCATCTCTTGACAGTCATCCACTAACCCCCCTCCTTACCTCTCATTGCCTTGCTACCCAGAGAGGCCGGCTCTCTCTTGCCAGTGCTGCTGACGCTGGGGGGCGTTTCCAGAACCCTTGCGGCTCTCATTTTCCAGCGACTGGTTTTCAGTGGGATTTCATGAGATTTGGCTCACTTGTGCGACCACTTAGCTTCAGCCTTGCTTCCGCATTGCTTCCAGGAGCCCGCCCATACCTGAACCACGCAGCCATGTCATTCTGGGGAGCGGAAGTTGTGAGGAAGTTAGAGTTGGTGTCCATGGCCTGAGGAAAGACACTTAACCCTCTCTAATTCTGTGACTGAGGAGTTACAAAATGAGGATGTTGAATTCAACATCTCTTCAAGCCTAAAGCCATCATGGATGGAGTATGCTCATAGTATGCACTGTGGACGGTAGCTTTCTCCCTCCGGCATGACGATAGTGATTGCTTAGAAGCTACAGAGTAGCCCTATCCCTACCCCACAACTCAGGTACCCCTTCATGTTTTTGTTTTGAGATAGGGTCTCACTGTGTAGCCCTAGCTGTCCCGGTATGTCGATCAGGCTGGTCTTGAACTCGTGGAGAGTCACTTGCCTCTTCCTTGAAGTATTGGGGTTAAAGGTGTGTCCCGCCTCCCTGGGTTTTAAGAGGACGCTCATCAGACCTTCTGTTAACAGTCCACAGTGTCTGCGCTGTTTCTCTCATCTGGCTGCTGCTGCCTGAGCTGGAGCTGTGACAAGCCACTCACCCGCAGTGATAGATGTGGGGTCTTTGAGGGCATCTCTGTTGCCACCTCATCTGTGTGGTCCTGCAGTTCCTGCTCTGTGCAGTGAGGCCACATAAGCTTGTGGCCTTCCTGAGTTCGCTTCCCTCCTCCCACTAAGGTCAAGGCTATAGCTGGCACTGACATTAAAAACTCAGTCCCTGCTGGGTGTGACTGTTTGGAAATCTTAATAGAAACTACAGTGGAGGCCGACATGATAACAGCAGGGGCCACTTCAGGGCCCACTGTATTTCAGGCATATTAATATCTTGGGGCCATTATTAATATACACAAATACTACTACTTGGTTAGTATTATTTCATTTAAGCCTTGCCTCAGGCATGTCTGGTAGTTAATTGTTATCCCCATTGTATAGTTCTGAAAACTGAGGCCTATGGAGAAGGCTGTGTGATTATAGACCGTTGAGCCAGGGGACAGGAAGGGCACATTCCCCAAAACCAGGGGCATTCTTAAGGTATATTAAAGGAGACAGGTTGCCATGGTAACTGAAAAAAATGTGGTAGATGCTGAGAAACTGAGACCTGGGCCCTAGGAACTGGGACAAGATGTGTCTCACTGGCCACGCCATGTACTTCTCTCCGTTGCGGCCCTCAGATACCCGGCTGTGTGCATGCATTCTTACCTTCAGGCCACCGCTAGGTACCAAGGTCGGGGCGGGGGGGGGGGGGGACCCAGGTTCCTCCCAGTTTTCTCTCCTTGTCCAAGATCTGCAGAGGCTGGCAGCTGGATGCACATGAACACATGTGCATATGTGTATGTATATGTGTGTCTGGTGGAGAGAGGTATAGGAGAAGAGGGGTACAGCAAAGCCACTGTCACAGCTCTGGGAGTAGGTCTCAGTGTGGTCCTTGCCTGGATCCCTCTCCTTAGACTGTGAGATGAACAGGCTCCGAGAGGAAAGTGAAGACTTTTGGGGTGAGGGAACGTTAGGTAAAGGAAGGCCCTGGGATGCAGGCAGGCATGTGGGTCCTTGTCCCTTTATTTAAATGAGGTTGGCGCGTTAGGCCTCTGAGTGTAGCACTGCCCACCCTACTGGGTGTTGTGTGGGGCCACGAGTTTCTGCCGTGGCTGTCCCGTTGGCTGCCAGTTTCTCCTCCTTGCTGAATCCTGGGGACACTGCTAAGGAGATGGTCTTTCTTTGGGACCGTGCAACCTGGAGAGAACATAGTCACGTGGTGCATGGTGGTCCGTGGCTTCTCTGCTGTGATGCACAGGATTGCTGTCAGGACTTTACCGCCCTCTCTGCTGTATCTGTTCTTTAAGCACGCATTAGCCCCAGTCCCAAAGGTCCTCAGCAGCACCTGGAAAGGTGGGGCCTTGGATAGCTTGGTGGCTGGAGGCAGGGAGGGAGGGAGAGGGAGAGGGAGAGGGAGAGGGAGAGGGAGAGGGAGAGGGAGAGGGAGAGGGAGAGGGAGAGGGAGAGGGAGAGGGAGAGAGAGAGAGAGAGAGAGAGAGAGAGAACCCAGAGTGGAGCCAGCCTTCCCTGGCCCTATCATGGTTTTGCCTTTGTTGTGGTTGTGCTTTTGGGATTTTGGGGGCGTGGGTGGGTATCTTTCCCTTCTTACTGGTAATGGCACCCTCCCTCACTACATGGCACTTTGTAAATTGGTTTTTAGATCCTGTGGACTTGAAAGTGCCTTGCAATCCCCATTTTACTGCCAAGAGAACTGGAGTTCAGAGAACAGCGGATTCAGATCTGGTTTGGAGAAGAGTGTGTTCTTAACATTGTATTTCTACTCCCTGTCCCCCTGCCTGGGCTTTACGGCTACTGCTTGTAGGGTACTGTAATACTTTGGAGGGGCTCAGGGCACTAAGCCTTGGGCCTCTGGGGACTAGGGCTTTTATTGACTCTTCCTTGAAAGGTTTCTAAGGCCCAGAGCTTTGTCCTGGAGACCTGAACAAACACAGGTGCTGTTTTGGCCCTTGCAGTTTCCCCAGGAAATGGGGCTAGCTGCTTTCCACAGCCCTTGGCCTCTTTCACAAGCCAGTGTCTTCTTACCACAGCCTCTTCTCCCTCAGCCCCGCCCGCCTCTTCAAGACCAGGTTGATAAACCGGGAGAACTCAGAGCCCTAAGCCCTCAGCCCGGCAGCTCCAGTTTGCCTTCCAGTTGCTGGCACTGGCCAGTTTCCCGGGAAGCCTTGGGAAGCCTTGGCTGAGGGTTGACTCGACTAAGGATTGGAGGATGGGCCTGAAAGAGGCTTAAGAACGAGGTGTTGAGAGATAGGAGATGTTGATCGTGGAATAAGACACTCCCATCCCTGGCCCCAGTGAATGTGCTGTGTGGTGGCTCTGTGCCAAAGTGAAGTATGGACAGGTGGCAGTTGGGAGAGATTGTGTAGAAACAGAGTTGTACTTACTCTAAAGTAAGTACACATTCTTTGTAGTATTCTGAAATGTACCTCCGTGGCGGTGGGGGGACACCTGGCGAGCCTACGCCAGGATGCCCTCCTGAGAAATCCTAATATAAGGGAGGTTTTGTTTGGGGAAGAAGAGGAAGAGAAGGGGTAGAGGCAGAGGGACAGGAGCAAAGCCATGAGGGCAGAGAATGGGGGACAGAGAAGGACAGAAAGAGGAATGGGGGGAGGGAGAGGGAGACAGAAAGAAAGACTGGCTGGGAACAGAAAGAGAAAACTAGAGCTGGGGTGGTGAGCAGTCCTTGTATGCCCCCCCACCCCCCCACCCCGTGCCTGGCAGCGGCAGGTAATGACAGCAGGTGGTGACATAAGCCGTTGCTAGGTCTGTGGGAGGAGTCTAGTCTAGCGGAAGTTCCTGTAAGCTAACATGCCTCCCTTCTTGTTTAATTAAAAATGAGGAGCTAGGAGGGGGTGACAGTGGGGCAGGAGTGGTGTTGTGTTCTTCAGACTACATCCTGATGACTGTGTGTGTGTGTGTGTGTGTGTGTGTGTGTGTGTATGTGTGTGTGTGTGTGTGTGTGTGTGTGAGAGAGAGAGAGAGAGAGAGAGAGAGAGAGAGAGAGAATGTCTTTGGGGGCTCTAAGAAAAGTGGAATGCTAGCCAAGTCCTGGAGAGCTGGCTGCTTCACTGTTCTTCAGGATCTGTGAGAATATCTGCAGCTGGGCACGTGCAGGCCCCGTTGGAGCATCTGCAAGGGGAGATGGGAACAGCCATGCATTGCTGCCCTGGAGCTGTCCTGGTTGCAGATTTTGAGTAAACACCTGGACCTGGCGGGATGCTGGAACAGACATATATACTAAGGGCAGAGGATAAAGTTAATGTGACTGGATGAAACAACCGCACTGAGAGTTTCTATGGATTCTGCTGAGTGGGTGGCCATCCTCTCCAGTCCCTTCACGTGGCTTGTCCGGTGAGGATAGCACAAGCCTGTTGAAGGGCCTTTCATAGAACAGCTGTTAAGAGAGTGTGGGGCGAGGACCCTGGGAGCCACTGAGGCCTGTGGTGAGTGCCGCAGGGCCTACGCGGCTCGTGAGGACACTGACTAACCTCTGCTTCTCTTCCCTCTGTTTCAGACGTTCACGGCCTGGTGCAACTCCCACCTGCGCAAAGCAGGGACACAGATCGAGAACATCGAAGAGGACTTCCGAGATGGCCTGAAGCTCATGCTGCTCCTGGAGGTCATCTCAGGTGAGCCCAGGACGACGGGGTGGTACCTCTGGGTTCTGTCCATGTTCACGCTGGCCTCCCTGGGCACCAGGCACACACACGGTGCATTTGCATACATGTAAGCAAGCCACTCATATAATAAAAAAAAAATACAAAAAAAAGAATTAATTAAGATCATCACTTTTAATTAAGTAACATCATGACAATAAAGTAACACCACTTACTCTCATTCCTTGGAAGGATTACCCTGTGACCTTATTAGCCCTGTCTTACACCATTTGGAGTATCACCATGCTGGGACCAGCCAAGCTTCCAGGACCTGAACTGACAGGGGACAAAACATATCCAAACCATGTAGCATTGTGCATGTCTTCATGGGTGCTCAGACTCTCTCCATTTTTGCTGCAGACTTCATCTTTTTTTTTTTTCTAAAGAGTTTATTTATTTAATGTATATGAGTACACTGTCATGTGTTTATAGATGGGTGTGAGCCACCATGTGGTTGCTGAGAATTGAACTCAGGACCTCTGGAAGAGCCGTCAGTGCTTTTAACCACTGAGCCATCTCTCCAGCCCCTGCTGCAGACTTCATTTTATTATCTTAAACCAAACCTGGGACCACAGACTGCTCTGCCTCTACTTTTCTTTCCGACCCTTTGCCTTCTTTTTCCTTCTTTCTTGATCCCCCTTTAGCCTTTGTCCTGTGGGCCTCTGGTGACTCCCACCTAGAGGAAACCACTGAAGGCCTTAGAGTCTGTCTCCTCCCCGACTCCTCCTCCCTGCAGTCCTGCTTCGTGAAGCCGCCCGAGGCCTGAGATCCTCTGACAGCCCAAATATGGTCAGGTTGTTCCCTCCCTGGGAAGGCTTTGTGCCTCCCCAGGGCTTCCAGCCTGGGTCCACATTCCTTTGCAGAGCCCTTAGGATCATTTGAGAGCTGGCACCTGCTTTGTTTCCAACTTACTCTTCCCAAAAAGGTAGCAGACCTCAGGCCCTCTGCCACACTGGGAGGTTCTCCCGTCTCCCCAAATGACACGCTGTCCCGTTCCCTGTGTTTGCGCGACTTCTGACAGCCTCATTTCTTTAAAAACAGCTTTCCATATTTCCTTTAAAGTGAAACCTGAGCGGGGCAAAATATACACAGTGGAAAAACATAATCATTTTGGCTTTTTTTTTTTTTTTTTTTTTGTAAGGGAAGCAATTATTTGTTTTGGCTCGTGGCTTCACACGTGCCAGCCTGTTGTGGCAGGGAGGATGTGGTGGAACAATCAGTGGGCAACATGGTAGGCCAAGAAAAGGGTGTGTGAAGAGGCCAGAGCGTTTTCCAGTGACGCTCTTCCTCCAAAAGCCCCGCCTCCCACCTTCGCCGTCTTTTAATGATGCCATCATATTATGAATCTGTCAAGGCATTAACCTGTTGACTGGGTCGGATCCCTAATGATGTAATTATCTCTGAGAACACCCAGGCATGTACTTGGCTAATCTTGGCATCTCTTAATCCATTCAAGTCAACACTTTAGACTAACATCACAGCCTACCTCTTGTCAACCTGACACCTGAACACGTCACTTTAAATCATAAAGCATTCCACCCCTGGACCCCAAACGATTGCATTCAGTTTGTCACCATGAGTTCTCACGGACTTAACAATTCCAACATTGTTCAGAAATCTAAGCCCAGAGTCCCTACTGAGACTCAAGGCAATCTCTTAGTTGTGAACCCCTGTGATAAATACCGCTAACATACTGTGGCACTAATGAGAGAGCTGGGGCATAGGAAGGGAAAATAGCACCAAAATAAGACCAGAACTCAGTGAAGATTGCCGCCTGCACAACCACGTCCAGTCCTGGGGCGGCGTGGTGGCATGGCGGGAGCTCCAGCGGGCTTGGGCAGCCTTTTCTTCCTCGTGGCTTTTCTCTTGTGCTGGCTGCATCCACTGCCCGAGGCGTTCATTAGCAGACACTCCATATTCCCACCATCTTCAGTGTCCGTGGGCTTTCCATTACAGTGTAGGCTTCATCCAGAAGAGCTCTTTGTAGGTAATTCAACCATATTACACATTTCCTGGTCTCCCAGGCTTTCCTTTGAAATCTGGATAGACACCGCCGTAGCTCTGTAGCGCTTGAATTATGCATGCCTACAAAACCAGCGTCAGAGGGATGAAGCTAAGCTTTGTGCACACCCACACGCACGTACACACATACACACCCGGACCCACGTTGCAGTGGTCTCTCAGTGCCTGGGTGCTGAACATAGGAAGGTGCTTCCTGGAGCTGTCTCTTCTCAAAGGAAAACTTATTTTTCTTTTCTTTTGCCTTACTTTTGTGTTATTAAATTTTAGTCACCATATAATGTAATAGGTTTTATTATATATACATATGCCTTGATTCTTTGTTCATCTCCCTTTCTCATTGGCTTCCCCTGGAGGGAAGGAAAGTCTTTTGAAAGTTTACAGTTTTGTATAATGGAGCCTGTGATGGGTGGGGTTTGGCCAGTTCCTTAGCTTTCAGAGGCATCCTTATTAATAATCAAGACATTTTCCTCCTAACCCAGTGTAAAGTGCTTGGCGTTTTGTTTTGTTTTGTTTTGTTTGTGTTTTTAAAGAGACTACCGGATAGTTTATTCTGGAGCTGTTTTGAATGACCATGGCCCAGAAACACAGATTTAGTTTACGCCAAATTCTATATTTCAACATGCATCGTGGTGAAGTTTCTCTAGTTGTACAGAACAAAGAAAGTCATAAATCAAGTCAGTTTTAAATTCGTTGGTGGCCCCATCAGACAGACAGTTACAACAAGAGGGGGCAGGCCCCTCTGTAGGCCCAAGGTGCTATCTGATGACATTCTAAGCTTTGATGGGAGCTATTAGTCTGCTAAGTCAATAGTGTTCAAAAGATTTCTATCAGTCACAAGTAGTTAGGTCCCACCCTAGGGAGCCTATCAAAAGGATAGGTCTGTCCCACCTCCCTGGAGGGAAGACCAGCTGGGGAGGATCTTTAAGAAAGAAACTCCTGGATCTTATCAATGCTGTCTGCGGCTTCTTTTTAACATCTCTGGTCTCCAACAGTCACATCCTGCCTGTCCATTTCAGGTGAGGCTTCAGGTTTTCCAGATTGTTCCATGCTGCTCTTTGCCCTTGACTCTCACTGTAACCCTTGCTAAGAGCCCCGGCCAATAACTACGCCACAGCCTGAATGTGACGGATGCTGTCTTGAGAATTCATTGGCCCGTTCCCCTTAACCGCAGCTTCCCACGGAGGTTCAGGTCCCCTTCAGACTAGCCCGGTTCTCTGCCAGACTGGACTGTGAATGCCCCCAGTCCATTCATGTGCCCTGGCCCCATCTGCCTAGCCTTGTTTCTGTCGCATTCCCGTCTTCTGACTCGCTCATTAAGCTTTGCTTATAGCATGCTTGCCCCCCCCCCGCCCCCCCTGCGGCCCCCTCCCCCCATTCACATCTGACTCATACGTCCCATCTTGCTTCCATGCACCTGTTTCGTGTAGCATTTTAGAGTGTCAGCTCATCGTAGCGGGGAGGTATGGTGGTCCTTTTGATAGGCTCCTGGACAGTGTCTGTTTTGGGGGGTAAAGTGTTTTTAGTGGCGCATTCAGCAAACCTACCCCACCCCACGCACACCGTCCCATCTTTTAGTCTCCTGATCTTGAAGCTTGAGGAAGGGAGGTCCTTCGATGGAGAAGGGGAGGGTGTGAGAGGAAGCTGGCCCTGGAGTGGAGCTGGAGGGGGTCCACGTGGAGGCAGTGTAACTGCACAAGCAGAGGCCTCACAATGAGTGGGTCCCGGAATACTAGAGACAGTTCCATTTCAACACAGGTAGTTTTTATTTTTTATTTTATTTTATTTATTTATTTATTTATTTATTTATTTATTTTGTTTTTTTGAGACAGGGTTTCCCTGTATAGCCCTGGCTGTCCTGGAACTCACTCTGTAGACCAGGCTGGCCTCGAACTCAGAGATCCTCCTGCCTCTGCCTCCCAAGTGCTGGGATTAAAGGCGTGCGCCACCACGCCCGGCTTGCAGGTGTTTTTTAAAAAGTACTGAAAAGTGGCCTGTAGCCATGTCCTGAACAAAGTGTTCCTTCTGCCCTGGCGCAACTGCAGTGGTAGCCTGATTGTAAGCCATGACCCGTCCTAACTAGTCCGCAATTCTTCTTTTTTTTTAAAATTTTTTTCTTTTAAAGATTTATTTATTTTATGTATATGAGTGCACTGTAGCTATACAGATGGTTGTGAGCCATCATGTGGTTGCTGGGAATTGAATTTAGGACCTCTGATAGCTCCAGCCCAAAGATTTATTTATTATTATATGTAAGTACACTGTAGCTGTCTTCAGACACACCAGAAGAAAGCGTCAAATCTCTTTACAGATGGTTGTGAGCCACCATGTGGTTGCTGGGATTTGAACTCAGAACCTTCGGCAGAGCAGTCAGTGCTCTTAATCACTGAGCCATCTCTCCAGCCCCAGTCCACAATTCTTTTTTTCTCTCTCCCCTCTTCTCCCTTTCCTATTGGACTACAATTATATAAAAGGCAGGAAACTTGTTTACTCTCATATTCTGAGCACCTGGCCAGTTTCTGGCATCCGTTAGTAACATAATCATAAATGCTGGGACTAGAGAGAATCTTCAGTGGTTAAGAGGCTGGCTACTCTTCCAGAAGAACTGGGCTTGGTACCAAATATCCACAGTGGGTGGCTCACAAGTCCCTGTAACTCCCGCTCTGTGGGATCCAGTGCCCTCTTCTGGCTTCCTCAAGCCTGCAAGTGTGCACACACAGACTCACAGACTCACACACACACACACACACACACACACACACACACACAGACTCACACATACACTCACAGACTCATACACACAAACACACGGATCTTAAAGGTATACATTTTGAGCAGACACACACAGCGTTGTCTCTGGGAAATGGAGAATGAAGAACCCAGGTAGACTCAACTCGTCTCTGCCTGCCAGGCCTGATGACAACTCCAGACATCTGACAGGAGCACCGTGCCTATGCCCACTTCAGAAACGCTTCGGACGAGGGGGCGTGTGGGTCACTCTGGCTCCGGGACACTCGGACCTCACTTTCATTTTCCTTCCTCTCCTTCAGGTGAACGCTTGGCCAAGCCAGAGAGAGGCAAGATGCGAGTGCACAAGATCTCCAACGTCAACAAGGCCCTGGATTTCATAGCGAGCAAAGGGGTCAAGCTGGTGTCCATCGGCGCTGAAGGTGAGGCCGATGTGCCGTGACTGCGGTTCCCTTGGCCTGCTCTCTCCTGACTCCTGGGTTTGCATCTGGAAACAGGCGCCCCCACCCCCGATGTTCAGCCACACCAGCACTCGCCCCTTTCCCATCCTCTCGCTGAAGTCTTTATGATGTGCAGTTGCACATGGACTGCTGGGCGCCTCCCCTGTGACACCTCTGTGTCCTGTGGGGTGCTCTGTGGCTCCGAGGCCTCCTGGAGGCTAACAGGGCCCTAGGGGAGATTCTGCTGTTCTCAGAGTAGCTTTTTATTTGTTTGTTTGTTTGTTTGTTTTTTCGAGACAGGGTTTGTCTGTATAGCCCTGGCTGTCTTGGAACTCACTCCATAGACCAGGCTGGCCTCGAACTTGCCTCTGCCTCCCAAGTGCTGGGATTAAAGGCGTGCACCACCACCGCCCGGCTTTATTTTATTTTTGAGACACTGTCTCACTATGTAGCCTTGGCTATTCTGGAACTCACTCTGTAGACCAAGCTGACCTTAAACTCACAGAGGTCTGCCTGTTTCTGCTCCTCCAGAGTGCTGGGGTTGACAGTGTGTGCGCCTACCGCGCCACCTTTTGGGGAGGGCCGGCTGAAGCAGCATTCTCGGCAGCTTTTCACGGCGCCAGGGGTCCCAGGCTCTTTTCCCATCACTTCTCAACTGTCTTTGATTTTTGTTTTGTTTTGTTTTGTTTTGTTTTGTTTTGTTTTGTTTTGTTTTTAACAAAAAGCTGCTGAAGCCATTGTTGTCACACTCTTCACAGTTAAAAGAGTGTAGCAGGGCTCCTGGTGTATGCTGTGCTGGCTCTGAAGGAGCAGCTAAGATATTCTAACCAGGCCCTCTGGTGATGTGGTCTATGGGCGCAACACGCGTTCATTGAGCTCCTGCTGAGGGATGCCAGGGGCAGGGTGACACCGTCTTAACTCACTGGTTGTGAGGAAAGCCATGCTGACATGCTTTAGCCAGCAACTCCCCTGGGTGCAGTATCTCTAATGCTCACCCCCGCTGTGGGAAGACATCACACTACTTGCTTGGGTCCTATCTCCTGTGAGTGGCCAACCCAGAACCCCAGTCAGGTCCAAGTATGACATCAGGGAAATGCAGCTGGGGGGTATTGTGCCCCTCAGTCCGTGAGAGCAGATTGCCCATGGGTAATGAGGAAAGTCCTTTTGCTTCTAGACATGGAAGGGTTTTACGCACGTCGGTCAGCTTTAATAAGGAGGCACAGGACAGTGTGCCAACTTGAGTCTTGTTGACAAAGGTCTTGGTGCACAGCCACATCTGCTTGCCGGCCTCTCTGTCATCTGGTGCAGCTTTGGGTGACAGCGGCAAAGCTCAGGAGTTGCCATAGCAACCACGTGGCCAGCGAAGCCAAAAAACCATTTCCTGTTGGGCCCTTTATTGGGAAGGTTGGCTGACCCCTTGCCTTACCTGTCTGGGTCGGTGCTTAAGGTGGCAGCCGGACCTCTGGGTCCTGGCACCCCTGGCACCCTTGCAGCCTTGACCATCTCAAGGGCAACGTTCCTTTTACCCTGTGGCTGCAGCTCCTACCCGATGACAGAGGGTGTAGCTCAAAGCGCGCGCGCGCGTGTGTGTGTGTGTGTGTGTGTGTGTGTGTGTGTGTATGTGTGTGTGTGTGTGTGTGTGGCAGGTACTCAACTTTGTGGCTAGAGAAACATTCTTTGCCTCTTAATAAGAATAAAAGAACATCTTGTTCTACTAGGAGGGATTGAAGCCTTGGACAATTTTTTCAGGCAGGGGAAGCCAAGAAAAATGCCACTCAATGGTCTGGCACCAGCTCAGGTCCCCACTAGAGTAGTGAAGGAGAGAATGTGGAAAAATGGGCTTGGGGAAACAATAGGGATAGGTGGGGACTGCGGTGAATCGGGAGAACTTTTCCTTCCAAGGACAGGCTCACATAGATCCGATCATCTGCTGCAAGTGGAAATGCAGGGCCGTGATGGCAGTTTTTAAAAAAGAAGCCAGAAAAGGCAAGAATCTTAGAAAGGAAAAAATCGGGGGAGGACCACCAAAGAGGAGGGAGAGGTGGGTATGTCTTGGGCTAGCCTGAGCCCAACCAACAGGAGGCATCCCGGGGATCCCTCATCGGCACAGGCTGCTGAAGTGAGTTTGAGGGACTGTGTTTTAGGGTGGAGGGTGCTGAGGCTCAGAACAGTTGCCAGAGAGGTAGAATGTCAGGTCGTCCTGAACCATACCATGCCTTCACAGCAGTCAGGCCCGGGCCTGGGGTTCTAGCCCTCTTCCTATTCTGATAGGCTCCACTGTGCCCCCTGACACGCCATGGCCCCCCTGGCACTGCTCAGCCTCAGCCAGGCCCGTGGGGTCTCTGAGCCCCATTGCTGTGCTCACCCGGCACTTTCTGGTCCCTTTAACCTTGTGGGCCTACGGGCCTGCCTTGTCCCTGGGGTGTCTAGATGGAGTAAGTTCACATCACAAGCAGGGAGTTAGAACCAAGCCTTGGGATTTCTCCTACCACACTTGTGTCTGGGACATCGAGAGTTCATGAAGTGGAGGCTTGGTTAGGTAAGGGCTTGGGATTTGACCCAGCGAGAGGGGACCCAAGTGGGACTTTGAAATGTTGAGATTTTTGAGAGGAAGCTTGATGTTGGGGTACCAAGAGCTCGGGGCCATCCCTGCAGTTCAGATCTGTGAGGACTGAGGGCATAGTGGGAGCAGAAGCCCGAGCACTGCCCTGAAGCTTGCAGCCCTGGGGTGCCACACCCATCACACCACACGGGGTCATTCTGCTCTTTGAATTGGGCAAGTGAGTGCAGTCCTGGAGTGGGGAGGAGAGACTGTCGGGGCAAGCGGGATGTGAGTTTAGGGGTCACCGTGGACCTGGAATGGCAGCGCGACCCATCCTTCGGAGCAGCCCCCGAAGTCAGGCTGCCTGTGAGGTGGGGTATCTCGTCTGTGTGAGCTCTGAGGGGGATATGAGACTAACATGGCTGAGGCAGGGGGGGATTCTAAACGCACCCCGCTGTCCCCCCTCTTCTGTGGCACTAGCTCTCTGCCTCTTCACTATGACTTAGAATCCACTAAGTTCTGGGAAGGGGGAGAGGAATTATTAGGACCCCAAAAAGACCGCCTGTCTCCCTAGGACTTGAAAGGTCCCCGTGGGAGGGCGCTGTGTTTGGCCCTCACGGAGCCAGGCAGTCTGGAAGAGAACATCCATTCTAGAAAGGGCTAAACTTCACTTTCATAGGCTTAAAAAAAAAAAAAAATCCCCCTTAGAGTCAGAATGTTGCCCATAAAATTTCATTGTAAGGACTCCCCTTCTCCCTGACCCCCCCCCCCATTATTAAAACATCAGGAATGTGATGTTGAATGGTTCTCTTAATACGCATTTGAGCACAGCTGAGCTCTGTCACCTGGGCCTGCCTTGGGAGTGGCTGAGCACTGATAGGTCCTCTGAGGCCAATGACAGGGGTGCGTGTCTCTGCCTATCAGGTTTCAAGCTTCATTCGTTTGTTCATTTGTTCGTTCATTCATTCATTCACATTCATACATTCATGGAGGCCTTGCTCAGTGCTTGGGCTGCCTGGGCTCTGAGTAGTGATGCAAGACAGGAAAAGTCCCAACCCTTGTCTATCCAGAAGACAGCAGGACATACCCACAGATGTCAGGTAGAGAATAGTGAAGGGTAAAGGGAAGGCTACAGTGAGATGGCCTGGGGGGGGGGGGAGGGGAGGGGAAGGGAGAAGAGGGACAAGCCATGTGGATATTCTAGGAGAGGGAGCAGCGATGAAGATGCCAGAGAGGACAGAAGGAGGGGCCCAGGAGGCTCTACTGTCTCCGAAGGGCCTCCTTGCTGGCCCCTGGCCTTGTGCTGCCCGCTGGACTCTGGGTGGGGTGGAACGCTGTGGCTTTGAGCAGAAGAGAAGGGTGGTGGGGCTTGGGGGATTTAAGTCACTCTTTGTACCTTGAACATAGTTTCCATGATAAATAACTGAACAACAGGTTATTTATACAGAAACCTTACTCTGTACTGCAGCCCTTTGGCCAGGGACAGAGATAGGATTTCACTGCCAGAATTGAACAGCTTTGCGATGCTTGGTCCCTGTTGCCAGCTTTTTCAGCGAGGTTTGTTTTACTTATTTATTTATTTATTTATTTATTTAGCCAGATTATGCTCCTAGCTGCAGCGTAATGTGTGTGTTTAAATTTGCGTTTCAAGTAAATAATGTAATGTCTGGGGGAAATGATGCCTGATTTCATGTTCTGTATTTATTCTCTCGTCTGTTTACCAATGAGAGCTTAGACTCTGTGTGGTTAAAGGACTGGAGGTTGTAGATCAATGGTTCTCAACCTTCCTAATGTGCCAACTCTCTAATACAGTTTCTTAGGTTGTGGTGACTTCCCCTCCAACCATAAAATTATTTTCATAGCCACTTCATAGCTCTACTTTTGCTACTGTTATGAATGATAAATATCTGATATGCAGGATATCTGATATGTGACCCCTGTGAAAGAATCATCTGACCCCCAAAGGGGTCAAAACAGCTCAGAACAGCTGTTGTAGATGAAAGCACATTCTTTTAAAAAGGTCGTTATGAGGTGGGGCTTGGTAAACAGGCACCTGTAATCCCAGCCTTGGGGGGAGGGAAGCAGGAGGAGCAGCAGACCAGCCTAAGTACACAGCCCCCCATGCACCCCAGCATTGCATACTGACCCAGTGCCTCCCCGGAGGTATTTCCTGCAGAGCTCTGGCTGGCTGTACCGAGGGGGGAAAAAGTTGTCTGACACCATAGCTGTCTGGGACTCTGACACCGCCCGTGGCTTATTGCTATCAGTGGCTCTGTTAGCAAGTTACAACGTGCCTCGTATCCCAAGCCCAGCCCACCACTGCAGACCCAACACAGCAGTATTGCGGGGGGAGTAAGACAGACATCTCTTGGATGCTTGGCTCTTCACTGAGAGCAGCTTGTCATGGGCTGGCTCACTGTCCGGTTCTGCAAACTGGTTTGGATTAAGGACCCTCAGCTGAGCCTCACCCTTCAGCCCACCAGCCCGAAACAGCTCTGTGGCTTAGGCTAAACTATAGTTTTCATTTGTTTTAAGATGTCCTTTTATTTCATATGTGTTTACCTATATAAATGTCTGTACATCGTGTGCTTTTCAGAGGCCAGAAGAGGGTGTTGGATCCCCCGGAACTGGAATTACAGATGGCTGTGAGCCGCTACGTGTGGGCGCTGGGAACCAGATCCGGCTCCTTGAGAAGAGCATCCACTGCTCTTTAATGTATATAATTTGTCATTTTTAATTTATAAGCCATCTCACCTTAATTTATATTTTTATTCTTGAAACCAAGCCTAGAAACCAAGAAAAAAATATGGAAAGAAAGAGAGAGAAAGAGGGAGGAAGGAAAAGTGATAGATTTGTAGCATGAAAGGTCTGAAAAGTGCAAGCACTAAATATAGCAGGATGTCTGAGCTGTCATCTTGAATGCGTTTTAAAACAAAAATCTATTTTAAAACTTAGGGCATCTTGAGGTTGGCCAATCAGAGGGTTGTAAATGGCACCTTTTCCAATGGACCTGTGCAGCTTTCTGTTTCCTCTGGCTCTCTGTGGGAGTGGCTATTTTGGGAGCTGTGATTGTCCACAGACACCCCCCCCAACGCCCCAGTTCATTGACCCCTGCCACCTATGTGAGGGCTTAGAAATCTGTCCCCTCCCGCCCGTCTGCAGACTGGGTGACTGTGGTTCAGGGCACAGAGCATCCTTTCCGATGGACACACTGTCTCAAGAGAATCACCCGTTCCTTCCTCGCACTTCAAATAAGCGTCTCTCCTGGTCAATCGAAGACTATGTGGATCTGGGTGTGGCTTAGGGGCGGTGAGCTCTATGTGTGCTAGGTGTGAGGCGTGTGAGTCTGATCCCTTGCACAAATAAATACATGAGCGAATACATCAGTAATTTTCCCCCTCCTGGAAGTGGGCTATTTGTGATGTTTGATGTCTAAATGGTGTGACACGCTGAGAACCCATGTCTGTCTTGCTGAGATCCACCTAACGTGTCCTGCCACTGTTTCCTGTAGAAATTGTGGATGGGAACGTGAAGATGACCCTGGGCATGATCTGGACCATCATCCTCCGTTTTGCCATCCAGGACATCTCCGTGGAAGGTGGGTTTCTGCTTTGTTCTGTGCTTTCTCGAACCTTCTGTCTTCCCTACCTCGTCTTCCTCTCTAGGCTCATCCAGAGCTTCCTCATATGATTTCAAATAACCCCCAAAAGTATGTCGGCCCAGCGGCAGTCCTCGCCTTGAGATGGCTAAGGCTGTTGTGGTTAAGGTCTACAAGCCTCACTGGGTCCTTATTGGGCAAGAATGAGAAACAGGAAGACTTAGGAAAGTGAGGGGAGCCCCATGTCCACTGATGCGCTCATTGCTCCCCCTGGTGGCCACCTTCTGGATGTGCACAGGTTGCCCTGGTATGAAAGAGCTCTGTATTCCTTATTACAGCCAGTTTTTTTTTTGTTTGTGTGTTTGTTTGTTTTGTTCAAGTTTTGTGCCTGATAGTCTGCTGATATCACTTATTGTTCATGGTTTTCTATGTATATGATATATACATACAAAAACCACTTTTTTAAACAATGAGATTGAGATAAAATGCTTTTAAAATATACAGATTTGCCAGGCAGTGATGGTGCACGCCTTTAACCCCAGCACTTGGGAGGCAGAGACAGGTGGATTCTTGAGGTCAGCCTGGTCTATAGAGTGAGTTCTAGGACCGCCAGGGCTACACAGAGAGACCCTGTCTGATTGAATATTTTATGTGTCTGGGTGTTTTTCCCTGTGTGTATGTCTGTGTACTGTGTGGGTGCCTTGTGTCCCAGAGTACGAAGTGGGCATTGGAGTTACAGTTGTCCCCCTCCCAGTGTGAGTGCTGGCAGCTGAGCTTGAGTCCTGGAAGAGCGACAGGTACTCTTAACTACCGAGCCATCTCTTTAGTCCCATAAAGGTTTAGTTTATTTTTATATGTATATGTATATGCATATGCATATGTGTCTGTGAGTGGTTATCCAGGTGAGTGCTGGTGCCCTCAGAGGCCAGATGCATTAGCTCCTGGAGCTGGTGTCACAGGCCACTGTGAGCTGTTCTAACATGGGTGCTAGGAGCTAATTCAGATCCCCCCCTGCAAGGGAACTGAGCCACCTTTCCAGCCCCCAGCCAACTCATAAATAGATTATTGTTTATTCAGAGGCATGATCTCACCATGTACCTCTGGTCGGTCTGGAACCTGCTACGCAGTCCAGGCTGCCCTCGAAGGCCCGGAGATCTACCTGCCTCTGCCTCTAGAGTGCTGGGATTAAGGGTGTGCCGCTTCACACCTGGCTCCCGTGCCAGTTTTATAATTGGTTGCTTGTTCTTGAACAATTATAACCTTTGCACTGATTCTTGAGCATTATTTTAAAGTCCATTTTATGAATTAAAAATGTGAGGTCATTCGGGAACCTGCTTTAGTAAAGACTACCACCTGCAGTTCACAGCTCTGAACACACCGAGGCAGTGCAGCCTGCAACCTTGGTGCTGGGCATTCTCCATCCCCTGAGGTGTGGGGGGCTGGCTTTACAGATACCCACCCGTTCCACAGACAATGACAGGGCACCAGAGCCAGATCGGTGCAGTAACAGGAAGAAGCCTTACTTCGGATGAACCTGGAACCCTTTCTTCCTGGTTCTCCATGCTCACCCCATCAAGGGGCTTCTGGTCATGTAGGATTCTTGGACGCTTGCAGCCTCATTTGAACAGCCGCCAGTTGCTGAATTACCGTATATTCCAGTCATCTCTTGAATGGGAGGGAGTTAGGCAGGTAACCTCAGAAAGCCGCTGCTGCCTGGACATTTTAGTCTATGATGTGAATGGCTTGCTTTTTTTGTTTCTTAAATAACTTTTCCAGCTCTGCCCAACAAATAGACATGGAGGCCTAAGCTTCCTCCCTCCTTCCAGCAATGGAGTTGAGCTCCTGAGGTCCCTGTAGGGCCACTTATGAGCAGTGTCCTCCCTCCCCTGGCTCAGCCCACTGACCTCCTCCCACCACCCCCTTTTTACAGAGACATCAGCTAAAGAAGGGTTGCTCCTGTGGTGTCAGAGGAAGACAGCCCCGTACAAAAATGTCAACATTCAAAACTTCCACATCAGGTGAGTGCTGCAGCCAGGGGCTCACATGGAGGCTGGCCTGCCTCCTTAGGGCCTCCCTGACCGTCCCCGCTTAGTTGGAAGAGTGAGGGTGGTGGTTCTTCTTGGGAAGGGTGTGTCCCTTTGAATCCACCATCCCTCACTGTGGTGTCTTGGACCTGACTGCTGCCCATCACACCTCTGTTGATGTTTGTGACACTAGCAAGACCCCAAAAATTGTGTCAGGAGGCCCAGGGTTCCAGACCAACAGGCTAAGACTTTAATGAGGTTGTTGGGTGGGTGTGGTGGGGTCATCTCCACTTGCCAACCACTCAAAAAAGCTCAACCCCAACACCTGGGAATGTAGTAGACACAAGACTCCTGTCCTATCCCTGTCATCTAAATCCTGCTTCAAAGGATTGCACAATAAACATCAGAAGTCACATTCCCCTCTTCTCTCCCTGGACAGTTGGAAGGACGGCCTTGGCTTCTGTGCTCTGATCCACCGACACCGGCCGGAGTTGATTGACTATGGAAAGCTTCGAAAGGTACTTGTGCTCACTTGATCTCATGCTGTCTTCTCTTGCTTGACAACTGGTCTCTAAAGGGTAGGGACAAGCTGAAGAAGGACAGGACCACTTCTGGGACCCCAGCGTCCAGCCTGTAAGTTGTTGGCCTTATGGACAGACTGAGCCCCATCCTGAAGCAAGCAGGAAAATGCTTTTTCTGTTCATTACCCAGTGTGCACACCCTAGATGCCTTTGCACACACACAGCCCACCAAGAAAGCTACCAGTACAAGGTGGTGTGTTTGATCAATGGTATGCAAAGTGATGCTTCCCCTTTTCGTTAGTTCTGGATTCATAAGGTAACGGGATTAATCGGTGATGTAAAGCATCTCTTATCCTGAGAGACATTTTCCCAGGCAGGCACTGTGGATTGATTTCTTGGGTTGCCCCTCACTTTTATTTATGCTTTTGAGATGGTGATGGGTTTTACTATATTGCTCAGGCCAGTCTCCAACCTCTGGACTCAAGTGACCCTCAACCTCCCAAGTATCTGGGATTGAAGTCGGGTGCCATTATGTAACCTTCATTTATATCTGGGTGTCAGTTCACTCGATGGTTTTCTTGAGAAGTGTATGTTGAGGAGCTGCTGTTGGAAACTCATGGCGGTTGTAGTATTCAAGTTGTTCCATGGTGCTAGCCTAGACACCTTGGTGTCTAGGTCTGGTGAGGTCTGTCCTGAACCATTTATCTACCATGAAGCCTGTGTCATGAGCTCTTCCCAGCTGTACATTGATCTGGAATGGAGTGAAAATGGAACCTGTTGGTGTATAGCCCTCTTGGCAGATGGTCTTCTAGAATGGACAAGCCTGTCCCCTTTCTCCAGGATACCTGAGGGTGGTGTCTAGCCTACCACCTCTCCCAGAGATACCTGTGCCCCAGGGCTTCTTGCTGACCAGGAACCAGGAAAGCCCTGGTGGCTCATACCCAGGCAACTAGTGGTGGTGGCAGGGCCTCTGGTTTTAGGGTGTAGGAAAAAAAATATTTTTGTGAAGCAGAAAGAGCAGATTCCCACCTTCTAGCCATCCCTGTCATCTGCTCCATGTACATAGCTAGAGCCGCTGATCTCAAGCTAATCTCTAAGGGAGAGCTGAGTCCCAGCCTACCAGCTCAGCTGCTTTTACATGGGGGAGAACGTCCCGTATGTCACAGAATGTCCTGTATGTCACGTGTCTATTGGAGAGCTCCTGGCTTCCACTTTTTGACCCATGAACAAGGCTGCCCTGAATTCCAATGTACACATCTCTTTCTCTCTCTCTGACACCTCAGTTTCAATTTTTGGGTGCCTCTCAGAATCCTGAGGACCACTGGATCCAGTGAGAATCCCATATTAAATGTTTTTAGATTTTTTTTTTGAGATTTTTAATACATCATTTCTCTCTTCCTCTCTCCAAATCCTTCCAGGAGTCACCCATCCCTTTTGCTCTCTTTCAAAATCATGGCCACCTTTTCTTTAATTATTGTCGTTGTTGTTTTCTTTAATTATTGTTTTGTTCTTGTTTTCTTTAATTATTGTTGTCACTGCTGGTAGGAGTGGTGTGTGTGTGTGTGTGTGTGTGTGTGTGTGTGTATTCCTAAATATATAAACTGCTCAGTCCATATGTTACCTGTGTGAGTCTGTCTTCAGCGTTGACCATGTGGTGTTAGAGAACGACTTGCTGCTCTCTCCCTGGGGAAGGCTCTGTCTCCAGCTCTCTCCCTGGGGAAGGCTCTGTCTCCAGCTCTCTCCCTGGGGAAGGCTCTGTCTCCAGCTCTCTCCCTGGGGAAGGCTCTGTCTCCAGCTCCCATTCTTCCTTAGTTGCCTGCAGTTCTTTGTCTGAGGCTGAGGCTTCCCCCCTCCGAGTTAGCATATCTACTGGGGTTACCGTTGTTCAGGTCCCATGTAGGCAGACATTGTAGCGAGGCTTCACGGGAGCAGTTCCTACAGTCTCACAGTCAACTCTTCTGCTCTTACAATCTCCCCTCCTCCAGCCCCCTTTCACAGTAATCCCTGAGCCTTGTGCAGGAGTACACCTTTTTGAGGACCTTCCATACCATCCTCCACGGCAGCTGCACCATCTTATGAGACTGTCCGGGTTGCCTGCTGGAGGAGGTGCCTAACTCCATTTCACATTATTCCATGTTTGAAGTACACTCCAGGCTGCAGGGACACCTACATACAAAAGATGTGATGCCTATAGTGTACACACACACACACACACACACACACACACACACACACCCTGCCTGCCCCATCCCCTCCCAGCTGGGATGAACTGTGACCTGTGACTCTCCATATCTTCACTTTGTCCTTTTTTCCCTTTAGGATGATCCACTCACAAACCTGAACACGGCCTTTGATGTGGCAGAGAGGTTCCTGGACATCCCTAAAATGCTGGATGCTGAAGGTAAGGGCTTTCTCCGCGGTCCCCAGCAGCTGAGTGGAGTGGGTCTGTCCGCTGGGACCTCAGCTTGAAGAGCTTGGCTTCACTCCCCTGCCCGGGACTCTGTGTGGTTTGGAGGAAGAGGCTCTAGCAGATAGCACACAGGCAGCATAGAGAAGGATTTTGGAGGGGAAGATAGGCAGGCCTTCCTGCTCTGTCCTTGCCCTTGGAAGAAGCAGGAACCATGGCCACTGTCCCCTGGGCTCTCCTTATTCCTAATGCTCATGTGCCTTTGACAGTCTTAGCCCCACATTGAGGAGCTAAAGAAAGTCTAGGATAGGGTGTGTTGGGGCAGGGGGATTATCCAAGATTGCCCCCAGCTCTCTACTCCCTTCATAGTTGACATTTTCCAAACATGGGCAGAAGCATACAATGGTATAACTCACCGTTCCAGGAGGGTTTTCGACATGCCATCTCACCTTTTTTTTTTTTTTTTTTCTGTGTCCTTTTGCTGTCTTTGTTGGACTGTATTCACTCTCAAGTCTCATGTCACCGCTACCTGCTTCCAAGTACATGCCTTAACGATAGTGGGTATTTTTTCATGTAATTAAAATACTTTCCATAGACCCGATGTGAGCACTCAGGGGCTGAGACAGGAAGATCATGAAGCTGAGGCCAACCTGGGTAGACAGTGAAGACTGTCTCAAAAACAAACCAAAAAAAACCAGCCTCACATCTGGCAAACATGACAGTGATTCCCAATAACTCTCTTGTCATGTCCGTGACTAGAGTCCCCTAGTTGAAAGTGGCCACTGAGGGTAGGTTGGCTGTGCCCGTGCAGGTACTGGGTGGTGAGCTCTATAGGTCGCCTCCTGCTTCCCTCAACCCCTTCTATTGATGCCATTGACCTTGTGGTTGGAGGAGGGCTGCCGGGGAGGGCCGTCCCTGTAGGCATCTTTGCTCGCCTCCTGGGGAATCACATCACCCCTGCCTCTGTGACCCGTGTTTCTGTTACTGGAAGTTGACTGAAGGCTGGCTAGATACACTTCGCTGTATGCCGGCTTCTGCATCCCCTTGAGAGACATGTTGCATGCTCACTAGGAAGCTTTAACCGCAGCTCTTTCTCTGTCTCTCTACAGATATCGTCGGAACAGCCCGGCCAGATGAGAAGGCCATTATGACTTATGTGTCTAGCTTCTACCATGCCTTCTCTGGAGCCCAGAAGGTACCCGGGGCCCCTGCTCCTTCTATGCCTGGCACACCTCATGCCAGAGCCCAGCCACGCCCTCCTGCCCCCTCCCTCCTTCCATCCCTCCATGTCCCAGTGCAGGGGTCTGGACAGCCTGGTTCTGGTCTTGTTGTGGTAGTTAGCTGTGGTTCTGAAGAGGTCGTGTTTGCCTCCTCCCTAACTCTGCTGTCTCTTACCGTCTTTCAGTACTGAAAACATGTAAAGCACCAGTCCTTGGGAACCAGCTACATGACCCAGGCAGAAGGGGGGGGTGTGTGTGAGAGATCAGTGGGTCCTGGCTGCAGGAGACCATAAGCCAAAGTCCCACCCCTGTGGGAAGTGACAGACTTGGCAGTCCTGGGGCTCCCGTTGGGCTATCGTACACTTCCTCTCTTCGCTTACCCAGTTTGCACAGTTGTCATCTACCTTCCCCCTCGGGCATGAGTTAACAAGTCTGTCTCCAGCCCTTGACCACCCCCGTCCTGCCTGGGATCCCCCTGTGGACACTATCCACTTTGTTCTTAGACAGAAGGATGACCTGCAGGAGGAGGGGAGAGGATGTGAATGCCAGTGAGGCCCCTTCTGGTATCCTGACCCAGAATACTCTGGGAGACAGAGGGCAAAACCAGGTTGTATGGTTCTGTAATACACCAGAGTCCAGTTCCTGCTGTGGGCACTGGAAAACCGGAAGTTGTCACTACCATGCTTAACTGGGGCAGCAGACGTCCCTCCCAGAGGCAGCACATGGCTGTGACCACAGAAACCTTCATGGCTTTGGTCCCTTGGCCTGCCACGTGTTCCTCATGACCTCCGAGTGACCCGTCAGAAGTGCATGATGGGAGACTTGCCCCCCCTGCCCCCCCTGCTCATTTCCCTGTCTGCTCACCGCCCCCTCTGGCCTGCCCCTCTCCTCCTGCTCGCTCCCCCCCTGTCCTGTGCTCTCTGTCTGCTGCTGCTGTTCGAGTTTGCTCTCTGTACTGCTCTATTCTCTCCTCAACCTCTTCTCCTTCTCTGTGCAGATGTGTAGGCACGCTAAGGCCGGAGGGGAAGGCCATGTGACCTAATGTTTCATGTCACTGCCACGCCTTCTCGGTGCGCAGAAGGTGAGCTCGCCCTTGGCCTCGCCCACTCTCCCGGCTGCCCTTTGGCCCATCTTGTCCCCCTCCGTGGACAGCGGCAGTAGTTCCTGAGTGAGAGAGGGTTAGTTAATTCACCCATCCCCATGGGGGCTCTCAGAAGCACACTTAGGGACAGCAGAGAAGCCCCGCCTCTTGGCGACCTCCCTTTGGGCATGGTGGACCCCCCAAAGAGGGGAAGGCAGAGAAGCTGTCAGAGCCTGAATCCTAAGCCATTCCCTTAAATACCCAGGATCCCTCTCACCTCTGAACCTTCCATCTTCCTGCCTGACCAAGGCCATCAATCTAGGCAGCAGCCAGGGCAGGGAGAAGTCTTCTGCCTCCTCCCTGATGTCCAGGCCAGAGTCCTGCATGTCACTTGCCAGCCAGGCCTTTCATGGATAATTGCAAACAATATGAGGACACCACTTGGGTGGATCATTGGGCATTCATTACTAAAACTACCCTGCGGAGAGCAGCGAAGCTATTCTTTTCTTGTTTTTTCTTTCTTTTTTTCCCCTCCTGTTGGTCTTTTTGTTGGTTTGTTTTTGTTTTGTTTTGTTTTTGTTTTCAAGACAGGGGTTTCTTTGTGTAGCCTTTGCTGTTCTGGAACTTAAAATGTAGACCAGGCTGGCCTTGAACTCACAGAGATCACCTGCCTCTACCTCCCAAGTGCTGGGGTTAAAGGCCCGCACCACCACCATCCGGCTTTTACTCCCTTCATGTTGGTACAAGGGTTGAACCCAGGGCACCTATAAAAATTGCCCAAAGACAACCAGATAAGCCGGCAGCAGCCTTGGTACCCAGTGGATGGGGACCTGGACCTGCCTTTCTACTGACTGCAGAGGACGCAGCCCTTCCTGCTGGCCTTCCAACTCTCCCTCTGCCCCCCCACCCCACCCCTCTGCTGCTCTCCCGCCCACCTCTCCTGAACCCTGCGCCCCACCTCTCAGCCAGGATATGAGCAGCCTCTCTGCTTGCCTTGGTCGGGCGTTTCCACTCAGCCTGCTCACCACAGAGCGTGCACTACCAGGCTGACTTGAGGTGGCCTCTCCCCTTCGTCCAACTGTCCCGACCCTCTTTTTCATGGCCTTTTGCCTTTAAGGATTCTGCCCCGGGCTTCATGCCTGCTGACAC
Organism: Apodemus agrarius; assembly: GCA_964023405.1. Lineage (NCBI taxonomy): Eukaryota > Metazoa > Chordata > Mammalia > Rodentia > Muridae > Apodemus > Apodemus agrarius. Next base: position 43,123,035 of record OZ030011.1, read on the forward strand.
TGGCCTTGCCTGTCTTCGATGCCTTCTCTGTGGCCTGGCTGATGATAGTGCTCAGGAGGGTGTGCGTATATATGTGTGTGTGTGCATTTGTGTGTGTGTGTGTGTGTGTGTGTGTGTGTGTGTGTGTGTACATGTGCATGCACAGACGCATGGCATGGAGAAGTGTGTCTCCTGGGTGTGGTGGGGAGAGTGTGGGACTTGTGTGGCTTTCCCTCTGAACCCCTCCTCCCCGTGCTCTTCCCTTTCTTCATCCCTGTTGCAACCATTTCATGCTTTTGTCCTTATCTCGGAACGGGAGCGCAGACAGTGTGGCAGAGTGTGGGGGTGCCCTGTTTGATCCTCGGGTCTCCTGGTCCGAGACCTCAACCAGAGTTATGCTGCAATGCCTGCCTGGGAAGATCGCTTTGCCTAGGACGCCCTGCTCTGGAGGGATGAAGACCTCTGGTTTGGGGGGTGAGAAGACCAAGGAGCCTTTCTGCATCACACTCTCACCCTGATTCCCTCTGTGGCTAGTCGCTGTGACAGACACCTTCCAGAGCTGTATCCATGGCCCGCCCTCTTCTCCACACCTTTCCCTGGCCAGTCAGACATCATAGATGTAGAAAGGTCCCAGCTGATAGCTGTGTGCGAGTGTCTGTGTACATCGACGCGCACACGTAGGGTGGACGCAGCTGCTGAGAGACCGCCCTCATTGGGTGAGGGCCGATTTCTGTTTGGCAGGCTGGTTTGGGTTCTGATACCTGGCTCTCCTCCCCTGCCCAGGCTTAAGAATGGCTGGAGAGCATGAAGGTTTTGTTTAGGCCGCTAGTGCTGTGGGGATCTCTTGGGAGCGGTTTCTAGGATTGGCTCTTGAATGGGAAGACTTGATTTGATGGTGTTTCTGGTTGTTCAGGGGCGGGGCAGGTTGGAGCTGCCTGCATCCCTCCACCTGTCCGGCAACCACTCAGTCCACTAGGGTAAACCTTGCCAGATCACTGGAGAAATTGAGGCACAGGTAGAGGGACAGATATGTGTCCCCAAACCCATTCTAGCCCGCTTGTCTTGGGGAAGCTCCATTCTGGGGCTAGGAGCCATGATCTGCTGGGCTCGACAAACCCAGGGGAAGTGTAGTAGTGGATTAATAAGGGGAAGACTAGACTAGGCAGTAGGAGTTAGCAGCAGTCTAGGGAGGGAGGAAAGGGGATTCAAGCTAGAATTAGGGAAATTTACTACAAGCATCAACAAGGAGATCCCTGTAGGAGTCATACAAACTGTGGGTTGTGGTGATGGAGCCCTAGTATGTCACTTTGCCTAGCTAGTTTGAGTATTTGATAATACCTTAATTGATGACAGCCTCTGTATGGATGGACCTGTCTCAGGTGACTTGGCACTCTGATGGGTGGAAGTTTGGCATGGGCTGGCTAAGACTCTAAGAACCATGGCTCATGGCTTTGAGAGCAATTATAACATGAAAGTAAAGGTTGTGTGGCCAGGTGTGGTGATACGTGTCTTTAATCCCAGCACTTGGGAGGCAGAGAGGTAGGTGGATCTCTCTGAGCTCAAGAGCAACCTGGTCTACATAGCAAGTTCTAGAACAGCCAAGGCTAAGTAGAGAAACCCTGTATAAAAAAAAAGAATTTGTATGTTAAGTTGAACACATAGTATGGTTGGGAGTGGTTACAAAGGCTGTGAAAATTCACATCTGGCCCCTTCCTCTGGAGTGACTTCTCCGCTCATCGGCATCTATGCTTGCCTATTATCTCATGCCGTCTGTCATTTGGAAAGATGTGGGCAGCCTGGTTCTTGCATGGGTTTGAGAACAGCCCATGCCATCATAGAAAATCCAAAGTCAGAAGCCAGCCTGGGTTTTCTTCTGAGGTGGCTTCTATCTCTGCCTTTCTCCCAGGAACATTTCTTTCCTCTCTTGGGCCAAGTTCCTCCCTGGTGCTTCTGAACTCCAGCAGCCTTGCCAGGGTTGCTTATGCACGACGCTGCTGTTGCTCCCCCCCATAAGTTCCCCTCCCTGCTCCCACCATGCCATGGGCTTCTTGTAGCTCGGAGGAGGGGAAGCCAGATGTTTGGGATGGCTGCCGCAGGGCTGCTGTCACCATCTGTGGCGGGATGGTCCACAGGCCATGGCAAAGCTTTAAAGTCCACTGAGCACAGCGGACTCAAAATTGTGCAAACTCCAGCCGGGCAATGGTGGTACACACCATGAATTCCAGCACTCTGGAGGCAAAGACAGGTAGATCTATGAATTCCAGGCCAGCCTGGTCTACAAAGCAAGTTCCAGGATAGCCAAAAAAGATGCAAACTTTGACCCTACTCAGCCTACCAACTTGGCAAACAAGTGGAAGTTTATGGCTGTTGGGCCCAGGATTTCAGGGTGCATCTGGAGGACAGCGTACTTAAGGTGAGAATTATTTACATTAGAAACTATAGCAGCAAGCTAGCATGGGGTTGCTCACCTGTAATCCCTGTACTCTGGGCTGTGAGGCAGGAGAACCTTAAGCTCTAGGCCAGCCTGTTCATATACAATAGGGATGACGTGTTAGTGGCAGGGTCTGCAGCTCGCTGCCGTGGTTCTCCGCCCTCCTAACTTCAGCAGTAGTTCTGGTAACACCGGGCAGATTAGCACCTCCGCGAGCTCCGTGGAGCGCACTGTGCGATGAGGCTGCATCCTCAGGGCAGGCTCCTGGGAAGCAGTGGCTTCCTCAGTGCCTCAGGTAATTTGTCACAGTTCTCAGGAAGGATGACAAGCAGGACTTCAGTATGACAAGGGGCCATGCCATCTCCAGGACAGGGTTGAGTTGAGGGCAGGAATGATGACTGAGAGTCCAGATGACTCTGAGATCCCCCTCTGCCCACTCCCACGGTCTCCTCCTAGAGCCCAGCAGTTCCAGTGCCCACACTGGAGGACAGCCTCTTGATGTTTCCCTTGAGAGCGCTTTAGGACACTTTTGCTCTGTCCCATCCCCGCTGTGTCCCAGAACACTCACCCACAGGGCATGGGGTTTAGTTGGCATTTCCTCTTTGAAAAATTCTTGGAAAAAGCCAACATGTCATAGTCTTGGGTTCTGGGTCTTGGGAGTTCTTCACACTCATTTTGTGATAACAGAAGGTCTTTTTGTTTATCAACCAGATTTAGGTTTTGCCGCCTTTTCTCGTACACCAGGTCTCCTTTATCATCTGTAGGTCACGAGTCCCAAGGTCACAGGGCTCAAATCTACCCTCTCACAGGCATTGTCTTCTTCTCTACCCTAAGCTGTCTCCTTTCTACCCTGCGGTCCTGAAAGAGCTCGGAAATAGAAGTGTACGGTTGGCATATGTAAAGGAAGCAGCTCAGCTTCAGAACCACTCAAGTGGGCCAGGGGTGGTAATGACTACCTTTACACCCAGCACTGGGGAGGCAGAGGCAGGCAGATCTCTAAGAATTTGGGGCCAACCAGGTCTACAAGAGTTGAGTTTCAGGATAGCTGGGATAAGACACTATCTCAAAAAACAAACAAACAAATAAACAAAAACCCCAAAATCACTCAATTGAGGTGGACCTGGAGCCCAGGGTCCCTGCTGCTGACGGATACAGAGCATCTTTTCCAGCCACCAGAGGCCAGGTCTCCACGGGGCTAGGCCTTGTGACTGGCTACCTTTCCAGCCCTCGTTCTTCTCAATGCTGAGGACGATCTCTGGTCTGTCGTGGCCCGTGCCTGGTGCACGGTGTGACCTTAGCCGAGCCATCAGTATCTGGGCTGGGTTTCCTAGGCTCGCCACCAGTGCTGGGTTGAGCCTTGCATCCTGTCCTCTGTGCACCGCCACAACATTGGCTTTTCTCTAAAGGGCTTTGAGCCAGGAGTCTTTGGAGACTCCTCAGGGACCCTGAGAGACCTCGCTGTCAGCCAGCACTTTCTTCTCAGGCTTTCAGACTTGAAGTCTCACATCTTCAAAATCCCATCAATCTAGCTCAAGATCCCAAGCCCTGTGATTTTTGGAATTCCAGGCTGGGCATGAGTTTCTTCATTTTTCCACCTGGCCTGAGATTTTGGATGCCTCAGTTACTTGATTAATATCTTCCCAGCACGCATGACGGAAATCAGCCCTTGTCCAGGACTGGCAAAGAGGTGCTGATGCAGAAGACAGCTGAGGGAGGGGGGCTGTGTCTCAGCCTCAGGGACTTCTTTCCAACCGCATGGAGTAGCAGGGCGGAGGGGTTTGTTGGCACAGGTGTGTCTGGGTGCCCTTGCTGCTGGGGCAGGCTGGTCACGACTTTCTCTACCTCGTTTCCAGGCGGAAACAGCAGCCAATCGCATCTGCAAAGTGTTGGCCGTCAATCAAGAGAACGAACAGCTTATGGAAGACTATGAGAAGCTGGCCAGTGATGTGGGTACCCCTGTGTTCTCCTACCTTGGTCCCAGCAAGGCCCTGTATTACACCCTGAGAGAGTGAAGCTCCCAGGAGCTGTATTTATATTGTCATTCTGTGGACATAGTCCCAGGCACTGGTGTAGTGCATGATCCAATCACAGTTAACATAGGGCAGCGTGGTTCTGGACCTCTGGGAGAGCCTGAGTGAAGACAGAGGAGATGGTCTCTGGGCTACTGTGGGCCTGGGAAATGCCTTCACCTCTCTGGCTCTTGCTTTTGCTTTCACGTACTGAGTGGGAGTTGAACCCTGGGATCTTAGAGGCATTTGCAGCCTGGTAAACTGCCCCTTGAGCTGTTTTGCCTGAACTAGATAGTACAGGGCTGTGCGAGGTACTTAGAAGACATCACCTGGGAGGGCTCAGTACTGTCTCAGGCTTGGTACTTAGCAGTGCTTAGGACTTATTAGTCAGGCCAGCAGGGGCCAGGATGGGAAGGAGTTAATCAGCTGACCTGCTCTCATTTGGGTTAGGGTGCTGCTTCCTTCTTCCTTACAGACTCCAGCCCTTTGAACTGCTCCCCTGACCATGCTCTCCTGGCCTTTGGTGGCCTTTCGGTGTCCTTGCCCTCCCGCTGAGTGAGAGCCAGTTCCCCGGGCTCTAATCCCCACTTCACTGCTCCAGCCAGTCACCGCAGCAAGCTGTGTGACCTGGCAGAGCATTGAATGCCTCCTCCAAAGTGTGGGGGTGATCACAGCACCTGACCATGTAGTCTGTCTGTGATTATTCCTGTGAGTCACTTTGTGGGTCACGCCTGGCATCGTGCAGGTGTTCCGTAGTGTTCCTGTCACCCATCCTCGTAATCCTGTATCTTCTTCCTCAGCCTCACCATGGCTCCAGGATAGAAATCTAGGCTGTCCCAGAAGCTAGCCTCTTCTTTGGGGCCAGAGGTTCCCGTTCTATTACACCCCTGCTTGGTGTAGATGAAGAAACGGAGGCCTGGCTAGATTTAAGCTCAGGTCTCCTTGCTTTTAAAGCAGCCTGTGGCTCTTTGGTTCTTCCTGTATTGGGGCAGAGAAGATGAGGGCTGTGGGCTCTGAGTTGACTGTATCCTGGTCAACTTGGAGGGAGCACCCAGAAGCCTTGCTACACGGCATGGTAAGGTCTCCCCAAGTAGGGCGTTGGAAGGGAACGAGCCATCAGGAGAGACTTTGCCAGCCCTCCGCCTGGGAGGGAAGGGCCTGTGGAAGAAAGGCAGATGAGCCTTTGCAAGTCCTTACCCTGTGCCTTTCCTGTGTGGCCGCCTTAGCTGCTGGAGTGGATCCGCCGCACCATCCCATGGCTGGAGAATCGGGTGCCCGAGAACACCATGCATGCCATGCAGCAGAAGCTGGAGGACTTTCGAGACTACAGACGCCTGCACAAGCCGCCCAAGGTGCAGGAGAAGTGCCAACTGGAGATCAACTTCAACACGCTGCAGACCAAGCTGCGGCTCAGCAACCGGCCCGCCTTCATGCCCTCCGAGGGCAGGATGGTCTCGGTGAGTGCCGGGGGGCCGCGCCGCCTCCATCCCCCAACTGCTCGGAGGTGGGTTTTCTTCTACCTACAAACCCATTCCATCTTTCTTAGACCTTACCACGCATGCGTGAGCCCAGGCACAAAGGGACAGCCTCCTTCTCCCCAACTGTTCTAGGTCAGGGTTGTCTCCGTCTCAACCCCTGAGCATTCCAAACTTCCCTACACCTTAAAAAAAATAAAAAAGTTTTAAACAGAATATCTGGTCATACTGTAATGTTAATTTTTAATTTTATAGAACCTTAAGTACTTTCAAAATAAAATAACAGCAAAACCAAAACAAAACAAACCCACTTTTTTTTTTTTTTTTTTTTTTTTTTTTTTTGGCTTTTCGAGACAGGGTTTCTCTGTGTAGTCCCGGCTGTCCTGGAACTCACTCTGTAGACCAGAGACCAGGCTGGCCTCGAACTCAGAAATCCGCCTGCCTCTGCCTCCCAAGTGCTGGGATTACAGGTGTGTGCCACCACGCCCGGCTCCAAACCCACTTTTGTTATCTTAAATAAAGATTAATTTTTGTAGTATGGTTCTAATATGCTAATAAGTAAAGTATTAAGCAGAGGTTGTTTTTAATTTTACTGCCTACTATAAATTTTGTTTTAGTTTGAAAAGAGTTTTTAATTTAATTACTTATCATCATCATCATCATCATCATCATCATCATGTGATCTAGGCACTGGATCCCAGTAACCCAGGTCCTCATGGATGTTAGGCAAGTGCTCTGATACAAGGCCACATCCCCAGCCCCTATTTTAATTTTTTCTCTAAGATAGGGTCTTGTTAACTCATCCAGGCTGGCCTAAGACTTTCCCTGTAGCCCCTGAAGACCTTGACTTAGGATTCTCCTGCCTTGGCATTCCAAGTAGCTAGGATTTCAGGCCTGTGCTACCAAGTGTTTATGTATAAATATAATTTTAAGTGACTCTTAAAGCATGTTTTATATCATATTCTTTCAAACAAAAACACCTATAACAAGTTGGGCAGGACACATGTCTACAATCCCAGCTCTTGGGAGACTGAGGCAGGAGGATCATAGCGAGCTTGAGGCCAGCCCAGGCTATGTAGCTAGGCCCTATCAGGAAAACAAAAACGGAACCCTAATATGGCAATCAATCTTCTGTCCCCTTTTGCCTTTTTGCCATCCCTTCTCCTTTATCCTTTCCTAGGAATTTATGAGCCAGGAGAATACAGGACAAAGTCAGAGAGGCAGAACCTTTTATCCCTTCAGACAACGAGTAACAATAACAACAAAAACCAAACAAACAAAACCCAGACATACTGAGCAGGGCCAGAGGGGACAGGCCATGTGGGAGGAGGCAGGGGCAAGGTGGTCTTGCACAGAGAAAATAGGTCTGTGGTGTCTGTCATGTAAGCAGTTTGGAGTACCAGTCTTTTAAAGTTGAGGGCTTAATCAGTTGCTTTGGGTTGTTAAAGTCACTGTGAGCTAACAGGTACTCTTGAGAAATAGAGGGAGTCCCTCTGATGTGGGGCAAATGCCTGGTGCGTGGCTAGGAGGATGGTGCTCAAACTGGCTCTGCTCTAGCTGCTCCGGCTGGGTGCCTTATGCAAGGGCATATGCATGTCTTTCTTCCCGTGATTATGGCTGATTCTCTCATCCAAGCTGCTCTCTAGAGCCTAAAGTCCAGAATCTGGGAACCTTGGCTTCATAGGATGATGCAGATCTTGCCTCTTGGGTGTTAGACTGCTTCATTCTTAATTGGTCTGGTCCTCTGGCTTGTTCTTGGACCTCTGAGACTAGCCAGGATCCCGTTGGAAGCTGGTACGTGCAGCGGGGCTCCATGGCTGGATGGCCCACGTGGACTCAGATTCCACTCACTATCCAAGAGTCAGGGAGATGCTACTAGGAGCTAGAAGAGAGGCGGGGCAGTCGACTGTGGTATGTACGGCGCTAGGATCTGGAAGCGTCTCTTCCTGGCAGGCCACAGCCCCTCCAGGTTCTCTGAGCCTGTGTCTCCCCATCTCTGCAGGATATCAACAATGCCTGGGGCTGCCTGGAACAGGCAGAGAAGGGCTACGAGGAGTGGCTGCTGAATGAGATCCGGAGGCTCGAGAGGTTGGACCACCTGGCAGAGAAGTTCCGGCAGAAGGCCTCCATCCATGAAGCCTGGACAGACGGTGAGGCGGAGCTGGTTCCCACCCCCGACTCCCACCCAGCCACCACCAGCTTGTAAAGTAGGAATATGAATAGTACCGACCTCCTAGGTCTTTAAGGGTTAAACAGCGAGGTCGCAGGCATGCCTGAGAAAATTCTGAGAGCAGTTTCGTAAGAGCACTGCTCTTTCCTTGTTGGTATCACCACCACTGGTTTTTCGAAGTCCTTCAGTGCGGCTCTCAGTCCTGACACTGTCTGAGAAGCATGGTCAATGTGTCTGTTTGCAGGTCAGTCTCTGACATGGGGATGTCAATGTCCCCTCTGTAGTGGTCTAGGCTGGCATCTGGTGTCTGCTTAGTGATGATCAAGGTTAACTGAAGAGAGACACTCATACAGGATGGGCTTTCCCTCAGAAGCTGGCCTGGGTTAGAGCAGTTATTCTCAACCCACGAGTCTCGGCCCCTTTGGGGGTCGAACGTCCCTTTCACAGGAGTCGCGCCTAAGATCGTAAGAAAACGCAGATGATTTATGATTCATAACCGTAACAAAATTACTGTTATGAAGTAGCAGCGAGAATAACTTTATGGTTGGGGTCACCCCGGCATGAGGAACGGTATTAAAGGGTCGCAGCATCAAGGTGAAGAGCTGCCGGTGGGGTGTGGAAAGGCTCCTGCCCGTTTTCTTGCACTTCACTCGCAATATTGGCTGGAGCCCCTGAGGCAGAGCCAGGGGTCACTGGTGCCATAAGAATGCTTTATTCGGGCTGGAGGAATGGCTCAGCGGTTAAGAGCACCGGCTGCTCTTCCAGAGGTCCTGAGTTCAATTCCCAGCAACCACATGGTGGCTCACAACCATCTGTAATGGGCTCTGATGCCTTCTTCTGGAGTGTCTGAAGACAGCTACAGTGTACTCATATAAATAAATAAATTGTAGAAAAGAAAAGAAAAGAAAAGAAAAGAAAAGAAAAGAAAAGAAAAGAAAAGAAAAGAAAAGAAAAGAAAGAAAAAAGAAAAAAAAAAAGAATGCTTTATTCAGCCCTGGGTCATGTTCCTTTGGTCTTGGGCTGGAAGTAAACAGGGAGGATCCCTTTTTATAGCCATCTGGGAGTGGCCCGGCTTGGTAAGAAAACACCCAGCTAAGTGGGTGCATTTATGATTCCATATAATTAAGCACACGAGCAGGTAGAGTGGACAGGAGTGGACAGGGGTGGACAGGGATGGTGGAGATGGCCCTGATTGACCCATTTGTGGTTTTTGTTTGACTTTATTTTTGTTTTGATTTAAACAATTTCATCATGTAGCCTTGGCTGACCTAGAACTCACAGTGAAGACTAGCCTGTCCTGGAACTCAGAAATCCAACTGCCTCTGCCCCCTAGTGCTGGGATTAAAGGCCTGTGACACCACACCCAACTGGAATTCATTTCTTAAGACTAAGGAGTTAACCCTAACCATGGAGGAAATTGTGCACACAGGGGTGTCTGCGGTGATATCTACCACAGAATGAGCTGGGGCGGGGTGGGGTGTGGTGCCCCACAGAGCAGTGAGAAGCTCTGTTGGAGGAAATATTCACATCCATGAGTTCTGGGTCTCCGGATTCAACCAACTTGGAAGCAAAATACTAAAAACAAAAAGGGAATTATGTCTGCGTTGAGACTGTGTTTTCTTGTCATAATTCCATATGGATGAGCAGCTAGCTAGCTAGCTATATCACATTTATACTGTAAGCAACCTGAGTGGTTTAAAGTAGAGGGGAGAATATATGGAGATTATATGCATATACTGTGCCATTTTATATAAAGGATTTGAGCATGTTGGGATTTTGGTATCCTCAGGGGTCCTGAAATGAGTCCCCTACAGATCTTTAAGGACCACTGTACCCAGGAAGGCCATGAAGCCAAAGCAGGAATTCTGATAGTGTGTGCTGCTAAGTAGTCTCAAGACAAAAAACATAATTTATATAGGAATAGATAAATGGGTTTATTTGTAAATTAAATCTAAACTGTGTTATGATTTTAAAGGGGAATCGGGGAATTCAATACCAGAAAGAAATGCTTTACCATTGTGCAAAGCTCTTAGCCTTTCGGACCAAGAAGGTCCGAACACCGTGTGGCGGCACAGGCATAGAGGATGTTACATGTAAGCAAGGCGACCTTTGCCCCTGCCTGAGAGGGTCCATCCTGAGGCAGCTTGGAAGCTTTTTAGGGGGGTCATTTTTCTTTTCATCCCTGCCTTCCTCTTCTGAGAACAGGCTCAAAAATACAAGAGCTGCCCTTGCCCTAGGCTGGGGCGTTACTGATGGTCTGTGGAGTCTCTAGGCACCTGTGGACGTGAACAGCAGAGGGTGCAGATCACTGACTACACTGAGAATGTCTGGGAAAAGGGGGTCCCCGCAAGGCTCTAAAGACTCACCCATAGGACCATGGACATTCTAAACCTGGGTACTACTGATGAAGTGCTTGGCTTGTTTTGTTTTATTTTGTTCTTTCCTGGTTATTCCATTTAGCATAAATTGCTGTGTTTCCTGATGTTAGACAGCGAATGTCTGACTTCATGCATTTCTGCATATTCCCATAACCTTCATATACAAGTAGTTTAAATGGCCTGGAAATCCTCTGTGGAGACCGTGGTCTCTTTCCAGTCCCTCCCCACAGTTGGATACTCTTGCCGCACAGTGAGCACCTCAGGGGAAGTACCCGGACAAGCAGAGCCTCTGGGCTCAAGAGTTGGATGACTAAACCAACCGTGCAGCCTGGCTCCTGCTCACCCATGGTCCCCCTCCCCACTCTCCCACCCCAGGCAAAGAAGCCATGCTGCGGCAGAAGGATTATGAGACAGCCACCTTGTCTGAGATCAAGGCCCTGCTCAAGAAGCATGAGGCCTTTGAGAGTGACCTGGCCGCCCACCAGGACCGCGTGGAGCAGATCGCAGCCATTGCCCAGGAGCTGAAGTACGCCTGCTCTGACCTCCCTCCCTCCCTCCCTCCCTCCCTCCCGTGCCCCAGGAGGTGGCCGAGATCTGCTTTCTCAGCTGTTGTGGATGAGTGAGGGTGGGAAATCAGGGAATATGCAGACAGATGGTGCTGGGAAGCGGTGGGGGCTGGGGGGTGGTTGCGCCCACGTGGGAAAGGAGGTAATAGAGAAGGCAAGGCCCCTTCCTGGTGCGAGAGAGCCCCAACCATTCCGTTCTTGTGCAGACGTTTGGTTATTACCTACTACCAGGGCAAGACCAGAGGGTGCCCACACACTGAGTTTATTTGATTTTGCTTTTTAATTAATATTTTTTAGGTTCGCATAAAAGTAATAGGGTTTGTTACTGTATTTTTTTTTTTTTTTTTTTTTTTTACTTTTTGTCTTGTTTTTAAATTGTGTGTTGGGGGGGTGTGGGTGCACACGCACGCACGCAGGCATATGCATGCCATGGTGCAGTGGTGGTCAGAGGACAACTTGAAGGAGTTGGTTCCTCCTCTTTTTACTGTGAGCTCCAGGGCTTGAACTCAGGTCTTCAGGTTTGCACACAAGAGCCTTTTTTTGCCAGCCCAGGTTTTGTTTTTGTTTTTTCTTTTAAGACAGGGTTCAAATCGTAGCCTAGGCTGGCCTAGAACTCAATGTGTAACTCAGGGTAGCCTCAAACATGTGGCAATCCTCCTGTCTCAGCCTCTCAGGAGAGTGCTGAGATTACAGGCATCGGTCACCATGCCCAGCTCCCAAGCCTTGGTCTGTGGCTCTGAGCTTTTCCTTTGAGTTTCAGCAGCTTCCTGTCATTGGTCATTAAAGTCACCATCAACTTTGGTTGGGGCGGGGACTGTTGGAGAGGAGCAGCCACCTTCCCTGCTTCCGGTTTCTTAAATGCCAAAGCGGCAGGAATGGGCGGGTCTGGATGGTGTGTGGAGGAGAGCACTTTCGGTTCCCCTGGCATTGTTGGTGCTCCTACCATCCCCAGGGTTGGTGCTCCCACCCTCCCCAGGAACAGGAACTACAGTCCCTGCCCCCAGCCCTCTCCACCTGTACCACTGTCACTTGACTCCTCATCTCATCCCACTCCACAGTGAGCTGGACTATTATGACTCACCAAGTGTCAACGCTCGTTGCCAAAAGATCTGTGACCAGTGGGACAATCTAGGGGCTCTCACTCAGAAGCGGAGGGAAGCTTTAGAGGTAGGACCCTCTTCCTAGGTTCTTTGCTTTATGAGTTCCCATGATTGCCTGGACCATCCCTAGCTCCGACCTGTTGGAATGACTGACTCCCTTTGACCAGAATGTGCGAGTGGAGATCTGTTGCTGGACTTTTTTGGCTACTTTGTGGCTTCTTCTTTCTTCCACCCTTCTCCACCCCTCTTCTCACACCCTTTCTACCCCCTAACACTAGGTAGGAGAGAAAAAGGGATAGAGGGGAAAGGGGGCAACATTATTGGTAGACTACTTCCTGTAGATTAGGGGCGTTGAGTTCTTTGGGGCAAATTTGATCTTTACCATCAGGTTATCTAACTTCTTTATATGTAAGTACACTGTAGCTGTCTTTAGACACACCAGAGAGGATGTCAGATCTCGTTACAGATGGTTGTGAGCCACCATGTGGTTGCTGGGATTTGAACTCAGGATCTTCGGAAGAGCAGTCAGTGCTCTTAACCCCTGAGCCATTTCACCAGCCCTATCTGACTTCTTATTGTTTCTTCTTTGTACACAACTATTTAACAAACTACAACAACCACTGACCTACAACACCCCTTGGGGCCCTAGCATTTATGTACCCAAGGACAATCTAGAGCAGCCCTGTGTCCCACACCTGGGATTAACACAGATACACATTCCCATAACATTTATGTGTTTTAAAAGAAGCCAGAATTCTCGCCACAGAGGCCCTCCTCCTGTCTCAGTGTTAACTCATCTTGCAGTTCAGTGAGCTTGTCAGCGCAGCTCCAGGCTCTTGAGAACTGTCCTGTTCTGTAAACTAGACCTTCCTAGGGCCAGACAAGTGATTCCAATGTGAGATGCCATGTCATTTGACAGCCAAGACCCAGGGCCACTCAAGAACTGGTTCTTTCTGTCCCATCCAGTCCAGCACTCCTATACCATGATGCTGGGGGTTGGGGGTGGGGGCACTGACTCTGGGTGTCACTCTGCTAAACACTCCACCCCACTTGATGCTCCCAGCGAACAGAGAAGCTGCTGGAAACCATTGACCAGCTATACCTGGAGTACGCCAAGAGGGCTGCACCCTTCAACAACTGGATGGAGGGAGCCATGGAGGACCTTCAAGATACCTTCATCGTACATACCATTGAGGAGATCCAGGTGGGCAGCCCCAAGAGGCTGGTCCTTTTTAGGATAAATGGGGAACAATATCCTAAGGGTTCCATAGATTACTAATATTAGCATATGAGGTTGCATGATTTTGTTTGTTATGTTGTGTGTTGCCTGCATGTATGCATGTACGCCACTTACATATAGTGCCCAGAACAGTCCCCTGGAACTAGAGTTTGAGGTGGTTGTTGGTAGTCATGTGTGTACCGGGAACTGAACACTGGCCCTCTGTAAGAGCAGCAAGTGCTCATAACTGCTGAGTCATCTCTCCAGCCTCTTACCCCTACAGGCTCTTTGTACTCACTGTGTACTCCTGGTTAGTCTGGGACACATTATCTATACCATGCTGGCCTCAGACTCACAGAGATCCTCCTGCCTCTGCCGCCCAAGTGCTGAGCCTAAAGGAGCATGTCAATATTATACCCATTCTAGCATTTGAATTATTTTGATAAGGTAATATATGTACGTAGGACAATATCCTAAAGACATGGGGTGCTAAGGCAAGGGTTCCTTCCCATAGCTCTTTCTGACCCCCTGTTCCCCTTTTCAGGGTTAAGTAGTATGACCAGAGTCTCTGTGTATACAAATGCATTTATCTATGTGTTCTTTGTACCTTTTATTTTGTGCACACAAAAACAGTCTTTATTATTATATACCATATCCCAAATCCTGACTTTTTTAAATAATTATTTATTTTATGTATATGTATACACTAGCTGTCTTCAGACACACCAGAAGAGGACGTTGGATCCCATTACACATGGCTGTGCGCCACTATGTGGTTGCTGGGATTTGAACTCAGGACCTCTTAGAAGAGCAGTCAGTGCTCTTAACCTCTGAGCCATCTCTCCAGCCCCCAGATCTTAACTTTTAACATTAATCTTGGAGCTGCCATTGGCTCCCAGCTTCCTGAGTCTTTTATGTAACTACAGAACATTAGATCGACATGTTGGCAGGGGCTGAGGGTACAGCTCAGTTGGTAGCATGCTGGTTTAGCATCATGAAGCCCTGAGTCCGATTCCAACCACCGCATGAACTGAGTATGTTGATAATGTCTTTAATCATAGCATTCTCAAGGTAGAGGAAGAAAAAGGGATTTGTGCAGGAAGTTGAAGGAGCTAGTGTTGGACGAGGTTCCCTGGGGAGCAGAGCTCGCCCCGCCCCCATATGCCTGATCTGATGATATGGTGTTGAATGTCCCTGAGCGGCGGGGTGTACCAGCCCTCAGGATACAGCTGTTGCCAAGCAGACTCTGCCTTTGCCTTTCTCAAACTAGCCTGCCTTGCTGGTTCTCCGCCATAAGAACTTGGTTTGATGTCTCTAGGTCTTCACTCGGAGTGGGACTTGGGCGTTAGGGCCCTTCACCCTTTTCTTTTCTACCTCTTGACCTCGCTTTGTTTACTGTGTCTGAGGAGAGCTCTGACTGCCCTGAGTATCTGTATTGATCATGCCATTGTCTATCCAGGGACTCACCACAGCCCACGAGCAGTTCAAGGCCACTCTCCCGGATGCAGACAAGGAGCGCCTGGCCATCCTGGGTATCCACAATGAAGTGTCCAAGATCGTCCAGACCTATCATGTCAACATGGCAGGCACCAACCCCTATACAACCATCACGCCTCAGGAGATCAATGGCAAATGGGACCATGTGAGTTAAAAGGTGGATGGGCTTAGGTTGAGCCGTCACACAGTTCTGAAGGGCAGAATTTTTATCTTTATCTCACTGGTTTTCACTTATCAACGAATGAATTTCTAGCCCAAGTTGACATCTTCACTCTTGCTGCATTCTGACTTGCCCCGTTCCCTCAGTAGGGCCCTCATTTTCTCACCTTCGAGGTGTCTGGCCCACCCACAGAGCCCCCGGTTGTTCCCACCGCAGGTACGGCAGCTGGTGCCCCGGAGGGACCAGGCTCTAACGGAGGAGCACGCGAGGCAGCAGCACAATGAGAGGTTACGCAAGCAGTTTGGGGCACAGGCCAATGTCATCGGGCCCTGGATCCAGACCAAGATGGAGGTGAGTTTTGTCATGAGAAGCAGGCTGGGAATGTTCCTTCTCTTCCTACTTAGCACCATTCCAACTAGTCATGTCACTTGCTTACTAGGAAGGACCATGACGTCCTGAGGCTTGAGCCCGTGATTATTCAGTTGCAGGGGATGCTGATGGTTTGGTCCCTGGGTCTGATTGGAGCAAAGTAGGACACTATTAAGGAACCACCTATGAAAATTCCACAGGAAGAGCCACTGAATGCTTTGGTCAGCTCAGGCCTGCTGGGTTATCTTCTTTCTCCTGGCAATGAGCCTGATTCTTTGCATAAAGAGAGCTGAGCCTCCCAACAAGTATAGAATATTTTACAGGATGGAGAGGCTCAATCAGAAAAGGAACGTGGCCAGAGTGTGATTGATAAACATCTTGTGCACAGAGTCCATGTCAAGTTTATATGGGTATACACCTACACACTCACCTACATGCACTCGAGCACGCATGCTCAGGTCCAGGCATCCCCAAAACTCTACTTGTAAATGCTTGATAAGTTTTAACAGGACTGAACCAAATGAACAAACCCGCCTTCACCAAGAACCACTTCCGTGAGTGAGTGGCTGGCAGAAGTGTACATTATGCCCGGCTCCTGGGGACCAATGGGGAGCAGTAGGAACTGGACAGCCGTCCTAGGAGGCAAAACAGCAGGGTTGTAGGGGAGGCCCACCAGGAGAACTGAGAAAGAAGAGGGGCCCTGGCTCAACATAGATCGAAGGGAGACGGTTGGGTGTAAGTATAGGATGCAGCTTCCCTACCAAGGAACGTCCGTGCTAAATATCTTTTCCTGCTAAGTGTTGCCAGTGCTAACCTCTTTAGGGCTAGGGTGCTAGCCAGGAGAGAGGTGACCAGAGGGACTGGTCCCTGCCCCAGGAGTTCCGAGTAGGGCGGTATGACGAGACATCTCCTTCTGATGAGCAGGAGATCGGGCGGATCTCCATTGAGATGCACGGCACCCTGGAGGACCAGCTCAGCCACCTGCGGCAGTACGAAAAGAGCATCGTCAACTATAAGCCAAAGATCGACCAGCTGGAGTGCGACCACCAGCTCATCCAGGAGGCACTCATCTTCGACAATAAGCACACCAACTACACCATGGAGGTAAACGGCCCGGCCCTGCTTCTCTGGGAGGAAGCCTGGGGCTCTTCCTCTCCTCTCCCTGGGGCAGCATCTCTCAATGAACTGGGCTGTAGGAAGAGGAGTATGTTCTCTACCCCTGAAACTCTCCACCTTCAGTCTCGATACCTTCCGGATGCCAGAGAACTCGTTGCAAGTGTGCACATCTGGTCCCTAGCTTAATGAACCCTAATTTTTAACAAGCACTCCCCAGTGATTTTGGTGCTAGTGGGCTCAAGACCTCACTGGCTTAGGTACTTCCTAAATAATGTTAGGTTAGCCCTTCATCCCTCAACTACAGGATATGTCCTGAGGTTTGCCTAACAAGTGGTCTCCTTGGTGTTCAATAGCAGAGTGTGCTTTCAGCGGCTGTAGTATTGCTATGCAGTCACCGAGACCACCATGGTGTATTTGGCTTGTCATTGACCAGAAGGCCATTATGTAGTGCCAGCTGTCTGGGTTTCCCTCAAAGGTTTATTTGTAGATGTATATTCCTATATGTGTGGCTGTGAGGTAGGTCTTGCTGGGACGGGGGCATTCTTTTTTTTTTTTTTTTTTTTTTTTTTTTTAGCTTTTTCCACCACAAAAATCTACCTTCCTTCACTGGCAGAGTTCCAATGGCAAATCCGCGTCTTGTTGCTTTTCCAGGCAAAGGCCTGTTTCTTCCAGCCCCTTGCAGGCCTCCCTTCCTGATAGAGTGTACTTTGTCTCTCCTGAGGGTGATACTGTAACTCCAGAGAGAAGATCAAGTTAACTGGTTTTTTTTTTTTTTAGTCTTTAAAAATAATATTTTTATTTTATGGCTATGAGTATTTTGCCTGAGTGTGTGTCTGTACACCGTGTCTGTTCCTGGCCTTCGAGAAGGCCGGAAGAGGATATATCCCCTGGCACTAGAATTATAGGTGGTTGTGAGTTCCCATAAGGGGCCTGACAATTGAGCCTGGGTCCTCTGGAAGAGCACCAAATGCTATTAACCATCTCTCCAGCCCCTACTTCTGCCATTTTTACGTTGGGAGGAGGAATAGTTAGTTGGACAGCCTGGAGCCCAGACCCTGCTCTCCTTTCTGATGGCCTCATTGCTTGCTCTAGCACATCCGTGTGGGCTGGGAGCAGCTGCTCACCACCATTGCCAGAACCATCAATGAGGTGGAGAACCAGATCTTGACCCGGGATGCCAAAGGCATCAGCCAGGAGCAGATGAACGAATTCCGGGCCTCCTTCAACCACTTTGACCGGGTGAGAGCCCCTATCCTTGCTTACCTCGAGTGGCCTCCAACCCCCGACCCAGAGCCCTGGAGGGCATTGCCCGGGGCATTAGGCTGGTCCTTGGGTAGGTGAGGAGGAGAGAGAGGAAGAACCTGATAACAGCCTGCCCTGACTCAGTATACCCTACAGAGCCAGGCTGTCTGAGCTGACCTTGGAAATGCCACTTTGCCCCTTAAACCTTCATAGTGTTCCTAGAGAGAATGCTAACGCTGGGGTGAGGAGAGGAAAGTTCCTCTTCATTCTTGACTCTGTCTCCCGTAAGAAATCAACCCTTGGAAACAGGCTACCAGAGCCACAAGTAAAGCCCTGTGCCTGTGGCTGTGGGGACCGTCCTTTAACTCTGCCTTGGGACAAAGGAACAAAAAGAGACTCTGTCCCTACCCAGGCTGCCTTTGGGACCCACTGTTGGGGACATTAGAGTCCACTCTCCTGGGTTCGCATGTCAGCTTCAGGACAGGCTGCGTTGTCAGTGGGGCTGCACAATCCCAGTGCCCTGAGCGTGGGGACAGCCACGGGGAGGTGGGGCATGAGGTCAGGTGCTCTCCACCCCCTGCCTGCTTTACTGCCCTCCAGGTACCTGGCGAGGTGGGGTGGGGGTAGGGTTCTGGGAGATATCAGGTCACCTGGGACACTTCTGGGAGCTTCTCACCCCGTGGCTCATCATGCCCCCCCCCCCTGCCCTGCTTTCCCAAGCAGGGCCATGTGTTCCAGGGACAGGGCCCCCTCTGGAACCTCGTCTGTGTGTCTAACTGTGTGCACTTTTATTTCCCCTTTCCCCCACCCTCCCCCTCCACCCTCTCCATCCGCATGCCGTCGTCCCCCCGTGTCTCCCCACACACACCACCTCCCACCCCGGGGCATGGCCCACCCTCCCCACCCCACCCCCTCACGGCCTCCTCTTCCCTGACACCGCATGGCTCGCTGCCTGGCGCACCACGGCCCCAGGATCACTCCGGCACGCTGGGTCCCGAAGAGTTCAAAGCCTGCCTCATCAGCTTGGGTTATGATATTGGCAACGACCCCCAGGTACTCGCCTCCTGCACGGAGCACGCTCAAGGGTGGCCTCTGGGGAGAGAAATAACGCATTTCTCCTTTTTTTCTTCTCTCTCTGTCTGACTCTCCCTGTCCCCCTTCCTGTGGGCCTCGGGGCTCGTCCTCTTCCGCTCTCCCTGCCTGCCCCCTGTCGGGTTCCCTGACTTCCGACCTCTGCCTTCGGCTACCTTTCCTGGGAACCTGCTTGGGTATCCGCCTCCTCTCCCTCGTCTGTGGACTGGACTTCCGCATTTCTTTGCTCTGACCTCCTTCGACATGTTCCTCCTGCATTCTTCGGCTCCTCCCATTCTTCACACCATAAACCGGGTCCTTCCTTCCTTTCCACTGTCTTCCTGGCCTCTGCCTGGCCCTCCTCCTCCCACCTGTCTGTCCCTCCTGTGTCTTGGCTCCACTGCCCCACAGAAGAAGACGGGCATGATGGACACAGACGATTTCCGCGCCTGCCTTATCTCCATGGGTTACAACATGGTAACGTACACCCCATCCTCCACCTGCCGGGCTTTCTGTGGCCCTGGCCGGGAGGCAGCCACCTGACCGGAGAAGCTAAGTCTTAGTAATGGTGGACGAAGGCTCTTAGGTTAGAACTGCCCTCCTCAGGGGAGTCCCTTATCACCTTCCTTGGGGAAGATGGCACCTGAAAACCAGCCCACCCATGGGGCCAGGGTGTGGCTGGGAGGTTTGACCTCCTCATCATGGTCTCTGAACCAGTTTATCTTATGGTACTTACTGTGGAGAAAGGGTGTTTTTGACTCCCACAGTGGACACCAGCTGTGGACAGCCAACCCCAAGGCTTATGGAATGATAACTCTGCTTTGTCCTATATAACAATGGAGGTTTAAACTTCTGACTGATAATAGCTCTGTCCAGAGCTGGCACCACTCAGTCTTGGCCCAGGCCTCTCTCTAACCCTCTGCATCCAGCTTTCTGAGTAGGATAGAACCTTAGCTGGACAGACGGGTGTCCACTGGACCAAGTACAGGACCCATGGGATGCCCAGCAGGGTTAAAGTAGACCAGAAGTATACTCAGTAAATCCCACATTGCCATCAAAGCTTGTGGTCTCAGATGGAGTGAGGAAACCCCAAGAAGTGGTTGTAAGAGTTAAAGTGACCACGAGTTACTTTAAGAGTTACTGTGCACGTCTGGCACAGAGTGTTAGGGAAACAGCAAATGTTGGAGCCAGCCTGCCTGAGTCCTAATCCTAGCTCCCTACTTACTAGCTGTGTGACCTGGGGTAAGTCACTTACCCTGTCTGGGCCTCAGATTTCCCATACAGTGGAAATACTGTGATTTCATTCAGTTGTGATGATAAGATGAATTTGGCATATATTACATACTATATGGGTGTCAGCCGTTGTTGAAGTTACTGTCATTATAATTAATACTACCATCATCTTCTGTAAAGGCTCTGAGGGGGTGGGAAGTCCTGAGACTCACACCTGTTGAGTCACTTTCTCACCCCGGGGCAGCCCAAACCCGATGAGAGGTCTGCTGTGCCTCCTGTTCCAACCACGGGCTGCTTGGGGCTGGAGGGAACGCCTGCGATGCCCCAGTAGGCGTTAGGGTGACAGGTGCGGGTTGGCTGTTTCCCCCAGGGAGAGGCAGAATTCGCCCGCATCATGAGCATTGTAGACCCCAACCGCCTGGGGGTAGTGACCTTCCAGGCCTTCATCGACTTCATGTCCCGGGAGACGGCTGACACAGACACAGCAGATCAGGTCATGGCTTCCTTCAAGATCCTGGCTGGAGATAAGGTGGGTCTCTTGTGGCCTCTTCTGATCTGTTGTTGGTCACGGGGCTGGGATATGAGCATCTCAGCCACTCTTCTCAGGGTCCCACTGGGCCTTGCTGTGCCTCTCTGCCCATGAGGACATGGTATAGGCTTTGCCAGGAAGCCGGCAGGTCAGCAAGCCCCACGTCCCCACGTATGTAGGATGGGGGAGGCGGATGTAGAGTGGTCAGAGTGTGCAGGGTCCTCAGAAGCCGTCTAGTTGAAATGACTCAAAAGCTCAGAGAGGGGAAGTGGTCGCCTGACTTTCACAGTGAGCAGAGGGCAGCCCCATCTCTTCCTCACACTGGGTCCCCCTGGAGCTCTAAAGTCTTTGGTAAGTTCCGGAGCAGCCGTTCTCAACCTTCCTAATGCAGAGACCTTTCAATACATGGCGGTGACCCTCCAGCCATAAAATTATTCGTTGCTACTTCATAACTGTAATTTTGTTCCCGTTAATGAATCGTAATGTAAATATTTGACGTGTAACCACTGTGGGAAGGTCATCAGACCCTCATGTTAGAACCATTGTCCTAGACCCTTCAGTCCCTAAAACAGCAGCTTCCGTGTTAACTTACCCAGCGGAGGAAGGAAAGGAAATCCAGAGGCCCAGACTAGGGGCAGGCTGATGTGTGGCAAGGCCTACAGTTCTGTAGACCAGTTAAGAAAGCGGCCCGTAGCTGTGATGCCTAAAATGGACATTCATTTTTACCCTGCTGGACACTCAGAATTAGCCACGGAGGCCCCTAGAGAGGCTGGGTGGGTGGATGTGGAAGGCTCCTAGGAATTTATGCGTTTGGCCAGCGCTGGTTACTGTCAATCAGTAGGATGAATGAAAAGAGTCCGAGCGAAATAGGTTTGGAAGGATGTTGAAGTAGATACTAAAATGGAAAACATGACGTGTTTTAAAATACCATCTACCTATGATATATAATTTGTAAATACATATTTTAATATATTATATACTTATATATAATATATTAAAATATATATGTTCATACATACAGATGTCTGTGTTATATGTATGTATGCATGCATGTATTGTACGGATCAAGTAGAGCTAGGAGAGGAAAACACAGGTACCTAACATTCCCGGCAAGTTTACGACCTAATGATGGAAGCAGTGCCGAGCATTGCTGAACCTTACTGGCAAGTTTACGACCTAACAGTTGCGGCAATGCCGCGTTGCTTTCCGGCCACTGCCGAGCTTTGCGACCCTGACCATGTTTTCTCTGCAGAATTACATCACGGTGGATGAGCTGCGCCGCGAGCTGCCACCTGACCAGGCCGAGTACTGCATCGCAAGAATGGCCCCCTACGCGGGCCCCGACTCCGTGCCCGGTGCTCTAGACTACATGTCCTTCTCCACGGCGCTGTACGGCGAGAGTGACCTCTAACCCGCCCTTGCCTCCCCCACCCTGGCCTCTGCGCGTGCGCCCCACCCTGCTCCTCCACCCAGTCTGGCTGTCCGGGTTTGGTTTCTGCTCAGCCACCAAGGGGGACAGAGCTCTGACCCAGGCGGCACCGAGCCTCCCTGCCCGCAAAGTGACAGTTTACAAAATTATTTTCTGCAAAAAAGGAAAAAAAAAGTTACCTTAAAAAAAGTTTAAAAAGAAAAAAAAAAGCCAAAAAACTACATATTTTATTATAGAAAAAAAGTATTTTTTTCTCCACCAGTCTTAAATGGAAAAGAGGAAAAATTAACTATTTGCACCGAAATGTTTTTGTTGTGACATAGGAAGATAACCAAGCACAAAGTTATATTCCATTCTTTTTACTGAAATTTTTTTCCTTCTACCTGTTCTGTCTGCTGTATTCATTTCTCTAACTTCATGTCCACTTGGGGGTGGGGTAGGTGGATTCTCTTGTCAGAGACACACTGGTGCATGTGTGTTTGCAAGCTCACTTGTGTCCCTGAGAATATTTTATGATATTAAAGAAAACCTTTTGAAATGGCTGCTCTTCAAAGAAGATAATTCATGGCTTCTCATTTTCAAGTCTCCTCAAAAGTGTGGCTGGCCTGTTTTATGACTGCAGAGTTGTTTTGTTGTTGTTGTTTTTTTAATTTTTTAAAAAAATATTGCCTATTAATGATCGGACAAACTTGGAGATTATGATGTTGCTTGGCACAGACTATTAAAACAACACTCCCGTGATCTTTGCTTGTTCCTTTTGCTGACTTCCAGAAGTGGAGGTGGGGTGTGTCAAGAACGGTGTGGGGTACATTCTCTCTGTACCCACCACCTCTAGGTTTTGAGCCTGGTAATGGTCAGTCTCACTTCTTTATTTTGAAAAGGAAAAGATGGTCTCCTCGATGTCCCGGGAGTTGAAAGGTCACAGTGCGTGAAGGGTCCCCTGATGAAAAGGCCCAGCTTTCTTCGTTTTCTGTAGCATCTGTGACTTCTCTGTGACCTTAGCCATTTTGTTTTTGCTACAGGGAACAGCTTGGATTGTGTCAGGGTTGTATTCCCCTTTTCCTACTGGAAGTGTCCCATAGAGGGCTGGGGCTTGGTGGCAGGGTATACAACAAGTATTTGCCAGGCCCTGAATTCAATCCCTAGAGACCCCAAAATGTATCACAGATAGTAGATTTGGTCACTGCAAGGGGCTCATTGACATTGCAGCTTGCCACCACTTCCCCCATATCCAAACATATATGATGATACGCTCCAACTTATCATATGTTGTCCAGCAATCTGTGGTGGGGGTGCTGAGAGCCTGTTGTTAGAAGTCCCGGGGCTTCAGCGTGCAAAAGTGATCATGGTTGAAATAACTTCGCAAGTAGAGTTATGCGATGTGTTTGGGAGTTCTGCCTGGGGTCAGTTTTTAAATCCCTGGCTGTGCCTCCTAAGAAGGGTGGGCTGGCTCTCTGCCAGGCTCCTGTTCATTAAGTGGCGCTGTTGTGGTCGCGATGGTAGAGAGAGCAGAGAACACTGGTCTGCACGTGTGTTGGCGGTGGCCAATCTAATTTTCACTTTAAAGATTCTGTTCAGTTGGAAGAATCACTTGAAAGTGGGCAGGCCCCTGCCACCAACCCTGAAGGCCCAAGCCTGGGACCCACATGGTAAACAACCAACTCTCAAAACTTGTCCTCTGACACATGGATGTACACACATGTGCTCAAACACACTAAAAAAAAATACATGTAAGATTAAAAAAAAATAGGGCAATCCTTAGCATAGTACTAACTGCAGTTAGGGGGACTAAAGCCATCAGAACTTTCCGGGCTGAGCTAGAGAAGTCGTGAAACCCTGTAGGGATTGGTTCAGGGGCCATTCTGGAGCTCTCAGCCTGGGAAATGGTCTGGCTGCTGGGCCACTGAGGATACTAGGTGAGCAGTTGGCACTTGCCTTGGGAAACTTATGCATTTACCCTTGAACAGTAGGAAGCTTGGAAGATAATGAGTATCTCTATGGAGGAAGCCAACAGAGAGAGGGCAGACAGACTCGTTCCTAGCTATTTATATGCAAATTAACTAAAAGTAAGTATTGATGTGTTTTCGGGGAGGGGTGGAGAAGTTACCCTAACTGAATGTTTTTTCCAGACCCAGGATATAAGCATCTTGGAGCTCCAGTTTCCAAAGGTGCAGTTAGTCTATGCCCTTAGCAGTACTTTAAAATATATATATATATTTTTTTTAAGTGTTTGTTTACTGGGGGATAGAGGTCATGTTGTACCACGGCAACTCCGAAGGTCACAGGATGATGACTTGGAGTTGGCTCTTAAGTCACCATGTGGGTTCCAGGGATCAAACTCAGATTACCAGGCTTGGTGGCAAGAGCCTTTACTTGGTGGCTGGTCCGTCATCAGTGTTTATTCTTAACAATTACGTAAGTAAGTCATTTGAACGAGAGTGTGCCACCAAGTTATCCCATAAATTAGTTTCTAGGCTGTTGAGGATAAAGATTTTTAACTTTGGTTCTCTTTTGGTGCCGGTCATGGTTCCCAGGGCTTGTGTGAATCACACAAGCACTCCTACTGAGTTAGCTTCTTCCCCCGTTAAAACGGGTATTTAAGGCCATCATACACATATTGTGTGTGTTTTTTTTAATCATTTGTTCATTTTAACAGATTTAGTTCCTCCCCCAAAACAACCCCATTGGCAAACCTCATTAAACTCCTCTGAACATTTTAAACCATAATTACAAGTTTTAATGGGTTTCCCCAGGATATTAAACTCCAGAGACATCTTGCTTAGCACAAAACAACTGAAATTGTTATAACTATAATAAATCAATTCCTGTGAGCTGTCTAGTGCTGTTTAACTGATCCCTTCCCACTTCCAAAATTAAAATCACGTGCCTGACTTATTAAAACCACAAAACAAGGCATGGCAACCCCTTTTACTTGTTCATGACAGTTGGTCACGAGGGGGACAGATCACACCACCAGAGCTTCCGTTGTACTTGTTTATTTATTTATAAGTCCTGTGCTACTTGTTTCTGCTTTTGAGGTTGTTCCGTATCACATGGACTTCGAAAACAGGCACATGACAACCATCTTCAGGGCTGCTGCAGTTAAAGTCACTCAAGATGAACCCCATCTCTTAATAGAAGCTGTTTGCCTGTCACCAGGTGGTCCAGCCTGCCTCTCATCACTTGTCCATGGACATTTTCTATATTTTACTCTTGGTCAGTATTCCAGCTTACTCTAAATGCATGGATGGAATTCCCTTCTGTGACCCAGCTAGCGGTTAGCCCCTCTATCTGGGAAGCATCTCTTTCCTGCCTGCGTGCGTTTTAACTTTATATCATCTTCCGTCTCAGAGCCGTCCTCTGAAGACTGTTGACAGCCCCACAAGGCTGGTCCGTGGATACAGCGCCTCTTTCTGACTCGCCAGCACTTTCTCAACCAAACCCCTGATGACTGTTCTGAGCACCCAGGCAGACGCAGAGCTGTTTCCATTGCTAGACCATCTCTAAGTTTCCCTCTGGGCACAAACTCAGTAGCTAGAGTTCAGTCACATGGCTAGTAAGTCCAGAGTGTGTTAGCCAGCTCTCTATCAGGGTGATGAAATACAGAGTGATCGGTAAGAGAGTCACTTGACTCGTGGCTCCGGGGGTTTCCAGTCCACACTCTGTTGGCCCTGTTGTCTCTGGGTCTGTAGCAAGGCAGGCCATCACGGTGGGGACGCACACGCAGCCAGGCAGCAGAGGCTTCCTTCTACACGGCTCCACTTCTTACAGGTCCAGTCATCTCCCCACAGTGCCCCAGGCTGTAACAGGGCACTCAATATCTGTCCTTTGGGAGGCGTTTCTGATCTGAGTGGCAGCTGCTTCAGAGGTAGAAAAGAAGCAACCAAGAAAAGTAGAAAGGACCAGCTCCACCTCTTGTTGTATCCACGGGTGGGCTACTATCTAAAAAGAAGAGAGTCATGTAAACACACCTGTCAACAAAAGGGGACCCTCTGTTAATAACATGGACTAACTAGCCAGCCCAGCAATAGGTGGTCGGCCTCAGGAAGTCACGGAATACAGGAGTAGAAAGCAGTCTCCATATAGGACCAGATGCGGATCTGGGAAGCCCTGAGGCCCTGCTCTCTCTTACTGTTGGCCTGTCCCACTCACGCGGGTGTCTCTTCTCTCCCCGAAGCCCTTCTTTCTGTGCTCATGACTTCCTGGAGACAGAGGCTCACCCCGCAGAAGCTAGTGCCAATCCCTAATATCCAGAACATGCTTGGTCTGTTGGATGGCGACTGTTGCTCGTGGGTTAGGTAGTGTGTCATCCTTGATATAAGGGGACCTTGTCAGAGTTATTTCCGTCCATCAGTTTTCCATTTTGTCAGCTCTAAAATTGAGGTACAACTTGCAGTCAGTCTCACCAGATGCCTTCAGTAAGACACTCGGCACTGACAACTGCAGCTAAGAACAGGGCCCTGGACAACCTGTTGTCTGTCACATGCAGAACTCCAAGTCTGACAGGGTTGGGCTCTGAGCTTGTTGGCATGGTAACAGTTAGTGACATACATACCAAAATATTTTATTTTATGTGTATGAGTGTTTTGCACGTGTCTGTGTGTGTGTGTGTGTGTGTGTGTGTGTGTGTAGTCATGGAAGCCAGAAGAGGGTGCTGCAACTCTCTGGCCCAGAGCTCTGGGGCCACGGCCATCTCCCACGTGGGGTAGAGGACAGTGAACCCCGGCTGCAGAAACACGACTGCTTTTATAGATTTTCAGCAAAGCCCACCTGCACAAGCCACTCCATAACCTCCAAACCAATCAGTTCAAACTATCCAAGCCCACGCTCTCTGAGAACCAATCAGTCTTCTACAGAGGCCGGATGAACTAGTTAAATCATTTCCGCTTACCAGGGTTACGCACAGCGTCACATACGTAATTCCCGTTACGCATTTCCTGTTATAGGGCCAGGATTACGTATTCAAAGCCCACCCTCCCCACTAGCAATAGGTGTTGGGGACCTGAGCGCCCCCAGGCATGAGCCCCGCAGCCCCCGCAGGCGGGTGTACGTGCCACACTTCCAGGCCAACAAAGAGTGGGCTGAACCTCTGCTCCTTTGGGGTCACCCAAGACTCAGGCACGGGGGATTCCTAGCCTGCAACCTTATCCTTTCACTACCATCCAGGCAATCTGCAAGAGCAAACATTTTTAGCTGCTGAGCCATATCTCCATCCCCTGGAATATTTTTTAACCACAGATGAATTTCAACATTCATGATACACTTTGCTTTTCTGAGATAGAATCTCATGTAGCACAAGCTATCCTCATATTTACTATATAGCTGAGGATGGGCTCGAACTCCTGATACTCCTGCCTCTGTTTCCCAAATGCTGGGGTTACGGTGTGTGCTACCACGCCAGGCTTAACACACACTTTGTCGGTATCCCTGGCTGGCACCTCTCTTTCCCAATCATGCTGTTTTAATTGGAAGTCCCCTTGAGTTCTGCTTTTCCAACCACACCAGAGGTTTGCTAACCAATACGGGAATCGGCTTCTGAAAGTCACTTTAAGAGGAGGGGTGTGATAGATGTGGTAGCAGATTTGTAATTCGGGAGGCAGAAGCTGAGACAGGACTGGCAGTTTGAGGTCAGCCTGGGCCACAAAGCAAGAAATCATTTCAAAGGCCCAATTCTTATGCTGCTCTCCCAAAGACTTGTGGAGACTCGGGGAGCCGGGTATGCAGCTCAGTAGTCCCAAGGTAATAGGAGGAGCATTGTGCGTTCAGGAAACAGGCAGGCGCAGAGAACCCCCAGGCTCAGCCTAGCTCTATGAAGGCGTTGCTGCAGTAATAGTTTTTACCCGAGAGGAAAGGGTTGGATGCCAAAGTCCGTGGAAGTTACAGTACAAAGAGGCCTCGGCTCTTGCTTAAGTTCAGGCAGTCTGCAGCCCAGGTCCCTGAGGGCGCTTGAGAGCCAGCGCAGTCAGTGGCTCCTCCCTCTAGAGCTCTAAGTGACTAACTGAGCATGCTCAGCTCCGCCCAGCTTACCTGGTTGGTCCGGTCTTGGTCAACACGTTTCCCTGGAGATTTGAACCCATTAAATCCACAGTCCTATCAAAGCCAATAAGGCAAACGGGAGAGTGAGAGATGAAAAGCTCTTGGGCCATAATGATAGTGACAATTTCATAAAATTATATATTTCATAAGGATAAAGTTATAAAGGCCTCGGGCTGGAGAGATGGCTCAGAGGTTAAGAGCACTGACTTCTCTTCCAAAGGTCCTGAGTTCAAATCCCAGCAACCACATGGTGGCTCACAACCATCTGTAATGAGATCTGATGCCCTCTTCTGGTGTGTCTAAAGACAGCTACAGTGTGCTTACATATAATAAATAAATAAATCTTAAAAAAAAAAAAAGTTAAGGCCTGGAACTTGGTAAAACAATAGCAAAGCAAAAAAAAAAAAAAAAAAAAAAAAACAGTTCTTCAAACGGAAAGTGTCCCAACAGGAGTCTGAATTTAAGGAGTCCACGGTGTGTTGAAGCATTTGACTAGCCCTGCTCCTTAACTTGGAAGTTACCGGCGGCACCTTTCCACACCCACCACGCCTGCACAAGACCCTTCCTAACTCAAGCTACATGGGTTTCAAATATTCATGCCCCAAAGGCCTACCCAGTGTCACCCAGAGAGGCGAAGGAAGTGGGACACATCTAGTAATACAAAAACCCAAGGCTTCTGGTCAACTTGGTAATTAGAGTTGTTTGGGAATTAGAGTGGTCTCTTCTCGTCCATCCAAAACATTTTGTCTAGGAGAATACCTACAAGGCTCTACTGAAGGCAGATTTTCACTTGGTAAAGTGAGGAGAGGGGACCAGAGAGGCTACAGAGAGAAGGGAGGGGCCCAGCATGGCTACGGAGGAAGTTACAGGTAGTCGTAAGGGACTCCTTGGGGGAGGGGTGCACATGAGCGAAATGCTGAGGCAGAGGAAGAAGCCGACGACGTAAGCCTCAGCCGGCTCGCCTGCGCCTTCCACACAACTGGGGAAGAAAATGCTGTTTTAGAAGTGTTTTTAAAACTAAGAAAGGTAACTTAAAAGAGAATCCTAGCACTAGGAAGACAGAGGCAGGTCTATCTTTCTTAAATTCAAGGCCAGCCTGAGCTACCTGGGGAATTCTAGATTAGCCTGGGCTACATAAAGAACCACGCCCCCCTACCCCGTTTAAGTAAACAAACAAGCAAGCAAATAAATGACCAATTTAAAAATGAGACATAGGTAGATGTTGCTCTCTAGTGGCCAGATGTAAAATTACAGCCTTCCATAGACAATGGAAAAGCGCAGCCCTTCTACCCCCTGTGAGGACTTTGAGCAGCCATAGAGTGGTGGCGGAAGCACCTAGGCACATTAGCAAGAGGAGCATGCCTGCCGTGCATTAAGCACTTACTTTACGTTGGTCTAAGACTAGTGTTTGACTACACTTATCATTACTACCCTATTTTATTTTTGGTTCTTTTGAGACAGAGTCTCTGTATTTAGCCCTGGCTGTCCTGGAACTTACAATGTAGACCAGGTTGGCCTTAAACTCAGAGATCCACCTGCCTCTGCCTCCGGAATGCTGAGATTAAAGGTGTCAGCTACTATGCCCAGTTTATTATCCCTGTTTTAAGAGACGAGGGGCTAAGGCCCTGACTTCTCACCTCTGGGGTCTCACTAACCCAAGAAGAATCCTCTGTCCATCTTAGTAATGGTTCTCAAACTCACAGGATCAAGGATTAAAACAAGCAGGGTCCTGGGCTCTGTCCCAGAGATTCTAAGTGAGTGGGTCTAAGAGGGCAGACTATGGATTTGCCCCTTGAATGTTCTAGGTGGATGCAGTAGCCAGTCTGAGCAGTTTATATCTACACTTTGAGACACCATAGATTAAAAGCTCAGCTTTATGAAAAGGGACGTTTTTGGGATATAATCAAGAACTTTCAAATAGTCATATATACATGTCTCTATATACATATACATGCACATACACATACACACATACACATATGCACATATACACATGCACATAAACTTACACATGCAGGTACACATGCACATATACACATGCACATAAACATATACAGACACACATACACATGCACACATGCACATATGCACATACATAGTATAAGAGTGCACTGTAGCTGTCTTCAGACGCACCAGAAGAGGGCATCAGATCTGATTACAGATGGTTGTGAGCCACCATGTAGTTGCTGGGAATTGAACTCAGGACCTCTGGAAGAGCAGTCCATGCTCTTAACCACTGAGCCATCTCTCCAGCCCCGACTCATATATTCTTTTAAAAAATAATTATTTGCCAGATGGAGGTGGCACATGTGTGTAATCCCAGCACTTGGAAGGCAGAGGCAGGTGGATCTCTGAGTTTGAGACTGGCCTGGTCTACAGAGTGAATTCCAGGACAGGGCTACACAGAGCAGCAACCCTGTCTCAAAACAAAACAAAACAAAACAAACAACAACAACAAAACCCTTTGTGTGTTTTGCCTGCATGTATGTAAGTGCAGTGTGCATACGGTGCCTCTGAGGAGACCAGAATAGAGTGCTGGAGCTCCGGCAGCTGGAGTTACAGATTGCTACGAGCCGCCATGTGGGTGCTGGGGATCTAACCTGGGTCCTCTGGGAGGAGCCAGTGCTCTTTCCCACTGAGCCATTCCCCCCCCCCCCGGCCTCCTTCTCTCCCCCCTTCCCCCTTCTCTTCTTTTAAAGACAGGGTCTTGCTCTGTAGCCCAGACTGACCTTCGACTCATAATTCTTGTAAGCATCTATATACCACACATGCAGTTTCAAATGGGCATGTATTCTGGTTGAGCTAAAGTCCACTCGCAGACGGTTTGTGATAGACGGTTCACATCATCTCGTTTCCTTAATCTCTGTGACTTGGACATCTCCAGTTTGTTGGTGTGAACACCAAGATCAAGGGCCTCCAAAAGAGAGCTCCCCCTCTCTCTTCTTCTTGTTGGGGGTCCTGGGCCTGCTTCCTCCTGCTATTCGATTTTGTGTTTATGTGGCTCTCCTCATGTGGATTTAGCACCTCGGTGATGTGGGGGACCTTTCTGCTGAGGGCAAAGGTCACGGTCAGGCACAGCATGTCCATTGGGCTCAAAGGCCCCATCTGCCATGAACAGGCCTCGGTGGGAGGGAGTGGAGGGTGTGGAGCTGCTGGGCTAGTGTCAGTTCCTGGGGCAGCTGGTTCCTAGAAACCGTCCAGGGGGCGGGTGAAGAGCTCTGGCTGGGTGAAGAGCTAGTCCTGGTGACCGTGGGGCTGCTCTGTGGGGAGCCCACGGGACACCTTCTCCACAGAGGAAAGAGCCCATGAACGTAAGCCTGGGTTCTCTCAGGGCCTCAGAGGTCGGAGCAGCAGGAGGCTGACTTCCGGGAGGTTGGCAGCAGGGGGGGCCAGCCACTTCATGGTCTTGTCCTTCCACATTTGGGGAACTTTCAGCTGAGCCAGGCAGAAAGACAGGGATAGGAAGTCCCCTGGGCAGTGTCACAGGCTTGATGGTTTCCCAGGCTCAAGGCCTTTTAGGGTCTTTGAGGCCTCTGTCTGGACCTTCAGGGACTGGAGGAAGACAGACTCAAGCTTTAGGATAAAGGACTAAGTCTTTTCAGCTGTGTGGGGGAAGGGACTGGCTCTTTGACTGAGTCCTCAAGGGATGAGAGAATGTCCTGCCAACACTGGCCCTCAACTCAGGAACCTGGAGTCTCTGGCCCGTGTCTTGCTGGCATGGCTTCTGTGAGGGGTGAGTGTGTGTGTGTGTGTGTGTGTGTGTGTGTGTAAGGGAGAGAAAGCCAGCTCCTGTAGCTGCTCAGGAAGAAGGCTGTGCATGAGAGGATGAGAGGAAATACCAATGGTGTGCTTGTAATTCCTTTTTACATGTTGCATGTATGCCCGTGTGTGTGTGTGTGTGTGTGTGTGTGTGTGTGTGTGAACTGTTAGACTGGAAGTTTCATATGCAAACTCAACTCTGGGAGCGGAGGGTGAATTCTGGAGCCACATGTCCGTGAGAGGGTCTGGAATCAGAGGCCTTTCCAGCTGCCTCTGTTTGGCAGTAAGTGTCCCAGGAAGGAGGCTGGCTTGCAAGGTGACTTGTTCCCAAACACCAGGGGAGCCTCATTCTCTCTAGGATCAGTAAGGACCCTCCACGCCCACCGTATGCCCACGAGGCCGTCCCAGACTCCTTTGCCCAAGCATGTTCTTTTTCCTATTCTTCCCTCTCACAATGTCTCTTCTCCCCTCTTTAAAGGTTTGTTCTAAGCCAGCTGGTGGTGCACGCCTTTGAGTCCAGCCCTCGAGAGGCAGGTCTCTGTGAGTCTGAGGTCAGCTTGGAGTTCCAGGACAGCCAGGGCCACACGGAGAAATCATGTCTTGAAAAAACCAAAACTAAATCAAACCAAACCAAGCCCCAGCTCTTTTCTATCAGGACAGGAAGGAGCAAACCTTTTCCTTGCAACCCACAGTGTCACTGTGAACTCGTCACAGCAACAGGCAGGTTATCAAGAGAAAATACACAGCATACTGACTTAATCAAACTCGTGTGTGACATGGGGACCGGCAGACACAAACACTAGAAGGCCCAGGTAAATTGTGGGGGGCGTGGTTAGACAAGAAGGGTGTAATGATAATTGTGTTACTCAGTGTTCTGTCCCAGTGACAAAACACCCGAAATAGACAACTTCATCCAAGGAAAGAGGTGTGTAGGTTCTGGGGGTCTCGGTCTGTGATCATTTGCCTGGTGGCTTCGGTCATGCCACAGCGTGGTGGCAGCATAAGGAAGGGCTCAGCTCACAGTGCTGGGTAAAAAGGAATGGGATGGACTGGCTCAGGGTCCCAGTGTCCCCTTCAAAGGCACAGCCCAACTTCCTCCCCAGGTCCCTACCTCCAAAAGGTCCTATCATGTCCCCAGAGCACAGCAGGCTAGAGACCAAGCCTTCAATGTGTAAGCCCTTTGGGGAGATTCAAGATCCATAATACATCAGTAATGAGTGGAGGAGGGCCAGGAAGAAGTCTTGGTTCTGATTCTTCTTGCCCACTCTGACCCCCCCACAAGCACGAAGCAAGATTCTGTGGAAAGAGGATCTGAGAGCCTGGTGTCAGGAGGGGTAGGGGAGAGGGTTGGCCTCTCTGGGTCTTGTGACTTGTTTTAGGGAGAGGGTTTCCAGTTTTCTAGGGCTTGGAGAAGAAATGGGAAGAGGAGAGAGGAGGATTGAATAACACTGAGACTCTACTTGCTTCTGAGGTCTTTATGTAGGTAGTTCAGTGTGCTCAGCATGCTAAGGCGCCACCTGCTGGTGAATTGTAGGAATAAATACATTCGATTTCGATAAGCTCTAAGAATAAATTTAAAAAACACGCGTAGGTGGTGGAGGTACGTGCATTTAATCCCAGCACTCGGGAGGTAAAGGGAGGTGGATTTTTGTGAGTTCAAGCCTAGCCTGGTCTACAGAGTGAGTTCTAAGACAGCCAGGGCTATACAGGGAAACCCTGACTTGAAAAACAAAACAAAAACAAAAAGAAAGGAAAGGAAAGAAAAGAAAAGAAAAGAAAAAACACACACATTCAGTGTTTTCTTCTGAGGAGTGAAATCACATGATTTTAACTTTTCAAGGAAATTCTTTGTGAGAGAGAGAGAGAGAGAGAGAGAGAAAGAGAGAGAGAGAGAGAGAGAGAGAGAGAGAATGCATATAGGAGGACAACTTTGTGAACCCGGCTCTCTTTTCCTCCTCTACTTGTGTGCTTGGGATCAAGGGCAGGCCGCCAAGATTATAAGGAAACCACCTTTTTCCATGGAACCATCTTTTCCACCATAAGTGTTTCAAAAGATTTCTCTCTTATCTGTATATGTATTGTACTTGCATGTATGTGTGTGCAACATGTGCTTGCAGCATCTCTAGTGACCAGAAGAGGGCGCTGGATGCATGGAACTGGAGTTTCAGACAGTAATCAACCACAGCGTGGGTGCTGGGAACTGAATCCAGGTCCTCTCCACTCTTAACTGCTGAGCCATCTCTCCGACCCCACAGCCACCCTAACTTTTAAGTTATATCTTTTTAACTGTGCTAATAAAAGATGATAAGGAATTTTTCTGTTCTTCATTGTTTCTTCTATGCTAGGGGTTGGCCTGGGGACAGACAAGGCCTTGATGGCTGAGCTACATCTCCATTAAAGGAAAAGGTTATTTTTCCTTTAATGGCCACGTCCTTATATTCTAAGAGGTCCTTATATATGCATGGCTCAGTTGTGGAACACTTGTCTACCATGCAACCAGTCCCTGGGTCCAATTCTCAACACTGCAAAAATAGATTTAAATGTAAAAAATCATCCCCCCACCCCACAGAAACAAATGCAAAATACCAGAAAAGGGCATATACATATGATTTTTTTCTATACTCAGAAGATAAGGATTTAGAGTGTGCCCTGCTTCAAACCCCAAGTGAGACTCTGTCTCTGAATTCTCCTCCCTCAGCTAATGTTCCTTGTCCCAGGTCTCACTGGCCCTAATGTACCTTTTCTAAGCATCTCTAGAAAGTGTCTGCAGGAGACCCCCCCCCCCCCCGCCAGCCCTTGGAACTAAACTTAGGAGCTCATACATGCGGAACAAGCACACTACCTCGCTCTATATTCCCAGGCGCATCAGTTTTAAATCTTTGCATTCCCATGATTTTCCTTTCTCTTTGTGGTTAAATATACTTACTGTAAGTATTTACAATTCTAGTCGTTTCAGTCCGTGCAGAAAAGTTACATTCCTTCGGCGGCAGGAGCAGCCCTGAGCATTTTCACCTCCACAACATTAACTCCCACGGCTCTTAGCATGTTGGTCCTAAGACTCTGTTAAAAGAGGCCAGAGAGACAGTTCAGCTCTTGCAGAGGACCCAGGTTTGATTCTCAGCATCCACGTGGTGGCTCACAACTACCCGTAATTCCAGTTCCTGGGGATCTGTCGCCCTCTTATGGACTTCATGGGTACTGCATGCACATGGTCCAGAGAGACACATAGGCAGAACATTCACATAATTTTTTAAAAGACTTTGTTATATTCATAAAAAGTATTGGGGTGTGTTTGGAGATATGGCTCAATGGTTAAGAGTAATGGCTACCTTTCCAAAGGGCCTCGGTTCAACTCCAAGCATCCCCTTGGCAGCTCACAGCTGTCTATAACTCTAGTTCCAAGGGGACCTGACACCTTCTGGCCTCCCTGGGTCTCAGGCATAAATATAGCACACAGACATACATGCAGTCCAAACATCCATACACATAAAATAAAAAATGATTAAAAAATTGTATTGAGGACTTTTAAAAAATGGGTTATATACAGCTAGCAATATTTATCATGCTAGAAATAAAAATTAAGACAAATTTAAGGCAATATTTACTCAGCAAAACATCCCCTCCCCCTTGAGAACAAACCAATGTGTCTGGTGTGGTGTCTTACATCTATAATTCCTGCTGAGGCAGGGGGATTACAACAACCTCAAGGCCAGCCTTGTCTACGTAGCAACCTTGTCAGTCAGCCAGGGCTACATAGTGAGATTGTCTCAAAAAATAAAGAAAAAAGCTAACAGATGTAAATGTTGATATTTTTAGTACACCCAGAGAATGAATAAATAACTTACTAGTGTCTTAGCATTTTTAAAAAAAATATTTATTTATTTATTTATTTTGTGTCTATGAGTACACTGTAGCTGCCTTCAGACACCCAGCAGAGGGGATCAGATCCCATCACAGATAGTTGTGAGTCACCATGTGGTTGCCGGGAATTGAACTCAGGACCTCTGGAAGAGCAGTCAGTGCTCTCAACCACTGAGCCATCTCTCCAGCCCCAGTCTTAGCACTGTTTTTAAAACAGCTTTGACCTTGTAGGGTTAAGATGGCAGTTTCTTGTCAGCCGTCACCAGGCTATTGTTTTTACACTCCTGTAGCAGACAGGTGTGCAAGAGAACAGTGTAACAATTCACCTTAGACCTCTCGTGACCCAGGAGTCCCCACACAATGAAGACCCAGAGAGACAAGGAACACTTTGCAGTTCTACAGACAATCACAGGATCCTGGTTGGAAGACTGGAGGTGGGGTTTAGCGAGGCCCGGGGCCTGGGCTCCTAGGTTTCCCTGCGGGTAGGGCAGGGAGAGAGTCAGAGATCCCCTTCCGGGTTTTACAGTTTGGTTGCTTGTTTTGTTTCAAGTGTCATGGGGCCACATTCTGGGGCAGTTTTTTTCTGGAATGCATTTCCTTAAAGCAGTGGCTCTCAACCTGTGGGTTACAACCCCTTTGGTGGTGGTGGGGATCAGACATCTTGCATGTGATGTGTAAGATATTTACATCACGATTCATAACAGTAGTAAAATTACTGCTATGAAGTAGCGACGCAAATAATTTTAAGGTTGGGGGTGGGGTGGGCGGGTAACCACAACATGAGGAACTGTATTAAAGGGTCACAGCATTAGGAAGGTTGAGGAGCACTGTGGTAGAGACACAGCCTCCAGTCTTGGTGGGCTGTGTGCCTCAGGTCTCCTTGATAGTCCACTCTATTCGAGGAAGACTGTGGTAAGACTCGTGGGTGAACTGTTTTTATCTGGAGGCACAGCAAGCTGAGACCCAACACAGAGCCTGCTGGAGAGCCGGAGCTGGTGCCAACTGAAGAGTTCTAGGGCGTCCTACGGCTCCACGCCTCGCTCTGCAGCCACCCACGCTGCTCTCGGCCTCAAGGTCACCGGAATGCAGACGTGCCGAGCGAGCATGTGAAGCCGGTGGAAACTGAAGCATCCACAGACGCAGGAGAGCCACCCTCGTTAGTATCCACGCCTCTAAAGTCACGAGGACCCAGAGAAGACCCCGAATCCGCTCCACTACGCCATTAAAGCTGCTTGGAGGGAGCCTGCCAGCCCTGACTTCAGACTCCAACCCTGAGTCCACTAGGCCTGGCGGGGGGGGGGGGGGACGGACTAATTATGTGGGGCACCCCAACGCAAAATATGAACCAGTGTCTGGGGCACAGGGAGT
This sequence comes from Apodemus agrarius, assembly GCA_964023405.1. Classification (NCBI taxonomy): domain Eukaryota; kingdom Metazoa; phylum Chordata; class Mammalia; order Rodentia; family Muridae; genus Apodemus; species Apodemus agrarius. The sequence goes on from OZ030011.1 coordinate 43,160,032, forward strand.
GCTGTGTGGAGAATATCAAGTTTTTAGGGGACAGGGTGCTGGGCACAGTGGAAGAACAAAAAAAGTCTCCCTCTGCCTCTTTGAGAACAGTGACCCTGGTTTGGTCTGTTGTGGTCTGGGCTGGGACCCAGACAAATCTTCCCGGGTGCCCTGCTATGTCATTGCTGTTTTGAAAGTGTGAGCCCTGGCTTGGGTATGGTGTGGGCCAGTTTGACAGAGAACTAGTAATTAGTGTCTCTCCCCAAATTGCCACCTTGGGAAGAACTTGGTCAGACCGCCTTTCCCAGGGCCTGGGGCGGGTAGAGGAACAGGCTGGCCAGTCAAGACCCCCATGGATCTGGGAAGGCAGCAGGGATTCAGATCTTGAGAGGGTGAGAGATGGAACCAGGTCCCGGAGGCCAAGTTACCCGGCTGTTCCAAGGCCAGGTGGTCCATAGGCAAGGGCCAGGGCTTCCGGGAAACATCTGCACATGCAGCTGGATGGTAAGAAGTCCATTCCCAGCGCTGTAACAAAGCACCCTTGCACTGGGCGGTGGTGATGCACGCCTGTAATCCCAGCACTCTGGGAGGCAGAGGCAGGCGGATTTCTGAGTTTGAGGCCAGCCTGGTCTACAGAGTGAGTTCCAGGACAGCCAGGGCTACACAGAGAAACCCTGTCTCAAAAAACCAAAAGGAAAACAAAAAACAAAACAAAACAAAAAACAAAAAAACCAAAAACAAACAAACAAACAAACAAAGCACCCTTGCCTGGTTGGCTTACAAACAACAGAAACTCACAATTCTAAAGGCTGACATCCAAGACGAAGCCTGGTTCGATGCCTGGTGAAGGTCTGTGCTTGTAGGTCTTGTCAGCTTGACACAGATCTGGCCATACTGGGGGAGAGGGGATCTTAGAAAAATGACTCCTTGTAATACTGGTCTGTAGGCAAGTCTGTGGGGTATTATCTTGATTAAGGACTGATGTGGGAGGTCCATTGGGAGTGTTGCCACCTCTGGACACATTGCCCTGGGTGGTACAGAAAGCAGGCTGAGCTAAGCAAGGCAGTGAGCAGCGCCCCTCCATGGCCTCCGCTTCAGCTCCGGCCTCCAGGTTCCTGCCTTGCGCTCCTGCCCTGAGTCCCCTTGGCGATCGAGTGTGACCTGAGAGCTGTGAGCTAACTAACAAACCAACTTTCCTCCCCAAGTGGCCTTTGGTCACGATGTTTTTATCTCAGCAGCTGAAATTTCTTAGAGGGGCCAGATGATTCTCTGAGAGGCTTGTAGATTCACAGTTGTCTCCTCTCTGTGCTCTCATAAGATGGAAAACATGGTGGGGTTTGCTGCAGCCTCTTATTTTACTTTTTGACACATAGCCCAGGCTGGTCTTGAACTGGCTGAGTAGCCAAGGGTGACTTTGAACTTCTGACCCTCCTGCCTCTACCTCCTGAGGGCTGGAATTATCAGCAGAAACCAACATGCCCAGTTTATGTGGTACTGGGACTGAGTCCAGAGCTTCATACATGACAGGCAGCCACTCTACCAACTGAACGACACTCCCAGCCTTCGTTTTATTTACCTTTTAAAAGATATATCTATTTATTTACTGTGATACAGTGTTCTCCCTGCATATGTGCCTGCACGCCAGAAGAGGGCACCAGATCCCATTACAGATGGTTGTGAGCTACCACGTGATTGCAGGGAATCGAACTCAGGACCTCTGGAAGAGCAGTCAGTGCTCTTAACCTCTTAGCCATCTCTCCAGCCCCTTCATTTTATTTTTGAGACAAGAAAGGTCTTACCGTGTTGCCCAGGCTGACCTGAAACCCTTGGGGTCCACTAACTTTCCGGCTTTAGTTTCTCTGGCAGGAACCGGTGCCAGGCCCCAGGGCAGCCTTACTCTCCTTTCGAGCGGGGCTGCCCCAGGTGGTTTGCATTTGACAAAGACCTTCCTCGAGTGACACTACTGTGCCGCCTCTCCTTGAGTGTGCTGGGGCAGTGTGACCAACCAAGCCTTCCCAGGCCAGGGTGGCCACTTTGTCTCTCCCTGAGTCCTCTGGGGGACTCAGTCAGGGCAGAGGGCCGAGAGCACCCTCCGCGGGCTCTCTGTCTGTAGAAGATGAGCTATGCACACGGGCTTTGCTGTGCCTCGTCCTCCCATGAGCCCCGTTGTAGCATGTGGAGCTGTGGAGTGGGCACCGTCCATCAGGGCCCCGAAAGGGAGCCGCGTTATGAGTGAGGAGTCAGGATGACTAGACCAAGCAACCCGATAGCACCACCTTCCCGGTGAGGGCTGGTGAGTCTTCAGGCCAGGCTGTCTCCCCAGAGAGGGAAAGACTAACAGCAACACACACACACACACACACACACACACACACACACACGTGTGTGCGCGCGCGCGCGCGCGCGCGAGAGAGAGAGAGAGAGAGAGAGAGAGAGGGGGGGGGGGAATGTTGTGGGAAAAAATGACCCTGGCACACTCCCGTTCCCGTGCCTCTGCCCCCGCAGCCTGGCCTGCCATGCACTGGAGAGCAATGGCCAAACTCCCACCTGTTTTTATCTGGTGGAGACTCTGACTCAGTCCTCCAAAATCTCTCCACCCAGCTCACTAAAGTGCTCACTGGCAGGTCACTACCGCGCCAGCCCCATGCTTCACATCCCCCATGACCTCCTTTGTGGTGCACATCTGGCAAACCTACGCTTCGCCCTCCTGAACCCAGATGAGCAGTTCCGTGAAGGAAAACGCCACACAGACTCAGTTCAGAAGCAATGGTAACTCAATCACTGGGCGAAACAACTAAAATCCTAATCTGTAAACCTTATGAACTCTAAATCCTCCAGTGGCGAATCTGCCTTTGAAACCGGGAGACACTCATGAGGACAGGACATCTTGTCCTCATGCGAAGGACCTAACTCTCTCTGCTTCCTCTCTTCCTCCCTCCAACCTGGAAGTCCCGCCTACTCACCCAGTGATTGGCTCCTTTATTCACAAGAAGTATGAATTCACAAGACTAGTGAATCACTCCTTGTCTGCAGCCCCTCCCAGGAGAGCGGAATTAGCAAGCGTCAAAATACAAACAGCACCAGGCCCTACATCTACAACACACACACACACACACACACACACACACACACACACACACACAGGGGGGTGGATATCTCTTCTCACCCATCATAAGAATCATGGCCAATACTCCATTACAAACGAAGAGTTAACAAGAGAAAGGCATAGCTTGTAGACTTGATCAAAGTTACATAAAGACCTAGGGAAACATTGTATCTTTATGCCTTGGTTCCGGGAAGGATGGGCAGTGGTGCAGAATTGTGCCTGGGTATAAGGTCATGACCTGACCTGGACAGACAGCAGGCCAACAAGGCCTTCCTGTCTAGATGCTTCTCCTTCCTGTCCAGATGCTTCTCGTCCAGATGCTTCTCAGCATGTCTGTGCAGCACCTCTGCTCCCTTGGGGCTGGTGTTTTCCAGGGGGAGGAGAGACAGTGAAGTTTCTAGAATTCATGCCTTACTTTGGAGAAGAGGAATCCTGGAATTGTTAGGGGAGTGATAAGGACAGAGTGTGCACAGGGAGAGCAGAGAGAAGCCATGCTTCTGAGCCCCGTCAGACTCCTACAGTTGTGATCCCAGATATGTGCATGCAAATACTGTACATTATTCTTCCCTAATGTTTGTAAGCTTCTCTGACTCTCCATGCCTGGAAATCACATATTTTATGTTTGTGAAAGCCAATGTATTGAATACCACACTTGTCAACAGGCTTTGAAAGTGAGAAACATTAAGAATGAGCAGCAGGCTGAACCCTTGACCTGTGGCCTTGCTTCTTAGGCAACAGAGGACTGCGTGCTGAGCGTGCCGCGCGCCTGACTCTCAATGGCACCGATGAACCCCGTCCTCTCCTGCAATTCCACCTTGGACCAGCAGGTGGCGCTGTGCTCTCTCTCCTTCCACCATCTGGGAAAATGAACTGAATATAGTAACCAGGACGGGGCTCTGAACATATAATTTTCAAACCTCCTATTCTACCACAAGGGAAACCTCTGAGGGTTTTCTTCTGGGAAAAGCAATTAGGTTAACCTCTTAGGAGGAGAAGTTGCCTTGCTGAGCTTGTCTGGGAAAATAAAATATCCTCCCAAGAGCCATCCCAAGGAGGGTGGAGAGAAACCACCACGGAGCTTGTGGGAGGAGGAGGTTTGAGGCTGCCAGGGAAGGTCTGGGAGCCTCAGAGAAGGGTTCAGGGCTTGGACGGAGGCGCGCCTCAGGTCTGAGGAGGCCGAGCCTCTACTTGTAGAACTCTGAGTTTAGGATAAAGGTTGATAGAATTCAAATTGTATAGGGTTACTCAGTGTGGGCAGAAGGTGCTCTGCCCATCCCTTCTAGGGTCCGGGCTGAGCAAGGAGACCCCTGCTCCACCCACATATGACTGGAGACATAGCTTTGACAGGACAGGCCACCCCTTGCCCTCTCAGAGCCTGGTGGGTGGGAACAGCCGCGAGCAGACCTGAGGGGCGTTGAGGTGGGAAAGGGAGCCTTCGATGGGGTCTTCTTCAGTACGGGATCCGGGGAGCCCTGGACTGGGAGATAGACTAGCAGAAAGGGAGAGGGATGAGCCAGGCAGGAGGACCCGGCCTGTGGTGCCCGTTGCTGGGGAGAGTGTCAGCTTTTAGGGGTTACCGGGGAGGGGCGCACCCATGCTAGAGGCCAGTGTGGAGGAAAGTCGGTCCTTATGTTCCAGTTACAGATGAGGCTGAGAGTCAGTCACTTGGGCCCTGCGGTGCGTACCATTCTGAAGCTGCAGCCCCGATTGCCTACGGGTTTGGTTGGGAAGGGGAAGGAGAGGCATCGGCAGGAGCACAGGCTATGGTAGCTCTGGACAGACCTGACAGATAAGAGTGTGGGGTACTCTGAAGGCCATTCCAGCTGGAGATGGGGGGAGAGTAGGGATGAGGGTGGAGAGGGATGAGGGTGGAGAGGGATGAGGGTGAAGAGGGATGAGGGTGGAGAGGGATGAGGGTGGAGAGGGATGAGGGTGGAGAGGGATGAGGGTGAAGAGGTAGGAGAACAAGATTCCAGCCCTGGTTATGCAGCTATGGTCCCCAGTGGCAGCCAGACCCAGAACCTTATTACAAATGCACCATCTCAGGCTCAGACACGAGTCTGCATCTTGTCAGGTGAGGAACCAGCGAGACACAGCGGGAGGACACTGGAGCTGGGTCAGACCCCTCCGTAGGCTGCTCCGAAGGCCTCCGCATGCAGAAGCTCAGCAGAGGTCAGCACTGCTTACCTTCTTAGCCCTTGGAAGTAAAGCTTATTTACAAGGAATGTGCATATCGACTGTGTGTGTGTGTGTGTGTGTGTGTGTGTGTGTGTGTGTGTTATGCATGCGGGTGCAGGTGCTCTGTGGCAGTCAGAGGATGACACTGGATGTCTTCCATTGCCTTTGGCCTTATGTCCTCGAGACACAATAATACTGACCCTGGAATTTACTGCTTTTTGATTTTTCAACCAGGCTAGCTGACGAGCAAACTCCAGCAATCCTCCTGTCTCCGCTTTGCCAACAGCCAGCTTTCATATGGGGATTGGGGATTCAAACTCAAGCCCTCGCTCCTGTTCAGCAAGAGTTCTTTCCGGCTGAGCCAGCCCCTCAGCCCCTCAGCCGTGCCTCTCTGAGCTGTAACAAATGTGTCTATCACATAGACGCACGTGACTGGAAGCGGGTGGTCCGACGCCATCTGTAGCTCGGCATCCCTCCGACTGTTGTTTGTTTTGTGTATGGACATTTGTCTGCATGTATTTAAATGTACCGTCCATGTTGCTGGTGTCCACGGAGGCCAGCGAGGGCGTTGGATCCCCTAGATTGGAGTTAAGGATGGTTGCCAGCCACCTGCTGCTCACCGAGCCTGGGTCCTCTGCAAGAGCATCACGGCTCTCAACAGTGGGCCAGCCTCTCTAGCCCCCTCCCTCCCTCCGGCCCTCCCTCTCTCCTTCCCTCTCTCCCCTTCCTTCCTCTCTCTCCCCCCTACCCCCTCCCCCTCCTCTCCCCCTCTCCCTCCCCCCTCCCCCCTCCCCCCCTTCTTGCACCCTTCCTCCCAACTCTTTCTTCCTGTTCACCATTTCATTCACGCCTGCACCAATCTTCATTATTTCCTTCCTTCTGCTTTGGGTTTAATTTAGAATTCTCTTTCTAGTTCCTTAGATTGTAAAGCTAGGATTTTGAGATTGTTCTTGTTTTTAACGTAGTGAGGGAATCCAGGAACCCTCGCTCAAAATGTGGCACCCCAGTGTGCTTATTCTTTTACGAGGGAGGAACTCTGAGTGCAGAGGACGCTGGGAGAGCCTTTTCTCCGTTGTTTCTTTGTCTGATTGGATTCTGGATTGCCGGGGGAGAGAACAATTACCCAAAGTCCTTTCTCTGATTTCCCATTAACTCTACCGACTGCAGAGGAGGGCTCCATACCCCACAGACCGCCTTACACACGTTATACGGACTGCAGAAGGGGGGCTCAATACCCCACAGACCGCCTCACACACGTTATACCGACTGCAGGAGGAGGGCTCAATACCCCACAGACCGCCTCACACACGTTTGTCTTTCACTTGGTCCCATTCCACAGACGATCATTTACAAATGGCTCTCTGTTTTGTTAGCCAAACAGTCTTTGTCCCAGGCCTTTGAATTCCTCCTCACTCATTTATAAAATTCTCTATGTCCTCATTTTTGTCCTCCTCGGTAGAAATGGGGTGTGTAATGAGCTTAAGAACTATGTTGGGGTATAGGTAAGGGCGTCACGTGACTGACTTTCTACGTGTAATACATTTATTTGCCTTTCTCTTGTTTACTACCGGTTTATGCCAGTGCATCATTAAAGGGGCATTTTAAAGTATTTATAGTTAATTTTATAGCAGTAATTTCCTCTGTTTCTTTTTAAAATTAATTTCTTTTTATGTGCGTTGGTGTGTTGCCTGCATGTGTGTCTGTGTGAGGGCGCCAGGTCCCTGGCACTGGAGTCACAGACAGTGTGAGCTGCCATGTGGGTGATGGGAGTTGAACTTGAGACCTCTGGAAGAGCGGGCAGTGCTCTTAACCGCTGAGCCGTCTCGCCAGTCCTCTGTTATGTTCTCTCTTCTTTCATCTCTAAGAGTTTTCTAACTCTTCTTGTGACTCTTCTTGAATGCATTGGCCATTTAAGAAGTTTTAAATTTTTTAAATTTCCACTAATTTGTGAATTTTCCAGTTTTAATTCTTATTGATGTCTAACACAGTCCTGTTGCACTTAAAGATATAGTTATTGCTATATATACACACACACACACACACGTATATATGTGTGTGTGTGTGTGTGTGTGTGTGTGTGTATATATATATATATATATATATATATATATATGTATATCCTCCCCTGGTTATGGTGATACAGACCTTTAATTCCAGCACTTTCTTTAGGCAGAGGTAGGCAAATCTCTGGGTTTCAAGGCCAGCCTGATCTACACAGTAAGTTTCAGGTAAGCAAAAACTACACAGTGAGTCCCTGTCTCAAGCAAGCAAACAACAGCAAAACCCACAAAAAGATCCATTTGTTAGCTGGGTGGTGGTGGCACAAGCCCAGTACTTGGGAGGCAGAGGTAAGCGGATCTCTGTGAGTTCAAGGCCAGCTCTGGTGTACAGATGGAGTTCCAGGACAGTTGGAGCCACACAGATATACCCTGGTAGGAAAAGACCAAGGAGGACACACACACACACACACACACACACACACACACACACACACATGAAATTTCTGTTTGAGGATGTCTCTTGTCTTTTGTATGAAGTGCATTTATATGATGGTTATAGTTTTAACTTTACTGAGCCTTAATTTAGGTGTGTCCTAGTTGAAGCCTCGGAAGGCTCCGGGCAGGAAGAGAGTGGCAGCGGACTAGTTGCCGTAAAGACGGATGCTTCCTTCCATACAGGGCTGGTGTGAAGTGTCCCAAGCTGTACACCTGTGTATGCATGCATGCACGTGGTGTGTATGTGTGTGTGTGTGTGTGTGTGTGTGTGTGTGTGTGATACAGATGTCCCATTGAGGGCTGAGTACTCAACACTCACTTAGCCTTAGCGCTTTGACCGCCCGTCTGCTGACCAACCGCTGAAAGAAGATTTTTCTGGCCCAGGTTGAGGGCAGCACCACTCTCTTTCTATAAAAACAAATATTTGGAGGGCAATTTGATATATGTTTAGCAAGACAATTAATAATAGGTTCCTTTTTTGGGCCTATGAATTACCACCAGTAGAGCAGGCCTCAAATCCAGCTCAAAAGCAGTTGGCTACCCCCCAAGCTTTCATGTCACCCTCTCACCCGTGGGCACATCTTGCCTGGAAGGTTGGTATCGTAGCATTTGGAGTTTACTCTTGGTAATAACAGTGAAATTTTCAGGTCAATTGCAGATTGGTACCTTGTTGCATCTTCAGCAATATGTTTTCACAACCTCGTTCAGGTGAGCATTCAAGAGCAATCCCCGATAGCCTGTGTTGTTTTCAGGTCCTCTGGGGCCTACCTGACTTGTAGTTTCAAGGAGAAATGTCCCCACAGGCTCAGGTACTTCAATGCTTGGTCCCCTATTGGTCGTGCTATTTGTAGAGACTGTGGAATGTTTAGGAGAGGCACCTTGCTGGAGGAAATGTGTCACCCGGGCTGGGACTTAGAGAGTTTATAGCCTCCTCCTGTTTTTGATTTACTCTGGCTGCTTCCTGTGTGTGGGGGGGAGATAAAAGCTCTCAGCTTTCTGATGCTACTGCCACGCCTTCCCAGCTATTATGGATACCGAGCCCCAAGAACCAGAGGCCAAAATAAACTCTTCCTTAAGTTGCCTTTTGTCATGGGATTTTACCAGGACGACCACACAGTAAATAATATACTGACCAATAACTTTCCAGGTTCCCACACCTGGCACTGAGGTTTTCACTTACTAACCCAGCCTTCTGGTGGAAGCATTGTCCACCCTTACAGGGCCGCTCCACAGCCACGGGCTTTTGCCTGGGTTCACAGCACCGACTGTGAAATCCCCACTGTGAACTGGGCATCACATCGAATCAGAAAGCAGTTGGTTACGCTATCACAGACTTGACGCTATTGCATCTGTAGACCTCTTACCCGGTATCCTTGCACACAGGGTGTCTACAGCTAAGTACAACGTTGATAGACATGTTCTACCAGCATTCACCACAGTAACCCCGGCACTGTGGTGAGGGCTAGCCAGAAGAAAGGATCTAGATCACTTCCAACTGGATCCACTCATGTGCTGTGGCCAAAGTATGGGCATCTTCAGGAACAAGGTCTCACCAGCTAGTTCTCCGGTGTAACCGACGATGTAAGATGGTGTGTGTGTGTGTGTGTGTGTGTGATGTATTGAAAGTGTCCATGGAATCCAGAAGAGGACATCACATCCCCTGATTCTGGAGTTACAGGCACATGTAAGCTTCCTGACGCGGGCACTGGGAATTGAGCTTGGGTTCTCTGGAAAAGCAGGAGGCACACTTAACCACGGAGTCATCCCTCCAGTTCCTGATTAAAAGCAAACAAAAAAGCAAGCAAGCAAGCAATCAAACAAAAAACCAAACCTTTATTAACTAAAAACTTTCTTCGTATACCCCTCAGATATGTCTCAGAGGTTCTGGTAAGCCGTGCCTCCATTTTCATTTGATTATAGAAAAATTCATCTTCCTGATTTCTTCAGTGACTCAGTGGTCATTCAAGAGTATACTGTGGGGCTGGAGAGATGGCTCAGTGGTTAGGAGCACTGACTGCTCATCCAGAAGTTCTGAGTTCAAATCCCAGCAACCACATGGTGGCTTGCAACCATCTGTAATCAGATCTGATGCCCTCTTCTGGTGTGTCTGAAGACAGCTACAGTGTACTTATGTATAATAAATAAATTAATCTTTTAAAAAAAGGTCTATTGTGTGCGTGGCGGTGCAAACCTTTATCCCAGCATTCAGCGGGCAGAAGCATGCAGAGCTCTTAAGCACTAGGCTACCCAGGGCAACATACTGAGACCCTGTCTCAATAGAGATGGGGGCTGGGGGGATGAAAAGTACATGCTGTTCAGTCTCCAAGTGGTTGTTTGTCTAGTTTCTCTGGTTTCTCTTCATTTCAATTCTTTTGTACTTACGGAGCCAGGTTTCATAACCAAGACGTGCTCCAGTTTAGAGGGAGCTCCAAGGTCTGCTGAAGGAGTGTGTTTTCTGCCACTATTGGACGTGATATTCTGTAAATGTCTGTTAAGCCCATTGGATCGATGTATGGTGCAGATTCACTCTGAATTTCCTGTATTGACTTTTCTCCTGGAATGACTATTTCTTGGTGGGAATAAAGAACTAAGGTCACACACTATCACTATTCTAAGATCTGTCGGCCCCTTTCTTCCAGCTAGTGATTGCTTTCATGAAACCTGGGGCCCCAGTGCTGATCATTCTCTTGATTGGCGGGCAGTGGCCTTCTTTATCCGTGGACGGATGTGGTTTGCTGTGCATTCTGTCCGGCCACAGAATGGCTCCACCAACTTCTGTGTACGATGTTAAGTGACTTCTATCCTTTTCCTCTGTTTCACCTGCCAGGGAGGCGTGTTTCTTGGTGAGGATGGAGAACTGAGTATTGAAACCTCTGAGGCAGTATGCATTTATGTATTTAATGTATGTGAGTTGCTCTCTCAGACACACCAGAAGAGGGCATCAGATCCCATCACAGATGGTTGTGAGTCATCATGTGGTTGCTGGGAACTGAACTCAGGACTCCCAAAGAGCAAGTGCTCTTAACTGCTGAGCCATGTCTCCCCCTAGTTTGCATCTTTTAACTGGCAAATTAAGATATTTAATTATCTTATTATTGACTATTGCTAATTGCTTGAATTCTGTCAATTGTTCTGGTTGGTTGGACTGCTGGTTCATTTCTTTCTCTCCTATCCGTAGTAGGAGCCCGGCGGTTTGCAGTGTTAAGTATGACCGGCTGTTTCATAGTTCTGTGCTCACCTGTTTCTCGCCCGGAACTGATCGAGGCTGTCTTTATCCCTGCTCTGTCTTCAAGGTTCCTTGGCGAACCGTCTGCGATGCTGGCTTTGTGCTCACTTCAGTCCGTGTTTGTCTCGAAATGGTCTGATTTCTCTGTCAATTTTAAACATAACTTTTCTAGGAACAGCAATCTTGGTTGATGGTTGTTTCCTTCGAGGTCTTGAAATCTATACCAACCCACGCTTTCCTGGCTGAGAATTTCTGTTGAGAAGTCTTAATGTTATTTTTTTTTATTATTAATTCTTTGAGGATTGAGTACATGCATGCATGTACTCTTTTGTGTTTTGACAATATTCACCCTCTATTCCTCCCCCTAACTCCTCCAAGGTCCACATCACAGTCTCCATACTCTTCGAACTTAAAAAATATAAACCCACCAAGTCCAGTGTGCTGCATATATACTAAAAGGTGTGGAGCATGGCTAGAGATGCTTCTGCGTTTCTAGGCTGTCCTATCGTGCTCGTTATATCTCTGAGTGGAGTCTACTCTTTGATTTCTTGACACCCCATCCATCACATGCAGGCAGAGCCTCTGACATACCTGACCTTACCTGAAATATGGATTGGGAAACTCTGGTCAGCCTGTGTGAAAAGTGACCACTAGAGGGCGCGCGCCACCTCCCAGGGTCCCCGCTGGCCTGAAAGGCATCTTTCCTTAAAGATTCCTGGGCAGAACAGAATTGCCTTGCCTCAAGCATAAACTGACTTCTGTGGTATTTTCCAGAAAGGATGCTAGGCACGAGAAAGCTCTCATTTGAGAACAGAAACTTAAACAGAGCCTCCTCAGTTTGTCCCAGCACGGGGTGAGTGGAGTATTTGCCATCGGTGGCTTCTCTGGACCCAGCTCAGGATTGTGAGCTGTCCCTCATTTCCTTTTGAGAAATTCTCCGTAATAAGCAAGCAGAACATCAGTGCATAGCAGAGGGTCTCACCTGTCAATCGGACTTCTGTGCACCCCACACTCCTGTTTCCCTGCAGACCTGTTGTTACCCTACAGGATGATATAATATGTCTCAACAACTCACTACTGGAAAGAATGTGCTAGACCATACCTGGGCCAAGGACACTTCACTCAAAGCATGAGGGACAGTGACCAGAATATGCCACCCCAAATATATTTTTCTGCAATATTTTGAGAGACCACAGGCACTGGAATGTCTCTGAGAACCTTCTCTTTTGTAAAAGAAATTGATGACATAAAGGGAATCCATTGGCAGTTTCCCTAGAAGGGGTCGCTCCAGACTTTTATGGCCAGAGAGACTTTATTTCTTTTTTTTATTAGATATTTTTCTTTACTTACATTTTAAATGTTATCACCTTTCCTCATTTCCCCTCTGAAAACCCCCTATTCCCTCCCCCTCCCCCTGCTCACCAACCCACCACTCCAGCTTCCCTGTCCTGGCATTCCCCTACACTGGGGCATTGAGCCTTCACAGAACCAACGGCCTCTCCTCTCATTGATGTCTGACAAGGCCAACCTCTGCTACATTTGCAGCTGGAGCCATGGGTCCCTCCATAAGAGGGACAACAGGAACCAACCAGTATCCCCAGAGCTCCCAGAGACTTCCTTTTTAACAAGACAAGGGCTACGCACGCTGCAGCTCTGCCTCTGCCTCTGCCTCTTGCAGGGTGGTGGCTGTCTCCCAGACACCCCGAATGCTGATTCTTTTCTGGAGCTGAGGTGGCCATGTAAACTCAAGTCATGTGACTTTTGTTCAAGACTCACATTTTGTGTGACTATGTGCAAAGATCAGATGGAATGATTTCTCTCCTGATACTCTCTGTCTCTCGTTACTTTAATGTTTAACCTAGCTAAAGATTCTACAAGTGTCGACGGCAGACATGTTTGCTGCCTCTAGGATTCTCTTGTCAACCTTTGTCTCAGAGCTGAAGAGAATTTGGAATTTGTGCTTCCGAGGCCCACTGGCCGGTCAGTACGGGCCCCTTGCTTGCCTCAGTTTCTCCTGAGAGTTGCCTGGGCCTGGGTGGAGAGTGCAGGGGTTTCTCTATGTGCCTTTCACAGCCTACTCTGAGTTAGCAGGGTGCCCTTGTTCTTCTTAGAAGGTGGTAGGGGTGAACTCAGGGCCCTAATCTCCTCTATCTCCAGGTTTCTGATACAAAACTACATTTAACCAATAGCTTTCTTCTCACCCATATCTGCTAGGCTAGCTCCATACCTAGGGACAGTCCAGTCTACTTTATCTCCAAGTCTAGATCCCAAGTGGAACCTTAACTCAGAAGGGGGGGGGGAACCTGGTGGCTCTTCCTTATTTTTTTTTTTTTCCGAGACAGGGTTTCTCTGTGTAGTCCTGGCTGTCCTGGAACTCACTCTGTAGACCAGGCTGGCCTCGAACTCAGAAATCCGCCTGCCTCTGCCTCCCAAGTGCTGGGATTAAAGGCGTGCATCACCACCACCCAGCTGCTCTTCCTGATCTTACCGTTGACCCTGGGTGAGTCATTTCTACACCAGCTTGTATCTTCTCTCTTGCGTAAACAGGGCTGGGGCATTGACCACCCCCCACCAGGACCCAGTCCCCACCTCTGCCTTCAGCAGGGTCAATGGATCTGTCCTTCCTCTTTTCTGCCCTGCCAGGGGTCAGCAGGTCAATCCCAGAGTCCTCTTAAGCAATGGATCTCTCACACGCCTGTCAATGATTGATTGACCCCGTCCGTCAGCCACTGAGCGTTCACGGTACTGTGCAGGGTCCTCGGGCCTCCAGGGTCTGGTTTCCTGCATCAGCCTGGATCCCAAAGAGCCACCCAATTTCTCAGAAGCCACGTTCCCTCTTACGTCTCTCCAAAAGGCCAGTTGACTGAGTAGCCATTGTTTCTGTCTCAAGTTGAGCCGTTTAGCCAGGGGCCACGGGCACCACTTTGCGGCTACTTGTTCACGGATTCAGTCATTACCCATGAGACATAGCTCACTCGCCCATTCCCCATGCGGGCCCCGGTGTGCCCATCTACTCGCTGACCCACTCTTCTGCACACTGACGCGCTCATCCAGTGACTGGTCCACGCCGCCACCCGCTGAGGCAACTCATTCCCCCACTCAGTGGCCCACCCCGCCAGTCACTCATCTACTGGGGTACTCCGGGAAAGTTCACATATCCCCTCCCTGCCTCACACAGTGTCTCCATCGCTGATCCTGAACTTGGGCTCAGTCAACAGAGAAGCTCTAAGTGGAGATCAAAGACAAAACTGTAAAGAGTCAGAGGCGCCAAATGCCCGTCCTGACTGACCACACGGCCATGGGCACATTTCTCAAATTTCCCTGGGCCTCGGCTCAGAGTGACTTTAAAGACGAGCTTCGGGATGGATGCATGGGAAGTGTCTCAGCGGGAAGCCAGAGAATGAAGCGGAGATCAGGGGGCCCTCAGAGATGATGTCCTGGCTTTCCTGGGCCGATCTGTTACCCCGCCTGACCCTTGGTGTCCCTGGGATAGGCACAGGGGATCGTCACGGCTAAACAACAAGGCTGTATTCCTCAGGCTGGTGGCCCCACCCCACCCCTGAGATGGAAGATGGTAATCACTCACCTTCCCACGCACCCCGTTCCCTCTGCCTGGTTCCCTGAAGGGCACCTGGGGTTTCCTCGGGTCAGTCAAGGTATCTGGAGCAAGATCTGGCTTGCTCCCACAGCCCTCTGCTATAGCAGTTCCCCAGGACAGCTGCTGTGTGCGTGTGCGTGTGCGTGTGCGTGTGTGTAGAGGCTTGAAGGGTTCATTTTGGTTCTAGCTGAGGCCCAGGGACCACCAGGACCTAGACTTCCCATTCAGTTCTCTTCCTTCTCCAGACCCCAGTGGACTTAGTGGGGACAGCTCCCTCCAGCTCCTCTGGGGGCAGGAAGGACTTCCTGTCTGTGGACAGGTGGGCTGAGACCAGGCAGGGGAGGGAGAGAGGCTGGAGCATGGCTGGGTTGGGGGCTCTGATGATTTTGTCTCTCACTTCTTGGCAGTCAACCTGGCTAGAAGCCTGCACGGTACACAGGGGACCATTGTGGGCTCCTTTAGAAAAACAAAGCAAATGCTGGCTTGCTTGGGGGATGTGCTGTTTAACCGAGTATGTTAAATTCTGGAGTGAGCCAGACCACAATGCAAATCGTCTACATACTAGCCTTGTGGCCTTGGGAAAGTCATGGGTAAAAATCTTATTAGTTTAAGAAATACACACCTAGAACCCAGCTAGTGCTCGGTTAGGGGACAAGGGAACGGTGACAGTGTCCCATCCTGAGAAAGCCCCTGACATCCAGCTCAGCCCAGCACCCCACACTGTCTCCTGAGGTGACTCGGTGGGGCCCTGGTGAGTACAGGGGGCCTGGATAATGCTGCCTGCCTTCCAGATACCCACCTGTGCCGGTGGGGGTGCCAGGCTCATGTTATCAGCCTGCTTTGCCAGGAAGTCTGCTCTGATGGAGACGGAGACAGGCGGAGGATGTGGGGTGCACCTGAGCATCTCCGCTCTCCAGCTGCCCACAGGTTGGGTACCACCCCAGCCCTGCTGATGGGATGTGGCCAGTGCTGGTCTGCTTCTCAAGCTAAAGCAGTACTTAGCTATTCCTTTTGGCAGTCCTAAGGGTCAAACCCAGGTTTCTCACATACCGTGTAAGTGTTCTACTAGAATTACAGCCCGGCCTTGCTCTATTTTAAGCCCTTTAGAGCACAGGGACTTGCATTTGTTATTATGTTCAATCTTTAAATCCTTGTTGCCCAGTAGAGTGGCTTGCATTGAATGAATGATTGAATGAATGAAATCCCAGATCCCAGGCAGGGACATATCCTGAACCAGATACACAGGTAGTATACACTGTCTTGTCTGACGGGCACTGCCAAGTGGGCATCCCAGGTCGGCATTCTAGGTCTTGTGGCCTTCACCTGCACTGGAGTTGGGTGTTGGCAGGGCCACTCATGTCTTAGCCTCTTTGATATGACAGATCCTTTTCTCTGAGGTGAGGGTCACCCCGTGTGGGGTGGTACCCAGAACTGCCGGGGTGAAAGATGCTGAGCTCAGCATCTTGTTGCCTGGTGGGAACTCCCACTGTCCCGCTCCCTGGATCAGCAACCACCTCTGCCCTGGGAATCAAGCTCTCTGGGGGAGAGACTAAGAGGCTCTAGGCATAAAGAGTGTCTCCGTGTGTGCCTGATGATTGAAACTCCCTCTGCCGGTGGAGGCTCTGACTGAGCTGCCCAGGGTTATTGGCTGGGACCAGAACTCCCTCCCTAGCCTGCCTCTCGGGCTCCAAGTCCTTTGGACAAGATGTGAGGAAGGGCTTGGGCCCAGAAGTGCCAAGGCCCTTGGATGGCAGGGGCTGGCATTTCTGAGAATGTAGTCTTTGTAACCACACTCTGGCCTTGTCTGGAACACGGTGACTAGACCACCTCACCCACGTTTGGGAATGTGTGCTGAGAAGTGACCTCAGAGACAAGGGAGCTGGCATCCCCGCGGAAGCAGCCTTATTCCTGGACGTGAATGCCAGGGCGAGGCCATCTGGGCAACAGATTTACACAGTTCACTTCTTCGTGCTGTGGACTCGGGCTGGAAGCAAGCCTCCTTTCTGCTATGAGTTTGCTGTGACCTTTTGGTATTGCTTGTTTGTCCCAAGTCTCCTCAACGGTAGAACAGGGACATACATATGACCATAGGACATTATTGAAACACAAAAGGAAGTTAATATGGATGCATGTTACCTCGTGGGCAAACCCAGGGTGGATAAGTGAAAGAAAGCAGACACAAAAAGCCTTGGGTCTATCTGAGGGTCCAGAGCAGGGAACTCCATTGGCAGGAACTCCATTGGTGACTTCTGGAGGCTGTGGGCGGGGTGAGCTGCTCAGTGGGCGTGGGCTTCCTTTAGGGTTGATGAAGACAGAAAGCTCGCCAGGCAAGGAGGCGTAAGCCTTTAATCCCGGCAGAAGGCAGAGGCATGTGGATCTATGTGAGTCCAGGGCCAGCCTGGTCTACATAATACGTTCCAGGTCCAGCCTGGGCTAAATACTGAGATCCTGTCTCAAAAAAGAAAAAAAAAGTGGAACTATCTGCAGGTTGAGAATCACACAGTGACACTCATATTGGTGACATTGTGTGACTCTAGTCATCAGGTGTTTGGAAGGTCTCCAGGAAAATCCAGCTGAGCTCAGAAGCAGGCAAGGCAACTGTCCTTAGCCTGGTGGTTTACAGCTCTTGGTCTCACTGGACCAGCCCGCAGGAGTTCCAACAGGACCCAAGGGGACAAGGATAGTTCTGGTGGGCGCATCCCTCACTCAGAGGCACCGCGGCATGGGCTTTGCCAGATGGGAAACAAGAGCTGGCCCTTCGACCGTCTCTGACTCTGCCCACATCAGGGTTACCTGTCTCTGCGGCTGTGCAGGGTACTGTGTGGAGGCCTGAAGTGCTTGTGACCACCGCGTGTGACATGTGACGGTCGTAACTATCACAGTGTGCTCTTCGGTGAGCAGAGACTGCCAGGCGTTGGGCCCCTTATCTCTTGTTCTTGTGCCTGGAGTCTGTCACGCAGTCAAGCAAGCACTCCTATCGCGCTGTGTTTCCAGCCCTCCGTGCCTGGCATAGGTTGGGCGCTCAGTTAACGCCTACGGAAGGCGCGGATTCTCCGTGCGTGGTGAGTGCCAGGCCCTGCCCACCAAGTACTGCCAGTCAGTGAGGGAGGCCAGACTCTAGGCTCTACAATGCCATAATAGAGTTCGGGTCTAGACCTGCCAGCCCATTTCAGAGCCCTCTACCTCTTCCGACCCACCCCATCTAAGCCCGCGTCCTGGCCGTGCAGTTTGCAGAGGAACTATGTTCAGATTTGTAGCCTCCGGACCCTTTCAGCCCCCCAACGCCTTCCGCGCCCCGCCCCTCAGCAGCCCCGCCCCTCAGCAGCCCCGCCCCCACCCCTGGAAACTTTTCTCAGACTCAGCCACCGCAGCCAGCTCCCTTTCCTGAGAACCTCTGTCATAAACAAGGCAAGGCCCTGATCTGGCCTGCCTCTCCGCCCCCACCCTTCCTCACCTAAGGGAGCCTCGGTTATAAATATGGGGGTCACGCGTTTTACTCACATTCAGCACCTTTCATCTGGGGTGCTCCTGCCTGCTGGGAGGCTAATTAAGCTTCTCCCTGGCAAGGGTGAGTAAGAGCTGCTGTCCCAGCCTGGGAGCTAGGGGCCTCGAGCACATGAGGCTGGCCTACCCGGGGAGCAAGAAATGGGGTGAGCCGTCATCTCCGTCCGCCTACCTCTCCACACTCTTTGTCATGGGACTTCCGCACACAGATCCCCATTCTCTAGCTTATAATGAAGGCCATTTAGTGAGCGCTTACTATGTGCCTAGGGCTTGCTAAACTTCCTCCTATTAAATGTTAACCACATGTGCCGAGCACCGGGGCTATTGTGAAACTGCACCCGTGGCTCCCATGATGGGGCTCCGCTCCTGGCTGGCCAGAGGCCAGTTCGTCCACACATGACCTCATGAGAAGCCCGAAGTGCCTGGCGGGGAGCCAGCACCCGAGAAGTGATTATTACTAATCTTGAGAATCTTCCGACGAGGCAGAATGCTGTGCTTTGCCCATTTCCCAGATGAGGCAACTGAGGCTCAGAGAGATTAAGCTACTTGCTGCTGGAGATAACCCAGAACTGGTTTTGAACTGGAAAGTGACTTCTTTTGTTTAGGTGTTGGTTGTTTTTTTATGTGTTCCTCTCCCCAGCTCCATGGGCCTGGAGTCCACGGACCCCCCAAAGACTATCACTTTGTCTGTCACTGGAGTGGTATGGGGGCCCTGGATAGGAACTCTCCTGTCGTCCTTCTCCCGGACCGATGGCTGGTGGCTGAGCTTGGCCATCTCCTACCTCATCCTGATCCCCCATTCTTCTGATGGAGAAAGGGCCTTCTTCACAAGGTGCCGGGACCAGTAGGGACCAGTAAGGAAGTGTCTCCACGGAGGCCCGAGCAGCAGACAGGCATGGGGGCTGCTTGTCCCACCCGCGGCTTCAGCTTGGCGTGGGCCCCGCCCACAAACATCCGTCATTGCAGTGTGCCAACCTGGAGAACCCTGGGGTCACTAGGGACGGGGAGTAAGTAGGAGGGGTGGGAACTGAGACTCGGGAAGAGATAGCCTGTCCCCCCATCTGCTCTCCAGCAGGGCCCAGCCGGCCTGAGCTCGTACTTTGAGGCCCTCCTCACGCGCTGGGGATGGGACACCAGTCCTAAGCATACAACAGGTGCTTAACCATGTTCGCAGGACATTGGGTGCCGGACAAACACGGACGGCACGGATAGGAAGATGACACGTTGTCTTCTTACCACTGCCCAACACTTCTGGTTATATCAACTGTGATTCTCCCTCAGGCTTCGAGGAAGGGCCTAAATGAGTCAGGGAGAAGTCCATGAGCACCTGGCGGCGGGGTGGTGGTGGTGGTGGTGGTTGGAGGTTGGGGGGAGATGGGGGTTGGGGGTTGGGTGGGGCTGAAGGTGAGGTATCACTCTGGGTGTGGCTAAGAGCTCAGTTCCCAGGGTCTCTTCTGAAGGGGGGGGTCCTGGGTACCAGATGTCCGGACCTTGCCCATTGGTCTCCTTGTTCCCACAGCTTTGCCCTCCAGCCTTTAATTGGGGGACATGCTCTGCTCTCCTCTGCTTGCCACGCCCAGCACTTTCTTGGGTTCTCCCCCTGCCTTCCTCCTCCCTTCTTCTATACCCTTTAGAACTTCCTCAGAAAGGCCTTTTGTGACAGCTTCCACACCCCCCAGTTTAAATCATAGATGCTCCTTGATTTGCAGTGAAGCCCTGTCCCAAAGCGTACCTGCGTCCTTAATTCACTCAGCATCGCCACTGTACAACAACGCCGTACACTGTCGACCACAGTACACCGGCGACCACAGTACACCGTCGACCACAGTACACCATCGTCCACACTACACCGTCGACCACAGTACACCGTCGACCACACTACACCGTCGACCACAGTACACCGTCGACCACACTACACCGTCGACCACAGTACACCATCGTCCACACTACACCGTTGACCACAGTACACCATAGACCACACTATACCGTCGACCACAGTACACCGTCATCCACACTACACCGTCGACCACAGTACACCGTCGACCACACTACACTGTCGATCACACTACACCGTCAACCACACTACACGGTCGACCACAGTCTGTTTTCCACTCACAACTGTCGGAACTTCCTGCAGAAGAATATTGTGTTTATTGTCAATCCAGGGGGAAAACCCACAATTAAAAATTCAACTGTGGTTTCTACTGAATGCATATTATTTATGTTTCACCTTACAGGTGAAATTATGATAAGTTGGGGACTGTTCGTAGTTCCCTATTTATGTCTTCTTTTGGTGCCTTAATATTTTCCTTCATAAGAATTTGGAAACTTTTTCAAATTGGGGCTGGTGAGATGGTTCAGTTTGGCAAACATCATCCACAAGCCCGATGACCTGAGTGGTTCCCAGACCCCAATCCACATGTTGGAAGGAGGGCACCCAGTCCTGAAAACCGTCCTGACTTAATGCAATCACACACACACACACACACACACACACACCGTGTGTGTGTATATATGTATATATGTATATATATCTATACATATATACACACACATATATGTATATATGCATATATATATTATAAGTGTATTAAAACTTTTTCAAGGGGCTGGAGAGATAGATCAGCAGGTAAGCTCATTGGCTAAGAAGACCCAGGTTCAATTCAGGGGATTTGAAGTCCTCTTCTGGCCTCAAAATGCACATGCTACACAGAAATACATATAGGCAAACATCCATACACTTAAACTTACTCAAATGTCATCTTAGATTTGTGAGATTATTCTGCTAAGTGCCATATGGGTGGGAGCTTTGTCAGGGTCCTCTGTGCTCTGTGTGCACAGTATATTGTATCCTGGAGTGCATGATAGAACCCTGGCCTAAGTAGGTGAGCTGAGCTGGCTGATTCAGCCGGGGGCAGCAGCATTCACCCTGGAACTCAGTAAAATACAAACTGAGTTGGGGCCAGGCCAACAGATGAGTTAGATGCCTAGGAAAGTGTGGTGCACGCTCGGGTTTGAGAACCTTCTAGATAGCTGATTCTCAGTGCACGGTGATCCAGGGCAGTTTATTATTATTATTATTATTATTATTAATTTTATTTATATGAGCACACTGTAGCTGTTTTCAGACACACCAGAAGAGGACATAAGATCTCATTGCAGATGGTTGTGAGCCACCATGTGGTTGCCGGAATTGAACTCAGGACCTCTGGAAGAGCTGTCAGTGCTCTTAATGGCTGCGCCATCTCTCCAGCTCCTCCAGGGCAGTTTTGGGGTCCCGCGTGTGCTGTTCGACACGCTGGCCAGTGGAGGGCAGTGTTGCCACGCCCATCGCCCTGCCTGGGCTGGCGGTGCAGCGGGAAAGGCCCGGGGAGGCCGGCTGGGGAACACCGGCGGGGCGGCAGTCTGCTCGCCAGCCGCGGCCCGCGCCGCAGACGCTCCGAGAGGCCGAAGGGCCACCAGCGGCCCCGAAGCTCCGGGCTGGCCGCGCGGTCGCTCTGACGTGCCCGGGTCTGGAAGGTTCGCGAGGCTCCGGGGCGCAGGGGAGGAGGCGCGCTCGGGCCGGCCGGGGCAGCGAGCCAGAGAGGGCGGCGGAACCTTGACCGCGGCCCCGGAGGCAAAGGGCAGCCTCCGCGTGATGCCTCGGCGAGCAAAACAAGCCGGCCATCTTGGCGCCCTTAACCCGCTCCTGGCCGCTCCGGGCGCGGCCAGGGGTCCGGCCACCGAGCCGCGCGGCAGGCCTGGGGTTTGGAAACCGAAATGTCATGGGCGTGGGGAGGAATTTCTAAGAACGGGAAGCAAACCCGAGGCCCTGGCACGTTCCCTGGGGTGTTTGGAAATGCCATCAGTTAGCCATTAGCAGGCAGGGCCAGCGCTCCGGTCAGTGATTGGATTTGTCCCAGTCGCCTCCTAGTATTTTTTGCCCTATATTCAAAGAGCTTAAAGTCATGGGTGGTTGAAGTAGGTCAGAGTGATCACCAGGCTGTTGCCTGGCAGCGCAGTGTCAGGGTCTGAGACGAGGCGATATTCCAGTGGATGCCCTCGGGTCGTACCAACCTAGGGTCAAGGACTAGCTGCTCCAGTGCTATACGTGACCAGCTCATTTCCAGTTTCTCAATCATTCTGATGTCATCCAGGGACAGAAGACCCCACTGCACCTCCCATCTGCCTAGTTTACACAGCAGGGTTGTTCTATCATTTGCAGTTTTCAGTTTCTAGAATATTCTATCCTCTGTCAGCCACCACTAGGAAGCCCTAATTTTCCCCTTTGTTTCCAGTGAGGTTGCCTCTTCCTGGCTAGCCCACCTACATGCTGTCATGAGTGGGCTTCTGCGACTCTCCGTCTTTGGGACTGCACCCTCCCCTTCTGAATCCAGAGGACCCATGAGTGTCAGGCGCGTCGTGAAATTTGTCTTCTTACTGGGTATGTAGGTCGTGCAGGAAAGGATCCTTGCAAGAGGATTATCAAGTGACTGAATAGGTTTTAATCTGGAGTTGGGCCTAGGAGTTAGGCAAGGTTCACGGGTGTTTTGAACCTTCGGCACAGGAATATTTATAATGGTGTTTTCTTAAGCCCTGTAATGGAATCCTTTTGTGTGTTTACTGAAAGTTATTCTGAGTAGAACTATCAGGGTGCGGTAGGAACCAAAACCATAGGTGTGAACCAGACTGAGAAGACAAGACCTCGGAACCCCTCTGTGCAATTCTGTGTGGCGTGGGCTGTGAGCCATGGGAAGAAACTTGGGACTGACGATAGACTGCCTGTGCTGATGGTTCTCAACCTGTGGGTCGCAACCCCTCTGGGCGTCAAAGGACCCTTGGAAGACATAGATATTTACACGTGATTCACAACAGTTGCAAAGTTACAGTTATGAAGTAGCAATGAAGATGATTTTATGGGGGAGGGGTCACCACAGCGTGAGGAGCTGTATTAAAGAGTCTGGGCATTAGAAAGGTTGAGAACCGATGATCTTAAGTGCTTGGCAGGACTTGGGGTGTAGGCTGAGGTCACAGGAGGAGGCCGGAAAGAAGTGCTTGTTGCAGCTTGGAGAAGGTTGATGCCAATGGAGAGATCCTTTCTTTTTCCTTTTAAGAGATGAAACCCAAAGTTCTCCATGAAGGACTCCTGAAACCCCCTTTCATGCCCCAGCCGCAGATGATCTGCTGACCGCTCATTGAGGGGAAAACAAAGAGGTGGTTTTGTTTATTTATTTAAGGGGAAAAATAAATGAGCTGTGACAAAACAATTTGAAACCAGGCCCTCTGAGACCTGGGCTTTCACTTCCTTGATGGGAAGTGAAACAGAGAATGAATCCCCCTCCAAATAAAAGTGAAGTTAATAATCAGACAGCTCAGGCCCTGGCCACATCCTGTGTCAGCCCCCCCTCCCAGGGCTCACTGTTTATAGCTGCTGAACCCTCCTTCCCAGCCTGAGAGCAGGCTTAACTCTTTCCTCCCTGCCAAGGGGAAGCCTAAGTCTGCTCTGACTAAAGAGGCCAGCCTCACAACCTTCAGAATTGACATGGCCTCAGTAAGGGGGTGACTGTCCCCAAGTATGTCCATGTGGGAATGCCCTCCGTTTCAGCCTCTGGCCATGTGCGTAGTTAGCCTAGTTTAGGTTGTCCTACAGAAAACCCACAGTGTCCTCTTTTCCTTTTGACCTCTCCATGGAAAAAGCAGATAAGTCCATGTCACTGCAGATTCATGCAGCCTTTGAGGCCTGGTGGCTTCTGGGAGCTGCAATCTGAGGGATTTAGGCCCAAGTCTTTGGGGTTCTGGGCCTGAGTTGGGAGCAGTATTCTGCGCATGTCTTCCTTCGGCCAAGGTCTTCTGTATGCTTATTTCTCCCAGGACTCCCTCCAGGCCATCAGTGGTAGTCTGTCCCCATTGGGTTGGGGACTCTTGCCAAGCCATTGACCTTCTACCATTCCAGGCAACAGCTTTACCCGTAGAGCAGAGGTTAGACTCACTTCACAGAAAAAGCATGTAAAATGCCTTGCCCAGGGTTTCGAAGCTGACGGATGGGACTTGAGGCCAAGCTTCACGGCTTCCAAGCCTGGTGCCTAGGCCCTTGCTCCCAAGGTCTCGCAAAGATGGCTGTCTTCTTCGGAGTCACAGGTTTAAAAGTTTAGGATGAAAGCCGTAGGAAGACATGCGCAGAATACTGCTCCCAACTCAGGCCCAGAACCCCAAAGACTTGGGCCTAAATCCCTCAGATTGCAGCTCCCAGAAGCCACCAGGCCTCAAAGGCTGCATGAATCTGCAGTGACAATGGACTTATCTGCTTTTTCCATGGAGAGGTCAAAAGGAAAAGAGGACACTGGGTTTTCTGTAGGACAACCTAAACTAGGATGAAAGTTTGAAAGATTTCACTAATGCACTGTAGGGTCTCGACACCCAAGGGCTTTCCGAGATCAATCTAGCTTTGCCGTGAGCTCCTCCACTTCCTGCCCACCTAGGGAAGGAGAGAGGGGGGGAAGGGTGGGGGAGCAGGGGCGGGGGTTGGGGGGAACTGTTGCCACCCCTCCATCTTGCCTTCTTCTTGGACAGTGGTTCCAAGGAAAGGATGGGATATAAAGCAGGCTCCTAGTTCCTCATCCCTGGCTTTGATTGGCTCAGGCCTTAGGAGTGGGACTCAGACATGGCTGCTGTCTCGGTAAGACCTTTTCTTTGGTCCCCTCATCTTTGCAGGTCCCTCATCTGAGGTGCCAAGCTAAAGCTCGATTTACAGGAGGCCACTCTCTGTGTGACCTGAACCAAGTGGTAAAATCTTTTAAACTGGTCATGAAGGCCAGTCATGACCTTTATGCAGGTCATGACTGCTGACCATGGAAGCATATCTCTGGTGGTCCTTTGGGTGCTCCCTAAGGTCCTTGAAGGTGTGTTGTACTGCCCCCTGCTGTGTGGAGGCCTTCATGGCTTCCTTGCCAACCAGGGTCAACAGCCCTTTCAGCACCAAAACCAATCCAGTCTTTAGGAGTGAGTATGAGTTCATCTCCTATGGTTCTACATCGTGCGTGCACGCGTGCGCGTGTGTGAGGGAGGGAGGGAGAGAGAGAGAGAGAGATATTGATTGATTCAAAGCCACGGCTCAGAGCATGCTTTGCCCTGTTCATCAGCTTCTAGCTGATTTAGCCAGAGGGAAAGATCTCATCCTCTAAGTTGATGTGTTCTGGACCAGAGGGTATGTTCTAGACATCCGGGGAAGATAGTAGCCATGGCTTCTCCAATGCCTGGCAGGATGCGAGGCCCAAAGATGTTCAGAATAGTGTGCCTTTCTATTTTCCATGTTTAAGAAAAACCTTGGACAGTGGAGCATCATGGCACGCACCTATAACCCCCACACCAGGAGGGAAGGTCGCTGTGAGTCTGTGGCCAATTGGGGCTACAAAGTGAGATACAGGCCCTGTCTGGAAAATAAAAACAAGTGCTTGCTTTGGCAACAAATATACTGAAAACAAAAGCCAAGAAGGAGGAAAAAGCGTTAGCATCTCTAACTTAGAGTGCTCAAGATGGGGGGGAGGGGCAGGGTTGTCTTCTGCTAAGAGCTTCAGAGGCTAAGACTGTCCAATGCAGATGATAATCTGCCAGCCACACCATTGGGCAGTACTCACTAGTCCCAAGTACACAGTCTACTAAGCTGTCTACCCTCGCACTCAATGAAGTGGGGTATGTGTGATTCTCCCCACTTTCCTCAAAGAAAAGGCTTAATAGTTTGCCTTTTTCTATGAGGGTTAAAAAGTTCATATTGTCTTAAAATGCATTCAACCCATTGAAAAATAATTTCATGGAACTTAAAAAGAAATTAAATGTGGTTCCCATCCTGCAACGGCCCAGTGACCATGAGAGAAGGAATGCCATTCTTGGTCCTCACATAAGAATAGGGAAGGGTTTAGGAACCTTCCTGACCCTGGGTAGGGCTGTCCTAACTCTTCACCTGACAGATCTTTCTGTGACCTCATCTGTAGTCAGAGATAGTGTCTGTATAGGAAGTAGTGTGTTGCAAGATCCAATAAGACAATCATCGAATTAAAAATAATTCCAGCTTTATGAGCTTGAGATTGTTTAAAATTGTCCCAAATCTCAAGCTCATAAACATACACAGGAGTCCAGGAAATGTCCAACCTGCCCACCCACCCACCCACCCACCCACCATTATCCATTATCCGGCTTGAGCATCACCAGCTCATAGCCAAGCTTGGTCACTTACAGCCCCAGCCATCTCCTCCCTCTACTACATTTTGGTATTTGGTTTGCTTTGAAAGGGCATGGCTACACAGAGAAACCCTGTATTGGAAAACCAAGGGGGGGGAAGTTGGGAAGGCCTCCCAGATGCCAAGTGTATGCTGTACCACTGACCCACATCCCTGGCCCACTCTTAACTTTGAAAAAAGAATTCTATATTATATCCTAGTTCACATTTAAAAAAAATACATCTGCCCTAAATAGAGTGTCATAGAGTATCCGTATGGGGTGTAGAGATGACTCAGTGGGCAAAGGCACTTGCTCTCCAGTCTGCTGACCTGAGTTTGGTCTTTCAGACACCGAGTGGAAGGAGAAAACCCACCCACACTAGTTGGCCTTTGACCTCCATATGGGTGCTGCAGCAGATATACTCCCCAAATACATGCAATAATTAATAATAATAAAAGAGAATGTTAGTATTTGGACTTTTTACTTATAATGTTACCCATAGACGGGCCAGTTTTTGTACTTGTGCAGAAATACCTGGCTAGTAAGTCTCTAGAGGGAGTGGTCACTCGAAGCCCACTCCAGCCACACTGGACTGACAGGCCTTGAGAGCGTGCTGGTGCTAGCTCAGTGATGTGCTGAGTTTCCTGTGAGCATAAACTCACACGAAGGTGGGTGGGTGCACTCACACTGAGCTAATGAGAGGAGGCGAGAGTGCAGCTCGCTGGAGCCCCGCCTCTTCAGACACCCAGCTTTGGGTGGCTGGCCTTGGCTTCCCCATCTAGTGTTCTGCCGGCCAGCTGCCCGAGCCTCCTCGGGGACCCGCTTGTCTCTCTTGCTCGGGACACTTGACTTTGCTCCAGGGGCTCCATGGAGTCCTCCTTGCTGGGGCTTCCAGCCTCCTCCTTGGCCTTGTCAGTTGCAGGCTGCTCGGCACACAGCAGAAGTTGACTGGCTTGCCTGGGGGCCTCGGGTGTCGTGCCGGTCCGCGTCCGTGGCATGCCAGGCGCTTTGCTCATCTGTCCTTACAGCAGCCCGGGGAGATCAGTGTCATGGTGACTGTCATTCACAGAAGAGACTAGGAAGGGCAGGCAGGTCCCTTGCCTGCCCGGGAAGTAGCAGTTCTAGGGTTGGAGCACGGCTTGTCACATGGTGGTTCCCAATGTTTATTTAGAGTCACTTAAGAAACCAGGGGCAACTTGACCTCTGTCCATGCTTTTTACTTTTTGAGGCCCAAGCTCAAAGATCTGCAGTTGCTGTGCATTTTCCTTACGTCTGTATCTTAAGAAGAGATAGAGTAAGGTTTATAGGTGCTGTTTAGGAGATTAACACACATTAGGTCATCTAGCCTCTAATATCCGGTGTGTGTGTGTGTGTGTGTGTGTGTGTGTGTGTGTGTGAGAGAGAGAGAGAGAGAGAGAGAGAGAGAGAGAGAGAGAGAGATTAAATAATTGTTTGAGTCAGGGATTCTGTGACTGTGACAGGTTTGAAGGTTGACAGGGATAGGAAGACAGGCCACAGTCTCAACAGTGTCCCTTCCAAACTTTCTGTCATATCTCCCAGCTTGAGGTAGATGAAAATGTGACATTTGGCACGCACAGAATCAGGATCAAGTAGTTTAGAATTCTTGGAGGAGGGTTGGCCAGGGCCCTGTTTTTTCCCCCCAGTGGATCAGAGTTCAGCCCATATGCTCTTCCCTTGGCTGAACTCTGAGGCTCCATTTTAGATGGCTTCGCGAGCCACCTTTTCACTGGAAGCCTGCCTTGCCAACCGATGGCGGCCCGGCTCAGTAATGCTGGGGCCTAAACGAAACCCTTATGTGTTCATATGTGCCTGGTCTGTCTCTGCTTCCTCACAGCTCTTGATAACCTAAGGAAGTAGAAGAGAGGGTGGGGCTACGTTTGTTAAGGACATTGGAGGGGCTGAAGAGATGGCTCAGTGGTTAAGAGCACCGACTGCTCTTCCAGAGGACCTGAGTTTAATTCCCAGCAACCACATGGTGGCTTACAACCACCTGTAATAGGATCCAATGCCTTCTTCTGTTGTGTCTGGAGAGCGACAGAATACTCACATACATAAAATAAATAAATCTTTAAAAAAAGATATTGGAGGAGAAGAGGCAGCCACAGACTCACGGGAGAGAGGCAGCCAAGTGATGGAGCCCCAGCCACCAGAGGAAGCAGGTCAGGGACGTCTGCGTCCTCCTGGGTTTTCAAGACAGGCATGGGGGGTAAATTTCTACAACTGTTTGACAACTCTTGCAAGGAGAAAGGCAGGGCTGTCTTTATTCTAAGGAATGTCTAAAAATCAACTTAAACCCTCTATGTTGTTTCCCATTTTGGGGTTCCCCCCTGAGTTTGAAGAGATAGTGTGCTAATACTCTCGAACCCCTCACTTTCCAGTGTGGCAGCCTGCAGGTTAGCCCACCTTCCCAGTGAGCCTCAACAACCCCAAACCTAGCACCGGGCTCTGCTCTAGAACCTTCCACAAGGCGCCAGGATGGAAGCTCCACCCATGGGGCGCCATGGTGGAGGCTGACAACGCCCATGCGGAATGGCGTTATTTGACAAGCCCTCATTCTACAAATGACCAATGGTGGGAGTGGCTTGGGAGGATTGCTGGAGAAACAGACAAGACAGGAAGTTAGCTTTCCTGGGGCTGACCTTGCTCAGTGCTCTGAAGAGTCTGAAATCCGTCGCACCTAAAAGCAACAAGACTCCAGAACTTTCCTGAGTATTGGATCAGAATTCACCCATCCCCCCGCTTCTCTCCTGTGTCTTTTATCCCTGCCCTCCCCTCCTTTGCTTTTGTGTTCTTCTTTTTCAGAGTATTTATAACTGTCTCCCCCTTTTAGCATTCTTGGATCTATTTCGCACCTCATTCTTCCTTCTTAGCCTGTTTCCCTGCAATGGGCTGCTTGCCTTATTATATCTATAACTATATCTGTATCTGTATCTATCTGTCTGTCTGTCCGTCTGTCTGTCTATCTGTATCTGGGTTCATGGGTGATCGATTCTGCCTGTTTCTTGAATTTATTCCCCCCATTCCTTAGCTTCTGCCTTCCTTCCCCATCTTAGGTCTGCCCCTGCGGCTTTCCTGAGGCCGCACAGCATTTATTGGTACTCATCTGAGTAGAGCTGGCTGGAGGACTGCCACGGGCAGGTAGGGGCGGGCCATGGTGCCAGAGGTCTTGGGCGCCTGAAGATGCTCCCCCTAGCCCTGATGCGTTGGAAGAGGAGCCAGGCAAGACAAGCTGGTGCTGGCTGCCAGGCCCTGGCCAGAGGTGGGG
Organism: Apodemus agrarius; assembly: GCA_964023405.1. Taxonomy (NCBI): domain Eukaryota; kingdom Metazoa; phylum Chordata; class Mammalia; order Rodentia; family Muridae; genus Apodemus; species Apodemus agrarius. Next base: position 43,189,597 of record OZ030011.1, read on the forward strand.
ACAGATGGCATTTCCTGCTCCGTGTGTGGGCCTGGGCCCCATTGCTTGGGGGAGTTCCACGGGTGGTTGGGTGTTAACAGGGTTCACAGGAAGAGGTAGGAACTTAGGGGTGGTATCCTGTTGGGAAGATATCATTTGGAGAAGTGAGGGGGAACTTGAAGCAAAGGGGCCTGTCTCCTGGGGGAAAGTCTGGTACCCCATGACACCCATCTCCCCACTGATGCTGATATTGTTCTTGCTTTTGGGCTGATCTGTCAAGAAGACAGGCGTGTTTCCACTGGAGATCTGTCCTTTATTCTCCCCAGTGGCCCACTGTTGGTCAGTGGGCATTGTGAGGGTCAAGGCTACTGAACACCGATTATCAACTCAAAATCCACCTGGGGGAGCTTCTGGGGGTCAGCCTGGGCACTGAGGGGGCAGGTGGCACTTGTTGGTGGGTGTGGTAGCAGAAATCCTAGAAGTTGCAACCGCACTCCTCCTCGTCTGGAGTGACAGGGGAGGGGCCTGAGCCCTGCTCCCCAGCTGTCCAAGGCAAATTGACTGGAGTCCATCTGGCTGTCCCACCAGATCAGGCTCGCTTCCCATCCTGGAACACCAAAGCTGTGGGGCCGTGACTAAGTCTGCAGAAAGCACAGCAGGGTGCCTGGATCAGGGTTCTACCTAAGCACACCTGGAGCTGAGCTGCATTGGGGTGAAGGTGCCCCAGAGCAGAGCACCTCCGATGGCCTTGTCTTCCTTGGTTCTGTGTAATGGTGGCCACATACTTCCCTGATGAGTGTCATTTAAGGCATACTTCATCCCCTTCCAGAACCTGTCCCGTCATTATTATCAGGCCATCTATTCACTCTGTTCTCTGTCGCTCTAGAATATATTGTTCATAGAAAGACTTCAAAGGTATCTTGGCTTGCATAAGCCTCGGGAGTTCCCAGGGCGTTATTCTCAGGCTCGGTATACTTGTTTTCTGTCTGATTCAAGGCAGACCCTCCTCTTCTGTATCTGCACCTGCCAGTATCCATATCAGATGTACACAGTATAGATTCAACAGTGGGGATGACTGGGGCATATGTGATGAGCTTCTGAGCTGTGCACCTCACTAGGGCAGGAGGACAGAACTCAGCCTCTAATGCAGGCTCCCAGCAGTCCCCGGTCTCCTGCCCGAGCCCAAGTTCAGGCTCTGTGCATCTGTCTGTGCATCTGTCTGTGCCTTCGCCTCCTACCACCTCCCGGACTCGCCTCTTCCCACGCACCATGTTGTATAAATATTTACACCCCAGGAATTTCCCCCCAGCTGCTTCTCTGGTCCCTGTGAGTGCTTGCTTGCTCTCTCACCTGGCAGCTGCAGCAGATCTGGTTGCTTTTGGTCAGACAAGGGCAGGCCCTGGTGTGGGGGCCCATGGTTCCTCCAGGGTAGAGAGTGCAGTTGGCAGAAGCAACATTGAAGAGGTCACAGGGCTGTGAATGAGGCTTAGCCACTCTCCCCGTTGGCTAACTTCTCTAGTCAGCCTACCCCACCCCCTCCACCCCAGCTGTCCATGGGCAGTTTGCCAAGAGCTGTGGATCCCTGGTCTGGCTTGAGACATTCCTGCTTGTGGCTCTCAGGGTTGGGATCTGTGGCATCCCAGCCTTCTAGACAGTAACAGAGCCAACTGTCTGACCCCAGAACAGGATAGTAGCTTCGTGTGCTTTTGAGCACTTCACGACTTACTAGGCTATGGGATGGTCTCCATCTGCCCTGAAGACCACCCTGAGATGCGGACAAGAACATGCTGGCAAATCCCTACAATGGGCACCTCCTACACTTTCTGCATAGACCATCCTACCTCCTACTGGTTCCTAGCAGGGATAGGAGTAGAGGGCTCCTTCCCCATTTTCCTTGGTAACCCAGGCTGGCATTTGGGTTCCGACAGGCAGACCCACTGCAGGGTGCTTCCCCACATTCTCATGAGCTTGTTCAAGCCCCGAGGGTGGCAGGTTCAGAACTCCCCTGTGCACGAGCGGTTCCTCTTTCAGCCTTGGGCGTTGGCAGCCACAGAAGGCAAGCTCCAGCCTTTTCTGGTTCAGTTGGGGCTGCTGAGAGTCAGCCATAGACTGACTGTTGGTCTTCCCCATCCATCTTGGGCATGGGTCACCTGCTGCCTCCTCTCCTCCCCTTCTCACCTCAGTTTCCCCCTCCGTCAGAGGTAATGAGCATGTATTCCAAAGCCCCTCTCAAACAGTGCAAACCAGGTTTTAGAAAATCAACATGGTGGTTTCATTTAAAATTCTTTTTTTTCAGTTGTGGGAGCAGAGACTGGTAAGTTATCATGGACTATGGAAAATGTGGCTCCAAATACTTTGGGGAAGCTGAGGTCATAGCTAGGGTGAAAAGGGCCTTTCGTATGGATCAACCTTTAGACTTAAGTCCAGGGACTGGATGGGGACCAGGGACAAAGCTGGCATGGAGACCCGGTGCCTGAAAGGGAACACACAACTTAATCTTCCTCCCCTGCCCCCTTGGGGATGGGAGAAAAGCTGATGCCAAAGGCGCCAGGTGTGACCGCACTGCTGGGGACTTGGGGTACAGTTTAACCACCCCAGGCACCTGAGGTGGAGCCAGGGGCTGCGGGCTGGCATTGGCCTAACCGAGAGGAATGTTTAGAGAGAGGAGTGGGAAACTACAGCTCAGAGGCTGCAAGATTTTTCTGTCTGCCTCTTAAGCACTCCCAAAGTAAAACAAAACTCAAATAAAAGCTGGACCCGGCAGATATTAATACAAGAGAGCCAGGGCTGCTATGCACACGGCCACCCGCTTTCCCCTTTCTGTTTCTATAAGTGGCTGAAATAAATTTAGTGAAACTACCGCACCCAGCTGAGGGCCCAGGCTGTCAGAGCAGTGGGATTGTTCACCCAGAAAGCTCTTCATCTTCAAAGCTGAGAGCTTTTTGTTTGAGTTCTGTTGGGAATGGAATGCTTTCCATTTAAAATAATTATTTTACTGCAGTCACCTATTTCTCACAGATAAATGCCTTGACACTGTAAAAGCTTGCTAGAAAGCTGGTTCATAAATGCTCTGCAGCTTAAAATAGTGGGTGCCGTGGGGCCAGCGCCTTGGTGGATCTGCTGGGTATTTATTGCCAGATTCTTTTTCTGTGATTGTCTGAGCATATTCAGCCAAGTCCCCTTTGTCTGTTGGGTAGGAAAGTAACTGGATAAGTCAACAAAGCAGGCCATAACTGGATCTGCACTTTTTCCCAGTGAGGCCTACTATGTGCTGGGCACTATGCCAGGTACCAGGGACTGAGTTGAGAGCTGGTTAAAATCTGAAGTGACCAAAGACAACTAGCAAGGAACACCATCCCTACTGTTGGAAGATGGACGTTCCCTCCCTCGGAGGGAACACGACGAGGCCTCCTCACACCTGTGCACCAGCCCAAATGCCCTGGGAAGGAAGCTGGTGCTGTTTGCAGACAACGTGATTGTCTATAGTAAAATCAAAATCTTACAAGAAATCTACGAAAGAACTCCTCGTATAAATGAAGTGATTTTTATAAGCTCATAGGAGAAAAGACAAACAAACAAATAAACAAACAAAAAACAACTATATTTCTATAAATTAGTAACAAATGGCTGGAAACAATGATTTACTTACAAGAGTTCAAAAAAATGGGAAATATTAGGTACAAAGCCCCAGAAAACCCAATAGTATCTATATACCAGAAGCACTGTCATGGGATACAGGGTTGCAATCCTAGAGCTCAGAAAGTGTTAGAGGTGCATTGCTTTGAGTTCCAGGCCAGGCCAGCCTACAGAGAAAGAAAGACACCATCTCAAGAAAACCCCAAGCAGCCAATCATAAAAGCACTAATTAAATAAATCAAGTGTGAGAGGTATAGCTCAGCAGCAGCATGCATGCCTGCCTTGCTGGGTTCAATCCCCGGCCTCCTACTCTGTCTCCCACCCCCCAGTAAAAAGACCTAAATAAATATACTTGCCATATTATGCCATGTTTATGGCTAGAAAAACTTAGAAATTATTCTATTTTTAATTGTGTGTTATTCTGGGGGTTAACCCCAGGACCCTGTGTGTTGAAAATGCTGTGGTTTGAATGAGGAATGTCCCTCATAGATCACATATAAGCACTTGGTCTCAGGCTAGTGGTGCTGTTTGGGGGCCTGTGGGGCTCTTAGGCTGCAGTGCTTTGCTAGACAGAGTATGCTGCTGGGGGTGGGCTTTGAGAGTCTGTAGCCTCGCCCCCTCTCAGTGCACTGTCCCAGCTTCATGTGGGGGAAATGTGACCGGCCAGTTCCATGCTCCGGCTGCCTGCCACCGTGCCTCCCTCACCATCATGGACTCTCTTTCTGTAACCGTAAGCCAAAATAAACATTTTTTTTGGAAGTTGCTTTTTGGTCATTTAAAAATTTTTTTTTGTTTTTTTTTTGTTTTTTTTTTTGTTTTTTTTTTTGGTTTTCGAGACAGGGTTTCTCTGTGTAGCCCTGGCTGTCCTGGAACTCACTCTGTAGACCAGGCTGGCCTCGAACTCAGAAATCCGCCTGCCTCTGCCTCCCAAGTGCTGGGATTACAGGCGTGCGCCACCACTGCCCGGCTCGTTTTTGTTGTTTTTTTAAATCACAGCAACAGAAAAGTAACTAAGTCAGAATGCAGACACTCCATCCCTGATTTCCCAGTAGGATTTCTTGCAGCAGTAGACAAAATGTTTCTGAAATCTATATGAGAAGGCAAAGGAATAAGAATAGATAAAATCATTCAAAAAAGTAAGAAAATGTTAGGAGGAAAAATAGCCTTTGATTTTAAGACAGTATAAAGCTACTTTAATTGCAGTGGTTGGAATTGATGATACAAGTGAATTGTCTGACCTGAGGAGAGAGATGAAGACAATTATTCGGAGGAACTGAAGTCTTTAAGTCTCTCTCTCTTTTTTTTTTTTTTTTTGAGGATTGACTTTATGTGTGTGGTCCTTTTGCCTGTGCACCAAGTGTGTGAAGTGCCTACAGAGGCCAGAAGAGGGCGCTGGAAAGCATGTGGCAATATTTTGCCTACCCAACACTGGGATCTTCGAAGGCATCTCTTACAGACAAGGGGGTTAACTAGTAATGCAGGACTTGAAGGATGGTGGTTCCTAGGCATCTAGAATGCAGTGAGGGCTGGGGATGTGGTTCTGTGTCCAGTGGCCCCACATGTACACATCCCCGGGATCCATCCCAGCACAGGCAGCAAAGGCAGAAGGGAAGAGAAAACACTTAAGGTGGCAGAATAAAGCCCCCCCTTTACTACTGGTATTTAAATACAAGGAGTGAACTCTCCAGTCAGAAGACAGGTCAGCAAAATGGGTAAGAGAAACTGTAACTCAGCTGCATGTCACTTTAAGGGACTCACTTTAGATCCAAAGACACAAATAGATTGAAGGTAAATGACAGAAAAGGATTTCTCAGTAGCTAAAGGCATGTGAGGCTCTGGGTCAAACAATAGGGAAAGAATAAACCAGAAAGAAAGCTGACTGTGGTGGTTTGGATAGGGACAGCCCACAGTCCATCACAGGGAGTGGCACTATTAGCCGGTAAGGCGGTGTGGGAGGAAGTGTGTCACTGCGGCAGGCCTTGAGGTCTCAGAGGCTCGGGTCAGTTCTCTCACGGTTCCCGGTGATCCCGATGTAGAACTCTCAGCCCCTTCTCCAACACCGTTGTCCGCCTGCATGCTGCCATGCTTCCTGCCTGAATATAATGAACCAAAGCTCTGAAACTGTAAGCCAGCCCCAACTAAATGTTTTCCTTTAAAAGAGCTGCTATGGTCAAGGTGTCCCTTCACAGCAATAGAAACCCTAATAAAGACACAAACAGACTTTAAAAGATTACAGGTAGGCTCGCAGTTTGACAGTTCTGCAAGTTGTACCTTTGACCTTCATAGACATCTAAGATTACAGATTAGGATGTTATGTATTTATCAGATATTCAAAACAGCAACAACAACATCTATAAATATTTGTTAATTGCATAATTTAAAAATGTACAACTTTTGGAAGAAAGCGGACTTCCCCAGAACCAAGGCTTGACCCGCTCACAGCTGTGCCAGGAGTGCCCTCTACCACGCCCCACGCCGTCTGTTCCCAGCCCTTTAGTTTTCATAGTTTGAGACAGGGTCTTGCAGAGTTCCCCAGGAAGGCCTTGAGTTTTGATCCTCCTTGCTTAGCCTCTACATTAGCTGGACTACAGACCTGTGTCACCCAGGTCTGGCAAAAACAAGATCTTAATGCCTTGGGTTAGAGAGTACTCAGCCGTGACACCAAAAGTATGATCCATAGAGATAAAACTGAAAAACCAGACTTCACTCAACTTAAAAACTGCCCCCCCCCCGCCCCCAGTGAAAGACACGTTGTTAAAAGGATCAAAAAGGAAGGGGCAGGCTTGAGAAATTTTTGCAAATCACATGTCTAAGGAACTGTATATAGATTAAGGAAAAACACCTCAAGTCTTGATAGACAATAATGACCCCGTTAAAAATATGCTAGACTTGAATAGAGACTGCACAGGACTAAACAGATGGAACACTGCCATAGAAGAAATGTGACTTACATTGTAATGAGAAAGGCGAGCATAGAGGCTCAAACCCGGAATCCTAACACTTGGGAAGCTGAGGCAGGAAACATGTCTTGAGTCTAAGGCCAACTGGAGTTGCTTTAGTGAATTCTAGACCAGTCTGGGTTATATTGAGACCTTTTTTTTTTCCCATCTAATCCAAACCAGGTGTATGATGGGATATCACTGTATACCTAGTATAATGATTAAAGTAAAAATGGCAACTTACGTACTGAGGCTGTAAAGCAACTGGAGACTCATACATACACCTGCTAGAGATGCAAAACTGTAAAATCTACTTTGTACAATGGCTTGATAGAGCTGTGTGTGTGTGGTAGTACATGCCTTTAATCCCTACACCTGGGATGCTGAGGCAGATGGATGTCTGTCAGTCAGTTCCAGGATAGCTAGGGTTTTGTGGAGGCTCTGTCTCAAAAACAAAACAAAAAGCTTGGTAGTTTAAATCTTAATTTAATGTACAACTACCAAATGGTCCTATAAATCTCTATTTACTCTAGGGATGTAAGAGCTACTCTCTCACACAAATGTGTGTGAACATATATTGCAGTTCTATTTCCAGTGCAAATGTCCCATAGGTTCATGGTAGGCAAACTATTATATACTTATGCATCAGGAAGCTATTTGTCAATAGCAGGGAATGACCTATCAATATATGCAGCATGGATAAATGTTAAAGGCATCATTCTGTGAAACATTGTTTCGCTTTATTTTTATGGCATTCTAGAAAAGACAGGCCAGGCAGTGGTGGCACACACCTATAATCCCAGCACTTGGGCGGCAGAGGCAGGCGGATTTCTGAGTTCGAGGCCAGCCTGGTCTACAGTGTGAGTTTCAGGACAGCCAGGGCTACACAGAGAAACCCTATCTTGAAAAACAAACAAACAAACAAACAAACAAACAAAAAAAGAAAGAAGGAAAGAAAGAAAAAGAAAGAAAGACAAGACAGTATTATTGCGATTGAGAACATATCAGTGGTTGCCAGGGATTAAGGATGGAGCAGGGTGTGACCACAAAGGGATACTACTAGATAGACTTTTGAGGGTTCATGGAATTGGTGTGGATGATAGAACTATCTGACTGTGGTGATCTTCAGTGAGTCTGTTCTTAATATTCATAAATACATATATCAAAGGTCAGCTTTATTGTATTAAAAAGTAAAACAGCTATAAGGACCATGAACTATCAAACTGAAACTACTCAAGGAACAAACATTCCATGAACACATGCACGAGAGGAGACACTTTGTTGGTGAGGTAGGTGTGTTGCCAAGAATGTTTTCCATCGGAAGTGATGTTATGTTTGAGCTGAGTTCAAAATAAAGATTACAAACTTTCTTGGCATAATCCTGGCACCTGGTTTGGAGTTAAAAGGTCATCCATAGCTATCAATTGAGTTTAAGGCCAGTCTGGGCTACATAAAACTGTCTCAAAAATGAAAAGAAAAAAACTAGCCAGGCGTGGTGGTACAGGCTTTTAATCTCAGCACTTGGGAGGCAGAGGCAGGAGTGTCTCTGTGAATTTGAGTCAGCCTGGTTTGTACAGTAAGTTCCAAAACAACCAGAGCTACAGCGAGGAGAGACCCAGTCTTTAAAACAAAAACAAAAACAAAAAAAAAACCCTTGGGTCAATGAGTTCAGACAAGATTTGCATGTGCAAAGGCCCAGGGGTAGGAGGAAGATGACTTAATTTCCTTTAAATAAGAGCACAAAAGAATGCCCTGGGGGTGTGGAAGTAATATAGAAAGTCAAGGGCTGGGCATTAAGCAGAGGAGGGGTTGTTCTCCCCTGGCCCAGGCAAGAGGGGACAACCTGGGGAAGTTTCCAACTTCTCTTCAGGGAGCTGAAGCAATTAACCTAAGAATGGAGGTTTAAATACCCCACCTAAGGACCCAGCAGGATATTTTCTGTCTTCTAGAACCAGGGTTGGGCTCGCAGTAGTCTAGGAGACAGCCTTGTATCTTCACCTCTTAAGGACTCAGACCTCAGGTAATGCTTCATTTACAGTAGGATCTAGATTGCCCAGTCCTAGGGGGCACTGCCTGGTTCTGGGGCACCTTGACAACTGAATGATACTAAGTGCTCTGAGGGGCTTAGGACTTGGACACACGGGAGACTAGTTCCTACCTCTTGTGGCAATAATCAGAACACTCAGGAAAGTTGCACAACAGGTTCTTGTGCCACATCCTAACCCACCTTGCTCTTCCCAGAGCTCACTTGAATACACAAATTTGAGGTCAGCCTAGGCAACATATTGTGTCAATAATAAATAAAAACAAATCACAGCTAGAAGAACCAACACTTGAATCCTGAACTGCTTAACGCCAGTGTCCTGGGTTCATCCTTAGAGGGTCTGAGTCTCTGTGCCTGGGGTCCACAATCCTGACAGGGAACCCAGGTAGCTTCAGGGCTTCACTCGGCCAATTCTCTTTACCTTTAACCTAGGGAAGTCGAGGCCACCCCCAGGGCTCAGGTAGCGAAGGACCCGGGAAGGGTCAGATTTCAATCCGAAGCCTTTGGGAGATTTCGCAAAGGACCAGGAGCCTAGCAGGAAACTCAAGCCCTCTAGACGCTCAGAGCCGTCGCCTGGCGCCGGTGACCGGTTCCGCCGTCTGGGGGCGGGCGACCCCACGCCGTAAGCTCCCCTTCAGCAAGGTCGACTGGTTCGGCTCGGGTTTGGCGGACGCACACAGCATCTGCGTCTCCGGGCCTCCCCAGGACTTTCACTTTGCCTGCTCTCCAAGCCTCGCGGCCCCGCCCCCACCCCAATACCTGCCCGGGACGCGCGAACCGGAAGTCGGTGACGGAGCGGCACCCCCCGGGCGGAAGCGGCGGCGCAGGTGGAGGCGGCGGCCTGTGCGGCCCGGCGCTCGGGAGGCCTCGGCTCGAGTCCCTTGAGCCTCGCGGCTTGGCTGGGGCCGGCCGGGTACCTGCCGCCCACCTGCGGGTCTGCGGCCTCCGCGCGGGCCGCGTGTCCCCGACGCCGGGTTAGCGAAGGGTTAAGGAGCGCTCCCTCCCCCCACCTCCCTGGAAAGTCCCCTCAGTGACGTTGCAACCTGACAATTAGAAAAAAGAGTTTAATTATAGAGACGGGCTCTGGGAGCAGGAACAAACCCGGGCGGTCGGCGGGGCGGGTAAACAACCCGGGAGCGCGCCGCCCGCGGAGCCCGCGCCTCGGGGCGGGGGAGGGGAGGCCCAGGGGAGCTGGGAAAGCGTAGGAAATTCGAGGAATCGCCTCCCCCCCCCCCTTTGAGAGGAAAAACAAAACAAAACAAAAAAACCAAAATTATTTAGGCAGCTCCGGGTGTCCGAGCCGGCTCCGCCGCCACAGGGACGGCACCCCCCGGCCAGGTCGCCCCTCCCCGGCCAGGGTCCCCTGCTGCTGAGCTTCGCAAACCCTCGGGAGTTCAGCCCAGCCGGGCGGGCGGTGCGGACTGAAAAGCCGAAATAGCTTCACATGAGGACTCAGTCTAACCTTGTGGTTTTTAACGCACCCTGCTCTGTCCTGAAATCTGGAACTCATTACCTCATCACCGAGAAACTGCACGAAATCCGCGCGCACACACCAACCCCCTCGGAGCTGGGGAGGGGAACGAGCAAACATCCCTTTAAAAAAAGAAACCTACACACCCGAGTGATTTAAATTAAGGTGGATGGAAGTTATTTCCCTCCCTGGCGCTTGCCAGATTTCAAGAAAAGATGAAAAATGGGAGCGGGGGAGGGAAGCAACCGGCGACTGGACAGCAGGAGCAGCAGCAAAACCCGGGGGCAGCAGCCGTGTTAAAAAATGGGGGGCCATCAACTCAAAGTCACTGGAGACGAGTCAAGCCGAGACTCCGCGGGGGATTAAGGTTCGGTTCGTGTGCTGCAGCAAAAGGCATGTTTCGCAAAGTTGAAAGAAGGAAAAAAAAAAAAACTTGTTTCTGAAACAGTTGTGATTTGGACGGTTTCCCTGGGTTTGCCCAGAGGCTGGCGATAAATAAAGTTGTTTTTTTTTTTTTTAAGTGTGCGTGTGTGTAAGGGGTGGTTCGCCTCGAACGCTGTGCTCCGCCCGCTCCGTCCTTTCCAGAGAAACGTACTCGTAATGGGGTGACCTAATTACATCGCAATGGAACTCGCTCGTAGCCACTCGGCGCACCGGGTTTCATAACAGACCCGGCGGCCTCGAATGCTGGGAAGAAACGTGCGAGGCCTGGGCGGCGCGGCCCGCGATTTCCGCCCGGGTCCCCACTGCAGCACGCGAGCCGGTGCGGGTGGGAGGCAGCCAACCCGAATAGTAAATAAACACAGAGTTCGCGGTTTTTAGAGGGCGGCAGAGCTCATTGAAGGCCGCTGGGTTCCGTGGGTCTTACTGCTTGGTACCCCCAAACAGGGCACAGGGACGAGCCATATGTTCCGTTCGCGTGGGGGCGGGAGAGCGGCAAGAAGTTAAAAGTGTCGCTTCCCCCACCTCTACCTTCCTTCTTACCGAAGTCACTCTCCCCCCACCTTGTTTTTAACACTCGGGGATGTGTGGAGGAGGCAGCCCGAATTCTAAGCGCGCGTGGAAAGTGATCTGTTGCTCTTATTTTCAAGGGGCGCCCTTGAAAGTCTGGATTAGTCTGTAAGTAGCAAGTTTAAAGCTCGGTTGTGGCTGTGTGAACGAAGCGCCCAGCCTGGGTCTGTCTAAGAGAATCCTGCCTGGTCTTTTCCACGGGCCCCCACCCTGCCGGCCCAGCACGCGCGGACACTCGCGCTCAGCGCCAAATCTTGCCGCTCTCGCCCCCGCCAGGCTAGGCTCGCCCCGAGGAAAAGTTTCTCTGGTCGCCCCTACTTCTCTTGCCCACTGACGGGAAACAACAAACATAAAAACTCTCGACTCGCACATTTGGGGTGCTCCGCATTCCTAAACTCCTCGCCCAGCTCGTTTTGCGAAGGGCAGCCGGGTGTGGAGGACAGGGAAGTCAGGGAAAGGTAAAGTGCGGGTTCTTGGAGAAGTTTCAAGGGACACCAGCTCAAGATAGAAACCGCAGCCCTGGCCCGCTCAGGACCAGCTTCAGCGCCTGCTAGGCAAAAAAAAAAAAAAAAAAAAAAAAAAAAGTAAGAGAGGGAGGGGGGGAGGGAGAGAGAGAGAGAGAGAGAGAGAGAGAGAGAGACGAGCCCGCCTTCCAACCCTTAAAAAAAAAAAAAAAAAAAAAAAACCAACAACAAACACAACAACCCGAACTCCGAAGGGGGTGGAATGAGTGATGTCACAGAGCGGAGCAGCGAGGCTGACAAAGGGTGGGCGCCCCTCCCCCTCTGCCCGGCTCGGCCCAGGGGAGGGGCGCCCCCAGAGCCCGGGAGTGGAGCCCGCGGACTCGAAACTTTTCCTCTTTAAGAAAAAAAAGTTTTGCGCCGCTCGGAGTGCTTTTTTTTTTCCGCCTTCTTTCCTCGTCTCCCTCCCCCTTCTTCCTTTTGAAAGTTTCTTTCCTCCCCCCCACCCCTCCCTCCCTCCCTCTTGACCGCATGGCTGATTCAACCTCAGTGTCAATCAACTTTTTTTCCGCCTCCTCTTCTTCATTTAAATAAGTTTAAAGCTCCTCCTTCCACCCCCCCACCCCACCAAATCTTATAAATTGGGCTTTGCGCGCCGCAGCCCGGGAGAGTGAGAAAGGCGAGGGGCGCCGGGAGCAGGCGTGTGGGACTCCTGACCGGAGAGCCGGAGGCTGCGCCTTCCCCGCACCGGGACCTTCACGACACGCCAGATCCTAGTCCTTGCCCCGTGCGAACGCCCACGATGACCACCACCCTCGTGTCCGCCACCATTTTCGACTTGAGCGAAGTTTTATGCAAGGTAAAGCAGGGCGGAGCGTTGGCTTTTTGAAAGTTTCTCTTGTGCTTAAAGAAACTCTAAAAGTTTGCGTCTCGGAGACGGCGTAGAGGGAGTGAAGGACTTTCACTGCTTGCGTTTCCCTCCGTGGTGAAGGAATTTGGTCATGTCCATCTCACTCAAAAGTTTCAGGTCCCAGGTGGGGTTCCGTGTGAATTCGGGGAGCAAAGTTCTGGGCGACTGCACCAGTTTGCGGGGCAAAGAGGTGTGTGGAAGAGTGGTTAGGACTGGGACAAAACTTGAAGGTTTCTTTTCTGTATGCTGCAACCGCTGGAGCTGGGGTTAGCGGGTGGGCTCGGCTTCACCGTGTGCGCTTTGGGTTTTCTGGGCCCGCTGGAGGGGTTCGAGGTTACCCAACACACTTTGCTAGGGGTCTCTAGGAAAAGCGAAGTCTCAGGACCGTATCTGGCTGGGAGAAATTTCCTGTCTGCCTTGGGGAGCTAAGATAATGCGACGAAGAAAAAGGCCGACTTAAGGTTCAAAAAGATGTAGGCAAAGCGACTTTGTAGTGGCGTGTGTCCGTCCCAGCAGGGCTGGCTAGGCTTCCTCCGCGAGGTCGTGCTGCAAACTCTGGGCAGAAAGTGTTTGCTTACCTGGGTTGTGAGGCACTACGGTTCGTTGACCAAGGAATAGGGGAACAAAATGCTTCCAGACCTCAAGTTCCCGCCAGTTAGGATTTAAGAGAGCCAAAATGGGGTAGTTTGCCAGTCAGGTTTTCGGAAAACAAAACAAAACAAAAAGTTTTAAAACCGTAGTGCACCACTCCGTGCGGTTGAAATGTTCAGCTCGTGAATGTTGTTAATTTTTTGCCCGCTCTACTTCCCCCAACCCCCCAGTTTGAAAGGATGAAGCTGCTAGGCTACTTTTAATTGCTGGACTGTTTTTGCCTTCCCTTAAACACGTCGGGTCATGTTGCTCTCTTCCTAGCTTGCTGCTCCTGTCGGTGCAGCTGCCAAGGCCCCGGGGCTGCAGGGTTGGGGTGCAGGGCCGTGCTGGAGCTGAAGAGCAACATCAAAAACTTTGCATTTTCGGCCTCTTTCCCTCCGTGCCTTTCTCCAAGCCTGTTTGCCCTGGCGGTAGCCTGAGCTGGCTAACTCCATCCTCGTCCCTGCTGCCCGCTCTTTGATCTATTTCTCTTTCTTTGGCCCCCTCCCCCCGCAGGACTTTTTAAATGAACCTCATTGTTGGGAACCGGCTCTCCTCTGGGTTCCTGTAATCCGCTCGGTGGGGTGGTTGCGGTTTCAGGGTTACCGATTCCCGATCCCCTGCTGCTGATCCTAAGGGACTAACTTTAGAATTTGCACAATGACACACACCCACATGTGTCAGGGGCCTGGAGATAACTTTCAAGTCTCCCACCCCCACTCTTTCTAAATCTTAGGTAGTTTGAGCAGGTGACTAGGGCTTGTGGCAGCTCTGTCCCTGCTCACCCTCCCCCCCCCCTTAAAATCGACTATGAGGCGTGGAGTGTGTGTGTGTGCTTTTCTTTTCTCATCTGCAGCTTTGGTTCAAGATTAAACACTGGTGCTCTTATCCAGACCTCTCTTGCAGCCAGGAGACCAAGTGCAAAGGCATCTTCCCAGTGAAGGGGGTGGGGAATGCTGGGAGATATCCCTCCCAGGGTGTGGGGTACCCCTCCCGAAGCTTGGGGGCCCATGCATTTGTGTTTTCAGACACAGTAACCCTCTCCCCACATCCTAGACTAGACCCTTCGGCAAGCAAGGAGAAAGCGCAGTTTGAAAACCTGTTGCCAAAGGAAGTGTACAGTCGTGGAAGAGGAAATGAAGTGTGGGCCAGATTGTGTGTGTGTGTGTGGGGGGGGGGACGGGTAAGCAGGGACTGACGGAGAGGATTTGGATCATGCGGTAGTCGTCCAAACTTCTAAACCAGGCTTACCTGATTCTGTTAGGGGGAGGGAAATTAGAGGGGACTGTCTTGTGTGAAAGATTCTGAGTTGAGGAATGTCTATAAACAGGGTCTGGATTTTGGAGGGGGAAATTAGCTTTAGGGACAAGAGGATATGAAGCTAACTCTGGGGTCAGCGTGGGGCATGATGAACACATAACTTTTTTTTTCCCACACGGGGCAGGATTTTGTGGTTTCTTACGAGCAGTGCCAAAATAAAGCCAGGTGGCTCCTTTTAGAGAGACAGGCCTCTCAGACGGAGCTGTGCTGTGCTTTGTGGACACCATGCCCCGGCCTCGTGGATGCCCTCAGTCACTCACCGTCCTTTTCTCCCCCTCCCCTCCCCCCCAGGGTAAGAAGATGCTGGACTACAGCACTCCCGGTGCTGGGGGCTGCCTGCTAGACAGGAAGGCAGTGGGCACCCCTGCTGGCGGGGGCTTCCCTCGGAGGCACTCGGTCACTCTGCCCAGCTCCAAGTTCCATCAGAACCAGCTTCTCAGCAGCCTTAAGGGTGAGCCGGCTCCGACCCTGAGCTCACGCGACAGCCGCTTTCGAGACCGCTCTTTCTCCGAAGGGGGCGAGCGGCTGCTGCCCACCCAGAAGCAGCCCGGGGGCGGCCAGGTCAACTCCAGCCGCTACAAGACCGAGCTGTGCCGCCCCTTCGAAGAAAACGGTGCCTGTAAGTACGGGGACAAGTGCCAGTTCGCGCACGGCATCCACGAGCTCCGCAGCCTGACCCGCCACCCCAAGTACAAGACGGAGCTGTGCCGCACCTTCCACACCATCGGCTTTTGCCCTTACGGGCCCCGCTGCCACTTCATTCACAACGCCGAGGAGCGACGCGCCCTGGCGGGGGGCCGGGACCTCTCCGCAGACCGTCCGCGCCTCCAGCATAGCTTTAGCTTTGCTGGGTTTCCCAGTGCCGCTGCCACCGCCGCTGCCACGGGGCTGCTGGACAGCCCCACGTCCATCACCCCACCCCCCATCCTGAGCGCCGATGACCTCTTGGGCTCACCTACCCTGCCCGATGGCACCAATAACCCCTTCGCCTTTTCCAGCCAGGAGCTGGCGAGCCTCTTTGCCCCTAGCATGGGGCTGCCCGGGGGAGGCTCTCCCACCACCTTCCTCTTCCGGCCCATGTCCGAATCCCCTCGCATGTTTGACTCTCCCCCCAGCCCTCAGGATTCTCTCTCGGACCAGGAGGGCTACCTGAGCAGCTCCAGCAGCAGCCACAGTGGCTCAGACTCCCCTACCTTGGACAACTCAAGACGCCTGCCCATTTTCAGCAGACTCTCCATCTCAGATGACTAAGCCAGGGTAGGGAGGGACCCCCTGCCTCCTACACTTCTCCACCCTACACCCCATCCCCTACCTTCACCTCCCACCCCCTAACTTTCCTCAAACCCTACATTGACACATTTAAGCTCAACCCCCTTTCCCAGAACCTTGGTATGTTACCCCTCCCCCCAACATAAGGACAAGTCAATTTGTCGGTAGCTTCTGGCTTGAAACCCCCTCCCTCCATTTCATAGCCCACCTAACCACGCATAACAGAGGCCCATCTTTGTCAGTAGATGCCTTTTTTTCCGGCTTAAGCCTTAAGTGCCAAATCACAAAAGAAAAAAAAGCAGTAACCGTTTACAGAAGCAACTTAGTGCCTTGTAATCTAACTTTGTCACTGTGACTACATTACCTCTTCAACGCCAGGGGGCACCCGTGGGCCTCCCAGAGCCTCTGCCCGTGGGGTTGGGGGGGGGGTGACCCGCAACCAGCAGCTCCCCCAGCTGGCCACACAAGTGCACCTTCCTTTCAGTCTCCCGCACACTCTTCCTCTTCCTTAGAGTTACTCACCTCCCTCAGAATTGTTGCTGGACTTGGGGTGTTTTTTTTGGGAGGGGAGGGGGGAAACCTATTTTGACATTCAAAACCTTTTTCTTCCCAGCCCGAACCCCTGTTGACTAATCTTGCCTGGGTTTATGTAGGTCTCCAGGGACAAAGGTTGAACAAGTTGGACAAAGGTTTTGACATAAGTGGGACTTTGTGATTTAATTCCTTTCTTCCTTTCTTTTCTTTCTTTCTTTCTTTTTTTTTTAAGTGGGGAGGAAGGGAAAGCTAGATGGACTATGAGAGACTTGACTTTGGTGCTAAAGTTCCCCAATTCATATGTGACATCTTAAAAATGACAACAAATGAGAGAAAAGCTAAAAAAAAATCCATTTAAGGGGTGAGCAGTTAATGGTATTCATTCCACATACAATATCTGTGTAAAACGATTTCCTGTAGAAGTAGCTTTAATGGATTTTGCTCTAGAATACCTTAGGTCTACCTTAGAGCCCTCACACCATGCTTTTTTCCCTGGGTTTAAACTTCATCTAACTTTCAGAAATTGGAGAGCAAAAATGTTGCTTATCACTGCACATCAATATAAAAAAGCTTATTTAACTTATCAAAACGTATTTATTGCCAAACTATGCTTTTTTTTGTTAATTTTGTTCATATTTATCGGGATGACAAATCCATAGAATATATTCTTTTATGTTAAATTATGATCTTCATATTAATCTTAAAATTTTGTGACGTGTCTTTCCTTTTTTCCACAGTTTTAATATATTATTCTTCAACAACATTTTTGTAACTTTACACTTTTTTTGGTTATTTTATTTTAAAAAAATGAAAAATTAATTTAAAAAAATGCAAAAAACTGTTGGATTATTTATTTTAGAAATTCTCCCCTTTGTGTTGGACTGCAAATTGAGTTTCTTTCTCCTTAGGCCTTTCACAGGTAGGACTGAGAATGTATGTATAAGTTCTGTGACAGTACAGAAGGAAAACCACCATTTATGTATAGCTTCTAAAAGGGAAAACGAGAAAGAGAAAAGCCCTTTGAATTCCATGTGCCGTCTCCAGACATTCCGCTCGCAGACTCGTGGTTCTGGACTCCGGATTGGAGTTTTCCAATGTTGACATAAACAACTGGCGCACACACATAAAGATGAATGTAATTACTATTCCTCTTGCTGGTCACTACCGTCGCTTTCTATTTCTCTTTTCTTTGTGTGAATTTATTTAAAAGAAAAAAAACTTTTTGTAACGACTATTTGCAGTTTAAAAATCAATAAACCCCGTTTTTTCAAGAAGTGATTTGCCTATAGGGTCTTTTTTTGTTTTTTGTTTTTTTTTTTTTTTGTTATTTTCCCCTTGTGGTCTGATGCCCCTTGGGGCGGTGAGGTGACTGGTCTTCCATCTTTAAAGCTAAACCCATAACTCTGGATGTTGATGCTTTTAAGTTCACTCAGCTTGGGCGGGGCGGAGGTTTTTCAGAAAAAAGGAGCCTGCAGAGAGCAGGTCCAGCGTAACCTTGCTGGCCTGTGTGACCTTGGCTACTGTAGGGAGCTGTAACAGGTACACCCAGTCTTCCCACTGTGGACTTCCTTTGGGGGATGGTCAGGGTGCTACTGATAACGGTACATAGGCCATGCTCCACTGGCTGGCCAGGATCGAATGCTTCAAGGCCTCACGGGTGTCAACCAAGTCCAGGTCCTAGCCTCTACTCCCCTGAACGGGTCTGAGGAACCACCAGGATGGGAAAGGGAAACCTGCACCCGGGCTTGACTGCAGGACTGTTGTAAAGGGAAGATGGAGAATGAACATTAATAGGAAGTCAACCGTTCCCATCAAGGAAGGTGGTGGGGTCTCCTTGGTTAGAGACTTAAACAAGCCAGTTGTGGCACAAGAGTTGCTCAAGGAGGCTGAGGCAGGAGGATCATGAGACACCGGCCAGGATCAGGGAGCCACTGGAAAGTGATTTTACCCCCTCTGGGTTTTTGAGACACCAGAGTTTCTCTGTGCAGCCCTGGCTGTCTTGGAACTTTCTCTGTAGACCAGGCTGGCCTCAAACTTAAGAGATCCACCCGCCTCTGCCTCCTGAGTGCTGGGATCAAAGGCGTGCCACTCTCACTCTGCTGAAAAGTGATTCTTACAAGAAAGGAGTCGGTTCTGGGAAAATTGAGTCTTGGGGAGGGCAGAGATAATATTTGATCTCCTGACTTCTTAGAGTTAGCAAGTTTCTCTTCCTCACTTCTTCTCTTCCTCCTATTCTCTTCCTCACTTCTTCTCTTCCTCCTATTCTTCGACAGGGTCTCACTATGTAGATTTAGCTAATCTGTAACTCACTGTGTAGATCAGGTTGGCCTTTCCTGGTCTTAATGCCTCATCATCAAGAGGAAGTAAGAGCCTGCTGGGCTTCAGGAATGTCATCGAATCACAAATCCCTGGCACTTTAGTAGATAGCTTTGTGTGTGTGTGTGTGTGTGTGTGTGTGTGTGTGTGAGAGAGAGAGAGAGAGAGAGAGAGAGAGAGAGAGAGAGAGAGAGAGGGAGAGAGAGGGAGAGGAGGGTGGGAGAGAGTGAGAGAGAGAGAGCGAGAGAGAGAGAGCCCAAGAATGAGCTAGGGCACCAAGAAGGAAAGGAGCTGCCTTTGTTTCTTTTTTAAGAAAAGGTGTGCTGGGCGGTGGTGGTGCCTGCCCTTAATCCCAGCACTTGGGAGGCAGAGACAGGCAGATTTCTGAGTTCAAGGCCAGCCTGGTCTACAGAGTATGTTCCAGGACAGCCAGGGCTATACAGAGAAACCCTGTCTTGAAACAACAACAAAAAAAAAACAAAAAAAGAGAAAAAGGGAAGAAAGAAGGAAAAGAAAAGGTGTGGGACATTAGAGGATAACTTGTGGAGCTGGTTCTTCTTTTCCACCTGGTGGGTCCTTCAGTTCATCGGGTTTGACAAGCCCCTTTGCCCACTGAGCCAACTCAGGAAGCCGAGCCACCAGTCTCAAGGGTTATTGTGCCGATTAGGGGAACTCGCAGTGGCGGCAGCTCTCATGGAGACCAGGCAAGACCTTCGTGATGAACTCAGATGCTCATACTGATGGCCCAGAGGAAGCGCCACAGGGTCCCAGTTATATTTTTTTGCTGTGATAAAATACTCTGACAATTTAGGGAGAAAGGGTTTATCTTAGCTCACAGTTCCGGGTTATAATCCATCACAGCAGGGAAACCAAGACATCAGGAACTTAAAACCTACTCAGAGCACAGCCACAGAGCAGAGAGAGACAAATACACACACACTTAGTGTTCAGCTAGCTTTCTCTACTGCTATACTGCCCAGGATTCCTAGCCAGGGAATGGTACTTTTCTCACTTTGAACCTGGGTCTTCTGGTATTGGTTAAGGCCATCTAGGCAATCCCTCATAGACACGCCTGCAGGCCAAGCCATCTAGACAATCCCTCTCCCAGACTCTTCTCTGGATTTTTAAGTTGTATCAAGTTGACAAACAGACCATCACATATAGCCTTTTGCATGGGAGAAGTGGAAAAATCTCAGGACCTGAACTCGAGCTCATTAGCAATGTCAGGGCATATTAGCCCTGTCCCATGGAGTATCGAAGGCTGGTACACCGCAGTCACTGGGCACAGTCCCTGGCACGCAGTAATAACAGATCACCAGGGTCAGTTCCTGTCTCCCTCGCCCTCGGTGGTGAGCTGCAGAAGCTGAGAGGCACCGGCTGGATTGGATGACTCTGCACACACCTTCCCCCAGGGTCACGAGCTCATGACCCGTGAAGCTCGGGATTGGCATGTTTGGAGGAGGGTGCTGCGAGGAGAGCGCAGGCCACCCCCTTGGACTTTCCCCTTTCTGCCTGCTGTGAGGTGGCTTCTGTTAATGATCAACAGACCAAAGGGTGCCCTGGGTGCCCCAGGCAGTTGGCTCTGAGCCCTTCTTCCCCCGGGGTCTCCCACCCCTGCACGTAGCCAAGCACTTAATCATGTCTGGCTGGCCTGACTGGAATGCTACCTGAGTTCAGGGGATGAGGTGGCAGGGAGGTCAGTCAGGCTCCTGCTGCCTGCTGCCTGCCTGGCAGATGCTCCCTGCGGTACAGAGAGCTGGGAACCGGGCAAACACCTTGGCCTGTTCTTGAAGTCAGGTCGGCTCTGCGGCGGCCTCCGCTCTTTGCTGGGTAACTGCTTGGGTAAGGGACACCTGGCTTGAAGGCCTGCATTGCTTTTTAGAGGAGTCCCAAATGGGCGCATCTGAGCTCCTGTCTGAGAAACTAGTCTCTGGAGAGACAGAACACGGGGCCGCTAGGGAGTTGCTGCTGGTCCGTAGATGAGGGTTTCTCTTCCTTGTGCAGCCTGTTTGTTCTTGTTGTGAAATGTTGGCAAAGCCTTGGTCTCAAGGTACAGGGCTATGAGTGACGGCCATACCTGTGCTATCAGCGTGTCGTGTAACAAAAATAAATATTGGCAATTGCCAAACCTAGTGCCGTTTTCTCCCTACCTGGACCTGGACCTGGATCTCTCTCTCTCTCTCTCTCTCTCTCTCTCTCTCTCTCTCTGTCTCTGTCTCTTTCTGTCTTTGCCTCTCTCTGTCTCTGTCTCTCTGTCTCTCTGTCTCTGTTGCTCTCTCTCTTTTGGAGCCAGGGTTTCTCTCTGTAACCCCAGCTGTCTTGGAACTTGCTCTGTAGACCAGGCTGGTCTTGAACTCAGAGATCTGTCTGTCTCTGCCTCCCAAGTGTTGGGATTAAAGGTATGTGCCACCACTGACCCTGAATCTATCTTCTCCTTCCAGGTATATGTAAGGGGGAAAGAGCATGACCACAGGGGGTAGATTTCATTTCTTCTAATCCCAAAACCGCAAGCAGGGAAGGAGCTGCTTCTGGGGTAAAAGGAACCTGGGTGCAAGTCACTCTTCAGCTTCAGGGTCATGCTGTGGCCTTAAGCCGCAAGGTTAGAAAGAAATTTAGGGCTCAGTGCGCTGTGCCTGCAAAATAAGATGATCCCACTGATGGTGACGTTATTAATCAGACCTGCTTCAGTGGACCACCGTCAATCACACAGAGGATATATACACCGAGGTGTGTCAGAGAGCAAATGATAACACACAGCACAGATGAATCGCACAAAGTTAAGGGAGGAAACCGGATGTGAGCGAGCACGTGTAGGGCTGAGGGTACAGCTCAGTGGGGACGGTGCTCGTCTAGAACACGTGAAGCCCTGGCGCTGATCCCCATGCATTATATAACCAGGCAGGATGGGGCACACCTGCAATCTCATCTTTGGATACATAACAAGTTTGAGGTCGGCACGGGCTGTAAGAGACCCCAAGTTAAAAAAGAACGAAAATGTCCATATAGTATGAGTTCATTTGTAAGGGGTTGGAGACTAGGCAAAACTGGTCTGTGACGAGACAGCAAAATACACCGAGCTGTGGCCTGAAGACATGAGTACTTTATTGTATTTAAATTATACTTCAAAACAAACAAACAAACAAACAAACAAACAAACAAAAACCGGTGTGTGTGCTGGAGTGACATCCTTGAGGTTAAGAGCACTGGCTGCTCTTGCAGAGGACCTGCATGCAATTCCCAGCACCCTTGTGGTGACTCACAACCATCTGTAACCCCAGCTCTGGGGGATCCAACAGCTATGCACACTGTACACATACATGCATGTAGGCAAAACCTTCATGCACGGGAAGTAAAATAGATCTAAAAACAAAAGCTATAATTCAACACAAAAATCCTGTACATTTGATGTGAGTGTTAAATTGTATGCATAAGTAAGTAAGTAAATGAATGAATGAATGAATGATGAATGAATTCAGTACTGGACTATAAGAAACTAATAAATTGTAACTATTTTGGTAACAGCAACAGATACAAGGTATTGGTAGCTCTGTGGTCCTCTTTTATAGGAGGAAGAAATGGGTTCAGAGTCGGAGAGTGACCCGGCCGGGGACAGGGATGTGAATCCCCTGCCCATCATGTGATGCTCCTACATGGACAGCAATGTGGGAGCAAGGGAGCAGAATAATTAGTAAATGCAATCATCCATAGCAGAAATTAATTTTCCAATTGGCAGATTCAAAATAAATCTCCTGTAGCTACTTGGTACTTCTCATGATTCATAGGAAAGGCAAAAGGAGGCCAAGCTAGGGGTGAAGAGAGGAGAGCTTTGGTTCCTGGGTGAGGCCGCGCTGAGGAGCCCCTGTCCTAGAGGCCATCCATACAGACTGCTGGCCTGCAGGGCCTGTCCAGTCCTTTCCTGGGACCGGTGAGGCTGTGGGGCCTTAGGAATCTACCTGGCTTAGGTGGGACTTGGTCCCGTCTTCCCTGGCCCTCAGGCTTAAAGGTGCATGGAAACCTCTTCATCCCATCTGATCTCCCTCTGAAATGATTAAATAGCCATTTCCACCCTTTGCAGCTAGATCCTGAGACAGGTGTCTAGCTTAGCTGCTAGACCTAGCCACTGCAGGGTTCAGGAAAGGCTGTTACAGGGCTAACCCTTTCCATGGAGTGTGTCACAAAAATCAACCTTAGTGCTTGGGGAGGGGTCATAACCTGGGGACACATAGCAGAGAAGAATCTAAGGCACCCCCACCCGGGGCTTTGCTGGTTAGTGGCTCTTCGAAGCTACCTTGGGCACCCAACTTGTCCTCCTCTCAGTCCGTTGCTGCCAGGCAGTCCTGAGTTTGGGACCTTTGCTGATGATGGTCTGGGCTGGGCAAGTGACTTAATCTCTCTGAGAAGGGGAGCATATTCACCTTGCCTACACGACGGGCCAGAAAGGAGGGAGAAAGGCACTCTGGCAAGGGCCCTGTATACAGGGGAACATGGCGTAGGGACTGGCAGCCCTTAGGACAGTGCCTCTGTTCGGGATGCCTGAGAGTCCGAGCCTGGCTCACCCACTAGACCCCCTGGACCAGGCTCACAGGTGGTTTGTGTACCTTAGGAGATTCTTTAAAATTCACATACTTAAAGTAACAGGAGCCAGCACTGTGGAGACTTGCTATGCAGGCCCAGCTTCGGCTCAGCCTTTCCTTATGTGATTATATGTGATGGTATCTTTAGATACTATTATCATTTGTCCCATTTACAGACGGGGAAAGTCGGGCTCAGGGAGATCACTGTTTCCAGTCACACACTTATGTGCCACCAGTCTGTCAACACCCCAGTTCTCAGTCCCCACATGGTGAGGAGACAGGTGCCAGATGGCAGCCCTCTTCCCGAGGGACCGACCCACCCTCATGGAGCCTCTTTCTCTCAACTCATCCATTCCTGATCTCTCCATCTCATCTGATTACTCTCTCCAGCCCAGGAGGCTGTGTAGTGAGAAGATGGCCTTGATCTCAGTCTCTATGGCAAAGGAGGAAACCGAGGCGAGACAAGGTGACGGCTGCTGTGTTAGGCTCCTCAGGCACAGGGGGCCTTGGAAAGCTAAGCCCGTGTCTCAGATGAGCTGTGGCGTGGCTGGTCGGGGTGTGTGTCACTTTTTTTTTCTCAGTGGGGATGTTGGCTCATGAGACAGAGCAGAACTCAGCAGATTTTTCCCATCAGCCACCAGTGTTGTGGGCTCGCTGAATCTCGAGGCCTCCCCTGGTGGAGCTAATGTCTTCTCTGCTGGTGCCCTTCTGAAAGATATGGCGCATAACTAATTTTTAAAATTATGTATTTTTTTACTTTATGTGCATCGGTGTTTTGTTGCGTGCATGTCTGGGTGACGTCATAGATCCTCTGGAACCGGAGTTCCAGAGAGTTGTGAGCTGCCATGTGAGTGCTGGGATTGAACCCGGGTCCTCTGGAAGAGCAGCCAGGGCTCTCAACCACTGAGCCATAGCTCTCCAGCTGCTATGGTTCCTAATTGTCAAGCCGTATTCCCACAGTCCTCCACTGAGAGTTATTCTTGCTAGAGTAGGGGCAAGAGGGGGAGAAAGGGCAGGTTCTTAGGACTCCTTCCAACAGCGCTGCTCAGGGAGAGACGATGAAGGAGGCCCTCCAGGATCAGCATAGCCGCCACAGCCATGGCTCAGGGCTCCCTCATATACCCACCCCCATGGTTGCTAGCTGGGGTGGGGATGATAGGACTCCCTGACCTGGTAATTGATGAAAGAAGTCCTGTTTCATCAGGCCACTTTCTTCCTTTTTTCTTGACTTCTATCCAGATCAGAGGCAGGGGGACAACAGAACAGTTGTTCAGTCAGACTTATGGATTTGAAATATTTGTGGTATCTGGATGGCCTTTGACCCTGGCTTCTCTGTCACATCCTACAGTATCTTCCAGTGGGGTTGGGAGCAGAAACTGCCTCTCGAATCACTGAAGATGGCACTCAGGATAGAAATAATGCACATCAAATACACACAGGGATCCCTTGGGAGAGTGATGCATGTCCCAGGAAGGTTTATACATGCTTGGTGCCCAGAAGAAGTGGTGGTGGGGGACAAGGCTCTCTCTTAATATGCATGCACTAAATACCCCTGGAGAGTTGGAGACTCACCCTGGATAGAGGCACATGTGGGGGTTACGGCAGTGTACCTACTGAACCATCACACACTGGTTTGGAACATGGAGGGAGCAGACCTGTCCCAGCCATCACTGATTGGATCCTGGAGGACTACTTTCTATTTCCAGATCTCTTTGTCTTTGAAATACTGGAGTTGAACCAAAAAGGGCCTTTTAATGATGCCATGAATATCTTAGAAAGCAAAATACACAGATTTTCCTTTTAGGAAAAGCCAAATTTCCTTCGCCCGTGCTGAGGGGTGGGAAGCCAGCTGGGTGGGAGTTATAAAACCCTGGCTAGAGTTATAGACAGAGGAGGGTTGGTGAGACCTTCTGACATCAGCTGACTCACACAGTGAGGGATCTAGAGGTTGGCTGTGTGCACATCCTTTGAAGCGGTGGTTTGAACCACTTTTATGAACTGTATGTTGACAAAGAACATGTAAGTCATTCCCTTGGCATGTTGTATTTTCCCAGACATGCCATTTTCAAACTAAAACACTGAAACGCAGGACCCTATTTTAGGTGCATTAGCACATCCTGTCTGGGCTGTGCAATACTGTCTAGGAGCCGCGCCGACTGGTTTCTCTGACATTTGAAGTATAAGTTATACTGAAGGCTAAAGTCTCAGGGAGATGGATTTCCGCTTCAGTCCACGGATATGTTTTTAAGGAGCTGGCCATCAGAGGCAGTGAGTTTTCTCTGGTGGCGATGGTCAGACAAAAGCTAGGTAGTATGTGGCATACCGGTCCAGGCAGAATGACAATGCATACTCTAGGCAACCTCCTCTCTTGCTGCCACATGGGCTTGTCATATTAATACTGTATGAAAGTGCAGAACCCCTGAGGGAGGCAGGTGTCCGCGATCCCTTACAGCTCTGCCCTCCACGCACGCCTTTCTCGCACACCCGGGTGAATGGCATTTTGCCATTAGCTGAGGCTTCTCTAGGATGGGTTCCATCCTCGGCAGGGATTCGATCCTTCCACTGTCTAGCCATGGACATTTCGGGGAGTTGCAGTGTCCAGAAGTTCCTGAGTTGTAGAGTACGCAGCAGGAACGGGGCATGAGGCCCGTGGCTGGCTCTGCGTCCTTGACCGAGTCACTCTAGCTCGTTGAATCTCAGTTGCTCCATTGGTGAGGAGTTGTGGATTTTCTTCCTGCCCGTTCCAGTTGGACTGCTTTATGATTCAAGCACTCTGGGTTTGAGCGCAGTCTTCTGTTCTCCAGCTGTTTGTTCAACTCTGTTTTATTAGGGGTTCTAGGCCTATTAAATAACAACACAACACAAAACAAAACAAAAAACCGAGTAGCCTTGGGAAGCAAACAGTAAAAACAAGTGGAAACATATCTATGTGTTCTTCATAACGAACTGTAAGGGTTATAACTAGACGTAAGGAAATTGACTATTTTTGTTTATTTTGAGACAGTCTCTTTACAGAGCCCTCGCTGTCCTGGAATTCACCATGTAGACCAGGCTGGCTTCAAACTCACAGAGATCTACCTGTCTCTGCCTCCTGAAATTCTGAATGCTTTGACTGAATGCATGCACCTCCATGAAAAATTGAATATATATATTTATATACCCTAGTTAAGGATTTTTGTTTTTCTGAGACAAGTTCTTATGTAGCCCTGGGAAGCCTTGAATTTGCTGTGTAACCAAGGCCTCTGTCTCCTGAGTGCTGGGATGTGTACCAACACATCTGGCTTATGCAGTGGTAGGGGAGTGAACCAGGCTTGGTGAACATTAAGCAAGCATTCTACTTGAGCTTGTATCCCTGGCCCGACAAATTTTTGAAACTGATATATGATAGTCACCTAGAAGGACATTGAACTGCAACAAAGGTAATATGTTCCCTCACAACTCTCAGAGATTCCTTCTAGGACCTGTGTGTGGGTACCAAAACCTGAACATGCTCAAGTCAAGTATATGAACTGGCCGGCACACATGACACATAGCCCACAGCATCCTTTTAGAAACTTTTATTGATCTTTCTTCTTTCTTTCTTTATTTCCTTCTTTCCTTCTTTCCTTCTTTCCTTCTTTCCTTCTTTCCTTCCTTCCTTCCTTCCTTCCTTCCTTCCTTCCTTCCTTCCTTCCTTCCTTTCCTTTTGTGGTTTCAGGGGATTGAACTTGGAAATACTTGCCTGTACGTGCTAGGCAAGCATCTGGCCACTGGCTGACCTCCATTTCCAGCCCTCTCTTTCATACTTTCAATCGTCTCGAGATGACTTATAATTCCAAATACAACACACATGCTAAGTAAATAGTTGTTACACTTTGCTGCTTTGGGAGTCATGACAAACAGAGTCTGTTCATGTTCAGTTCAGAGTCAATTCAAATATTTTACATACGTGTTTGGTCGAACCTGAGGATTCAGAACTCAAGAATATAGATAACCTACTATGTATTTGTTTCACTTGAAAACTCCTTTATATAAATGGAGTCTCTTCACTCTTTCTTCTTTCTGGGTGCTCTAGGAGATGTGAACCTGAATGAATTCATTTAATCTTCCATGAGAAATTTCAAGTAGCGACAATATTCCGGCCACTTTCACTGCAGGGTTACCCTGTAGCTGACACATGCTGAATCCGATATGCCAAGAGGGCTCTTTTTCATTAAGTACATAGTCCCCTTTCCAACTACTTCTGGAAGAGGTCTAAAAAGTCCTCTTCACTTTTAGAGTGTCCTAAAAGTCACTTCACTGCCATCTTCAATAACAAAGAAGGTCAAATCACTTCTGTGATGAATTGGCCAGCATATAAACAGGTATTGCTGTTGGTTTCAATTTAATGAAGCAGGTGTATAGTTTGAAAAGTAGTCTGAGGGCTGGAGAGATGGCTCAGAGGTTAAGAGCACTGACTGCTCGTCCGAAGGCCTTGAGTTCAAATCCCAGCAACCACATGGTGGCTCATAACCATCTGTAACAAGATCTGATGCCCTTTTCTGGTATGTCTGAAGACAGCTACAGTGTATTAACATATAATAAAATAAATCTTTTTTTTTCCTTAAAAAAAGGAAGAAAAGTCATCCAAGTATGGGTATGGTAGTGTCTGTAATCCTAGCATTTGAGAATCTGAGGCAGGAGGATTTATGTGAGTTTGAGGCCAACTTGGACTACATCATGAGTACTATGCCAGACAGGGTTACAGAATAAGGCTATGTCTCAAAAAGATAAAAAATAAAAAAATTAAAAAAGACAAGACATAGTGTGGTGGCAAATCTTCTTTGTCAACTGGACAGGGTATGTTTATAAGGGTGCTTCCAGAAAGGCTTTTAAGCAAGGAGGAAACCCGTCTTGAACGTGGGCGGCACCATTCCTGTGGCTGAGGTTCTGGGCTGAGTGAAAAGGAGAAAATAGGCTGAACACCCAGACATAGCCCTCTCTGCCTCCTGGCTGAGGATGCAATACGACCAGCTGCCCACACTCCTGCCCCGCAGTTACAAAGCTCTTGCGTCCATGAATACCTTCCCCTCTGCGATATACTGTACCCCCAAACTGTGAGGTAAAATAAGAACCTCCTTCCTTAAGTTGTTTTTGCCAAGTATTTTGTCACGGTGATGGAAAAAAAATTACTAATTTTAAAAGTCATGGAATGCAATCCTCACTCTGAACAAGTTTATACTTTAGTTAGGAAGGTAAGTCACAGACAGAATACAGTTTAGGGATCAACATCACTGGAGTGAAAGGAGAGGAAGAAACCACAGACAGACAGACAGACAGACAGACAGATGCACACACAGGAGGCCGGCATCAGGTGGGTCCTGGGTGCTCTGATGGGGATGCCCCAGCAGCCTGGAAACTCTTTTTTAAAATTCACAGCTAAGAGAGGAGGTGGGGTAGCTAATCTTAATAGGGGCTCTCTAGGGGAGTGGCCTCAGGCTGCAGTCACTGGAGGAGAAAGCTGTGGTTGATACTTCTGTACATAGTTAACATCCCTGCTTTGAACAGGGGATGGGGGGGGGCTTGGCATTCCCACGGATCTGAGACATTGGAGTCCTTGACGTGGCAGGGTTATCCTTGCTCCCCAAAGAAACCATGAATTATTCAGACTATCCTGTGACCCCTAAATAACATTATATACAATGATTCAACGAATATAGACTTGGGGGGGGCAGTAAAAAAAGATAGTTCAGCTGTGATACCCTGTTAACTGGTTGGCATCATCAGTGCCAAGGAGCCTAAGTAGGCATCAACCAGAGACCCATCCTGACCTGGCTCTTATTGCCCTGAGCCCCAGACTCCAAAACTAAAAGTGAGTGACCCCCCCACCCTCCTGCTAGCAGCTCCCTGCCAAGCTCTATGGGTGCACATCATGCAGCACTCAAGACAGTATCAGGGGAGGAGAGCAGAGACAGAGAGCTATCAAGGTCGCCGCCCATGGGGTCGGGCCAGTCCACTGGCCCTTACAATGTACTACTTTGTACACGACAGTTCTAAAATTTGGCTCTGACTTTTATAAATAAATATTTGTTTTTCTTTATACTAACTCAAGGGTTAGGGATGTAGCTCAGTGGGAGAGGACTTGCCTGGGATAAACAAGCCTCTGCCTTTGATTCCCGGCACTTCTCCAAAAGCTCGCATTTTTCTGGTGTTTCATGTGGGGGAAAAAATCAGGTATCTACTCTCAGAAGGCTCACCACTTGGAGTCGCCCATGTGAACCGATGACATTTCTGTTTCTTTGAAGATGAGGTTTGCTCTCTCCTGGGCACTCGGGTCTCCACTACTCACAGTGATCCCCAAAACTCCTGAAAAACTCCTCAAGTGATAAGGAAATGTTTTTCTGGATTCTTATCTTTAGCAAAGTAAAAACAAGTACCTAAGAGAGCTGTGTGCTTCTTGAAAGAGGCAATAGAGCTGGGTGTGGCTGTGCGCGACTCTGAGCCCAGGAGGTGGGAGAAGAAGCAACAGGAGAATAAGGTTATCTTCAGCCACACCGGAAGTTTAAGGCCAGCCCAGGCCACTTGAGAATCTGGTCTCAGAAAACATCAACCAACCAATCAATAAGGAGCAAATTAAAAATGAAATAAATAAAAAAGAGAGGGCTGGAGAAATGATCAGTGGTTAAAAGTGTTGGTTTCTTTTTCAGAGGACCAGGGTTCAATTTTCAGTACCAGCATGGTGGCTGGCTCACAGCTATCTATAACTCTACTCACAGGGTATCCACAAATCTCTTCTCGCTTCTGTGGGCTCCATAAATGCATGTGATACACAGGTATACATGTGGGCAAAAGACCTATACATGTAAAATAAATTAATTCAAAAAGAAAGGAAAAAGAATAAAACAAACAGACAAGTCACCAAGAAAAAGCCCATTACTGCATGCATTTGCCATAGCTGGGTCAGTGAAGGAGTTTAGTAGTCTACAGCCTCTCTCATATGTGCAACATGTTGAGTTCTTATGTTTGCTGTGTTTGTGGATAACACCATAGGCTGCCTAACAGAGAAATACTACCTCAAGAGCGATCCGATAGCTGAGATTTACTAAGGGCTAAAACACACCCTCAGTCTTTGCAGTCTTCCCCACTTTGCTGATGAGGAAAAGGACACAGAGTGGTTCGCCAACATCCCCAAGATCGCACAGCTACTTAGGGAAGCAGAGAGGGTTTGAATGGGAGCCAGCCAGACTCCAAAAGTCATGCTCAGTGTTGCAACCTCTGCACCCAGAGGCTCTAAGACAACCATCTCTGAGCTAGTGAGACACATGTGTGCTTTGTATGTATGTGCTCTAGGTCGCCACTGGAATATAAGCCACACAAGAGCCAGGTTCTGGTCCATTTAATCTCTGCCTATGCAAAGTGGTACCCAAAGAAGAACTTGACCTGCAACAAGCACTCCCCCAAATAACTTTGAATGGGTGTGTTGGCCAGAGAAGACTCGAGTCACTGAGCCTGGGCCTCGGAGTAGCTCAGCCTGCTGGAGGTTCAGGGTGGACATTTTGTAATTTGTGAGCAGGGTGAAAAGGACAGGAGTGTCACTTCAGTTTGCTACACACCTTTCTGTCCCAAGGCTGGTCCTTCCTCTTTTCTTTTTCTTTCTTTTTTCTTCTTCTTTTTCTTTTTCTGTGTCACCCTGGTTGTCCTCAGATTCGATGCGTAGACAAGGCTGGTCTTGAGCACAGATATTTATTCGCCTGCCTCTGCCTCTGGAGTGCTGGGATTAAAGATACAAAGCGCCACCGCTACCCCAGCCCTTTCTCTTTTCTGAGTCACTCCTCTGCCACTTTCTGGAGCTTGAGATGAGCTATTTGGGGGGTTGGAAAGTGGAGGGAAGAAAAACACTGTTTACAAAGCCATCTGGCCAAGGAAGTCATCCTTTCTACCATGTGATGGGCCGTGTAGAGTGTTTGTGCCCGGGGCAGTGGCCGTGGGTTGGTGGGCAGTGTTTGTCTGCTTGATTCCTGAATGGGGTAGAAGTAGTAGAAACCTGCAGGGAGGGGCTGGGTGATGACATGGCTGTGGGTGAGAGCTTCCTTCTGGTGTCCACTTGCTTGAGGTGTTTAGAAGAAAAGCTTGAGGAAAGGACTGGGGTTTGAGTTTATTTCAGAGTTGATTCCAGGAGGGGCTGAGTCAGAGGAGAGAAGGTAACCAATAAAGAACCTCTTATCATGACAGCCATCACCAGGGTGGCCCTGGGCCTTCATGATGCTGGGAAGATCTGGAAACTGGTAAAGGACATGTGCCTTAGACCTATAGAACGTCAGGGGTGGGGGAACTGTGGTATTGACAGCCTGTCTCCCTCAGACATTGGTGGAAGGTTGCTTGGCACTTTTAGGCATCTGTGAGGGTGGTGAGAACCCACGGACAGACTTAGGGACTGGCAAGTAGAATTGGACAGATGTGGGCTTGGCATGATGGTTTCGCATTGAAGAGCACTGGCCTTTTCTTCCAAAGAATCCAGGTTCAAATCCCAGCACCCACATGGCAGGTCACAACTATCTGTAATTCCAGTTCCAGGGGGTCTGGCACAGTCACATACACACACACATGGAGGCAGAACACCAATACAAATAAATAAATAAATAAATAAATAAATAAATACAGATATATTTCAAAATGGTACTTCTGTGCCCACTATGTCAGCACAGGCTGCCATCACTGTTGGACTCCAGGGCTTTTGGGGAGGCGCGAACCCTGCCCCGTGTCAGCTAGCTTTTACTATGTAATTGAAGATCTCATCGAATTAGGGCCCGAAATGACCATTTATTTAGCTTTCCATTCAGTGAACAACTTGCGCTCAGCCGGGCTTAACTGTGTGTCCGTGCTCAGAAGGCCCGTGGCCGGGAGCTGTGGAATTTAAGAAGGCCTCGGTGGGACAGTTTATCTCCGTTCACGTGAGCTCTCGGGCTAGCTGGGACTGGTTCTCAGGGTGGGCAGGCAAGGGCTCTGGAGTGCTGAGCTTGGATCTGGCGCACCACCTCCATTAACTTCTGTCGGCCGGAGTCACAAGGCAAGGCCAGAGTCATGGGGTAAGGAAAGAGTCTTCTTGATGGGAGCGACTGCGAAGTTAATTCGGGAGAGTAAGTTCAGGCAGAGGAACACACGCAGCTATTTTTGCAAATAATCTGCCATGGTCCCTGCCCTTCGGCATCTCATGACCATGGGTAGACAATCAAAACCAGTGTGTGCTCTGCTATTTTAAACACAGCGGGAGTCAGGAGCTTTCTGCCTCAAGTATGGGAAAGTATCTGTCCTGCGTTATCTCCTTCCCTGCTTCTTTTAGGTCTCTTTTCCTTGGGCTGCTTTAAGAAGATCGGCCATTTCTGAGGGGTAGCGCGCAGTGCACGCTTCCTGCGGTACTGGCCTTGTGGACAGGGAGCAGAAAAGAGCTGAGCTGTCCGAAGCTAGGCCGAGGATGTGTAATTTGTATTTTGGCAACTTAATTTGTTGCAGTCGTTTTGACTGGACGTAGACCCTTCTGCAGGCTAGGCACCCCAGTATGGAGCTCCATCCCCAGGCCCCTAATCTTCAATGTTAAAGAAAGCTCCTCCCTTCCAAACCTGGAGGGATCTTTGGATTATCTCTACCTGGGAAGCCAAGTGTACATTAAGCAGGCAGAGTGTAAATGTTTAGGGGTCAAAGGTGGTCTGCCTGCAGGGTGCCTCTAGTGCTGTGATTGGCCTTGGAACCCAAAGGGATCTTCTCCATGGTTCCGAGTACCACTTTCTGGAGATCTTGAAATGGTCATCCATAGCTATTGTGAGCCAGGAGAATTTGCCCAGAGTGATGGAGGCACTAGTGCTGTAAACCCAACTCTCTTACCTCCTCAGACCTCATTATAGTTTTCTGTATGCCCAAGTAGTGCATTGAGAGGAGATGATTTTGAGGACGGACAGTTGTCATCCCTCAATGTCACACACCTTTTCCAGCCATACTTTGCAAGGAATTACTCTCAACTTCCCTTCCTCACACCCTCATCTTGTGAAACCTTCCCACCCCTCGGGCCTATCCTGACCAGTATATGAGCATCTCACCGGCTCCATCACAAGCACTGCAGGAAGTTGGGGCGGCCACACGGTTGATAGGGTCAACTCCCCGTGTTGTCCGTGTCCAGGAAAGAGACAGAGAGGGAGAATGGCAGCTTGGGTCTGTCTGCCGGGTAGCAGAAAGCACACTGGAAAGATGGTGCCTTTCTGTTCACCTTTTAAACTAGTGCAGAGAACTCATTTACAGCAGATGCTTCCAGACACAGTCCGGATGGTCCAGAGACGGGTCAATCCCCTCAGCAGGCGGTGGGGCCCTTTGCTGAAATTTAACTTTCATTATCTGAATGGCTCACAGGGTGTCTCCCATATGCCCCACAACAACGGGTTTTGCTGTTGCTTCACTCACAGAACTAGATAATTTTTCTCTCGTTTGCCTCTGCTAGGTTACCCTCTGCTTAAAGAGCCTGGAATACCATCAGTCACCACCTACTGGGCAGCAGGAGTGGGGCTCAGAGAAGGCGGAGGCAAGGGAAGTGCTTTGTACACCAGCCTTGTACAGGCAGGGAGGGGCTGTCCAGGGCGGTGCCTGTCCCTCTGTGAGCACAGTTGTCACGGGGTCTCGCCGTACGTATTCACGTCTCATCTGGGCAACAGCCTCACTTTAAAGATGGCCAAGACCCGAAGCACAGGCTGGTTAGGAAATTTGCCCAGTGTGGCTCAGCTGGTTCCAGCATCCAGCTAGAGGACATGGGCATTATCCCATTTAGTTTTACAACAGCCTTAAGAAGTAATTGGTTCTTTATTGTATTGGCTCATGAGAGGAGATTGAGAAATGTCCAGGCATCTTGTGAGTCAGCCATTATTAAGTGTGAACTCACACAAATGTGAACTCACACAATTAATCAGATCAATTATACTAAAAGCAATTGTAGTAACCCTCCCCCTCCCCCTCCCCCCAGCTCATCCACGCCTCCTGCTTTCTCACTATCCAAGGGCAAAGCAAAGTAGTTGCTACTTTGGATTAAAAAAAAAAATCCTTTTTTTTTTTTTTTTTTTTTTTTTTCTGTAGGGTGGGAAGAGACTGCCTCAGCCGGAAGCCACTTCTTCCGGCCATTCTCCAGGGCAGATCACAGGAGGAAACAGCCACCCAGGCCTCAAGGAAGAAAAACACCGCTTCCCATGCTCTCAGCACAGCAATAGAACGTTCTGGGCTCGAGCTTTGAGACCCCTATCTAGGTCCCAGAAGAACTGGGCTTCTCTGGTGGGATGGTGGGGTGGGAAAAGTGTGTGTATGGGGGGGGGGAGGAAGGGGAAGGGAAAGAGGGAGGGAGGGAGGAGGGAGGGAAGGAGAGGGAGGGGGGGAAGAATGGTCTTTGGAGCCTCTGACCCTCTCTTGTGTTACTTTCACTCTGAGATTTTGGAGGCAGCTGATCTAGAAGAATTCATGGCTTTGGGTACCAAATAGACCTAAGTTAATCTCTTGGCCCTCTCTGCCTTCTGTAAGGTAGGTGACCATGCTCAAGGCATCTACCTTCTCTGAGCCTTCAATTTTCCATCTGTAGAACTGGAGACTGTCTAAAGGGAGCTGTGGTATAAAAACCAGGCAAGCAGACTGCGTGTGAAGCATCATGCCGAACGAGTAAAGACCAACAATTGTGTCTGAGTCACTGTGTGAGGCTAGGAGGATTCTTATGTGGATGGACAGTAGTCCACTCTCCAGGTACGGACGCAGAGGGGCACCTGACTGTGGACGTGCTGTGCAGAGAGAGCTGTGGACGGACAGCCTGACACACAGGAGCTGGCCCTAGCCTGTCTTGTTCAGGAATAGGATGAACAAATGTCCCCCTAGACCTACTTGCGTCTATGGGAGATACAGTTAAGACTGGATAGGAGGATCCAGCCTCTTCCCTCTCAGGACCACATCTGTGACAAAATAAAAATTTCATAAGCAAGAACATCCAGAAGAAACAAAGTGAGGCCCCAGGAGGAGCCCTTTTGGGAGGTTGTCTGGAGACCTTCTCAAGGAAGGGCTTCCTGGGGCGGGGGGGGGGGTGTCCAAGTTTTTCATTTTGTTACACTAAAGTGGAGAGAGAAGCAGGCTGTGCGCAGACAACACCAAGGTGCTCCGTGTTCCCTCATTTTCGTTGCAGGGGACTGACCGTATTTATTTGCCACTGCTCAGGCCTAGGGCTAACATCCTTTTAGGTGAGTAACATTGACTTTCCTGGTCTAAGGGATAATTCCACAAAGGCTCTGATGCCAGTGTGAGACTGACAAGCCAGAGAACGAGGCTCTCCTCAAACCTCTGCCCCTGGAGGCTGGGATCCAGTAGGCAATCAGGCCCTTCTGGCCCTGCTCGTGGCAGACTTCCCTCCTGTGGTTCCAGAGTCGGGATCCTCTCTGACAGACGTGTCTGCCATGTGAACTGAGGAAGTCTAGTCCCTGAGGCTGTGTCAGGAATGGTATTGTACTGGTGTTTGGGGGACCTGGGCTCTTGGCAGGTTGTCATTGCACCTTAGCAACAGTCACCATGCCTCCCAACCCGTCAGTCAACCAATGACTCACGCACAATGACAATGTTACCCAGGTGTGTTCAACAGCATTGCAAGGCGTCCCGACTTTAACCTTAGCAGAGGTAAAGCGAGCTGGCAAAATGCCCCCTTCACAGGGTGAGGTCACTCACAGGGTGACTTCCCTTCTCTGCACTTCTCTCACTGTTGTTGACATGGTCCAATCATTCCTCAGCAGAAGTCAAAGAGAAATAAACAGAAAGAAGACCCAATTTCCTTGGGCTACATCTAGCCAACAAACACGAACTCAAGATGTGCTCTGGTGACAAAAAAACTATTTTAGGTCCATTATGAGCTGGTATAGCCCCTCTCCCGGCTTCCCTTCCAAAAACACCCTATCCCATCCCCCTCTTCCCACGCTCACCAAGCCACTCACTCCCACTTCCCTACCCTCTCTCATCCCCCTACACTGGGGCATCGAGCCTTCTCGGAGCCAAGGACCTCTCTTCCCTTTGATGTCCAACAAGGCCATCCTCTGCTACATATGCAGCTGGAGCCATGGGTCCCTCCACGTGTACTCTATGGTTGGTGGTTTAGTTCCTGGGAGCTCTGGGGCTACTGGTTCATATATGGTTCATATTGTTGTTCCTCCTATGGGCCTCCTTCAGCTCCTTGGGTCCTTTCTCTAGCTCCTCCATTGGGGACCTTGTGTTCAGTCCAATGGTTGGCTGAGAGCACCCACCTCTGTATTTGTCAGGTACTGGCAGAGCTTCTCAGGAGACGACTGTATCAGGTTCCCGTCAGCAAGCGCTTGTTGGTATCCACATTAGTGTCTCGGTTTGGTGACAGTATATGGGATGGCAAGCTCATGAGTTTTAAAAAGGTAATTTGATTTGATTTTGAATTACATATATTAATTGTATGTACTAATGGGTGTTTGTCTTAGCTAGGGTTTTACTGCTGTGAACAGACACCACGACCAAGGCAACTCTTATAAAGGACAACGTTTAATTGGGGTTGACTTACAGGTTCAGAGGTTCATTCCATCATCATCAGGGCAGGAGGATGGCAGCATCCAGGCAGGCTTTGTGAGGAAGGAACAGAGAGTTCTACATCTTCATCTGAAGGCTGCTAGGAGAAGACTGGCTCTCATATGGTTAGGAGGAGGGTCTCCTTGCCCACCCCTACAGTGACATACTTCCTCCAACAAGGCCACACCTACTCCAAGAAGGCCGCGCCTCCTAATAGTGCCACTCCCTGGGCCAAGCACACTCAAACCACCACAGTGCTAATGTTCTTTCTATGTACACACAGAGCAAACACTTGTCCAGTGCAAGCTCCCTTTGTTCTCCCTCTCCAGCCTCTCCCTCCAACTTCTTCATTGCCATTCTGCATTCACAGCAACTTTCCCGCAGACTTCACACTGCATTTGGTGCTTGTCTTTATGCATTTGCTTAATTTGGCTTAATGTGATCTCCTTCAGTTCTGTCTAGTTTCGCTGTAAATGACATGATTTCAATTTTCTTTATAGATAAATAATACTCCGTTGTGACATACACCACAATTTCTTTATTCATTCATCTATAGATGGGCGCAGAAGCTGATTCCATATCACAACCTCTATAACAGTGTCAAAGTAAGCATGAATGTGAAGGAAGGTGTCTCGTTCTGTTTGACTTGATTTCCTTTGGATTCACACACAGCAGACGAATAGCTGGATCATGTACTACGTTTTGTTTTTTTTTTATTTTTGAGGAACTGCTGTGCTGTTCTCCATAACAGCTGACCAGTTCACATCTGCTCCATAAGAGTTCCCCTTTCTCTGTATTCTCGCCTGCGTTGGTTATTTTTGGTGTTTGTTTATGTATCATACCCGGTTTAGTTAGGGTGAAATGGCTTCCCATTGGAGTTATGCTTTGTACTATGCTGAAGGCTGGTGACATTGACTAATTTTTTTCTTTGTATATTTGTCGAGCACATATATTTTCCACTGAGAAGTATAGGTTCAGATCATTAGCCTATTTTTGGAAGACTTATTTTAATTTTTTGACTTTTTAAGACAGGGTCTTTCTGTGTAATCCTGGCTGTTCTGGAACTCATCACCTAGATGAGGCTGGCCTTGAACTCACAAAGTGCTGCCTACCTCTGTTTCCTGAGTGCTGGTATTGAAGGCATGTGCCACAAATTTTTTAATTAATTTATTAATTTATTTATTTATTATTTTTGAATTATGTGTATGCATGTGACTGTGGGCTATGTGTGCTATATGTATGTGGCTATGTGCATGGGAGTACAGGTTCCCAGAGAGGTGAGAAGCACAGATTCCCTCTGGAGCTAGAGTTACAGGTGATTGTAGCCTACCCAGCATGGATGCTGGGAACTGAACCTGGGTCCTCTGTGCGAGCAGTGTGTGCTCTTAACTGTGGCACCATCTCTCTAGCCTCCAGTTCTCCCAGCGCCATGTTGTTCTGGTTACTGGTCCAGCCGTACCAATTCTTATGCAACATACCTCAGAAGTCGTAAACCAGCTGGTGCACTTGGAATAGAGTTACAAAAAACTGTAAGGCTAGCCTCTTGAGTTTTGTGAAGGAAGTGTCTTGGTTTCCCTTACTGAGGAGTGTATCCCAAGGGCCCCAAACAGACCCTTCAAAGCACATTTGTTTTAGAAAGCTATGAATGGGTTTGAGAAGCAGTCTGACTCACCCTCCCTGCCTCAGGTGAGCAGTTTGTGCGCCATCTTCCTATGATACAGTGATGGTGGCAATCTATTCATTCTGCCTTAGAGCCGGGCTGGGCACCTAACCTTCTGCCATGACTGGCCGTTTCTGGGCCCTTGTTTTGGTCTATCTCTCAGTATGAGACGTTTTAGGTATTCAAGGCTCTATAGTTTCTGGGAGAACAACTTGAATCTGCGGTAGCTCGAGAACAGGCAATCACACGTGGGAGCAGACGAGGGTTCTGATGTTCCCAAGCCAAGCAGTGCTGAGAACTGGGTGTGGGCTTCAAAAGCCTACTTTAATACATGTTCTTAAATGCTTTCACCTCCCTTCTAGCCCACCACCCAGCAGGGGTAGTGGAAAGCAGAACCTTTAAAGGCCTTCAGCTTGGGGGCAGGCTGTGTTCGCTTCCTTCTCGGTCAGCCACAGGGCTGGCTGCTCACGCCCTTTCTTTCCCTAGTGCCCCTTTCAAGACCATTTGTGGAGCGTACACATATATATTTTTCCTCACTTCATTTCCATAAAATTAGGTCCCGTAGTACCCACAGCATCAGTCTCCAGGCTTGGGCTCTACCGATTTAGAGTCTGTGTTTCTTTCAGTCCTGGAGAACTTTCTGTCTCCACACGTCTCCGACCTAGACGGGTTTTCAATCTTGCCTCATTATATATCTGAGGAGAAATAAACGTTACCTCACCCCTGACCTTCTCCAGGAAGCACCTTTGTTACGGTGGAAGGAGACAAGGCCAGTGGTTGTGTGAGGGGAAGAGAGCATGCCTCCCCCCACCCCCTGTTCACTGTTAAGTTTTTTTTTTCTCTTTTTTTCTGGGAAGTATGGGAATCTATTTTCTTAGGGATGTGACTCAGATATTTTTACTCCATGGAACCCAACACCTCAGATCTCCAGATTTATTTTCAGACTGGAATCTCTCCAGTGCAATGCGACAGCCTGGGCCGCATTAATCAGCCACCCCCTCTCTTGTCTCTCCGGATCAGTAACAGGCTTATGAAATTAGAAATCCAAATGGAGACAGTCAGGCAGTTAGACTCACCCAGGCCACATCCTTCGTAGCCTTTTATCTCACTGTACAGACTTGTGGAGCAGCAGGAGACTCTGTCTCCAGCGAACCCAATGAAACCATCTTGTTGCAAGTGCGTTTTAGTCCTGAGGACCCACATGCATTCCTCCTCGACCTCCAACCAGCTGACAGAGCGCTACCCACCGCTTCTGCCTACCCCCTCTAGCAAGAAGAACCCAACTACGACCCCCCCATTCTGACAGAAGGAAGAGGGAAGTGGGACTAGGGGGTCAGGAGTCTCTCCAGCATTGACAGAGATTCAGCCTTGACATGGGTTGTTAAGAGAGCTTTGGCCTTCCTTCTGCAGCTAGTAGGGGTCACTGACCTGGGAGCACAGCCACTACTGGGGAAGGAGGAGCCAGCTAGGGAGGATAAAGTAGAGATGGGAGGAGCCTGGGCGTCTCCCTTCTCCTGGCGGTCCAGCCAAGTGGCTGAGCAAAGCCGGTAACAGATAAGGGACTGGTCTTCCTGTGGCCTTGTTTATACAAGCTTAGGTCCTTGTTGGCTGGCTCCTGAGGAGGTGGGGGTAGGGCAGAAGGCCGTGTGGGGTTCCTGGATGAGGTTTCCATGCAGTTAGCCGAGGCCTTCAGGGCTTAGAGAATTCACCCCTCTTCCACCCCCCAGACTTTTATCCAGAAGCTGTCTAGCCAGAGGCTTGAACCCTTGGTGTGGTGGGAGAGGATCCCCAACCAAGGAAATGGCTGGTGTAGTAACTGCGTTTTTCCGGGTCTCTGGATCTGTGGGTCTCAGGACAATCGAGAAAGGATCTCCAGTCACAACAGATGATAACATGCTTACACTAACCCAGGAATGCCTCCTGCTGTGTCCCTTTGCCTCTCGGAAACAAGCCGAGTCTGCCGTGGAGCCACGTCTGTGGGCCTGGAAGTCTGTGAAAAGCAAGTACCTTATGCTGTGCTAAGGCTCAGCATGGAGTCAGGGCAGAACAAATCCAAGTCTGTCCCTTGCGGAGATTAAAGACAGAGAAATTATGATATGACTCACGGCCCAGTCAGGGTATGCCATGAAAGCCTTGCTGGGCTCCTAACCTTGGCAAAGATTATTTAGCAGAGCCGAGATGGAAGTGGACTTTTAAAGGTGGGCAGAACCACCACCCGGTCACCTGGGGTCCAGTGACAGCTCCTCCCGAGCAGAGGGAAGGGAGACCCGTGAGGTGAGGAAGTGTGTGAGGTTCTAAGAAGCAGAAAGGAGAGCACGGGGTTGGGAGGAAGGGCGGCAGAAAGGGGACCCGGGGGGGGGGGGGAAGAGAGAGGCAGCAGTAACACACTTCTTGGAACAGGAAGGAGATGAGGGACCCCAGGAGACCGACTGTTCTCTGAACACATGTGTGGAGCTCTTCTCATGTGGGGACTCCTAGAGCAGGGGCCTGTCTTTTTCACCTGGCGGTCCTTCCTTGCCAAAGCTTAGCAGATGGTGTGTTCTGTGGCCGGGACCTGGCTGGGTCTGAGGCGGCAATGGCCTGGAGCAGGACGGGTGGGAGGCGAGCTGAGCACGGAGAGGCAGTCCATCACACAGGGTGCTTCCCTCTGCCTCTGCCCACTGTCCCTGCCCCACCCTCTAGGGCGCAGTGGGGGAGGTGCTACAACTTCACAGACAACCAGCTCTACCCTTCCATGTCCCTAAGATCATCCTCAAGCCAGGCTGGCCTCCTTCCCTGTTTTCCTCCCTACCGCTAAATAAAACAGCTTTGATCCTGGTTCTTCATTGACTTTCTGACACCCACACATAGTAGGCCCCTTTGTTGGGTTAGACATTGAGAATAAGGGACCAAGGCATAATATCAGACTGTTGGGGTTACACTCCCTAGCTGAGCGACCTTCAGCAAATGTCTTCATCTCAGTCTCCTTACCCAGAAAGCTGGATTCCATGGCAACACGCTGAGTAAGTGGTCCATGGGTGTTAGCTGCTGCTGTTGATGTGTGTCCGTTGGTCACTCTGGGAAAAGAGATTGCTGAGGACTTTTTATTTTTTTGTTTTGTTTTGTTTTTGTTTTGTTTTGTTTTGTTTTTTGAGAAAATAATGCAACAATGAAAAGATTGCCACTCCAATAGCAAGACTTTACGTTTCATATCCATTTCCAGTACTTACGGAGATCCTAATCTCAGAATCCAGACTCTAGAGAACTCTCTCCTTTGATCTACTCCACCAAATCAGCAGATGACTGTGACTGTGGGATCCACCCTCGCACCCAAGCTGAGGATAAGAGCCCTGGATTTGTATTTCTCCTCACTCCTCTATGCCTTGCCTGCCGTAGATCTGGGAACCTGTTTCTCCTCATCTGTTAAATGGGAGTAGTAGTGTGAATATGGGCAAGGAGCCCAGCACATCAGAAAGGATTAGGAAACGCTAGTTCCCAGCCCCTCCCTTGGATTTAGTATGGGGTGCGGAGAATGGGAGGGACCTAGGGATGGGGGACACCAAGCTGGCCCAAGGCCTCCTACCTCCCACTTCCACACAGTGATGTCCCCAGGACACCTAAGTGAACAGAAGACCCCATCTGCTCTAGGAATAGGGGCCAGCCAGCCTGTGGTTTATTTTTCTGATACTTCAGTGAGAAAGGTGGGGGCGTGGGAACCCCCATAGTTTCATGAAGGATGGGAGCGGAGGAAAGCCTGACCGGGGAGCTGCTGGGGCCTCTGTTGTTGGGGTGGGCTGGCATTTTGTTGGGGAGAGGGGCCATGGGCTTATGTGGGTAGGGTGAGCCAGGGACTGCAGGGTTCATGGGGAGTTCAGAAAGAGCCAGGCCCTGGGAGAGAGGCCACTCTGATTAAGGGGAACTCATTAAAGGAGGCTGGTGGGAGCTTCCTGGCTAACCTGGCCGAGTTACCTAAGAAACTCCCTCCGCCCCCCTGCCCCCCACAGACCGCTTCCATCAAATGCCAGGGAACATTATGTTAATGACGAATAATTGCCTAGGCTCGGAGAGCGTTTGGGAAGCCACGGCAATCTAAAATAGTATTTTAATTTTTATGTGTATGAGTGTTTGCCTGAACATATACCTGTGTACCACATGCATGCTGTGTCTGTGGAGCTCAGAATGGGTATCGGAGGCCCTGGAACTGGATTAATAGACAGTTGTAAACCTTTGTGTGGGTGCAGGGAGTTGAACCCCATCTTCTGGAAGAGCAGCCAGTGCTTTTAACAGCTAAGCCATCTCTCTAGCCTCAGTCAGGGCATTTTAAAATATTCCTTGTCTATTTCTAACTTCACAAGGAGGCAGCATAAGAGAGGCACCAATGCTGTCTCACAGGTAACCGGACTGAGATTTGAAAGGCTGAGGAGTGGCAGGTGTCATTTCTGCTGTCCAAGAAGCTACAGCTGATAGGTGAGTGGGAATCCCAGGATTGTCTCCATTATTATTGCTATGATAATGTTATTTTATATATTTATATATTATTTATATTCATCTGATTTTATTTATTATAATTATTGCTATTATTTTTTGTGAGTCATAGCTGCCCTTAATTTCTCCATGCGACTAGGGCTGGCCTTGAACTTCTGACCATCTTTCCTCTACTTCTTGGGTGCTGGGACTGTTAATATGTGTTATGTGCCACTTCTCTTGACTTTTTGTTTTTTATTTATTTATTTATTTATTTATTTATTTATCTATCTGTTTACTTAGAGTCAGACTCTTTCTCTGTAGCCTAGGTTAGCCTAGAACCCACCACATAGCCCAGTCTATTCTTGAATTTGCTTCAGTCATCCTGCCTCAGACCCCTGGATGCTTGGATTACAGGCACTGGCCACCATACCTGGCTTCCATTACACTTTTTTAAAATAGAAGTTTGGCTTTATTCCTTTGTAGATCCATTGGTTTTGCTTTTTGCAGTCTTGGGAAGTGAATTTCCATGTGACAGGGAACTCCTGGGTGCTAGCACCCCTCAGAGGAAGAGCACAGATGCAAACAGAGCCTGGATGGAGAGCCTAGGACAGCGTCCTAGGAGTTAGAGCTGCTTGTTAATGGGTGACTAAGGGAGCCTTATGAAATCACACTGTCTGGGCATCAGCTGTCACTGACAGGCCTGGGGCCTCTCAGCCCTGGAGTCTGTATCTAAGCGATCACGCTAGCGAACAGTGAGCGTGGCCTTGGGAAGACAGCCTTCCGACCCTGGAGCCTTGGTCGGCTCATCCAGAAATGGGTGACGTCCATGTTTCCACCCTCCCCCACCTGACATTCCAATCAACTTTGCTGACTTTCTGTGTACAGGTTGGTGGAGCAAACATTTCCCAAATTCCTGGAAACCTGGCCAGCTCTGCCAGTACCGAACAGTGGCCCTGAATCTACCCGGTGCAGTTGCTGGGCCCCAGGCTCATCCTCTGTAACACGTATTGAGTTGCTCTTCAGGGACCCTTCAGCTTGGGGGCTCATCTGGGAGGGGCTGGAAGAGGGGCCAGTGAGTAGGCTGCGGTTATAGAGGCCAACAGAAGGAAAGAAAGCCCCCAGTCTGGAGAAACCCAGGAGGGGAGGGCAGGGGCTAGGTTGGTGGGCTAGTCAGGGTACCAGGTTAATCTGTCAGGCTTTCTTTCTGGCCTACCTTAGAAAAGGTTCCCAGGATTCCAGGGCTAACCTCTGAGGAGGCAGAAGTCAGCTACAACTCTTGCCTTGCAGGCTAGTGGGTTGTATGGTCTGCTGAGGTACTGGGGTCCCTTCTGTGGAGGCCAATAGCCAACAGAACCTGTCCTAGGTCAACCTGAGCTCTCCCTGGGCCACAGTATCTTTGCTATCTGATGCTTAGGTCCCAACATAGAAGAGACAGGCACAGTGCGCAGGCCGCCAGTGTTCAGAGTGATCTGCGGTGCTGTAGAGTAGCAGAGGGCGAGGGGGCACAGCAGGCATGGCATAGTGGTCAAGGCATTTTCTCTGTGGTCCATGTGGTCCTTCCCATTGGGCCATTGTCTTTACTGAATGAACTATCTCCACAGCCTGGGTCATTGCCTTTCTTTAAATAGATATAGAAATCCAACTGTAGCCATTTGCTTAAGGAAGACCCAGGACTTCCTTTCCATGGCCCAGGGCACATGTCTCCTGGGAGATAACAGGTCTGTTTCAGTTCTTCTTATTCGGTGTTGGTGACTCCATTTCCCTCTGTACCCAGGGTCTCTGGCTTGAAAAGAAGGGTCTCTTTGGCCACCCTCTCCCTTTGACCTTGTGAGGATGGATGTTGATGGGATACATGAGGTCGTGTCTGTCACAGCGCTGTGTGAAAGAAGCCCCAGGAATACGCCAGCTTCTTTAGTTGTTTTTGGATGTTTGAGGTATAAGGATATGCTCATGAGGTCCTGGCAACTATACCAACTCCAGATGGGACATGGTTAGGCTAGACCCGACTAGTCAGGAAGCCAGAAGAACAAGTGAACTTCCTTTTTATTTAAACCTTAACCACAGTACACATTCAGAAACAGAATTACCAGTTCTTAAGAGGCGGTTCACATCTCTTATCCAGTAGCCAGGGTGCTAGCGAGGACATTGACTTCTGACCATTGAGTTTTCTTGGGAAATGTCATTAGATTCATATAGGTCACTCTTGTT
Organism: Apodemus agrarius; assembly: GCA_964023405.1. NCBI lineage: Eukaryota > Metazoa > Chordata > Mammalia > Rodentia > Muridae > Apodemus > Apodemus agrarius. The sequence goes on from OZ030011.1 coordinate 43,234,547, forward strand.
AAAAAAATGCTACTGTTGAGCCATTTGTTCTCCAACCTCCTCCACAAGCTTAGTGCCCTCTGAGGTGGCGGGGTCACTGGTGGGGAAGCTTAAGAAAGGAGCTTCTCGGGCCGGGCGGTGGTGGCGCACGCCTTTAATCCCAGCACTCTGGGAGGCAGAGGCAGGTGGATTTCTGAGTTCGAGGCCAGCCTGGTCTACAGAGTGAGTTCCAGGACAGCCAGGGCTACACAGAGAAACCCTGTCTCAAAAAAAAAAAAAAAAAAAAAACAAAAACAAAAAAAAACCCAAAATTCAAAAAGAAAGGAGCTTCTCACAGCTGGAGGTCAAAGCCTTGAGCATAGAGTCTAAAGGTCCATCCAGCTGTGTTACCCAAGAAAGGCATAAAAGGACTCTGTTTCTCTCTATATAAACCCTGTGCCACAAAAGGAATAAATGGTGCCTTCTTTATGCCATCCTTTTGAGAACCAAACATTATCTAGAGTGTTAATGGCCTCGGGGAACATTCAGTAGCCGAGCAAATGCAAGAAGATGGGATGTGAGGGTAGGCCAAGAGGACAGGGAGCATGGACTTTCCTGAACACAGGTCCAGGTGGAGGTTCCCCTCAAGCATGGCCCCAACCACTTGACTGATGATGTCAGGGCAGGATGTTTGGCCCAGGCAGCGGCATTCTTTGCATTTTAAGAATAGAATAAGCCTTCCTTCCCTTAGAGCCCACAAACTAGTCAACGGTGGCTGCCCAGGGCTCAAAGGCCTTAGAGACCGGTGTGAGGAGCAAGGGTTGCTTCTGTGGTCAGTGTCCAGTGCTAAACTTGAGGCTTCTGATTTCCTGGAAGCTATGAGGTACACAGTCCAAAACAAAAACAAAAATTTTTTTTTCTGGACAGGCTTTTTGGTTGTCCTGGCCTCAGACTCACAGAGATTCGCCTGCCTCTGCCTTCCAAGTGCTGGGATTAAAAGTTTGTGGTACCACTGCTTGGCTCCAGAATACATTTCTTGAGTATCTTCAGTAAGGATGAGAGTCGTAGACAAGAGGCTTATGGCACTTCTAGCTCTGTGAACATGAACAGAGCGTCTGTCATTTGACCTCCAAGAGCCATGGCTCGCTCAGCTGGAGACAGGAGCTGTTGTGAGGATGACAGGAAGGGAAGCCGGGACACCCAAGTGCGTTGACACCCAAGGTCTCATAGGTGGCCAAGGGCGTGGGCCACACATACTCGCTCATATGTACTTCTGGGGTATATACGGAATGGATCTGTTACTCTGGAAGATGGATTGGCCCCTCCCCAGTTGCATACTGTTCTTGAAGAGTCCATATATACGGAGGCTAAAATGTGTCCAATGTGCTGGTTATGAGGTCTATAGTTTCTGCCCTGAAGTTCACTTTTGCTGACTTGGCTTCAACTTTATTGGTTGATCTTACTTTCCATATGCAGAGTTCTTACATATCTTAGTCCTTCCAAAACTAAGAAGCAAGAACGTCAGGGCAGCAAAATTTAAGTATTGGCTCTGCAGCTTACCAGCTGTGTGATTTGGACAAACTAATATCTCTTTCTCCATCTTTGGCATGTGTATGTTTGTGTAGTCTCTCTCTCTCTCTCTCTCTCTCTCTCTCTCTCTCTCTCTCTCTCTCTCTCTCTCTGTGTGTGTGTGTGTGCGCGTGCACGCGCACGCACATGTATGCACAAGCTCATGTGTACATGCAATATCTCTTGATGAACAGTGAGTTCACTGACTATAGCTGGTCAGCTTGCTCCTGGAAATCTTCGTCTCTGTCTTCTGAGTACTGGGATGGCCTGTTGTCATGACCATTTGCATGAGTTCTGGGAATCCGAACCCTGGTCCTTATACTTGTGTGGCCAGTGTTTTACCCACCGAGCCATCTCCAAACCTGCAATTCAGTTTTCTCTGTAGAATGGAGGTGATGCCACCCCATAAACTCGGTCTGAGGATTAGGTTACTGTCTTTAAAGCTTTTAGATGAATGCCTAGCACATGGCGGATGCTGAGCGCAGCAGGTGGCTTTAGGTGACTGGTGTCTCTGTGTCATCTCCTTTCTCCTGAGTCATTTTAGCATGCAGCCTGTGCACAATGTGTTGGTGTAACTTGACATTCTTTTTATGGTTCTCCCTGACCCCTTGACAGCTCATAAATTCCATACGTATAGAAGCTGTCCTGACGTGAGAACATGATAAGTCCCTGAATCAATTTCCTGTATGGAGGAACCAAAACCTGTCTACCTGGTTGTTCTTGGAAAGATGGAGCCTCTTAGGCCCAGCCCTACCTACCTGTATGCCCATTCTTGTGTATCTGCCTTCAAATGTGTCACCGTGAATAGAACTATTCCCATGACACATGAGGCAGAGGCTCTCTCGAGAACTGCTGGGATACTTTAGGGTTGTGGTTGTTGTCTGGTAGCTTTGGGGTGTCCATGACTATCTGAGGCTCTCATTCTGCATGGTAGGCAGGCCTGAGTCCATCCATATGTGTCTGCAAAGGATATGTAACTGACCAGCTTCTAAGTCCTTGCTTACTTTGTTATAATATGTTATTAATAAAGATGGAAAATAGAGATAGGATAAATAGAAATGTGAATCGGTTTTTGGCAACAGCTATCTTCCTGAAACCTGAGTAGACTGTGCAACTAAATGTGTATGTAGGTATGTTATATGTTTACCAAGAATCTTCAGAAGGTTCACATCTTGGATATCATCAGATCAGTTCTAGAAAACCATCTGTCTTAGGGTTTCATTGCTGTTAAGAGATATCATGACCAAGGCAATTTTTATTATAAGGAACAACATTTAATTGGGGCTGGATTATAGTTTCAGAGGTTCAGTCCACTATTATCATGGTGGGAAACATGGCAGTGTCCAGGCAGACTTTGGAGAAGGAGCTGAGTGTCTCTACATCTTGATCTGAAGGCATCCAGGAATAGTATCTTTCTCTTCCTCCCTGGGCAGAGCGTAAGCTTAGAATCTCAAAGCCTCTCATAGTGATACACTTTCTCCAACAAGGCTCATACCTCCTTAATAGTGTCACTAGCTGTGGGCCAAGCATTCAAACATGAGTCTGTGGAGGCCAAACCTATTCAAACCACTACAACATCCTAAAGACGTGCTGTAGAACTTGCAAAAAATGCGTTCTGCACAAAGACATCTGCCTGGAAGCTATTTATGCAAAAACTCCAGGAGCAATGACAGTGCTGAGCATCTCAGATAAAGTTGTATTGAGATTATAGGAATGTCAGCTCTGGCGGTTTCCATCCTTTTATAGGTTTGTGAGTGGCTTGAAAAGTCAGAAGAATGAAGAGTCCCAGCCTCTGCCACAAGCAATTCTGATTTAATGGGTCCGGGATGGGGTCCAGAAATCCATATTTTCAACATGCCCTATATGACTCTACTACAGATGTTCTGTAGATCAACATTTGGAAAACTGATAAACTTGATGGGATTTTGCCATCATGGAAAACGATGTTTATAGAAAGATTACAATAGTGCGGAGGAATGTTTTATAAATAAAAAAGTATGTAAAATTGTATATGTTACTCTGTATCCAATTATGAAATAGTTATATAAAGTAAAGTAAAAATATACAAAAGGGTAAACAGAGGTGGCCTCAGGGTAGTTGATAAATGGAGATTTGTTTCTACATTTCCAAAAGTAAATCAAAAAATAGAAAAAGCCCCAATCCATAGGAGTGGAAAAGTTGCTTAGTCAGAATGTGCTTGCATGAGGACAAGAATGTAACCCGCAGAATCTGCATGAAAAAGCGAGGCGTGGTGGCCCAGGCTGGTAAGCCTGGAGTTGGGAAGGTGGAAACATGTATCCCTGGTGCACGATAGCCAGGTAGCCTAGCCAGAGTGATCCTGTCGCAAACAAACAAAAAAACAAACAAAAGAAAACAAAACAAAACCAATCCAAACAAACAGGATGAATGCGGGATGCAGCCTGGGGAAGGGCTCCTGAGGTTGACCTCTGTTCTGCATATGCATGTGTACATGCATGTTCACACACACATCCCATACACACACTGTACACACACATCACACACACCACATACTACATACACCACACACACACCACATACTACATACACCACACACACATACACAGCACATAATACACACACCATATACCATACACACCACACACACAAACATATTACCATACACATATCACCGCACACACATCATCACGCACACACCACACACACACACCACCATACACACACACACACACACACACACACACACCACACATCCCATCCCCCTACCAGACACACTTATACCATACACCATAACACACGTACACCCCACATGCCACACACACACACACACACACACACACACACACACACCACATAATAAACTGGGCGTAGTGGCAAACATCTGCTACTGCTTGGAAGCTGGAGGTAGGAGAATCAGAACTTCAAGGACAATCACAGCTCAACACTGAGCCAGCCTGGACTACACGAGTCTCTGTCTCAAAACAAAACGAAACAAAAACCATAAACCTGCTACTTGAAAACATATTTTTTTGAAGCAAATTAAATGATGTTTTATTACCTTATTTCCTGGATTTATATGGGGGGGAGGTTTCATTTTCTTTGTAAATAATCTGAAACTGGCCTACATTGTTCCTACATTGGAACGTCTTCAGTTTGGCCCCAAGTCCCCATGGAAATGCTCCGGTACGCAGCTGCACCCCAGAGATTTTGTAAGCTTTCTGGAGTTCTAGAAGGGCACAACCATCCCTTTTGTTCTCAATCAGATGAAACAAACTCTTAGGGACTGACAGCTTAGCAGTAAAACGTGAGCTTAGCATGTACAAAGCCTGGGTTCGGTCTCCACCAACAATAAACAAAGAGTAAGTAAACATACATATATGTGCACACATACATAGTAAATAAGCATTGAAGAATCTTCTTTCTCTCTCTCTCTCTTTATTTCTCTGTCTCTCTTTGTCTCTCTCTCTGTGTCTCTCTTTCTCTTTTTGAGACAGGGTTTCTCTATGTAGCTCTCGGTGTCCTGGAACTCAGGTGGGTCTCAAACTCAGAAATCTGCCTGCCTCTGCTTTCTGAGTGCTGGCCTTAAAGGCGGGTGCCAACACCACCTAGCTCTTTTTGTAAGATTCTTTAGATATTACAACTTGTATAGGATAAGGAGACCTTGCCTTAAGAAGTTGAACATAAGAAAACCCAAATCATTTTCTGAAAGAAGTGTGGATTGCAGGAACCACCATATGCAGTTCACTGTGGCCTAAAAAGTGGAGATGTGTTGCTCTGGGGACAGAGCTCTGGGGTGGGGCATCAGCACTGTCTCTGTCTGCTTGCTGTGAGGGCATTTCTCCTTAGCTGTTTTCTGCATGTCTTCACTCTGTAAAGGGCAATATTTAAGTCTCTTCTTGGGAGGATACTACTTCATGATCAAGACTTCATCTTGATTATCCCATTAAAGACCCTATCAGTCAGTAAAGTGTTCCATGTGCCAACAAAAGCACCTGAGTTTGGATCTCCAGCATTCCCATAGAGGTGGGTCATGGTGGCCAGCCTCTAATCGCAGCCGCAGGGTAGGGAGAGGGGCTTGGGGCCAGGAGGTGGGGCTGAGGAGCACAGGAACAGGATATGGCTGTTTGCAGGCCAATAAGGCTGGTCAGTCAGATTGGCCAATCAGGCTAGCCAGTTAGGGAGTTCCAGATTTAATGAGAGACCCTACCTCAAAAAATAAGGTGGAAAAGAAGGAGGAAGCCCTTACATTGACCTCTAGCTCCACATGTTCACTCTGTCACATGTCCATGTACATACAAATACCTTAAATGATCTTTTCTCTACGTAGGTGTGTGTGCGTGTGTATGTTGTATATATGTGTATATATATATATATGTGTGTGTGTGTGTGTGTGTGCGCATGTGTATGTTTATGCTGTGTGTGTATTGTATATGTGTCTATGTTTATGTGTGTGGTGGTGTATGTGTGTGGTGTGTATATGTGTAGTGCATATGTGTGGCATGTATGTGTGTGGCGTGTATGTTTGTGGTGTGTATGTGTGTGGTGGGAATGTGTGTGGTATGTGTGTGGTGTGTATGTGTGTGGTGTGAATGTGTGTGGTATGTGTGTGGTGTGTATGTGTGTGGTGTGAATGTGTGTGGTATGTGTGTGGTGTGTATGTGTGTGGTGTGTATGTGTGTGGTGTGTAGTGTGTGGTGTGTATGTATGTGGTTTGTATGTGTGTGGTGTATATGTGTGTGTGGTGTGTAGTGTGTGGTGTGTATGTGTGTGGTGAATAAGTGTATGTGTGGTGTGAATGTGTGTGGTATGTGTGTGGTATGTATGTGTGTGGTGTGTATGTGTGTGGTGTATAGTGTGTGGTGTGTATGTGTGTGGTAAATAAGTGTGTGTGTGGTGTGAATGTGTGTGGTATGTGTATGGTATGTATGTGTGTGGTGTGTATGTGTGTGGTGTGTATGTGTGTGGTGAATAAGTGTGTGTGTGTGGTGTGAATGTGTGTGGTATGTGTATGGTATGTATGTGTGTGGTGTGTATGTGTGTGGTGTGTATGTGTGTGGTGAATAAGTGTGTGTGTGTGGTGTGAATGTGGTGTGTGTGTGTGTGGTGTGAACGTGTGGTGTGTGTGTGTGGTGTGTATGTGTGTGGCATGTAAATGTACATGTATGTGGTTTCTGTGTGCATTGTGTATGTGTGTGGAGGTTATGTCAAGCATCTTCCTCTGTCACTGTTCTACCTTATTCTTTTGAAGCAGGGACCGTTGATCAATCCCAGAACTCCCTGGTACATTTGGTCTCACTACTTTGCTTACTCCAGGGGTGCCCTGTCTCTGCCTTCTGAGATTAGAATAACAGGGAGACTGTCATACCCTCCAGTGTTTATGTGGGCTTGGGGGACCCAAACTTGTGTCCCTTTACTTGTGGGGGAAGTGCTTTAGCCTCTGAGCTGTCTCCCAGCCCTATTGTTTGTCTTGAGACAGTGTCTTATGTATCCCAGGCTGGCCCCAAATTTGCTATTTAGCCAGCCTTTTAACTAATTGCATACTTTTCTGTAAAAGATACATATGGTATATCACTTAATTATTCTCTTGCTAATTGTTGTTTATGTTACTTTTGTTTCTCAAACTATGATAGACATGAACACAATGAATATATCTGCCTAGTTGCCTTTGAGAGCTTGTGTGAATAGATACATACATGCAAAATAAGTTTTTATGTGCAAAATAACCGGGACAAAGGGGATTTCTATATATTTAAAATATTGATACATTTGGTAAACTACTCTAATAAGTGACGTCTGTAATTTTTAAGTTTATTACAGTGCTAACTAAGGCCTGTCACTTAGAGCCCAGGAGTGGGCACAGAGGGACAAAGAACCTTCTGTGCTTGTCCTGAGAGATGTGAATTTTATGACCCTCCCCTTCCCGGGGTCCAGGCTCCCCAGGATATCCTCTGATGTATCGGCAACTCCCTGGTGAGGCCACACCCTAGTCGCGCACCCTGGGGCCAGAGTGTCCCCCGTAGAGCTCGTCCTTTCCCGCGGCCATTGCTCACTCACCCAGCAGGCCTAGCTATGCTCAGAGATGAACACACCGATGAGAAGGGGTGAGGAGCTAAGTCTGGAGGACTTTGAATACTAAATCAGGGGATTTCCCCCATTAGGGCACAATTCCTTTGGTTACCCATAAAGAATTGGGTAATTGAGGCAGAAACATCAGAGGAATAAGACAACGAGCACACCGCAGACCTTCTTACGCCATCAACCATTTCCTTATTAAAAATGTTTTAAAAATAAAATGCAAGTTTAACTGCCATGAAAATGGTAGTCAGTTTCCCTTCCCTCCTCGGTTTATTCCGGGTTGTACTAGAAGGGTCTTCTTACAAAGTAATAAAATGTAAATGTGGCTTTTAGGTATGCTAATGCTTAGGTTGGCTGAGCACCAATTTCCCCAGCCGCCATGAGGGCTCTGAGGGGCCTAAAGGAGGCTCTGAGAACCCAGTGGGCATAGGGAGGAGAGGGGAGACCGAGGTCCCTAGCCTCGTTAGAGAACGTCGGGATCCCCAGAGGGGACCCTCAGCCTTGCTCTTGTTACTAGAAAGACTGGAGTAGAAAATAGTAGTCTTGCCCCCAGGGTCCCTGAAGTGCACAGCATGTAACATCTGTACCAAAAAAGTGTGATTGCTTCCCGTGGGATCACGGTCTCTTCCCTCCCCAACACTTTGGAGCCAAACCTAACTTGGCAATAAAATGTGACCTGGAGAGGCAGCTTGCAGTCTGCACTGAGTGTTTCTGACAAGACGGTTGCAGGACATGAAATGTGATGGTAAGGGCCTGACCTAAGCTGTGTGTGTGTGTGTGTACTCTGATTTGTGGCCACCTAGGAGTTAGAATGAGAGACTCTTAACTTGTATTCATAGCACTGTCTGGCAGACATTTACTTCTCAAACTACTCCATATAATCTTTATAGTGACCCTACAGGTCTGAGGTCCCATTATATAGATGAAGAAACGGAGACTCCCCCCCCCCCCCGACCCAAATAAATGAAGTTGTCATTAAGGCTGAACCTAAGATTGCACTGTCTGAGTAACAGCATCTAAGTAATGTCCTTGGTGAGAATGGCTTTAAAATCAAGCTGCAGGGTCAACATGGTGGCACTTACCTTTAATCCCAATACTCAACAGACAGAGCTGGGAGGAACTTGGTGAGTTTGAGGCCAGCCTGATGTACACAGCCAGTTCCAAGCCAGATAGGGCTACACGCGAGAGAGACCTTGTTTCAAAACAAACAGATAGACAGACAGACAAAACTCACAACAAAGCCAAAACCCCCAAATAAGCAACACAACAAAAAAGACAATCAAGACAACGATAAACAAACCCTCGTTGAAGAGGGAAGTCAGATGGGAGAGGCTCAAGGAGGGGCGAACTGGAGGAAGGGCGGGACTGAACCAGAAGTGGGGGTAGAAGGTGGCAGAGTGACATCTCAGACCAGGTAGATGGCCAGGGTTGGGGACTAGCGGAGGTCCAGACTTCTCAAGTGTAGAGTCCTGGAGAGGAGGTTTCGGTCTGGGCAGCACAGCCTGGCTCTCTAACCTGGCCTTTAACCTGTCTTGGTTTTCAGCCACTCATTCCCCTTTCTGCCCAAAGAGGAACAGCCAGAGAAGAAGAAAGATCCCCTTCGCCCACTCGGTGTGGCGGGAAGAGGAACCTGGATGGGATTTGGATTTTTTAAAGAAGAAATCTTGCTTTGGTGTGGTTCGATGTTGCTCTTCACTGCAGGTCTGACTGCGACCGCAAGCGGCTGCACCTCTGAAGGGACTCTTGGCAGGGACCTCTGAGGTTGGGGCTTCCCCCTCCCCAGCCTTGTGACTCCCCAGTTATCTCTAGAGGCACTGAAGAAGTCTTCAGGCAACATTGAAGTACCCGACACAAACATTCACCAAAAGCAAGCCCATGGGGAGAAGAAGGCTACAATCAACACGGGAGTTTCTTCAGAGACTGGAGGGCAGAGACAGATCATCTTTAAGAGTGTATTTGTCTTTTAGTTAGATGGTGGCAGTGCGTGCCTTTAATCAAGGCACTTGGGAGGCAGAGGGGCCTAAAGGAGGCCCCTCTGAGCAGATCTCTGAGTTCAAGGCCAGCCTGATCTACAGAGTGAGTTTCAGGACAGGTAGGACTATACAGAGAAGCCCTGTTTAGAAAAAAACAAAACAAAACAAAACAAAACAAACCAAAACAAAACATCAGCTTTCTAAAAACGTGGGCTGGATTCTGTTCTGGTCTTGGGTCTTTTTTGGCTTGTCTCCTCACTCTTCAGACCTCTCCCCCTTCTGCCACGAACAAGTGACTCCCCCACTCACATCCCTCCTTCCCTCCCCCTGAAAGCCTTCCTCCCCTTGGTCTTTCTTTCTTTTGAGCATGCTTGTGACCTACTGAGTTTCATTAGGGTTGTTTGCATCAGTGGGGGTGGGGGGTGATTTACTGAAGCGTGGGTAGCTCATTAGTGGCTCCAGGCCTGAAGAAAGTGACATCTTCTCCCCAGAGGTCATTAACGGTCGGGAGTCTGTCAGGCAGGGGTGGGTCCCCAAGATCTCCTTTTGAGATGAAAATTCGATGGACCCAGTGTTGTGCAGGTCTTGTATGGTAGCCATAGCTGCGGCTGAGTTCATGAGTCCACTATCCGTGTCCTGTCCAAAGGATGCCTTTTTGTGGCACACCTTCCTATCCTCCGATCCCTACACTCTTTTCGAGCCCTCTTCTGAGATAGTTGCTGCCGTTCGTTCCGAGTTTGGGGTCAATCTCTCTTCTATTACTTTCTCTTCTGTTACTTTGGGCCGCTCTCGAAGCCAGAGTGAAGTGGGGCTTCCATGGATGCTGAGAGGGCTATCAGGCACGAAGGCGGGGGGATGCTGCTGTCTGCTCATCACCTAGAACAGAAAATCTGCCTTCCTACCTGCTTCGATTCTGTTTTACTAGAGGGGAGGACCTGCTGCGTATCAAGGCGCTTTATTCCCACACTTCTCTGCTCTAGGCCATTCGAGAACAGCTCAAACTTCAGTGGCAAAGAAGCACCAAGTTTCAGTAGCATGAACAAGGACACGTGCTTTCTTGTTCTGATGATGGATGAAAATATCTTCCCTTTACTGGTGTTGCTACCCTGAATGTATCATCAGTTAAGGCTTGAGAGGATGGCGGAGGTAAAGTATCTCTTACCTGATTGGCTCAGGACTACTTGCAGTTCATTGGTCAGACTCATTCAGCTGCTCCTCCTCCGACTGCGAAGCATTCTGAGAAATTCAGGGGCTTCCCCTGATGTTTAGTGGGTGTGGATGGACACCCTTGCGTTTTCCTCATCTCTGAAATGGATGGTTGAACTGGGTAACCTACCTCCAAGAAGGTACTACTCTTGCGTTCCAGGATGGTGTGAGCAAAGGCTTAACACCTAGTCAGGTGACAGTGTTCCGGGCGATCGTTCCTGTCCTAAATAGCAATTTTATTTCCTCATTCCTTCTCAGACCCTCTCTGAATTCTTTTCCTTTTGAAACACCCCCTTGAACTTCCAAGTCCCAAATATTTCCAGCCTGTGAGATCAAACAGCCTCAAGTGTCACCAGATCAATGCAAACATTTTCCTTTCTGAAAGAAAGGGGACTTTTCTTGGAGCAGGACAGACATGAAGTGCTGACAGCCAGGCTGCTGCAGACTGGGACCACTTGGAACCACCTGGGACCACCTGGGACCACCTGGAACCACCTGGGACCACCTGGGACCACCTGGAACCACCTGGCCTAGGGCTCCACCTCCTCTTTGGCATCTTTACAAGGAAGCTAGAAACAATTCTAAAAGATTCCCTCATTTGATTTCTCCCTTTTCTTTCTTTGTTTCTATCCCATTCCCAAGTGTGGTGAAATCGACATCGATCCCTAGTGTGTGTGTGTGTGTGTGTGTGTGTGTGTGTGTGTGTGTGAAGGTGAGACAAAGATGTGTGTGTAGCTGGCACAATACGTGCCTGTGATCCCAGGAAAGTGGCAGGATGAAGCAGAAGGATCATGAGCTTGAGGCCAGCCTAGGCGATTTTGACCTTCTCTCCAGATAAACGTATGAAGGGATAAGGTACCTCCGCCATAGCTTGCTTGCCAAGGCACTCCAGGGTCGGTCTCCATTACAGGGATGTGTAACTTATGCACACTGGAGAAACACTCTCCTATTTGACAGAACAGGAATGTGCCAGAGTCTCAGTATTCATGCTTCAGAAGGACATTTGACAAACTCACAATCTCAGGAGGAAGGACTGAGGCCTAGCCATGCCTTTGATAGCATTATGTCACATGTTGTCACTCTGACCTCAGACAGATTCCAGTTGTGATAACTAAACTTCTGTCTTCCTCGGGAGTCTGTAATGACCCCACCCCCCACCCCTGGAATCTCTGTTCTGTCAGAAGAGATCCTTCTGTGTTCACCACAGCCACACTCATGGCCTCTACAGGAACGTCGGAGGCCTCTGGGCATTGCCATTTTAAAGAAATACCCTGCATAGCCTGTCAGCTGGGCACCTCCCAACTGTGTCAGAGGCTAATGGACTCCAGGTGATCTGGTAGGCTCCCAGTGTTCCTCAGCTGCTAGGAATTCCTGGACATTCTCTTTTATTAAGAGGAGCCGTCTAAGGCTCTCTCCTTGAGCAGGGTGATCCAGCTTTGGTCAGTAAAGCATGCAGAAGCTGATGTTCTGTGACTTTTGCGCTTGGTCATACAAGACCCCACAGCTTCTGTCTGGTTCTCCTGGAATGCATGTGGGGAACCCAGATGCCATGCTACAAGAAGTCTGAGGTACTAGGACAGGCCACAAGCAGTTCTTCAGGCCCGGGGGAACCAAGTGTCTGAATCAAGGAGTTCTGAGACAGTGCATGAAGAAGTCTATATCTAAGTCTAGATTCCATTATTTGACCCTCCTGGTGACATGGTTGAGGGAGAGGGTTATCCCTGCAGGGCCCTTTGCAAATGTCTGCCTCTGGAGTCTATGAATAGGAGAAAATGAATAGGTCTGCTACAGCACCCAATTTGAGGTAGTTTACTGCACAGCCATTGATAACTGAAAAACTATCTCGTTCTTCAGCCATTAATACAAGTGTGGATGGGGTCAAATGTCAACTTTCAGGAGAGAAGTCTATAGAGCTCATGTCTATCCAGCCCTCTAATGACAATGTAGAGGGTTCAAGAACCACCCCATCAAGTAGGACAGCAGAAGAATTATTGGGAAATTGCGGGTGTTACAATCGGAGCTAGGGAAGCGGGGCACAGGAGGAGGGCAGTTGGCTGGATGGTCAGAACCTAGGTTCTCCCGCCTGCTGGCCCGGCTCTCCCGGCCAAGGCCTGGCCTCTCACCCAGTTCCTTAGGAGTTTACATGCTTCGGCTTCGGCTTCGGCTTCGGCTGTGTTCTCCAGGACACTCTGAGCATCTCACACCCGTGGAGGCCTGTCATTCTGTGGCCAGTTGACATGGAAACGCACCTCTGTTGTTCTGCATGAAAATCAACCCCTTACCAACTTTTCAAGTTTCTTGTTATCATCTGGTCTCCTCTGTAGGCTCAGAAATCCTTATTGGGACAATTATATTTACAACCCAGCCATCATGACCTCTCTTGAGATTGCTCCAAGCGTCTCTCCTAATTCTTAGGGCCCCTCTTTTATAACCAGAGGGGAAAGCCTAAGTACATAGAGCCCAATGCCACGCTCGTCTGATGCCTTCCCTCGGCCTCTCTGCTCGGATTCCTGTTTATCAACCATCTGCATCTCTCCTGTGTCCCTGGTATTTGTAGTTTATAGAACACCACCATGCCCCTTATCTCTGGCCATCAGTCCTCCTCAGTGATCTCGTTATTTCCACTGATTCAGGTGAAGCTGGGCCGGCTGTGGTCTTTATTTAGATCATCTTTATTATACCTGTGGGTAGGTTTTGTAAGCAGGCCTTAGCACAGGTTGACTTGTGGGTTTCCTTTTTAAAAGGTCAGTGTGAAACAGGAAGTGTGACTAAGAGTCTTCCTCCATGAAACCTCATTTCATTAGCTGGAAAAGGCGTCTGTCGTTGTCAGCCCCCCCATCCCCACCCGCACTTACTCACGGCCCTAAGAGAAACATTTCAATACAGCACATATTTCCCAAAACACTGGAACGTGCAGACTAAGTCTCATGTGTGCGGTGAGTAGTTATTTATCAGGCTTGCTCTGTCTGTGGTCCCATTCTCACGCCAGCTCCTGGAGCAGCCAGCACATTCTTTATAGAATCCAAAGACAAGCAAATACTCGAGAGATCTGGGTTGAGCCGTGGGGACTACAGAGCCCAGGAGCTGGGGCATCGGGCAGTGCTCATCCCTGGAAGGGCAGAACCAGAGTGGGAAATAGTATCATCCACTGACTCTCAGCTACAGATGCCAGAATCTACCGCATGTGTCTTTCAGCATCCGCAAGGGCCTCTGCATATTTTTTCTCTTGGGACAGTGGGGCCAGGATCCTGGGCAATTTAGTCTAAGATTCCTGGTTGGGAGATAGAAGTTGCTGTCCTTGGACTTCCTGGTTTGTAGCCTACCTTTCTTCCTCTCTTTCCTTTCTTCCATAAAATAGAATATTAATACTTTCCCCATAGGGTTATTCTGAAGTGAAAATAAGTGAACACACATGAAACTCAGAAGGCAGCCTTCCTGTGCAGTGCTCCGTCAGAGCTCGCTATTATTATTCTGGTGGGTTGGTTAGCTTTCTTCCATTCTATTCAACTTGAAAAGAATCTGGCACCAGCCAAAGCCTTTGCTCTGAACATGGCACACTGAGGCTCCACCCTAGCCCTGGCCAGTCTCTCAACAGTCAGCTCTTTCTTCAGAGCTAAAAGAAATTATGTAGATGATCCAATGCAGAGTCAACACTCGTGTGTGTTTGTGTGGGGATGGGTTTTTTTTTTTTCTTAGTTATGACACGCAGCAGCAAGCCCACCTCTGAGACGGTCTATCTCAGAGCTGTGAGTACGATCCCCCGAAGACTTTTTCAGTGTCTGTTCTGGCCACTGACGCTCCTAACGGGAGTGTGGATGGAGGGTCAGGAGCCGGGGCTCCATCTGCTTGATCACATGCATGGAGGGAGTATGAGATGCTGGGACTGGGGGCCGCAGCCCAGTTCACGTGTTCTGAGTGCCGGACTGACTTCACCTTCCTCTCAATGCCTTTGTTGAGAAATTTCTCTGGTTTAGATGTGAACCCTAAGAGGCTCATGGACACTTCTGTGTTTTGGGTTGCTTCATTTTACACAATAGTTTTCGGGGGCATGGGGGGGAATGCAGCCTTTTCACAACAGAGGAAGGCTAGACTGCTGCAGAATGGGGTGGGGAGTGGGTCAGCAGGATTGGGTACTAGAGGGTGAACCGGAGGTGTGGCTGCTGAGAGCAGGAAGAACCCAACAGGGCCAGGCTTCCCTGCTGTATACTCCTAGGGCCAGTGTGAACCACTGGGTTCTGTGTTAGACCCCCAACTGTCTGCATATCTGGATCAGAACTCTCCTCCGCAGGAGAGGGAAGGAGGTGTTTCCCAGCACAGACACAGTCTTTGCACTATTGTCTTCAACGCTCTTGATCAATGGCCGTGGTTGGCTGACTTGGTGTATAAGTGAAAGCATTGATGGTTGCTTGGCAATGTATTCGATTCCTACAGGGGTCAGAATAATGTTTCAGTACCTTATGGATCTGTGCATAAAATTCACTTCATCTTAAGACAAGTAGCAGAACTTTTTGTTTGTAAGAAAAAATGTTTATTGATTTCTACTCATGTGCAATGAAGTAAAATTTCTGAACAGAAACTGGTTTTTTTTTTTTGAGGGTAAGCTTTGACATGGGGTTGCTAGGTATTTCCCACTTACCAATCTAGTATTTTAATGCCTTGGTCTCCCCCAGTTTCTATTTTTATTCCAGAGTTTCTTGTGCAGATCTTTGAAGAAACAGCAGGGGGAGAAAAGCAGGTGTTGGTGTAGGGCCTTGAGCTGGGAAGATGTAGACCTTTGCAGATTTCCACGTTCCCCTCGCCGCCCCGCCCCCCATCATCTGAGCTTGAGAAAAATGGCTCTCAGCAGCCCGAGCGGCCCTGGAGCAGCACCGGTTTCTGTAGCCCCTTGCTCCCAGTCCCTGGTTTCAGTGAAGATGTGCAGAAGTGGGAGCGTTCTCCCTGTAGGCCACACTGCGGCTCTTTCCCAATTAGTTCCTCCAGGGAACAAAGCCTTATTTCTTTCCTCTCTTAGTTCCCAGGCACTGTCTGGGGGTGGGGGGTGGGGAACAACCCCTTGGCAGCTCAGGGGTTAAAGAGAAAACACAGCAAGAGGGGGAAACAAGCCAGACAGCTGCAGCGGCTCCTCAGAGCCCACTCTAGGCTAAACAGAGGCCCCAGCAACTCCTTGGAGACTTGAACCCTGGGCGATGGAATTTTCCCTTGCGTGGAGGCTATTGTCCTCTGGAAAGGGCCAGGACCAGAGAAGGGCCTGGGGAGCATGGATTCCCCCAAAGTGGCAGCCAAGGAACTCCTGAGAGCCCAAGGGCTCTGTCTCACCCAGCTGGGCTTGGGTGAAAAAGCAACTGGGGTGCAACCCACCCCTCCTCCTTGAGAAAAGGGGGGCATTGTGGGAGGGGGGGCTGCTCTAAAGGTCTGGGCACCAGTTGTTGCCCTACCCCTCAGTCCCAACCAGCCAGTCACTGGAACAGAATGAAAGGCTTGGTTCCCTTGGCAACCAAAGGGTCTATGGGTTTTCACAGAGTACAAGATGGCTTGGGGGAAAGACGGGAGGTGGAATTAGGAGTGGGGAATGGAGGAGGGGGCAGACAGGGAGGGGCGGCCTGTTTACTATAGATGTTTGAGTTTGACTCTCAAGGGACGCTTTTGTAGGTTCTGGCCTGGGAAATATAGGATGCCCGGAGTGTAGTGAATGCTCTCAATTCTCAATGGCGGCTTAGTTCTGAGGCACCAAAATGGTCCGTAATAGGAATGAGTGTGTGTGTGTGTGTGTGTGTGTGTGTGTGTGTGTGTGTAGGCCTCTTGTGGACCTCAGGAGCCGCATGGAAGACCCCACCTTCAGAGGTAACTAGGTAGGCCCTCTGTTACAGCCGGGGCCCCTGAAGGTGCCGAGCGGGGCTCAAGCTCATCGAGAACTATTTGTGAGGCTGAGATTAGAACAGCAGGCGCCTGTCTCCCGGCCTGATCTCACTGGACCAGACAAGGCTATTTTTAATATCAGGCAGAAGAGTTGTTGAAACGTGGACAAAGAGCAGAACCTGGCCAACTTTGTCTCGAGCACTGGGCTTTGTGAGAGGGGCTTAAATGCTGTCCACATGGTGGACGGAAGAAGCATTGAGGCTCTCTGTGAAGGGCAGGAGACTTGGCCCTAGGACTTTAGGCTGAGAGGTGAACATGTCCATAAGAGTGCAGAGGGAGGTACCTGAGATTCTTGGTGTGACCCTCTCTGGGACTTTAACCTGTGTGGCTCTGACCTGGCACTGGCAGACAAACCTTCTCTAATGTCTCTGAAAGTGTGACATCTTCCAAAGGAGACTGAAGGTGCGCGGTGAAGAAGAAAATGCACAAGCAGTGTAAATTAGCACACTACTTAGGAGTTTTAAAAATATGTGTGTACACACACACACACACACACACACACACACACACACTGGGCTCGATGGCACAAGCCTGTAATCCTAGTATTCTGGTGGTAGAAACATCACAATCAGGCCATCCTTGGCTCAGGGCCATCTGGGCTCTATGAGAACCTGTCTTAAAAAGAAGAAAAAAAAAATCAAAACCAAAGTCAACCTTCCTATTTTAGACAGACAGATCTTAGAGACAGTATATGGGGCTCCTGGCTGCTTCTGGAAGCTTCTGCTTCCATCAGAGGCCCTGGAAGAGGAGGTGGGGTGTGGGAGGTCACTATGTTTTTCCTGAGAGTTGACTGGGGCCATCACTCTGAAGTACTTCCTGTCACCAGGTCAGGGTGGGTACTATCTGAAAGACACAATTTGAGGAAACCTAGAGGGCGGATTCTAAGATGAGGAAACACCTGGGCGGCAGGGTTCTGATAAGGAAGCAGTCCTGATAGGCCACCAGAGCTGCTATGTGTGTGTGACCTATGGCCAATCAGAAGTCAGCCTGCCTTAATGAGTATCATCAAATAATAATAATCATAGGCAGATCAAGGACTCACGTATCACCTAGTTATAGTATTTGTCTGTTTGGAAAACACAGAGAATGACATCCCAGGGGAAAGAAATTAACAGGAGGACAAAGGTCATCTTGGCTCTTTCGAGAAGTGCATGGGCCTCACATCGCTTGTGTGCAGATGAGAAGTCTGGGTGGTTAACTAACTTGAGCAAGATCACATAGCTCAAGGTGGGGAGGACTGGGCTTGGAATCCCTCCTGACTATCTTAGATCTGTACAACAGCCTATTGTCAATCACAAAGGGCTTTCAGATCTGAAATCGCCCTTAGCTCCTCCAAACTGCTTATTAAGGCAACGTATTATTCCCATCCGCAGCCACAGCAGCTGAAGGTCACGGAGTACAGATCACAAGACCAGTGTGTGGTAAAGCTCTGTCTGCTCTGGGGCTTTCTGATTCTAGGTTCATAGGCCCAAGAAGAGTGGAGTGTCCCCCAACCACTCATTTGTGTGTTCGTTTAGACATTCAGCTAGCATTTGCTACGAACCCACCGTGAGCAAAGCACAGGGTTAGGTAAAGCAGAGTCCGCTCTCCGGCAGTCAGGAGACATTTTCTGAGTTCAGTGTGTTGACTGATTCAGTTCGCTCCCAGAAACTGTTATAACTTTAACCAGGGGATAAACACATTAAGAAAAGTTCATCACAAACACCCCCAGGTCACATCTTACCCTTTACGATTCCCAGAATAACTCAACAAACTTTAGCTGAACTCACGGTGACCCCTCCCCCCCCCCAAGAGGGACACTTTTCACACCTGGAGGCCAAGGCTTCCTCTGGCTGTTCATATTTGTGTACCAACCCCCAGGCCAGCTTGCGAGCCTGTCTCCCCTACTCCTCACAGTCTCTATTGTGAGGGCCCTCCTATGGACCAACTTCCTCCCATATCTGATTTCATGACCCAGCTACTTCCTGAACAGCAACTGGAACATTTATCTGATGCCTAAACTCATGCGGGCCAAAGTTAGTGTGCACCAGTCAGGTTCCTGCTCCACTATCTGCACAGGACCATGTATTAAAAGTGATTTTTTTCCCCACATGGAACTGCCACGGGGAAAGACCTGTAACGGATGAAACCACAATTTGTGCAGGGAGGTAGAAAGCACTTGAAAACAAGAGGGCATGGTTGTTGTCCCAGAAAAGCTGTCAGGCTGGGGAACAGTTTTCATGGCTGTCCATGTGACCCAACATTCATTAAGCCCCTTGGGTCCAGCTGTAGGGTGAAGGGGTCCTCACGAGGAAAATGGAGGTGCTAAGGAATGCTGGGGCCAGTCTGTTTGGGGTGTGTGTGGTTTGATTTAGGCATCTATTCCACTAAGTCAGGAGGAGCACTCTTCCATGACGTGGTACTGAACTTATTTGGAGCCTACGCGTTGGAGATAGGACCAGGATGAGGCTCTTCCCAACCTGGGAACAGGCTCTGGGAGAGAGAGTTTCTGTGTCAAAAATTAAATAATTATGTTTGCATTTATTATGAGCAGGTGAGATGTTTTATTGGTCTGCAATTAAAATTCAATGGAATGTATCTTGTATCTTGTCTGGTAACCCCACCTCCTAGCTGTGCATACCCCCAACTTTGTGAACTTATTTTTTATTCCCTGCCAACATGAATTAGCTTGGAAAAGAGTTTTAAGGTTCATTATCTTCTGTGTGAAACAGCATCATGATCAGTTTTTACTTCTCTCCTCATACATTTCAGAAAATGGTGTTTGTTTGGTTTTCGATACTTGTTTTCTCTTTAATTCTACAGAGGCCAATGATGACATTTGGACTCCTTAATAAATATACACTAAGCACACCAGACAGTTTTTCCCCCCATAGCCAACTTACACACACCTCCCATCTTTTTGGTTGCCTTTCCTCAGGTCTGTTGATAATGATTTCAGGGTGTCTAATAACCACGCATGGCACTAATCCAGGAATGAAAATCCAAGGAGATTATATATGTATCGTAAGGAAAGCGAGACAGGCCCCCTTCCCTCCCTACTCATGCTAATGTTGGTTTAGACGTAGTGTCTGTACAGCACACACAAAGGTAATAAAGGCCACGAGACAGCCTATGCTCATTTGACAGAATCTCTGAAGTAGGTGTATTTTGCTTTTCCCATCTTGATTTGTATATGTGTATGGTTTGCTTTATTAGTTTAATAACAAGTCAGTAAAAGATTCTAGAGACTTGGAAGGGCATGCCAGTGAGACAAGCCATAATTTGGTCTTGACAATGCATTCATTTCAAGAGAAACTGCAGTGAGGGCAGTGGCTGTCTTAGGAGGGTGAAGTTTTGGCTTTTAATTTTTATTTATTTATTTTTAGTCTTTTGAAAAAAGAATTAACAATTATGTGTATGTGTGTATGTGTATGCCTCTGTGGGGCTTATGAGCATCGTTTGTGGCCAAAAGAGCGCACTGGATCCCTGGGAACTGGAGTTGTGAACCACCTGATGGGCGTGGAACTGAGCCCGCAGAGCAGTAATTCTTCTTAACTGCTGAGTCACCTTCAAGCTCCTTGGTTAGGACTGTTTTGGAGACAAGGTTTCACCTTCAACTCTGGAGCCAGCACCACCATATATGTCAGAATGACTACTTTTATTAATCTTTTGCCTGCCAAACTTTTTGTGGTACAATTGTCTAATTTAAAAAGAAAAGAAAAAAGTTTTAAAGAGTGCTTTAATTTTCTTTATTGTTAAATGTGGGTTCTCAGCCTTGCATAGTGGTACACAGAGGTGGTACCGGGTATTCAGGACATAAGCAGGAAGATCACCTGAAATAATGAGTTTGAGAATTGACTAGGCACCATCTTAAAATTAATAATAATAATAATAATAATAATAATAATAATAAAAACACAACTAGTTATAGAAAGGAATATGGCACTATAAAATTGCCCAAATGTGTAATGGCTTTTCAAATTTCTTGTTTTGTTTTCTGAGTACCATTTCCATGGCAACATGGTAGATGGAAGTTATACTGGAATTCAGCTGTACCTTAATGAACCTGGTCCTTTCCATAATGCAGCTAACATGTAACAGTTACATCTTATGGGAATGTAATCATTGGGAATCGTGAGAGCAGGAGCCCCGTGAACCCCAGCACTCTACTCCTATGTTCTGAAATCTGACCCTGCCTACCCGCAGAATCACCAACTTTCATGACTTCTTTTCTTCTACACAAATCCCCTGAGCTTATGAATGAACCAGCAAGGAGACATCGATTACACAATAGACAGTATTTCCTGGAGCCCGGTGACAGGTACTAAGATGAAATGCAAACTTCATCCAACTAATCCTTGAATCATTCCGAGGAGGGTTGTAGCCCCATTTTATAGATGAGAAAAAAGAGACTTGAGGAGCATTCAGATCCCACAGCTCACAAGTACAGAGAAAGCGGAGAGAAGGAACCTAGTGAACTGTGAGAGTTCTGCTGTAAGCTGTTGCCAGTCCCCCTGGAGGGCGGCAGCTCCAGCATCTTCCACCCATCACTGTAAGAGCCTTAAGATGAGGCTATCAAGAAATGCTTAGGTTGAATCATCCTTACGGTTGATTTCAACCTTTAGAACCCCACAGTTAAACTGAGAAGCAGCTTTCAGACAGAGCAACACATTACAGGTCTTTCCAACACACTTGGAATCCAGCCCTTTCTCTGGCAGTCCTTGTGGAATGTTGTAGAGTAGTTTGTATTGTGAAGGCTGTGGAGGGAATCATCGTGTCTTCCCTGCTCTTGGGAGGGCCTTCTCCCATTCCCCCCATTAAACAGTGTAGGTAGCTAGCTAGCATGTATCCCCAAGAATACCCCTCCCACAGCCACGGCATGACAGCTAAGAGGGAAGAGAGCCCTGAAGAATGTGCTCTACCATAACCTAGGAGGATCCAGAGAGGAAACTTTTTTTTCCCAAACAAAGGTTGATCATTTTCAGTCCTCCCTGGAGCTGGCCTTCTCTGAGGACACACACATCAGAGAGGTAGATACCTGGCTCTCTAACACCCTCCTTCTTTTCAGGGGTATGTTCCCAGATTTATACCACACTCACAGGGACCATCTGATGTCAGCAGGGCTTCTGGTCAGAGGTTAGTGTTTATGGTTCATTGACTAGGTTGAATACCTATATCGGTTTCCTGGCATTATAACCATTCCCTGATGTAGTTGGACATCTGTTGTATCCTCAGATTATTTTAATGTGAGACTTAAAAGGAAATAGGATGGCCGGGCGGTGGTGGCCACGCCTTTAATCCCAGCACTTGGGAGGCAGAGGCAGGCGGATTTCGGAGTTCGAGGCCAGCCTGGTCTACAGAGTGAGTTCCAGGACAGCCAGAGCTACACAGAAAAACCCTGTCTCGAAAAAAACAAAACCAAAGCAAAAAAATAAAAATAAAAAAAAAAAAAAAAGAGGATAGTTTGGCTCTAAAATGCAATTTTGTCTTTTGTGCATTTGCTCGGGGATATAAAAAGAAACCAGAAAGAAGGCAGTCTACAGCTCTTCCGTCCACCATAGCTTTTCTCAGAGAGCCCCAACAGTATTATTTGGACAATTGGTTTTGGCATAATCTAGAATTCCCTTGAAGGAATTAAAAATCAAGCCAAGAGTATTGTTGAGTTCTAGGCTATAGTGTGATCCTTTCCTTAGAAGGAAAAATTACATATTTCCCTGTCAACATATATCTCTGCGACTCTTTGACAGACATCACCCTGGTTTATAGATAAGGAAAGATTCTTGCATAACATCTTAGCAGTTTTTTTTCTTCTTCATTAGAAGTAGTACTTGCAATTATGATTTGAGATTATCCTCACAGATTTGTTTATCAAAAAGTCTATTCAAAATTTCTGGTCCTGGTTAATTAGCACTGCTCAACCGGCTGAACAAAGGGTGTAAACTGGGCTCGGCTAACCAAGCAAGACCTTTGCCTCGTTTTGTCAGCTGCTCACAATTACCTCTATCATAAAATTGCCCAGCCTGCAAGGAGAGTCTAGGGGTCTTCTTGTGAAGACCTGTATTTTTGTTCTTGCTCCTAATGAATAGCTGAATATGAGAGGGGCTACTAACAGGCAAGATTGTGTGTGTGTGTGTGTGTGTGTGTGTGCGCGCGCGCGCGCACATGAGAGTGCATGTGCCCCTGGGTGGTGAGCTGGAGGGCATGGAATCTGGGTAGCCTAGTGTCACAGCTGTGAAGGTTGGATCCTGATCTTGTACCCAGCTTTTGCCTGAAGTGCCTTGTCTTCTTCCCATGATGGTCTGGATCACTTGACCAAGGCAGACAGAAACAGGACTTATGGATGGGCCAATGGCTATCCGATGGAAATTCTCTGCCATTCTTCAGGTGCCTGGAAAACACATCAAGTAAATTAGAATGGGTGGCTGAGGTAGTAGGAACGCAGTCCTGTCTGGTTGAAATGGTTGGGCTTATGTAGCTTTCATTTTCTAATAATACTCAAACTTTTAGAAACCCTAAAAAACAAAAGCAAAAGCAAAGCCAAACCAAACCAAACCAAACCAAACCAAACCAAACCAAACCAAACCAAACCAAATCATCCTATTCGTTGATAGCATGTGACTGCTAGCCCTCCTCCCCTGAGAGTCACAGGGTCATGGAAGCACTCTGTGTACCTTTGGGCCATCCTCAAGAGAAGTGTGCTCCCTGATCCCTGGTGTGTGGGGGGGTCCTAGTTTTTCCAAAAAGTGAAAACCACGTGGAAGGCTCTGTGTCACTGTTTGCCGCTCTCCCTGGCCAAGTCTTCTGCTTATATTTGGAGAGAGTAGGGATACTTAGAAGGAAGATCACCCACCAGCTGTACATGCTTACCACACTCACAGTACTGCTCACACTGCAGGGAGAATAAACTTATTCAAACTGTGACTGGAGGGTAGACGTTTCCAGAATAAGCATTTGGTTTAACCTAAGAACTACCAATGGCCCAACCATGGATGGGAAACTTCCTTGGAGGTGCTGAGAAAGGGCCCGGTCTCAGGACTGTCTAAGCAGAAGACAGCAAGGGGGTGGTAATGCAAACTCCAGAAGCAGGCATGAGATTCCACTGATGACCTCCAAGGTCCCTTGCAGCTAAGATGATATGATTCTATATCTGTAATTTTCCATTTCCTATTAAAAAAATTTCCACATTGAAAATTATTTTAGTATCTGATTGAGGCTGTGGGATAATTTCTTCTGTTTGCTCTAGTGTGGGGATTACTCTTCTGTCCCAGTATTTTAATAAGACTTAACCACATCAGTGGCGTTTATTGGGCAGAGGCTGTGGGGGTTCATTGCTAGGTGGGAAGGTCCTGTTACACTGACCTGATCTAGAAACTCTCATTTTGCCTTACCCACAATGCCTAAAATCCCTCTACCCAAGGACCCAGACATTTCTTTTGCTTGTTCATTTGAACTTTAATTTAGTTTTGTTTTCCAACAAGGTCTCATGTAGCCCAAGTTGGTATTGAGCTTGCTATGTAGCTGGGATAGCCTTGGGTCCTCTCTTGGTCACCTCCACAGTTCTGGGATAACAACTGTCCCACTGAACAAACCAGGTGTTCATTTTTCTGTAGCTCTGGACAGTGAGCACAGCACCAGGAATCTGTCCCCTCACTGTCCCCTCTCCAGTGGCCTCTTCCTCTCAGTTCCTACAGTTCCCAGTCCTCACAGGGTCCCTCCCACGTGGGATTAGCTCAAGGGGTCTTCTGTGATTTCCTTGTTCCCCTCCCCTTCCCCTGACTGGAAGGCAGAGCATGTTTTCTTTGAAGTATAAATGATTACTTAATTCTTCCTTCTATTAAGCTATCAGAAAATATTTTTTCCATTAAAAAATAGAGAAGCACTATCTTAAACATCCATTAAACACTAGATCAGAATTTCTCAACCCATGGGTCATGACCCTTTTGGCAACCCTCTATCTCCAAAATTATTTACATTATGACTCATAACAGTAACACAATTACAGTTATGAAGTAGCAATGAACTATCTTTATGGTTGGAGGTCACCACAACATGAGGTTGTGTGTTGAAGCATTAGGAAGGTTGTGAACCGCTGGTCTAGATGATAACACCATTGATATTCAACTGTGTGTGTGTGTGTATGTGTGTGTGTGTGTGTGTGTGTGTGTGTGTGTGTGTTGTATGTGTGTGTGTGTTGTGTATGTGGTGCATGCATCTGAGTGTGGTTATGCACACTCCTGTGCATGCGTGTGCATAGGCCAGAACAGCACATTAGGTATTGGCTTCTGTCATTTTCTGCCTTTACTAACTTGAGATAGGATCTCTCAGCGAGTTGGGAGAGTCATTTCTGCTAGGCTGGCTAGCTAGCGAGCTTGCAGGCTCTTCCTGTCTTGGCTCCTCAGTGCGGAGGCTACATAGGCGTGCGTGGTCTGGCTTTTTATGTACATGCTGGGGATTTGAACTCGGGTCCTCATGCTTGTAGATGAGGCATTCCACTCACTGAGCCATTTCCCAGGCCCCCTAATTTAAACTTTTAACTGAAAAGTTTCTCTGGGCTTTGAAGGTCAAGTGCTGTGCTCTCATTGGCTTTACAGTTACATGAGGAGCACATCCCCCCTTTTTGGGTTAAGGATATGTTAGAAGGAATGTTCTAGCAGTTGGAAGTAAAACACTGACAATTCGAAACCACTCTGACTTACTGACTTCATATTAGGCCTTCTTTCAATGAGCATAGTATGAGCCCTGGTCCTAAATGATCTGGCCGCCTGGGGCAGGGACCTCAGTCCTTTGACTCTCCAGTAACCACCCAGTAAAGAAGGCTAAAGGATCATTTTAGCTAAGTTTCAGATTCAAATCAAAGAACAATGTGCTCAGCATGATTAGTTACTAGGGACAATAGAAGAGAAAGGACCCTGAAGTCTAGGGGCGTAGTAACTATAAACTCCATGCCTGGGGAGCACGGGTCCTGGATTTGACTCCGGAACTGCAAAACAAAATCAAACGAGATAGAACAAAACAAACAGAAAGCAAGGACAAGAAACCAGTGTTACTAGAGCAAAGTAAGATTGAGCTTAAAATGAGTGTTTAAGAAGACCAGCTTATTCACGTGCTAAGGGTGCTGGGCAGCAACTTGAAACACACACTCTGGTGTGGGTGTCAACTGGCATAACCACTGTGGTAAACTGACAGGATCTGAAGTTGCAGTTACCCAACAACCGAGCTTCTGGTATATACCCAAGCCTTAGGTTCTAAGAGAACAGAGTAAGAAATATACAAGAGCATTACTCATGATTACCCCAAACTGCAGCAACACAAATGCCTCAAATGTCTATTGATAAGATAATGAATGTATAGATTACTGCATTATTATGTGAGGGAATAACAAAGAAAAACAGCCAACTGATATGCTTAATATAATACTTTTAAAAGTAGAAAAAGTATTACTTTTTTCAGTGCTAGAAACAAGGGCTAAAAGAGTATATATACACTGTAATTCACTTGAGAACAGGAAGATAAGGGTCGAGTGACTTACTGCAAAGCCTGGAACCCATAGAGTGGAAGGAAGAGAGGCACTGGCTCGCTCAGGCTGTCATCTGACTTACACATGTGTGCTATGATATATTCCTGCACACACATGTATGTTCACACATACAAATATAAGGAATAGACAGTGAATTTATAAAAATGCTGAGCATTTGTTCCCTTGGGTAGGAAGGGAGGTGGGCTGGAGGAAAGGTCTCGATCTGATTGTGGTTATTTGATAGTATGTACATGCATGAAGTTCAACACAAGGCCTGTGTACTTCAAAACCACAAGCAGATACCACTTTACAGCCATTAGAGTAGAAAAATGGAGCTAATACCAAGTTTTTGGGAAGATGAAGAGAAACTAGAGTCTTTATATTTGTTTGTAAAGTATTGGTGTTTGTATGTGTGTTTAAAAAAAAAAAACAATTTGGCAGTTCCTTATAGAGTTAAGAATATGGCCAGCATATGCTATTCCTGAGCATATATCTAGGAGAATAGAAAACATATGTCAGCACAAAAAAACCATGAACGTTCATAGAAGCTTTAATCATAATAACCTGTAAATGGTAACAGTCTAAACATGAATCAACCATGAAGGGTAAACAGAATGCAGTGTGCCCGTGAGTTGAAAGCCATTCATCACTAAAAGGAGTGAAGAGCAGATACACACTATGGCGTGTGTGAACCTTGGAAACGTGTAAAGTGAAAGAGTTGTCCTTAAAAGACTACATGCTGAATGAGTCCATTTATGTGATCTATCTATATATATGTGTGTGTGTAGGATACATACATACATTATATGTGTGTATGTGTATGTGTATGTATATGTATATATGTGTGTGTGTGTGTGTGTATATATATATATATATATATATATATATATATATATATATATGAATGATAGTGGACAGAAATAGATGGTTGCCTGGGAGGGGGAAACAGGGAGTAACTGCTGACAGGCACAGTAAGGTAGTGAGGAGAGGCAAATGTTCTTATTCTTAAATAGTCATAGTAACTGTGCAGCTCTGTGAATGCAGCAAAAAGCTATTGAATCCTACACTTTAGGAGTAAGAATTTTATGATATGTGATCATCTCAAAACTATTGTGGTATATGTATGTATGTATGTATGTATGTATTTGGTTTCATTGAAATAATATTTCTATAGGTAGCCCTGGCTGTCTTGGGACTCACACTGTAAACCAGGCTGGCCTCGAACTCAGAAATCTGCCTGCCTCTGCTTCCTGGGTGCTGGGATCAAAGGTGTGCGCCACCACTGCCTGGCTACCATCAGGTATTTGTGGAGTCAGAAATTTGTTTCCTACATTTAACAAACAGAGACCTGAATTTACCTGAAAATGTCTATTTTCAAATCTACGTGTCTGCCGTGGGAAGGGAGGGGAAGCCTGAAGGGACGGTCTCTAGTTGGATGGTGTCTGCTGCTCTCCTAGGACAGCTGGCTTTTCAAGGACAGCTCAGGAGGACTCTCGGCTGCCTCTGCTCCTGACAGTCGTCACACACAGACCTTTCCCTCTTAATTGGAAATTCATTTTTTCATACAATCTGTTCTGACCACGGTTTCCCCTTCCTTATCTCCACCCATCTGACTTTACACCTTCTTTCTCTTTCTTTAGAAAACAACAGGCAAACAAAAAATTAAATCAGAATAAAACAAAACAAACTAAAGTAAACAGAGAAAAAGCAGAAGGAACACATACACACACACACACACACACACACACACACACACACACCTCATACACAAATACACCCATAAAACACAAAATGGGAAATCATAGTATATAAGCAAAAGACCAGGAAGGCAAAAAAAATAACCAAAGCATTATGAGCAAAAACAACAACAACAACAACAACAACAACAACAACAACAACAAAACTCCAAAAATACCATTGAGTTCATTTATACAGTGATACGGCTGCCCAGGGTAAGAACAAGTCTTTGGTCTTGAGTTCCCTCAGTGCAGTCTCCTCGTAGGCCTTATGTGAATGAAGTGTGTGTGTGTGTGTGTGTGTGTGTGTGTGTGTGTGTGTATGTGTGTGTGTGTGTGTGTGTGTGTGTGTGTGTGTGTGTTTCCCCACAGACCCCCATCTCTTGGGGACTGTGTGGCTGGTTGACAGTAAGGATAAGTGGTCCTCATAAACTCAATCCCACCGCTCTCCTCCAGGAGTCAGGGAGGGAGGCCAGGAGTAGTTAGACTGCAGGCAGGCTGCCCTGCAGTTATCAGGGCCCAGGTGAAGGGAGTCACCAAACCCCGGAGTTTGCATTCACCTGGAAGTGCCTCTCAACTGTCAAAAATTCCTTTGCCTGTGCCAAGGGCCTGAGTCAATATGTACTTCCCCCCATGGGCCCTTCCCAGAGATCGCTACTCAAACAAGGCCTATTGTGGGGCTCTGAAAGCCCAGGTTCCCTCAGATAGCAGACCAGAGATTATTGTCCCTATATCAAAGGACTAATAAAGGTCAACAGAGCTCAAAAAAATGAATGGAGAGGTTGAATGTGGGTCAGTCCTTGGGACCAGGGGGAACACAGCACCAATAAGGTTCATACTAAGAAAATGTCCCCAATAGGGAATGTACAACAAAATCCAAAAACCTATGTCCTACGCTGTTGAGTTTCAGCAGTGCTGAGGCAGGGAGCAGTCCACCTTCTTGGCATAATTTACGTTATCCATGGTCTTGCTCCTCCCTGCCCAAGAAACTGAGTTTTCCTAGTGAGGAATGGACCTTGTGTGACTGTATATTTATATTTGTGGGGAGACCTTGTGGCAGAGACTTTGTGTGTATGTATGTGATGCAGGGTGGATGCTGGAGGAGGAAAAGGTGGGCAAGAAGAGCCAGTGCTGGAGGAGGTGCGGGGCGGGGCATCTCAGCTCCCAGGCTTCTCTTAGGAAAGTTGTAAGAACCTACTGCAACCTGTGCTCTTTCTCATCCAGCAGTTGCCGCCCAGGGCCTCCCCTGTCTCCCCCTCCCCCTCCCCTCCCCCTCCCCTTCCCTCCCCTTCCCCCTCCTTCCCCTCCTCTTCCCCTCCCCCTCCCCTCCCCTTCCCTCCCCCTCCTTCCCCCCCTCTTCCCCTCCCCCTCCTCTCTCCCTCTTCCTCTCCCCTCCCTATTCTTCTTCCCTCTTCTCCTTCCCCTCCCCTCCCCCTCTTCCTTCCCCTTCCTCTTCCTCCTTCCCCCTCCCCTTTCCCCTCTTCCTCCTCCTCCTCTTCCTCCTCCTCCTCCTCCTCCTTCTTTTTCTTTTTCTTCTTCTCTTTTTTCCCAGATAAGGTTTCTCTGTGTAGCCCTGTCTGTCTTGGAGCTTGCCCTGTAGACCAGGCTGGCCTTAGTTAAAAAAGATCTGCTTGTCTCTGCCTCACAAGTGCTGGGATTAGAGGCATGTGTGCTACCATTACCTACCTCTCCCCCATTTCTCCCTCTCCATCTATTTCTTTTTCCCTCCCTCCCTTTTCTTTCCTCTTCTTCCCCCTCCTCCTTTCCTCTCCTTGCCCTCCCCCTGATCTGTGATATGTGTCACAGTGATGTGGACATAGAAGTCAGAAATTGATACTGGGTATCTTCTGTCTCTCTCCACCTTACTTTCTGAGACAGACTCTCTCGTTGAAACTGTAGCTTACTGTTTTAGCTAGAGTGGCTCACCAGCAAATTCTGGGGGATCCATCTCTTCTCCTCACCCAGTGCTTGGGTTGCAGATGTGTGCTGCAGTCCTCTTTTACATGAGTGTTGGGGATCTGAGCTCAGGTCCCCATGTTTATACAATGAGCACTTTGCCCAGTGAATTATTACCCCAGCTCATAAGAGTTTGGTTTAATAAATTGTTCCAGAAAAATCTTTCTGGCTCTACCTTCCTGTTGGTTTGGCTGAAACATCTACAGGAGATGACCAGCTTATCCATGGCTCAAGGAGTTTGTCTACCTCTTATCTTGAAGGACCAATGGCTAGTATCCAATCAAACAAGCCTGGGTGCAAATTCTTAAAGGCCTTGGTGATTTCTTACACGTACTAGCCTCAGTTTACTCACTCATAAGATACAGGACTGATTTTGATTTCATAGGGCTGTTGAGTTGAATAAATAAAATAGAGTATGTGGTACCCTTTTTTTACATGGTGGGAATTCAGAAATGCTAGTTTCTACCAAAATCTCAGCTGGGCATTGATTCACTCGTGAATTCATTCAGCAAATTTGTTGTCAATTAGGTGGTGGTAAAAGGTGCCCCCTTCAGTTGTGCAACCTTGTGGCCTAGATGTTCCCACCCTTATGAAATTACAGTCTAGTAGATAAGAAGCAAAGTGGAGTCAGGTGCCAGGGAAGGTTGTGACAGCGTATTTTCTTAGCCTTGTTTTCTGACGTCGCCTCAGTTGGCTGTGTAGCCAGATAGGAATATACGCTCAAGGGGAATTCTTTTAATCAACCCTTGGGAACAGGACCATGATGACTCACAGCAGGCTAAGCACTAACAGCAGCAAATAAAGGGCTGGGGAACGGCTCAGAGAATCAAGCAGCTGTCACAACAGCCACCGCCACCTTCTGCTTATGTGGGACTCTTCTCTTGCAAGCTAAGTGCTTTGTAGACATTACTCAGTGAATTCTCACAGCTTCCTTCTGGGGCAGGGAGGAGGCAGAGATTATTAGAAATGAGGAAACAGGCTTGGCAACAAGATAACTGCCGTGTCTGAAGTCATGCAGCCAGCGCATGCTGTGGTCCCTGAATTGGGTTGCCCAGCTTGTAGCCCATTGGTTTTCTCAGTGACCATAGAACAGTGAAGCTGGGGATCTGTGCAGCCAGGAAGCACATTTACAGGTGGTTGACAGGGAACCCTCACAACTATGCTCCCCAAATACTCCTGCTTCGTCACTCTGTTTTTGCATGGGTGGCCTTAAACATCACGTGTAGAGACACTACTGCTTGGTCCCTTCCCTATTAGTTGAGGCTGGCTGTCCTTGGGATGGTCCAGTGATGGGAACTTAGAGGGAAAGTGGTGTTATGGATTTTTCTCTCTGTGACTTTGGTTACCTGGACCAGCCAACTGGGGTCCACAAACATTACATAGAAAATTCCAGAAAGAGTTAAGTTTAAGATTGTAGGCTGTAATGAACGGCATGGTGAAATATTGCTCCAAATGAAGCAGATGATCTTCCCTCTGATGTGTCTTCAGAAGGTCAGCTGTAGCCTAAGGCTACGTCACAACGTGGACATCAACTCAGTCCATTATCTCCCATAATCACAAGAAGCACTAGAATACTATAACACGACAAATGAGAAAAACGAGCATCTCCGCATACCTTTCGTTATAGCATCTTGTTATGATGGCTATTTTATTATTAGTTATTGCTCTCGATCTCTTACTATGTCTAACTCACACATTAAACCTTATCATAGCTATGCATGTACAAAGAGCATATGGAGAGTTCAACGTTCCATCTGACCTCAGGAGTTCACTGAGGGTCTTGGAAAGCTCCTTCTGAGGATCAAGGGGAACTACTGCTAATTTGCTCCAACACACTCATGTTACAGACAAGGAAGCAGGGAGCAGAAAGAGGGAATGTGATTCACCCCAGGTCAGATAGATAGTAAGCAGTAAGCTCTGTCCTTTGATCACTAGCTGGGATTCTTTCTCCTCCAGCAGAGAGGTTCCCAATCGTCCCTCTGCTTTCCAGCCCTGACCCTCTCAGTCCTTGGCGGTGTGACTTCTTTGTTTGTTTGTTTGTTTGTTTGTTTTATTTACTTATTTATTATGTATACAGTGTTCTGCCTGCATGTATGCCTGCAGCCCAGAGAGGGCACCAGATCTCATTACGGATGGTTGTGAGCCACCATGTGGTTGCTGGGATTTGAACTCAGGACCTCTGGAAGAGCAGCCAGGGCTCTTAAGCGCTGAGCCATCTCTCTCCAGCGGCTGTGTGACTTCTGATACCATACTTCACAGACCCTAGGCCTCAGTTCAGCGCTCCTTGGAGGTTAAGCTTCTAGATAGTCTCTGGGGAATATTTCTTGGAGCACCATCTACCTCCATGGCTGTCTTGAATACTAGGCACAGAATGGTGGTACCTGGAGCCAGCAGGGAATCCATGAGAGGGAGGATAGAAGCTAGAGGTGCTCCCAAGTGCTCCCTGCTAGCTGTCTTCAGCCTCATCAGGTGGAGTCACCTCTCTGGCTGGAGTGTGGACAGTGTTCTGTGTATGGGGGACAGCTTCAGATGGCAGTCAGGTATTATCTGTTTTCGTAAACGCTTTGACCTACTGACCTTGATGCTTTCTTCAGCCACACTGTCATAGTGCCTTGAAGGTCTCCACTGGTCCAGGAAAGCAACAGTGTCTCAGGCTAAGCCCAAGCTTGCCACCCCTGCCCACTGTCCATTTCCACCTGTCTTTTTCAGCTTCAGGGTAAGACCACTTTCTCCTACCTGATTTCCAAGTCCCCTGGTGTCTCTGTGGGGATGGCCTCATGTGGGAATTATTTACTTTTATTTCTCTGCCCAATTTGTAAGTTCTCAGCTTTGCTTTTGACCTTATTCCCAGGACCAGGGAGTCTAAGCAGCAGGTATTACTTGGCACAGGGCTGCTGCTGTGAGCTGACTTCCCCTAAGGATGCTTAGCAAGTGGACCGCCTTTCTTCCCGTTTCTTCGTGATTCTACCACGGCTGAGGGGCTTGCTCTGTGGGCAGCAGGGCTTTGACTCACAGAAAGTCAGGAAAGGAGACAGGAAAGGCCAGTCGAGAAACTGCCCATTTTGTGTATGAAGCAATTCTCCCATGGCCAGGGCGGGATGTGGGAATCCTGTAGGCAATGACGGAAGCCTCCGACGGAGATGGAAACGGGCTGAAGAGGAGCACATGCTCGCACAAGGCTTGAGGCTTAGGAGAGGGAACACTTCAGCACCCACTTCCCACCCTAAGCCCGCGATGGCTGCCCCGCTGCTGCTTCGTGCAGTACCTGCCTGCTTGGGGTTGCCCAGTGCCTTGCTTCCCAGATGCACCGAGAGCTTCAAGCTTATCTTATTTATCTGCACACTCAGAAGCGGGGAAGCAACAGGTATTATTATTATTGCCACTGACAGATGAGAAACTGGGGCACAAAACAGGTGCAGTTTGGGAGTGGAGCGCAGGCTGAGAACACAGATCTGACCCCAACTCGCAGGGCATACTGATGGCAAACCTCAGAAAGACTGACTAAGCAGTCAGGTGCTCACCGCATTTGGAGTGGGGGGAGGGGCCTTGCTGTTCTGATGTTAGGAGAGTCTGGGGGCTTCAGTTGTCATGCTAATGCTTTAGATTTTTTGATTTCCCTTTTCTACGTTGGATAGTGAATAGGTTGTTGTTGTTGTTGTTGTTGCTGTTGTTATTTTTACTTTTCCCACACATCTTAATTATTGGTCTCTGAAGTTATTCAGTTAACAGAAAAAGCATAACATGATTGCTTGTAATTAAGGCATTTTAAGTTCTACTGCAGAGAGCACGGCTGTAAAGGATAGGAAGGCCCACTTGGGGCATGCTAGTGAGATGGGAAGCCATTGGCAAAGAAACATTCAAGCAATTCCTCATTCTTTGGACTTAATTTGTATTTAATATTTTCACATTTAAAATTTTCTGTGTATGCATACATGCACACCTGTGCTCATATTTAAAAGCCTTTTCTGTGCATGTGCACACATCATAGTGCCTACAGAAGCCAGAGGGAGACCTCAGAGGTCAGTTCTTTTCTCCTTCCATCGTGGGAATGTCGGAGAATAAACTCAGTTTGAGCAAGCTTGGCCACAAGGGGTTAAAAATAGAAGAGTTATTGGGGAGGACTCTTGAAGAAAGGGTTTCCCAGTTGAATCATCGCTCAACCTCCAAGAACTCCTATGGGTCTTTTCCCACTATGCAGATCTGAGGAGCAGCTTAGCTTGGGCAGGAGTGGGATCAGGGTGGGGTGGAGCTTGTGTGATAGGCTAGTCCCACCCTGGGTGTGCCCTGGGCCTGTGTGTTGTACTCTAATGAGGGGTTGGGCCAATAGTGACGAGCTTTTTCTTCTTCCTCTTCTTCTTTTTTTTTTCTTTTTAATGAGGTGCTGTTTTGCATAGATAAATACTATGATTGTAATGTGGGAACCAAATGGCAGGTCATTATGCACCAGCACCCTCAGAGGTGAGATTACGGATTATGAAACCCTTCTGCTTCAGGCCTGCTGCCTGACCGTGGGAACTAGGAGGTGTCTGGTTGTCTGGGCCTCAACCTGGGCTAACTGGCTTGAAGTCCTCCTCCCAGGTCATCACCTGACAGCGGGGTGGGGACAGGAAGCTTTCCTCTCCACTGCTTACCTGAGATCCAGAATCTCTGGCAGGGCAAGTGGAAAGGGGAAGACTGGCTTCCCTCATTGCTGTTCCACTCGGATCCACGGTCTGCCATTAGGAGGACTAAAGCTCTGCCCTTAGCATTATATGGAGCTGACCCCTGAGTGCTATGAAATGAAATCTGGAGCTATAGGAGAGGGCGCCTCGGCAGTTCCTGTGCACTGATGCTTTGCCCGGGAGGAGACAGAACACAGAAAAAAAGAAAGGAAGAAAAGAAAGACGGTTGACTCTGGATCTGTCAGTAGATGCCTAACTCGGGGAGCCAGTCTCAGAAGGGGGTGTGGTCTTGAAGGAACCTGCTGCTTGATATAGCCTTGGAGCAGAGTAGAGCAAGCTGAGATGAGATGGAGAACACTGGGAAGCTAGAGCCAGAGTCCAAGTCTCCAGAGGATGCTCCACTGTGCCCACTAAAGTGGGGCTCGCGAGTTCCTGGAGATCAACCAGCTGAGAAACGCCACACATGCTGTGTGCTTTTTGTCAGGTTCAGCAAAGAGGGAGAGAACGAACACTGCTGAGCTTCCAAAGAGGTCAGATCTTGGCGATAAATACAACCAAAGTCAGCACTGCCTGAGGAGGAAAGGACACTGCGAAGACAGCGGTGGGGAAGGGAGTGGGGGATTGGGAGTGGGAGGTGGGACGGGCTGTGTCCCAGCTGTAGTTAAAGTGGCTAAGAGCACTCCCTGCAGATCACATCAGGGACGGGCAGCCTTTGGGACAGTGTCCAGCAGCTCAGGCTGTCACTTACTCATTTAGTCAGTTTATGACTGTTCGGTAGGCACCTGTGATGGTGTCAGTAAGACAAAGAGTCCATCTTCATCAGCACGAAGTCAGAGCAACCTCCCAACAACACACAACTAGATAGCAACCAGTTTGTTCCGCATGGTGTTGCCTGGGTTTTCAAAACACTGTCATAACATGGCTCTAGGGAGGAAGTAAGTCTCAGAGCCTGGACTCCATCACACCCTCCTCTCCACTTCTCATCTTCTAGAGGAGCAGCTGGAACAGGAGCAGGATGGGACCTGAGAGAGTCAGACTCCACTCTTTCCAAAGTCTCGAGACTCAGTGGGCCACCACTGGGTAGGACCCAGGCATGTTCCATGGTGTGGCAAGGACCATTCATGATGCAATCCAATTACGCCAGGCTGTTAATGGGCTAAGTGCTATATCTTTATTATGCATCAAACGCTGGAACACATTAAGCACCTACTGTATCTCAGGCCTTCCCCATGAACGATGCATTAAAATCATGATTCTATAAGAAGCTCATAAGCCCTGTTTACCAGCTTCTTCAATGACTTGACCTTAATTGATCTGTAAAACCAAACATGACTCTTTTATCAGAGCTCTGTCAGAATGACTTAATGGAGGATTATAATACTCATGTTTCATAGCACCCAGGAATGGTCTTTTGTCTTTTTTTATTTATTCTCACTGTAAGAAACCTCTGTAGATGTTCTGTACACCACTAAGTGTAATATTTGAAAGGAATTTGAAGGACATTATTAAGCAGATGTGAAAACTACATTTTTGTGTGGTTGGTGTTTTTGTTAAATTCTATTTAAGATCATTTTATTATGTGTTTTTATTTAATATTCACATATGCTAATGGTTTACTTCAATCTGGCATTCTTTCATTATCTTCTAATTTCTACCCTATCTCTACCCCTCTTTTCTCTCTCTCCTCTCTCTCTCTCTCTCTCTCTCTCTCTCTCTCTCTCTCTCTCTCTCTCTTTTATTTTGTTTTTTTGAGACAGGGTTTCTCAGTGTGGCTCTGGCTGTCCTGGAACTCACTCTGTAGACCAGGCTGGCCTCGAACTCAGAAATCCGCCTGCCTCTGCCTCCCAAGTGCTGGGATTAAAGGTGTGAGCCACCACCGCTTGGCTCTACCCCTCTTTTCTCTCCAAACCTCATGCATTCTTTCTCTCTAATGCCCACTGAGTCCATTTATTGCTGCTTGCATGTGCACGGGCATGGGGTCATCTGTTAGAGCACAGGTAGCCTTCCAAGGGCTGCATCCCTGAAGAAAAGGGACTCTCCTTCCCCCAGGAGCTAACAATTGCCAACACACTCCTCAGGAGTGGGCGCTCATGGGCCCCTCCCCCACTCACCCTGGGACTTTGGCTTTGATCTTGCGCATTCAGTCACAGCTCTTATGAGTTCGTGTATTCAACTGCCCTATTATTTCTGGCCCATACTGCTGTGCTGCAGACAACCATTCTTTTTGGCTCTTAGAATCTTGCCATCTTCTCTTCTTCGATGCTCTCTGAGCCTTGGGGGCTGGGGGAGTGTGTGTGTGTGTGTATGTGTGTGTGTGTGTGTGTGTGTGTGTGTGTGTGTGTTGCAGATGTCTTATTTATAGCTGAGGACTCTCTTATGGCTCTCATTCTCTGCAGGTAGATCATCGTTGGCTCATCACCATCTACTACAGAGAGAGGCTTCTCTGATGAGGGTTGTGAGATGCACTAATCCGGCTGTAAAGATAAGAACTCAGGAGACAGTTTATTAGCAGTAGGTCCATTTAGCAGAATAGCACTAGGTTCTCCCCTGGGGCCTAGTACCAAACCAACCTCAAGTGTCTGGCCCAATTAACAGTACTAGGCCTGGGGTTCATCTTGTGGAGCAGGTTTTAAATCCAAACAAAAAAAAATGGTCTTTTGCTTGCATAATGTTGCTGCCGCCATTGCCCCAGTGAGCCTGTCTTGCCGGGCTGGTCATCACTGTAGCTTGCTTGGTTCACATTTAGAGACAGGGTCTCATATTGTAGCTTAGGCAGGTCTGGGGCTCACTATGCAGTCTAGACTGGTCTGGAACTCACAACAATCTTCCTGCCTTACCCCTTTAAGTGCCGGGATAACAGACTTGTGCCACTACACCCAGCAAAAACTGTATGTTTGGAGATATTGATCACTTTTAAGAATTGAGGGTCTTGAGAGACAACTCAGCACTTAAGGCGCTTGCCAGCAGGCAAGGAAAATGAAGTTTGGGACTCATGGGCCCATTCAAGCATGTGCGGGTGGGGCAGCTTGCCTCTAATTCCAGCCTTGAAAGGCAAAGGCAGGAGATTCCTAGACCAAGCTGGCTGGCATGACAGCCATCGACTTGCTTCTGAGTTTGAATGAGAGACCCTCCCTCAGCGAATACAGTATAAGAGTAATGGGGAAGATTACCAGTATGGATTTCATGCCTCCACACGTGCCTGTGTAACTGCGAGTGCATGCATGTGTGTGTGTGTGTGTGTGTGTGTGTGTGTGCGCACACACACACACACACACATGTCTACACCCACCCACACACACACATAAAAATAACAAAAGAAATAAACAAATTAGAGCTCATCACAGGAAATTATGTATAGGAGAAGATGAGATAAACATAGTCGTGCACCTGTATGCAGATGTACTAGTTAGTACCTTTTGTTACTATAACAAAACACCAGAAGCCATATTACTTTATAAAGAAAAACTTTATTTAATTTACAGTTCTGGAGACTCAAGGGCATGCAGCCAGCATTAATTAGCTTTGGTGAGGACCTCGTGGTAGATGACATCAGAATGATGGGAACCCGCTGGAGAAGAAAAGATCACACCACCAGACAGGAGCCAGTGGGAGAGTCAGGTTCTGTCATCCTTTCCAAGGTCATCCTAGTAGGCCCTACCTTTAACAGTTCCAGCCTGTGTCCACAGGGACACTAAACCTCTAACCCACGACCCCTCCGCCCAAGGACCAACCTCATAGAAATGAGAGAAGTGGCACTTTGTACAGCCATTAGAGATGCTAATGACAGTGCTTTTGCAGAATGAGAAAAATCTTGTCCACCAGCAAGGTTGAATGCTGAAGGCCGTTTCTGAAAAGGATCATTATGGCATAGTGCTAGGATGGAGCTAGTTGCAGAAGAAGCCATCCAGGGTGTGGCTCAGTTGGTAAGGTCGCACTAAGCCTCGGGTTTGATCCCAGCAAGGTGAGTTTTCACTTAGGAGGTGGAGGTGGGAGGACCAGAAGCTGATCATTCTTGGCTACAGCAGTGATGTGCAGGCCAACGTGGGATAAATTAAAGCCTGTCTAAAAGCAAATACATAAATGATAAAAACCAAACATGGAAAGCAAATAAACAGTTCCCCACCTTCCTCCAAATTAGCATAACACTGTGTGTAACTGGAGAGCGAGCTGAAAGAGGAAGGCACACCTTTCAGGCTTCAGCAGAGCTCCTCCCTCTTAGTGATTTTTTTTTTCCCCCACCATGCTAAAATCTTGTTCTTTAAACGAGGTTTGGGCTCTGGGGGCACCCGAGTGGCCTTCCCACTGTATTTAAGGGGCAGACTTTTAGACATTACCCCCTTGTAACGGGATCCCCGGGGCTGCAATCCAAGAGTCAGAAGCCAAGCCAAGCCTTCTCGAGTCAGGACACCTATTCATATTTGAGGGCTGGTGTTTTAGAAGTTCTCAAAAACATCCTGGAAACAAAAGAGGGAGAGTCAAGTCACCAAATATTCAAATTTAATAACATTTAACTTTTACCAAAAAATTGTCTTAAGCAATAATCTTCTGAAATATACTCCAAGAATTTTTTCATTAACATCTGGCTGCAATCTGCCCGGAGATGTTAGTAACTATGCATTAAGAATGTTTTAGTACTTGATCTAATGTATTCTTTATGATTCTTTGTAAACACATTCTTAAGAAAAATGAAATATTTTAATTAAAACAGCACATTTGAGAGGGGAAAATATATCCATAAGAAGACTATATTTATAAGAAAATGGAATTTTTCTATGGCTCTGGGCTTTTGTCAGACTTAATGTCCTGTCAGGGACTGTTCAGCAAAATACACTCATTGTCAATTTTCATGGAGATCCTAGGAAACTATTACGTTCTAGTGATTCAAAGATTTACCATTCAGTAAATTGTTCATTTGAGGACTGAACTTTTGTTGAATTGATGTAGGTCTCTCAAGAAACCCTGCTAGGATTCAGGAGGAGGAAGAAGGGTTGGAAGGGTGGCAGCAGATCTCTCTCCCTTGAGATAGTCTTCCATGGGGCCCCAAGAAGGTCCATGGTATTTTTCTCTGTTACCAACCAGTTAGTTTCATCAGAGGAAAGGGCAGTGCTTATCAGGCTTTTGAAGATTTGTGATTCCCACTTGATTTTTGTCTTTTTCAGGACAGGGTTTCTCTGTGTAGCTCTGGCTGTCCTGGAACTCACTCTGTAGACCAGGCTGGCCCCAAACTCAGAAATCCTCCTGTCTCTGCCTCCCAGAGTGCTGGGATTACAGGCGTGTGCCACCACTGCCCAACTATGAATCACACTTGAAATAGGAAGATATTGGATTGCATTCCCTCAGAGAAGTAGGGACAGACTGTGCCCTTAGAGGAAGCC
Source organism: Apodemus agrarius (assembly GCA_964023405.1). Taxonomy (NCBI): domain Eukaryota; kingdom Metazoa; phylum Chordata; class Mammalia; order Rodentia; family Muridae; genus Apodemus; species Apodemus agrarius. The sequence continues at coordinate 43,274,447 of OZ030011.1, forward strand.
ACTGGGCATCTCAGTGTGTCACTGGGCAGCCCTCCTGTGGCTGCTATAGCTTTGCTGTTCCTGTGAAGTATACATGAGCACCATGCCGGCGAGCAGCTAGTGAAAGAGCCTTCCAAAGCGGACTGTGTGGATGGTCAGTCACCGCAGCTTCAGCTCATCACTGACTGACGCTGTCCTGGCACGGGCACTAGTCCGGCCACTAACAGTCGGTTTCTTCATCAGCGTCCCTTCCTTCCTTCCTTCCTTCCTTCCTTCCTTCCTTCCTTCCTTCCTTCCTTCCTTTCTTTCTTTCTCTCTCTCTCTTTTTCTTTTCATTTCTTTCTTTATTTATTAGTTATTTTCTTTATTTACATTTCTAATGTTATCCCCTTTCCTGGTTTCCCCTCTGAAAACACCCTATCGCATCCCAACCAGTATCCCCCTAGTGCTCTCAGAGACTAAAAACCACCAACCAAAGAGTACACATGGAGGGTCCCATGGCTCCAACTGCATATGTAGCAGAGGATGGCCTTGTTGGACATCAAAGGGAGGAGAGGCCCTTGGTCCTGAGAAGGCTCGAAGCCTCAGTGTGGGGGAGTACCAGCGTCACTTTCTTGTTTGATTCACAGCCCCGTGTTGTTGCCCATTTGTAAACGGGGACATTATGCTCAACAACTGAGGCCTTGCGGCCATTCTGCGGTTGGCGTGAACTTCGAAAGCAGGCAGCTTGGTTCCCGCGGCCCCTGCCTTCTTTACTCATCAGGAAATGCATGGGTTTGCCGCCGATGGATGAATATTCGTTCAGGGAGAACAAGGGGCCGGAAACTTTAATGTTAATGCGTTCATTGTGGAACAAGGGCATTTGCATGTATTCTGGGGTTTGGAGCTCTCAGCAGATAAGAGCTAATTGGGTTCAGCTCGGTGGTAGAGTGCCTGTCTAACACTGTTCTGAGTTCGACACTTGTACCACAAAACAGAGAGACAGACAGACAAGCCAAAGCAAGGGGTCCCAAGGAACTCCTCTGGATACATGTCACCGAGATGGGTGGAGAAAACATGAGGCAGGCGTGTTTTCTTTCCGAGGTTGCCAGGGAGATTTAAATCTGAATTTCAGGTGAACGGCAAAAGTTTTGCTGTGACCGTGATCCAAATATCACACGGGGATATGAAGTTCCGTTGCTGTTTATTTGAACCAAATTTCATCAGGAGTCTGCTGTCTTCATCTGCAAAACCTAGGCTATCAATGTCTTTGGTGAGACAGCCCAGAACTCAGGCTGTGTGTTTGATAAGTCATTTCATGGTCTGAAAGGGCAGACCAGATGCAGAACTCAGGACTTAAACCAAAGGGCATCATGTGACCTTCATTTGGGGGCGCATTCTCAGAAGTCTTCCAAAGGCAGCAAGTGGAGACAAAACGTTTCCTTCATTCCCAGAAACTTCCACCCCTATTAAGTCTGTATGAGTTTTTTATTAGAATTGAGCTCTGGTTTCAAATTCAGATCCAGTGCACTGAAGGTGCAGTTTTAGCCTTTGGCTTCGTCTCCCTGGGAAGTTGTCTTTTACAACAGCATTTTCTCTACTGCCAACGCTGTCACCCTCCTGGCTATGATTCTGTTTCTTTGGGTCCTCCCACAGCTCAGTCACCCCCATTTCTGGTAAAAGTTTTGAGATCCTCTAGGGGAAAGCTCCTCAACAGCTCCAGCTCTGTCTTGTCCTGAAAAGCTGGCTCAGCTGTTCTAGGGTTCCCAGCAGAGCTACCAGACAAGAAAGGTGCAGCCCAGGCATGCTGGAAATGGTGACCGTCCAGCCCTTTTCTGGGACTGGGAGGGATATGGCAGGTCCATGGGGTGGGGCCAGCAGGGGGAGGAGTCTCCTCCAACTCAGACTGAGCCTAGTTCTCTGGTTCCATCTGACCTTCCTGCCCTGAAAGACAGGGTGAGGTTCACAGCCAGGGAACCTTCCAGAGTGGCCTGGAGGGAAGATGTGCCTGGGTGGTCCAGGCTCTGGGGGTTGGGGCACACTCTGACCCTCATCGTGTATGAGTCCTTAGTGAGAGTGTTCAGAACCTGTGTTGCTGAAGGTCATGGATTAGGTGAATGCTACCTCTTAATGACACCTTTCTGGAGGACAAGGGAACAACACTCTGAAGTTACCAAGATCAATGTGTACTTGGTGTTTTACAGGAATGGCAGACGGGTTGCTTATACCAGCTGCTGGCTGACTTCAGTGCTGAGAGTGGGGAGGCACCACACACCTAGCATGCATTCTCCCGCTGCCAGCCAGCCTTTCCCATTGTATCCTCATTCCCTACCTCCTGAGGGCAAATCTGTGTCACCCACTAAGCCTCCTCTACCAGCCACATAGTCCTGTCAACTTTTCCCCAACCTCCAGATCCTTTGCCTACACATGCCCAGTACGCGTCCATTCTCAGGAATGTTCTAACTCCATCTGCCTCTTTTCCTGGCAAACTCTTCCTCAGCAACAAAATGTGCTCCAAAGTCACCGTCCCTGTGAAGCTGGGTTCCTTTGACACCTCAGTTCTCCTCTTTTCTTTTCCTTTGCTGAAGGACACTTACATAATTTAGTCTCAAGGAAGCTTTATACCCCAAACCCTGTGTGTGCCTCCATATTTGGTCCCTGATTCAGCCTGGGTGTCTTGAACACTCGGGATTTACCCAGAGTCTGGACTTTCTAGGGCAGCCAAGACTCAGTTCCCTGATTTCTTTTCAGCTGCCCCAAGAATGGGCTGTCGACCAAGCAGATGTGGCCAAGCCAAGGCACACACAACTCCATCTGTGGCCAACTCTGGGTCCTTATGAGGCCTTGAGTTCTTCCCGCACCTCTGAAGTTCTCCCTGGCCCAGAGCTGGACTTTCCTTGCTCTGTCAACCCACCGTTTCTGCTTGCCCGCAGCTTGGCTAGGCTGCGCTCCTGAAATGCAGTAGGCTGCTTGGTGCTGCTTCTTCCTGTGAATGTTGGGGAGATGTTCCAGTGACATTGAGAGTGCTGGGGAGCAGGGTCCAGTAGAGGGTGGAGAAGGAGATGGGTGGGGGACCAAGGAGCCCATGCAATTGCTTATAGCAGAGGTTCTCAACGAGAGGCAGGCATTCTTTGCTAATGTCTATAGAAAAAAAAAGTTTTTTTTTTTGATCAGCCTATCAATGGAAGGAGTGCTATGGCATCTAGTGTTGGCTCCGAGGTCAGTAAGTCTTCTGTGGGCCAGTGGAGAGTCCCACACTATAGGAACTTTCCAGCCCAAAGGGTCTAGTCCTCAGGTTGAGAATGTCTGCTCCAGACACTGATGAAGGGCTGGGGTCAGGTAGGATGCAATGCTGAGCTTGAGAGGTGGACTCAAAGCTCACTAGAAGCAGAGGGCAGCAGGCATCGTCTTCTGGGCATGTCTGCTGCCTTCCATATGCCTCTGCTTCCTCACCTGGAGCCGAAGGTCTCTGCATTGACATTGCTCCTCACTGTCCCTTCCCCTTCCCACCCACTCCCCAGTGAGGTCAGATGGTGATTGGATAGCAGATAGTGAAAAAAACAAACAAACAAACAAAACACTTCTACCTTCTGTTATTTTTTTATAGATCAACTCATAGTTTCAGAGGGAGAGGGAAGCAAGAAATTTGTTGTTTATTTTAAAATACGTTTTGTATAATGGAACACTCTTTTCCTTTACATAGTTAGAGAATAAAGGCATAGGTCCCTTATTTTGAATCAGGAGCCGTCACCTATGTTATACGCTCTCTCTGTCATTTGACTTTGCCAGAGATTCTATTCCTTGGGGGGTTGGGAAGGGAAGACTTAGATATTGGTATAATTTGCCTAAGTCACAGGGGTAGAAAGAAATACTGCTGAGGCCGGAACCAAGACGTTCACCTCCATAGATCTTGTTGGAAAACTACCAAGCATTCCTTTCACAGAAAGTTAGTGTCATAGAGGAACCATTAAGTGACCAGGAACAGAGGAGTTCCTGCGTCTCCCTGAATGGCACTAGTCCCGAACAGGTAGAGTTGGGCCAGGGCTTCCAGGAGAGTGGGGATTACAGGAGCATGGCTCTCACGAAGAGAAGATGATGGAACAATCATTGCAGCGAGTCAGCCTGTAAGGTTTCCCTCCCTCTGTGTCTCATTGGCTGGCCTGCCAAAGCATCCTACTCCTGACATCAATTAAGCATCCTAAAAGGAAAAATGAGAACCTACAAGAGAGCACCGTGCCCGCCCTCGAAGCCTCCAGTAGGTCTGGCTTGTTCACACTGGAGTTCTTGTTGGGCTGAGGTCTCCTGTCGTGGAGCTCAGAGGTGCAGGAGGCCTGTGGTGAACAGGAAATGGTTAAGAAGGAGCAGGTGGTGGAGCAGCCCATGCAGAAGCAGGGCAGGAAATAGCTGGGCTGATGGACTCTCGAGAATGCCAGCCTCCTCCCGAAAGCACGGGCAAAGCCTGGGCCACCTTTTCCCAGACCCCTGGGACATGTGCGCAGTCCACCATGGCCTCCTCAGCTGAAGGACCAGGAAGTTGGGAGCCGTAGGGCACAGAGAAGGGAGTTCCCCCTCGGTTGCCTATGGGTCAGACCTTAGGGGGGCCCGTGGTGGGAGTGGCTGCAGGAGGTGAGCGACTTCGTTTTCCTCTACAGTTCCTTGCTCCCTGCTGAGCATTTCACACTGGTGGGCACTCCCAGAAGCATTCTTCCCACCCAGAAAGCACATGCAGTGCTTCTGTGTCCTGGACCCGGGCAAGGGTTGGTATTGTAGGCTTCTGTCCTAGCCCTGTCATCTACACCTCAAAGCTCAGCTATGTTCTGAGGGGGTGGCATAATCCCCCCAGGATAGCTGAGGAGCCTAAAGGTGGGGGAAGTGAAGTAAGGGGGCACTAGGCTGAATGCCCCCTCTGCCCTCAAACTGCACCCCCCCCACCCCCTTCATGATGCTTCCCGGGACTTTCTTCCACATCTGAATGAGTCCAACATTTAGGAAGTCTGCTGGGTTTGGTGGGTTTCCCTCTTCCCAAAAATCAAACCAGTGTTCTTGGTCATCCTTGGATCCTTTCCTATTGGGGACTTGGGGCTTTTCACAGCTCCCTTGTGAGTGGATGTTGTCTCTGTAGAGTAGGTATCTGATTGATTGCTCTGGTCTTGAAGTATCCTTGATAACCACTAAGGATCCTGGAGCATCGAAGTATGCACCTTCAGTTTAGGTCTCATCAGCAGGATCCCCACACTGGGCACCTGGATGGTACCCAGGAACACAGAGGCAGAAGTTGCCTAATTCTAGTGATGTTACAGCCACCTGTTGCCTAGCACCAGGCTTTTGGACACAGCGATTGTACAATGAGGACCATGGCTTTGGGCTCAGGTGTCCTTGACTCCTACCCAAGCATGGCAACAATCTGAGAGAGAGCAAGCTTGCCTTACAGGTTTCTTCATGTACGCCACAGGCATATCAATCACCAAATGCTGATAGTGACAGAATTATATTATTTATTCTATGTATAGTTTGCATTGAAGTGCAAGTGGGTTTTTAATCCATGTATGGGCCTTTTAAATACCTGTTCAAACACAAGAAGAAATACTTGATTGTTTCTGCTTCAGAGGTTAGAAATTGAGGCCCAGTGAATGGAAATCAGCGTCATACTTACAACCATAGTAGTGGGTTTCCTGTTCTCTGAATTGAAGCTTGGTTAGTTTAGCTTACTGAATGACCACTATACTGTACTGCTTGTGTGAGGAGACTTCGGAGGAGACCCTGGGAGGCAGAGAAATTCAGTGGAGGCAATACTGTAGAAGAGATCTGGAGGCCTCCATGGCTAGGTGAGGGTGAACTGTACATCATAGGGGCCTTCAAGGTTATAGAAGGCCCTTGAGCTTTGATCACTCTATGGCCCTGGCCTGAAAGTCCACTGGAGAGAACATGTATTTGGCGAGGAGGGAAGGCCTTTAAAATTATGCTGGTAGGAAGACTTGAGCCACCTGCTTTCAGGAATTGCTGCAAAGCTTGGGTGATCAAGACAGAAAAAAGGATGAAAAGATAACTATGACAATGGAACAGAAGGAGGAGTGTGAGATGCAACTGCACACACAAGGTGGGGGCGTTGCCTCTCTGTGTGTATGTACATTCTGTTCACGTGTATACAAGTGCATATGCAAGTATGTGCATTGTGTGTGTGTGTGTGTGTGTGTGTGTGTGTGTCTGGAGGTAGGTATTGTGCATCATCATCAGTCTTTCTCCTCTTTACTCTTTGAGACAGGGTCTCTCACTGAACCTGGAGCCTACTGGCTTGGCTGTACTGTCTAGCTAGCAGGCCCCAGTGATTCTCCTATCGCCAAATCTCAGCACTGGGAGTCACTTACTGTGCCTTATGCCCCCCTCTTTCCTTCCTTCCTTCCTTCCTTCCTTCCTTCCTTCCTTCCTTCCTTCCTTCCTTTGTTCCTTTGTTCCTTCCTTCGTTCCTTCCTTCCAACTTAGGTGCTGAAGCTTTCATGCCAAGCACTTCACCAGTGGAGTCATCTCTCCATCCTCCTCACCTGTGTTTTGACAAAGTGAAAAGAAAGTTCAGTGAAGATAGACTTTTTGAAAGCATTGAAAGAAATTGTATATCTATATGTGAAAAAAGAAATGAGGAAGAAAAGGAGGAGGCAAAGAAAAAAGGAAAGAGGAGGGGAAGGAGCAAGAGGAGGAGGGAGGAAGAGCAGGAGGACTCAGAGGAGAAGCAGAGAGCAGGTTGTTGCAGGACATTTGATCATACTGAGCACCCTGACACTGTTATTTACTGAAAAACAAACAAACAAACAAACAAACAAACCTGTTTCTAGTTGTGGTGTGGCTCAGTCTTAGCATACACCTTTAATCCCTCTAGTTGGAATACAGACATATCCTGAGTACATGCCTTTGACCCCAAACAATGAAGGTAAAGCTAGTTTTAGAAGGAAGCAGCCATGTTTGAAAGTGATGGCTAATTGAGTGCCAGACAAAGTGACGAATCAGAGAAAGATTTGACAGAATAGGATATCCCCAGCTCTCATGAGGAGAGGAAAAAGAGGTTATTTGAGAGAGCAGACAGAGAGAAAGAAAGAGGAAGGAGGAAGGAGGAGGAGGATGTTTAACCAGGACAGTGGTGCAGAGGCAGGTTGGAGAGAAGGGGGGAGTTAGACACAGGTGAAGACAGAAGTAGTCAGAGAATGAGAAAGAGCCAGAGATTACAACATATTACCAACGTTAGTAGGAGTCCAAGCAGAGCTATTCAGTCGGAGGCTGAGAGGGAAGCCAGACTGATTCAGTCGGCCTGGAGAGGAGTGTGAGCCGCAACAGCTAGTCGAATCAGCCAGGCAAAGATCAGAAAGAACTAGAAAGGATGAGTTTATTCAGCAGCAAGTCTCAGGCTGTAATATTCTTGTCCTAGATTGGATTGGATGGAGTCTAGAAGCCTATGAGACAGGAATTACATCAGGAAGATAAAGGTTACATTTACAGTGGGAGAAGCAGGAGGAAGAGCAGGAGGAAGACAGGAAAAATACCAACAGTGGCCTACAGTTCACAGTGAATAGTAGATGGAAATGACCACTTTAATATACAAGAACAAAGATACAAGAGAAAGTTTAAAAGGGAAAGACCTCTGAAAATACAAATAAAAGACACAGGTGATAATCTTTGTGATTTGGGTTAGACAAAAATTCTTACATATGACACTGAAAATATAACCCATAAATCTGATAAATTTGATTTCATCAAAATTTAAAATTTCCATTGAAAGGATAAAAAGACAAGCCACCAACTGAGAGAAAATATTTATAAGAACTCTGTCTTGACAGAGGATGTGCCTATAAAATAAAGTCCTCCAAACTCTATAAAAAGAAAAATTCTAATTATTAGATAATTGAATATAACCCTTCACCAAAGAAGAAATAAACACAGAAAAATACGTTCCACATCATTAATCACAAAATTGAAATCATAGTGAGAAACAACTACAAATCTTTGGAGTGGCTAAAAGAAAAAAATGTTAAAAACAAAACAACACACACACACACACAAACACACACACACACACACACACACACACACACACGCACACACATGTACATAGAAGCTCTTGTCTCCAAGACTCACAGCTGATTTTGATCCCTGGAACTCAATGGTGGAGGGAGAGAATCCCCTGCAAGGCATCCTCTGATCTTTGCACATGTGCTGTAGCACACATGACTCCCATCCCCCACCCCATAAATAATGTTTAAAAAAAAAAAAAAAGGAGAGAAACCATGCTATCTCAGCAGCTGGGGAAACCAACTAGAATTCCTGTACGTTGCTTGTGGGAGTTCAAAATAGTATCCTCACTTTGAAAAAAAGTGTTGACAGTTTAATATAAAAACAAGGGCACAGTTATCACACCATCCAGAAATACCATTTTGGTATTTACCAAGGGGAATGGAAAAATTCGGGTCCTCGTAAAAACTTGTAAGCAAGTGCTTATAATGGCTTTCATCACAATGGTCCAAAACAGGACGTAACTAACTCAAAGGGACTTGGGCGACTGAAGGGACAAAGTGCCAAGCCCTCCTCGCGGTGGCACAGTGCTCATGAGTGAAATGCATGCCGGCCAGAAGGACTAAAACAAACAGCTGGTGCATTAGGCAAGGCCCACCCGGCCAGGTGAGCACAGACCTCACAACACCGTTGAAGTGGCATTCAGGAGAAGGCAAAACTCTAGTGGGACAGGAATTCCCGAGGAATTGTTTGAGGATCTGTGCTGGGGAAGAGGTTGACTGCCGAGAAGCACTGAAGAACTTGGGGTGGAGGGAGGGACACCTTTGCAGCCCCATTGTCGTGCTCACCTGACTGCATGCATCCATTAGTTAAGGCCCTTAGAGCTAGAGTTTGTTTATTTATTTATTTAAGATTTATTTTATTTTTATTATGTGTGCACGTGCATTGGGGTGCCTGGTGCCTGCAGAGGCCAGAAGGAGGCACTGAGCTGAAGTCGGAGGTGGTGGTGAGCCCCCTAACATGGATGCTGGGAGCTGATTCAGGTCCTCTGCAAGAACAGTATGTGGCCTTAACCACTAGGCAATCCCGTATCTCCAGTCCCAGAACCAGAGGTTAAAAGTGTATAAATTTTAGTATGTGTAAAGTCTCTCTCAACAAATGACTTACACACACACACACACACACACACACCCCACAATAAAAATACATTTCAGGACCACTGAATAACTTCTTGGGGGAGGCCCACCTGAGGCATCATTCCCAATAATCGTTTCTCTGTGTTCCAGAGTCCTCAGCGAGCTCCTATACAACCTTGCTGTCTGTGGTTCTCAGGGGCTAGGAAGGGAACTAGGAAGGTAAGGGGTCTCTGACAGAATGGGAGAGGAAGAGGGCATGGGAAGGGTGACAGTTTTCCAGGCCGCTGGAGAAGGGTGGGGTGGGAACTGAGCCTTCAGTTTGGTTCCTGTCTCTGGGTTGTTCCTACACATCCTGACACTCAGGACAGAGGTTAGGTACTCCGCGGAAGGCACATGCCCTTAGTTCCCCCATCTTTGCTCTTGGCTTGATTCTGTAAGTTTCCCCTTCTAACCTGTGATCCCTCCTGGGCTTCCTTTCTCTGTGCCTGCTCCTTTGCCTCTTGATTATTCAATACCCCCCAAAGCTTTGGGACTCTTTCTCTAAAGCAATTAAACATAAATGGCCTCTGGATCCCAATCTTGGCCAATTTCCACTTCTCTAGGCTGTTTGGGGTTCAGATTATCTCAGGTGTTTTCATCTTGCTAGAGACTTCATGGCTAGTAAGCACACTGGTTCTTCTGCAGCAAATGTCATGGAGCAAATGTCATGGAGCAGACTTTGGTGGTCTTGTCATGCAGATGATGAAGAGAAAGAGGATTGGCTGAGGTTATCTGCTGGGGCCCATTGCTAAGAATTTCCCCATTTGTTGCCTTCCTTCCTTCCTTCCTTCCTTCCTTCCTTCCTTCCTTCCTTCCTCCCTCCCTCCCTCCCTCCCTCCCTCCCTCCTTCCTTCCTTCCTTCCTTCCTTCCTTCCTTCTCTTCTCTTCTTCCCTCCCTCCCTCTGTCTCTCCTTCCCTTCCTTCCCTTCTCTTCTTTTTCTTCCTCTTCCTCCTTCTTGTTTTTGAGACAAGGTTTCTCTGTGTAGACCTGGTTGTCCTGAAACTCACTTTGTAGACAGGCTGACCTCAAACTCAGAGATCCTCCTGCCTCTGCCTCTTAAGTGCTGGGATTAAAGGTGTGTGTGCCCCTACCCCCCTCCATTCCCAGCTATTCATTGAATTTCTAAGAGACATTTTCCTAAGGGGTGAAATGCAGAACAGCCTTTCTGGTGACCAGAGGATTTGGGAAGACACTGTGAGCCACAAGCCTCTCTGATCCAGTGTTCATATGCTGTATGCACACCCCACTTACCAAGGCAAGGGGCCAGAGCTGGCCCACAGGTCATCCTTAGGCTGCCTTTGTTCTGAGTGAGTTCTGCTGTCTAGTAAGCTATGAGAACTGTGGGTGTAACACTGGGTGACAGCCTGGGGGCTGACTCACTTTTGCAGGTTTTGAGTCAGACCAATGTTATTTCCTTTGGTTTCTGGCGGGCCACGCCGGATTCCTCAGGACACCTGTTGCTGGATTTGGGTTTTGGTGGAGGAAGGTGAGTTGCTTGAGGGCTTGAGGCCCTGTTAAAGAAAAGCATTTACTACCGGGCGTGGTGGCGCACACCTGTAATCCCAGCACTTGGGAGGCAGAGGCAGGCGGATTTCTGAGTTCGAGGCCAGCCTGGTCTACAGAGAGTTCCAGGACAGCCAGGACTACATAGAAAAACCCTGTCTCAGGAAAAAAAAAAAAAAAAGCCTTTACCAAGACAAGGCCGTGGGAGCTAAAGCTTTACAGAAGGGCTGGTGGGAGGGACAGGAAAGGCCTGAAGAGGTAGGTGGGAACGTGCTTTGTTACTAAGTGTGAATAAGTTTTGGTGGAGGCCCAGAGAGTGTAGAGAGAAGAGATAAAAAGAGAAGGGTCGCATCACAGTTGTCTTACAAGTGGCCTGGAGTGAGACTCGAGTAGGTTGAGGAACTAGAGCTGGCAGATGACAGGCTGCCTGGGCAGGGCTGTCTGGCTAGTGGCTACCAAGAACCAGGGACTTTGCTGGGCCCAAGAGCTCTGCAGAGTCTCCAGGGAACCATCTTGAGGAGGACTCTAGGGATCTCCGTGAACACAACATGAGATTCTCGCTTTCTCTCCCACTTCTTTCTTCCTAGGCACCTGCTGATGTCTTGAGCTTTACCTGGTCAAAAGAGGGAGGGTGTGGAGGAGGACACTGTGGGGATGACTCTGGAAAATGCTCATGCCGGCCAAGTGGACCAGCAGAGATCCAGGAGGGACCTTTGAGAAACTGAAGTGCTGAGGCATGGGTATTCCTGGGTGTTCAGCTCGACCCCGTGTGACTGCCCCCAAACGGTCCCTGGGTCCCTCATCTCTCCCCAGAGAGAGAGCAAGCTTGATTCCTGGTCCCAGTGACCCTCCTTAGCTCATCTTCTGGGGTAGAGAGATGAGCGATTCTTGTGCCAAGGACTCTGGGAGAAGAGCCTGCCCTACTTAGTGCTTCCCTGGGGAGGAGGGAGACGGTGGCAGAGGCAGTGACTGAGCATATGTGGACACCCCAGTGAAAACCTCTCTTCTGGGCTCTCGCTGTCTTCCTATGTGATCATCACCTGTCTTCTTCAGTTCAGCTCCCCCCCACCCCCTTTCTGCATGTTTGTTTTCTTTTGGTTGTTAGACAATTTCTCACTGAAATCTTCTCTTTATAGCTCTGAAGTAGCCGGGTACTCCGTTTGAACTATGGTTCATGTCATTGAATAAGGTATTGTGCCTGTGCTATAACCATTGCAGCTATAGAGGGAACAGATCCCAGGACCTCCCTAAGGGTTCCAGAGTATTCTCTGGCTAAGGATAGATATCTTTCCTGCGGCGCTGATGGCCTCATCGCTGGTTCTGCTCCTCTGTTCTTAGTGCTTGTCTCTGTGTGATCTCGAGCGCTTGGTGGTCATCTATTCTGAACAGTTAGTGTCATTGTCAGCCTCAGTTTGTCTTGGGGATGTTTCTTGGAGGCAGACTGTTCTTGATATAGCTTAGGAACGCAACTTGGGTTTTAGCAGGGTCAAGCGTGGGTGGTAGGTAACAAGGCAGAGGTGGTGGGTTCCTGCCCGCAACCCTCCCTTCTCTTCATCCCGTCCTCCATACCGAGTACTGGACACGCCGATCGGTGGGACACCACCATCACAACCTCTGTCCCCACTATTCCCTGCACTCAGAATATCCTCATCTATCTTCTAAGTTCCTGACCAGTTTCCAAGTTCAAAATAAATTGCTCGAAGCTTTCCCTGGACCCTCACGGAGAGGTTAGTTGTGGTTATACACACTGCCAGCCTTTTCACAGGAGATGGGGTTTTCATCCTGTCTTATTATAACTCATTGCCGGCTTTCTGGTCTTGATCCCCCAACATACAGAAGGTGCTTAGTAAGGTCTTCTGCCAGCACAGGGCTCTGTGTGACTACATGATGAATATTGGGGTGGCAAGGTAACACCGATGTGACCCTTAAGGGGAGACTGCACCATGTTTCTCCAGCTCTGACCCCCTCAGTGATGCCTAAGGTGCACCTCATGAATGCTGTCCCATCTGCTCGGCCTCTCTCAAGGACTGCTTCATGGGGTGCTTGCACGTTCGGCAGGGGCTTGATGACGGAGACAGCTTAAGGATCGGGTTTGTGTCAAATCATGGCAAGAACTTCACATTTACAGTGGGAATCAGAATCTCTCAAAACACTTCACAGAGGAGGGAGCTGTTCTGGGCTCTGGGGTGGGGTGTTGGGAGAAGGACCTCAAGGATCAGGAAATCACAGCAAGGGGTGAATTGAGATGGGGTAGGATAATGGCAGAGGCTGTGGAGTGAATGGATTTGGGGTGGAGATTCTTTGTGAGGGTGTGAGAAACTGGTGTTCAGAAACAGATTCCGGTCTATGGTGGCTGAATATTAAGCGTCAGAGGCTTTGCAGTTAGAGGGAAATAAATAAAGCAGGAGCCAAAAGGCCCAGTACACGGTAGCTAACAGACTAGGGATTGGCTTGGGGCACAGATATTGATTGGCTTCAGAAGATGCTGCAGGAAGCAGCGACAGAGTTTAGGATTTGACTAGTGCCAGTCACATAGGCCGGTAGCAGTGGGGAGGACCCGCCGGTACTCCCTCCCACTTCCTGAAGGCAAAACCCACGGGAACACCGGTGATCTGGGCCCTGGCTTCTGAGCAGCCTTTTCCCACCTTTCTTGTGGGTAGTTTATATACTAATGGCCCACCGCACCCCAGGAGGGGGTGAATGGGGATCCATTTGTTTTTCCAGAGTTTGACCTCTCAGTAAAACTCTTACCCCAAAAAGTTTGGGTTTAAGTGAAAGCGTAAATCAGCCCCTTTGAAATGCAGAAGCAGCTTGGGGAAGACCCCTTTGATATGCAACTCGGAACCGGAGCCCTTAAAACCTGGGTTAATTCTCTCACTTTATTGGAGGCAGAGAAAGGGAAGAGGAGGAAACCCAGGACCGCTCATTAAGTCTGGGGACTTGAAAAGCTTGGGGGCAGCAGCCTGCGGCTGCAAAGACATCAGGAAAGCGTAGTGGCCCTGGGAAAAGCCGCCCAGTCCCCAAGCGCTCTAATCCTGGTTCCCACCCAGACAGATGAGACGCGAGGGTGGAGAAGAGAGGAGGGGGCAGGCAGCAAGGGGAGGGATTGCGGAGGATGGGGGGGGGGCGGTGGTTACTACGGAAACGGGAAGGGCGAGGGATAGGAGAAAGCCAAGGGCTAAGTTGGCAATTTCCTGAAAAGGACTGAGAATGCCAGAGTGTGGGTCTCATTCACTGGGCAGCGTGTGCTTTCATAGGTCTGGGGGCTGTGGCCCCTTGAGGGATCCAGGGCTGTGTGGCTTGCCTGTTACCTCCTGGCAGGGTCTGGGACCTTCATTAGAAACATCTGTGCCTTGCTGACCCCTGTCACAGGGCGGGTGGGGGAGTAAAGTCCGGAGGGCTCCATAAGATTTTCAGACAGGGGCGCGGTCCTGTAGTTGCAAGGCTGTCCCCTACCCGACTCCCAGAAGGGAGGAGAAGCCGGGGCTCTCAAAGACGTATGACGGTGGTTTTGAGAGTGCACATCCTGGATTTTCCAAGGTGTTTGCCACTGTTGTCCCTACAGGCCACAGGCTGCTAGCCCAAATCTTAGGTATCTCACGCTCGCCTGGGACACTGCAGCTGCAGGAACTTTATTGGGGAGTGCTCAAACGTTCCTGACTCAGCTGGCAGCCAGTCCTGAAGCCCCCAAAGGCTGACCCAGGCAGGGGCTGTGCTGCGAAGAGCCGATCTGATTGCCCCTATCCCGCTCTGCTGAGGGGGTTTGGTTGGGTGGGAGGGGTGAAAGTAAAAGCTTGATCCTCCAGAGCACCATTTCTGTCTAGGCTGGCGGAGAGGGGAGCTGATGCGTTCCTGCCAGTCCCTGATCTCCCCTTGACCTCTGCACTCTGGATTCTGGAGAACACACTAGTCCTGTCCTTGGCATAAGCCCTGACTCTGTGGGCTGGGGTTTTGCACACATACACACTACACTCAGGGTCAGCTTAGGATCGTCATCAGCTGAGCCCTAAGCCTCTCAACATATGTCCCTGGCCCTCGCCCCTCATGGACTCAGAAACCCACCTCCATTCGAAGAGCTTTAACTCTGTCTGGGGCTCAGCCTGGATCACCCAGTTTCTTTCCTGTGTCATAAAATGGCTATAACCTTATTCCTCATTGGATTTCAGATCGGGACCCAAACTGTCCAAACCACAGGAATAAACACCTTCAACCTCCTTTATCATGGGAAAACTGAGAGCAAGCTCCCAGAAGGCACTTCCCAAACCCATAGGCCATGTGGAGAGGGCAGAGGGACCATAATAGAAGCCTTCAGAGCTACTGCCCAGGTCTCAGAGTAGTCACGTCTGTGTCTCTTCACCCAGGCCCTGCCTTGAGTAGACAAGAGAATGCAGCTTCTCGCCTGCCTTCGCATGAGCCAGCACGAGCATCTCAGGAGGTTCCTGGAGGCCAGCACTGAAGCCGCAGAAGCTGTGTGATCACTGGAGCTGAGCTATAGACGCCCAAGGCCTCTTTTCTGCTATGGCCACAGAAGTGGGCTCTGAAGACAGAGGAAACCAGGCTCCTGAGTGTTGACTTGGAGATAGAGCAGAGGGGAGATTAAGAGCTGGAGGCCAACTAGAAACAGCCATTGGAAAGCCCCAGAAGGAAAGGAATCATGGTGGGGGGATGGGCAGGGTGCAAAGTCTGGAGAAAGGAGGAGGCAGAGAAGAGGGGGCCCTTTGGTGGGGTCTGTAGTGTTCAGTCCTGGGTCATAGCGAGCGAAGGCCAAATTCGAGATGTCTGAGGTGCTTCTGGGAAAAGAGATATGGTGATAGTGTATGTCTATAGACTCCTGTCTGTAGGGGCATGTGCAGTCACACACACACACACACACACACACACACACACACACACGTAGGCCTGTGCCAGCAATCACTGCATTCCAGTCACCCAAATCCAGCCCACTTTGCCAACTGCTTTCTCATGACTTGCCTGCATAGTCTCCTCCACTGAACCCTCCCTGCTCGTTTCTATCTGCTCCCGAGGCTGAGACTCTTTCTTCCCCGCTCTCCTTTAAAGCAACTGTACAAACACCTGCATGTTATTAATGCTGCCTGGAGCTGGGGCTGGGGCTGGGGCTGGGCTGGGCTGGGCCTCCTCCGCTCTCACCCCCACACCGTGCTCAGTGAAGCAAAACGCAAGGGTTAACCCTGTGTGGCTGGGTTTCTGTCCCTGAGAAGTGGGTCCCAATGAGTTCGGAAAACTGTCAAAGCTAGGAAAGCCTAAATGAGGGTTCCCAATAGCGATTTAGGCTTTCTGATAGCCCAGGCACCCCATATCCCTGTCTTAGCTTTGGCCTATTTCTCTGATCATTGTGCCCAGTGTCTCTTGCCAGAAGACCGGGACATCATCCTGTCTTGAAAGGCATCCTCTTTAGAAACAGTTCTCCAGCCTGGCCCTTTAACTGTCTACTGCATTGTTCTGTCTTTAGAGGCCAAACGGGACTAAACAATCCCAGAAAGAAAAAAGGAAAAAAAAAAAAAAAAAAAGGAAAAAAAGCTGCTTTCCTCTTTAGAATATTTTTAAGTAAGGAAAGCATAAAGAATATAAAAATGTTCCATAATCCTATCACCCAGAGATATACTGGTAGGGACGAACATTTCTTTCAATTCTGTACAGTTATTTCTTTAAAAAAAAAAAAAAAGCATAGGGGACAGGACAGATGGCTCAGTGGGCAGCAATCATGAGGACTTCAGTTCAGAGCCACAGCATCTGGGTGTGATGGTATATGCTGGTCACCCTAGCATTAAGGAGGGGAGACAGGCGGACCAGAGTGGGGTCCCTAGCCAGTCAGTTCAGCAGAAAGAGCAAGTTCCACGATCCGTGAGAAAACCCCATCTCAAGAAATAAGGTAGAGAGAGAGACTGAGGGAGACATTTAAACATCAACCTATGGCTTCCACATGGGCAAGTGTGTGTGAATTCACATGTGTACCATCCCCCAACACACCCACCCACCCCCTCACACACACACACACACACATACACACACACACTAAAGATAATTTTATGAATTTTCTTCAGTGTGTCATACTCCCTAGCATAGATCCTCTCCCCTCTGTTTTTTGGGACAAGGTCTCTCTATTATGTAACTCTGACTGTCCTGAAGCTCACTATGTAGACCCAGCTGGCCTTGAACTCACAGAGATCTGCCTCTGCCTCCTGAGGGCCAGGATTAAAGGCATGTCCCACTATGCCCAGCACAGTTGCTGCTCGTAAAGACAGTGACTGTTTACAGTTTCTTGTATGTAATCCCAGGGAAATGACTCGCTTATGATTAAAAACCAAGCCCAGGATCCCTGCCATTCCAGCATGAGAAGACTCAGTCATCTTTTGGATAGCGTTGGATGAGTCCATAGGGTAACTGTGTCATCATTTATTTGACCAATGGGCAGATGGGTAGCTTGTGGTTTGCTATTTCTTTCTTTTTGATTTTGAAGATTTAGTTTTAGCAGACATGGTGATGCACGCCTTTTATTCCAGAGCTCAGGAGGCTGAGGCAGGCAGCTCTGTGAGTTCAGGAGCAGCCTTGCTTATATAACAAGTTCCAGCCAACCAACCAATGAAACAAAACGCTCACCTTTGAAGCCGCTGCACTCTGGCCCTTGACAAGAGCAGCATGTGCTCTTAACTCCAGCTCAGACTTCCACTCCTCTCTGACGCCCTGTTGGACTGCCCCTGTAGGCAGCCTGTTCTCTGCTTCACATTTTCGTTAGTCCTTTTTATCAATGCCACTGAACTCAGACTTTGCAGGCGTTTGTTCTACGTGGTGATCACTTTGAGATGGTCCTGTGTATTTCAGGCTGGATCTCCAGCTCACTGCTTGGCTGAAGAAAACGCTGAACTGTCGATCCTCTTGTCTCTAACTCAGGACTACAGTCATTCACCATCACACCCAGTTTATGGCGTGCTGGGAACTGAACTCGGGCAAACAACTGTACACAAGGCACACAGTCTGTCCACTGAGCCCCATCCCCAACCCCAACTGCTCCAGACATTAGATAGTTTATTTTTTAAAAAACAAAACAAAACAAAACAAAACAAACCTGTTTTTCTTAAAACAGGATCTCGCTTGCTATATAGACCAGAGCTGACCTTGAACTCACAGATCACCTGCCTCGGTCTCTGCAGTGCTGGGATGAAAGGCGGATGAACGGAATCGTGCTCAGTCCCCACATTTGATCTCAGTTTGAGGATACTGCCATTTTTATCCAGAGGGAACACTTTCCTCTTAAATCTTGTTTTCTTGTGCAGTTCAACGTTTGGGTGTACCCCCACAGAGTTCTGAAAGCAGAGGAGGGACGCTGCACAGTCACGCTCTTGGCAGCATTGTTCAGAGTCACTGAGAGGCAGAAACAACCTAAGTGTCCGTCAGCAGAAGGTTGGATTACTGAAGCATCACACACACACACACACACACACACACACACACACACACACACAGAGAGAGAGAGAGAGAGAGAGAGAGAGAGAGAGAGAGAGAGAATGTTATTCAGCTTTAAAGAGGAGAGGGCATCACCTCGAGGACATAAGAAGTGAAAAAAAAATCAGCCACAAAGGGACAAATAGCGCTGGACTGTACTTACATGGGCTGCTCAAACCATCCAGGCGAAGGGCAGAATGCTAGGGGGGTGGGGACGACTGCAGAGCATTTTATGTGCAGTTTGGGAAGACAAAGACATTCTGGAGCTGGATGGGAGTGACGGTGTGGGACAGAGCATGGATGACATTTTATGCCACCAACCTGTGTAGTTTAAGATGGTCAAAATGGCATATTCCACATTGTACGCATTTTGCCCCAATAAAATGTCCTTTTTCTTCCTATGAGAATGTACCACTCCTGTTGCTGGCGAGCTGTCTCCAGGGCTTGCTGTAGCTACCTCCTCACCTCAGGCGCTGTGGGCCCCCGCCAGTGCCAGGGAGTTCTTATCCTATTTCCAGATATTTCCAGGGCATGAGCCCATGACATCATTAGGCAGTCTTTTCCAGTGTCTCAAAAACCCCAGACATTCCTGGTAGCAGGCCTTTCCCACTGCACCTGAAGTGGATTTTCCTTGGTCAGTAAGTGCTTTGTCAGGCCACAGGCCCTCATAACACCACCTCATAACACCACCTGCAAAGTAGATCTAGCAACATCCAGAAATAGGCTAGTGAGCGTGCTCTGGAGGTCCAGTGAGGGATTCCTGTCAGCGGGAGGATAATCCTTGCAGGACTGTGAGTCCTACGCAGAGCTTGGAGCTCAGGCCCTGTGGGGTCCTAGAAGGCAGAAGGGCCCACCACTGCTGTCTTCATTGTGGTTTGTTGACCACCAGAACTTCCCTGCCTACACCCACTTTTGCCTTCAACTGAAGGTCTTTTGCTGTCAGGCTAGTTCCCCCAGCACCCAGGGGCAAAGCTAGCAAGTGATTTCAGCAGCTCTTTACATTCTTGTTTGACTGGAGACTCATGACATATTAATCAACTACTTGAAAGGCCTACCTGACAGGCATGTTCCCTGCACTGGAAAATGCTGACCTAGTCAGCTTTGAAACATCAAAGGACCACGAGGGAACAGTGGTTGAGAAAGACCTTGTCACCTGGGTACCTGTGAGGCCTGAAATGACAGATGTGTTTGGTCTTGGAGGAAGTGGGGTTTCTCTGTGGTGAGGATATGTCCCCGTCCTACTCCAGGGCCCAGGGAGGGAGTGGGAAGGGGACTGACCTGACTGGTGGCTCTGTGCCTCCTGACATAGGTGTCCCTGCTATCACAGTGGGTCCCGGTGACCTCCTTACCCCAATCGGTGGTGTTCAGAGCCACCTTGAATGCTTATTAAAGTGACAGTGCTGGTCTCCCCTGGAGGGTTCTATGGAAGCTGGAAAGGGCTGGGGGGCAGGGAGGGAAGATACCAGCCCTCAGGTTCTGCAGGCACTGAAAGCTGAGATGAAGAGTTGCTCACGGGTTTGTCTCATGACTGGGGTTTGGCATGAACTAGGTGACAGGTGTCAGCATGAACGGTGTCTGTACAGTAAAAGACTGTCTTGGATCTTTTCCTCTCCTGATCATCTGGAATGTCTGACAGAGGAAATTCCAGATGCCCTGGTGGAATTTTCATCTCGGGTCAGGCAGCTAAGGGATTATCCTCTAGGTTTAGCATTTTGGAAATACGACTATAGCACAGGGGTCGGGCCTTTTTTTGTTTTGTTTTGTTTTGTTTTGCTGTATTTGTTGATAGTTTGGTACATGAATATCCCTCTCCCATTCTTGGAACACATCCGAGGAGCTGCTATCAGGAGCCTCAAAAGAGCAAAGGAATGCGGGAGGAACGGGAAAGGCTGCCCTGGCTTTCCGTGGGGAAAGGCACAGCGTCTGAGTGATTTGTCACTGAATTCTGGGACCTTGTATGTGGCAGGCACACAGAGGCTGAAGATAAAATAGTCACATCCTGCACGACAACGTCTTGGTCAGTCACGGTTGGCACAGATAACAGTGGGCCCATCAAATTATTCTGAAGCCGAGCGGTTCCTCTTGACCATCGATACAGCAGCCATACTAAGACCAAAGCGCACATATTACTCACATGTGTGGGTATCAGCAAACACGTTGTGCAGCCAGTTGTGTGAAAGTACTGCAGTCAGGTTGTGTACAGCCCATAAAGTTTGATAATGATGGTCAACCGCTCTTCTGCCTTATGCACCTACTATATTTCACTGTCCATATTTAGTGTGTTCTCTTTCTAGTCACAAGGAAGACTGTTAATGGTGAAATAGTATGCCTTTTGCGCTCTGGCAGCAGCCGCACAACCTGTGCTTACCGTGTCTGGATCACATCAGAAGGCCATGTCGAGTGACTGACCTCAACCATCTAGGTGGTAAGTGCGGTCTATTGTGCTCACACAGCAACAAGGCCGAACGATGCTCTACTCTTCAGGACAGGTCCCCGATGCTACGTGACAGTTGACTAGAGCTGATTGAAGGGGGCATTAGTTATAGAAAGACCAGTGGATTCTCCAAATTTCCTAGCAGATCATTAAACCAGGGGAAGGAGACTCTTGTCTCATAACCTGGAGCCTGTTCCCTGCGGGAGGCCATAATTACAGTCTGAAGTGCGTCCCCCATGGATGTTAGGTGCCCATGCGCGACCTCGGAGCTTAGGTCTTAAGGTCCAAGCAGGGTGGGAATATGCCTTCGTTGGGATCTAAAGCAGCAAGGAGCCGAGGGCCCGGTCCTGGTAAAAGCCTGAATCTCCCATAGCAATCTGCAGGGGCCTCTGACGAGGCCTTTGGGCTGAGGAAGGGTGCTCTGAGCAATAACAGGCAAATGCTAGGACTCAGGTCCCTGGAGACATCCCTGTAAAGGTCTCCTAAGCGCTCGCGCTCTCTCTCTCTCTCTCTCTCTCTCTCTCTCTCTCTCTCTCTCTGTCACTCTCTGTCTCTGTCTCTGTCTGTCTCTCTGTCTCTCTCTGTCTCTGTCTCTCTCTCTCTCTCTCTCTCTCTCTCTGTCTCTGTCTCTCATCTTCTCTAGGACTAATTCAGAAAGCCTAGAACAGGTACAGCACATCTGCTATTCATGTTTATGCAGCAGTGCAGGCCCTGCTTCCCGTTTTTTATTTTCATTCATTTATTTTTTTAATTAGTATACAAGATAGTGGGGTTTAGTTTTTGTCATTTTTCATACATATTTTTATTTTTCTTGGTCCTTCCCTTTCCTAGGGAGAAAGCTTCCTGGTATAGATGTAGTACCCCCCCCCTTCTTGGGGACAGCTCTGACTGGTTGACAGTCTTGGCAGGAGGGAAAGCGTGAGTTTTGAGAGTACGGTTTGTACTTGGACTGATCCCCCCATCCCCGAGCCCTGAAGAGGATGGACTAAGTGCACGGAATAAAGGTGCTGACTGGACGACATTTTACAGGGCCTTTGCAGAGGCTTGGTCTCCTCACCAGGTGCCTGCCACCATTTGGAAAGCCGATCCAGGAAAGCACCGGAAGTTGTCCAGAGCTCTGATCGAAGCAGCATGCCTCTGGAGCCCCCTCCCCACGCCCTTTAAGTCTTCTCTTTTCTCTCTTAAAAATTTAAAACTCATATACATTTTAAAATGTATCCGCGCGTGTGATGCCGCGTGGGAGCTGGCTCTTCGCTTCACCACGTGGATCCTGGGGCTTGACCTCAGGCTGTCCGCTTCCGCCGCAAGTCCTCCTGCTCTGCTCCTGTTCCATCTGTAATGCAAACACCCCAAGCATGGCTCACGCCCGAGCCGAAGCCGGTTTTGCTGAGCTCATCAGAAGCCGCTGTGCTTGCTGGGCGGAAGTCAGCGGCCCCTGCAGGGCTCACACGGGGCCCATGGACCTGGCGTGAACAGCCACAGATTCGCTATGGAGCCCTGAAGTCTCCCACATAAGGATGTTCAAAGGACATATTCACTCTCTAGGCTCGCTTTCTTGACCACATCTTGTCTCTTCCTGCCTTCTTCTACTGCCTTTGCCTTTCTAACATCTGGGTACCCCATGACGGCATGCAAGGACTCCGAAAATCCAAGGAGCCAGCCATCCTCCAGCCCTGCGGGCTCCATTGTCACAAGCAGTTTGAGAGCTTCTTCTCTCGAAGACAAGGAGGGACAACACTTCCAAGCTGTGCCTGTTTCTTCTTTATTTTTCTCCCCAACTGGGGGTGGGGGCTAACAGACCAGCTTTTCTTTCCTTCTTTCTTTCTTTCTTTCTTTCTTTCTTTCTTTCTTTCTTTCTACAGTACATTTTGGCAGGCCCCATTTTTTTTCTGACAGAAAAAAAAATAACAGGCATATTTTGGGCGATTACTCAACTGGGGTCCTTTGTGACAGGATATGCAGCTGCGTGACTAATGGAGCTGGCTTTCTCCTGGTTTCCTTCCCCTTTCAAAGCTCTTGTTTACTGCGCTATACCAAAAAGGGGGGGGAGCCATACGCTACAGATTTTTATATGTTAAGAAAAGCTTTGTGAGACACATAAGCTATAAATCCTACGGATATTCCATTTCCAGAACTGCTAGACCCACCCTCCACCCCAGCTTCTTAAAGGCTCTCAAGCTCCTGACTCAGGACTTGTGACTTTTTTCTCACCCACATGTCCCTACTTTCTTCTGAACATATGTCCTACAGATCGTGTGTGTGTGTATGTGTGTGTGTGTGTGTGTGTGTGTAAAAGCACACACACACTCGAGGATCAGCGTAGGGGGGCAGGATGGGAACCATATTTATGATGCTTAATTCAACAATTGTTAAGGGAAGGAATGATGACTTCCAGGGGCCCAGGGGCTCCCCCCAACAAGGCCTTTGTGTTTCCATAGCCTATGACAGTTTTGTGGTATAAGCAAAAGTTATTAGAAAGCACAAAACTAACTTAATGAGGAAGGGCACCTGTTGAAAGGGAAGAGATTGCCTCTGGACAGGAAAGTCTGACCTGCTGGCTCTGGGACTCTGAAGTCTGGGCTTTCCCAGAGATGCTTTGGACGAGATTCTCTTTAGCTTGTATGTGATGACTGGATCTGGAGGTTTATCTTTGGAGAGACCGCCAAATGACTTTCTAGAGATCCATGACCTTCTGCTTCCCAAAGGTATCTGACCTCTACGTAAGAAAAGTCAACTAGTTAGTTAGGTTTCGTGGAGAAGAGCCTTGTAGGCTCCGCACAGGATCTGTGACTCTGTGACAGGTTTGAGTCTTAGTTGTTACTGGATGGAACTAGTCACTAACAGCTGTACACTTCAGTTGCTTGGGTGCTGACACTGGAGCAGTGTCCTTTCTTCAGTCCGCAGGTGTGAGGAGGAAAGCAGAAAAAACACAGGGCATGGCAGGAAATGCAGACCTACTAACCTCCCCCAGCCAGCAGCCTGGCTCACGCTCTTTCAGTGGACGAGAGGGCGTGGCTACTTGAAGACCATGGTGTCTAAGGATGAAGAGGAGTGAGGGAGGGCCCAGTGCACGTTGCTAGCTGGTTGTCTGGACTGTCTCCAGTCATTGTCCATCCCAGTCATCGTCCACACAGCTCTCAGAATCATTACCAATCACAATCCTTTCCTACTAAGGGAGCTCCCCTCCCTGTCCAGCCCGGACAAAAGGCACTCTCTAGCCCTCCTGCCTGCCCTCTCTTCTTTTCATCTTTTCAGATACTCTTGGTTCCGGGAGGCGAACCCCCGGTGCAGTTTAGACACAGTCCTCTCTGCCTCGCCTATTCTCTTTGTTTTACCTCTGCTAAACCTCCCGCACCGGCCATTGTTTTTTGTTTTGTTGTTGTTGTTCTGTTTTTGTTTGAGAACCAAGGTTTCATGTACACTCAGCTCTTGCCAGACTAGCCCCAGAGGAAGATGAATACTATAAAGTCCGAGGGTTTGAAACCCCATCCCACCTTTCCCTTGACCCCCTCGGTAACTAAATAGTAGTAATCCTAAGAACCATTTGAGTTTAAGATTCTTGATAAAGCCAACTTGACTTGATGTGGGGAGAAGGCTAAAGTGAGGCTGGAGCTGGGAAACTACCGGGTGGAGGTTTACTGAGCATGCCCGTGACACAGACAGAAATAGAACCCTACGACCCGACTCCCCTTTGCCTGGGGTTTACAGTGACATCTTAGCTTGGCTATCCCAGAATAGCCTCTCCCAGGCTGACCAGCTGTGAAGTGATGTGTTGCAAGGGTTATTTTTGCCTTTGCTTAACTGTTAAGAAAAAAAAAAATACCCCAAACTCCTAAACTCAGCCTAAGAAAATCCATTTCTCACAAAGCTATCTACTTGCCAAGTTTAAACAGGGTCCATTACATCATGAGTGCTTTGAGGCCACATTCTCCACTTAGGACGGCACTTTGGTACCTGAATTGAGTTCAGAAATCACAGTTTATCGAAGGAAACAGATCACTAAGTCATTCCACTGGACTGAAGCTGTTGACATTGCTTATTTGGAGATGCCAAGCATTGACTAATGTTCTTTCAGTCATGTGGACCTACACTAGCCTGCAGCTATGTAAAAATGGGTGTGGTCATCAAAGTCCTGGGACTCAAGGAGCTAATGGAAAGGGGCAGGGGAGGGTATCTAGGAGTTGGTTTGTGAAAACTGATTGCTGAATTTCCAGGAATTTTACAAGTTTCATTGCTAAAGACAGCCATTATTAGGTAATATTCAAAACCAAAATCATAGATGCTACAACCTAGTCACATCCTAATTTGTCTTCCCACAGTTTGTTCTGTGCCTCTAGAGTTCCACAGCTATTATTGTATCCAATTGTATTGTATGGGTTTGCTACTGTGAACCAATCTCTGCGCTTCCACATTCCGTATCATTACGCTAGCAATCTAACTCAGCTGTGATGAGAATATTTACACCAGAGAAATGGGCAAACTGTGCTACAGACTTGATGTTTTCCCTTTGTCGATCATCATCATCCAGAATTAAGAAACAGAGAGACTCAAGGAAGTGAAGGAAAACTAATAAGGCAGATTTAATGTAGAAGCACATTGTAACTCTGCAACTAATGCAGAAGCACTTGTAAGCTCTAGCACAGACACTGGAAACAACATAAAACACAGAGGCCGCATCCTTCCAGTTTTCAAAGAATATTATCCTACTAGGTGGAGTCAAGTGAACTATGAAGAAATGAGGTTTTGAAATGTTCTAGTATGTAGCATAATGACGGACACATTCCGAGAAATGTGTTGGGCAATTTCATTGTTGGATGACTTATGGAGTTAAACTGAGATGGCTACAATGTCACCCTTACAGGATTCTGTTGTAGCTGCAGGAGTGTTTTCTGCCTGAACATTGCTCTGTGGCCTGTATCCATGTGTTTTTGCTGTTTCATGTTCCTCTTACTCATTATTTTGACAAATTGTCAACTAACAATCGTGCCCAATTCATGCAAATTGGTTGCTAAGCCTTTACTAGCATAGTTCTGGGAATTACTACATATGGATCTCTGCCTTGGGGTTCTAGATGGGAGGACATTATAGAATACCTATGTAAAGGAATTATTTATTCTAGCTAGCCCTTATAAAACACACAGAAACCTGGTACTTTATTTACAAACTATCAGCCATATTGGGCAGGTTCTATGCTGTTCTCACCTATTTTCGAACCATACACCCTATGTTACATACTTTGGAATGTCACCCAGGCTGCTTCTGCTCCATCGGCCTGTCCTCAGGGCACATTCTGGCCACGTGATCATGAAACATTCGTTCTCACGGAGACCTTCTCCTCTCTGACTTTTGCTTCCTTCTCATCCCATTTTTTTTTCTCCCGAGACCTATCACTCGAGCCTCAAGTCCCACCTTCCTCTCTCTACTGCCCAATCACAGACTCTAGCCTTTTATTAACATATCAGCTTTAAATTGGGAAGCAAGGTTTATACAACAAAGGCCAGTGTGCATGAGAATATACTTTTGGATGACAACCAGATCTTGGGGGTTCAGAATTTAGCGTATATGTATATGTATATGTATATGTATATGTATATGTATATGTATATGTATCACTGTAGCATCCCCCAGCATACCTACAACTCAGCAATAAGAAACATGTAATAGGGGAGCAGGTACTAACTATTGGGAGAAAGCCACACAGATGATGTAACTTATAGCCAGAACCAGAAACTGCCATTAGGGTAGAATGTAGAAAATGAGACAGACATGTATAACTGAGCACATCATTGGATAGAATTAGGGTTAGATGGCAGAAAAGCCAAAATTGCTGCTAAAATTGAGAGTGAGGATTAATGTATTTATAGTCCCTTGGAGTTTGTAAAGGCCTGCCTTCCTCGTGAGCTCATGTGATCACCAGAACTGTGGGGCAGACGATGAAGATGGATGACAGCTGTTGCATCAAACCCATTTTACAGACAGGAAATGGAGGTACCAGGAAGTCAGAGTTCGCCCATGGTTAGTCTTTCCACATAAGCTGACACCTGATGAAGACAGACATAGGCTTACCATAACTTTGGGCTCAGACATACCCGGGGTGGGGAAAACCTAACCCTGACATTTATGTAACTTTAATAAAATTACCATTTGAAGCGCTGGCTCTTTTTAAAAAATGTTTTGAAAATTGTATTTGCTTATTAGTATGAATGTGTGTGCATGCACGTGTGAATGCATGAGTGTGTGTGTGTGTGTGTGTGTGTGTGTGTGTGTGCATGGCGCACATGTGGAGGTCAGAAGATAACTTTCAGCAGTCAGGTTTTGCTTTCTCTTGCATGAGTCTCAGGACTAGAACTCAGGCCTGTCAGGCTCGGCAGCTAGTGCCTTCACCTGCTGAGCCTCCGCCTCACTGACCCAGGCTTTGATCTTCTTAACACACAAAATGAAGATGACAGTGTCTTGGTCACAAGTGTGCAATGAAATTTGGGTGAAATTCAGTCAGTGGACATAAAGGACTAGCGTTTAGGAAGCCATCCATAAACTTTGTTTTCTTTTCCCTCCCACAGAGTTTTGAAATTACTGACATTGGTTATAAGACTTTCATCTAATATATTTACTTTTTTGCTGTATTTTTAGGGGTCAAGATAAAATTACTCACATAGTTTTGAGGGGCTAGAAGCCAGGGCAGGGAGGAGGGGGCCCAGAAAAGGGCAAGACAGCATGTATATCACTCCTTGGCTCACTGGTAACTACGGTGAATCCATACCCAAGGCACCCCACTTACAGAAGCCAGCTCCCCATCTGGGTGCCTCTGGTGCTATGCCCTATGTCCTGTGAATCCTGTGTCCTTTACTCTTGGTCATGGCCACTTGGTCATTGTCACTATACCCAGGATTTACAGGACATAGGACATAGAACTAACAAGGAGCAATGAACAAGGAACATGGGGAGAGCTGCTTAATTTTCCTTCCAGGAAGACGACTTGGGAAGCAATGGCAGTATGGTAGGCCCACATTAAAGAGGGAAGGTGCCATGGTTTAAATGTTCGATGCCCCCCGCCCCCCCAGATGTATATGCTCGAGCACTTGGTTTCCAGATGGTCACACTGTTTGGGAAAGTTGTAGAACCTTTTGGTCATGGGGTCTTTCTGGCAGACAGAGGGCCTTAGGGGCGGGGCTTAAGGGTCCTCTTGTTCTGAGACAGCCTTCAGCTCTCTGCTTCCTGATTGATCTAATCAGCTGCCACGATGCCAATGCTCCAGCCGGGCTTTCCAAGTCATG